>BROE01000024.1:10205770-10430407 GCA_036571765.1 Plecoglossus altivelis | reverse complement strand
CTCCCCTCCCCCATATCTCCCCTCCCCCATATCTCCCCTCCCCCATATCTCCTCTCTCCTGTCTTCTCTTCACTCACCCCAGCAGGCCGGAGAGGTGGAATGTCCTCTGGTTCACAATGAGATAAGATACAGACCTGAAACCCAAACTTGAAACCTTGACCCTGACCTTCACCGTTAAGTCCATACAGGACGCCACATTCAAACACAACCCCCCTAACCTCCACTCCCGCACACACCAGATCACCACACACACACGCCTGTCCGCCAATGTTTTCCACCACCATCTCCTACTCCGCAGAGATGCTAAGCTGGATCAGTTGACAGAGAGGGCAACTGCGACACACGGGGCTGGGATTTGATGCCTTCTGTATGAAAATCTCAGCGCAAACGTCCTGAAAAAACAACATGTGAGGGCCAACATTTACAATTATACTATATCTACAAAACCATGTCATCGTTGTGCACCAATCATCATGGACATACCTACTGAAGTTGCAGTGAGCAAGGTACAGTGCCAAGCATCGTGCATCGGGGCCCAAACACAGAACAAATCTCCAGGAGTCTCCTAGTTTCACACTCATTCACAGGGTTCAAACAAGCAGCGAGATTACGTCTGCACAAATTAGCACTTAGCTTGCACATACCTTTTCCACCCCTAGGGCCTGTATTGAATTACTAACTGGTGTTAATTCTGGATTACTTAACCATGACTAACACTCTTAGCAGTTAGCCGAACCCGACACTCAAATTATTCTGCATTATTCTTGCGCTGGATCAGAGTTAGAATTACCAGGGAGTCTGTGATGATGACAAGAGCGCATGAATCTTTTAATGGGTTAGTGAGCTACAGCTGGTATCAGGGGGACTCGGCTCGGTCTGGGTTTAAACGCAGGGCTGTACTCTGTAACTCGAGACCAGTTTCACTGGTCATGTTAGGACATGTATGTATTTTTATCATTTGATAACACTGTTGAACGTAATGCTACTTAAACAGCTGACTAGTATGGAAGTCATACGTAAAGGCGCAAAACGTAAAGATTCGATCAAGTGTTTGTTTTGGACATCCTTCCACATCCTAATCATGCCACAAATGTTGTGAACTTTTCAGTTGACAGCATGACCACAACAGCCCAACAGCCCACAGCCCAGCACAAGCAGATCATCACCTGCTAGCTCTCCAAGGACAGGAGACTGTGGGCAAACAGCACAGACCAGATAGAAACACATTTCAAAGCCCAAACGGAGACAGATTATTTGCTTTCTGTGAACTGTCAGAAGATTGAGGTGAATCAACTTGGGTGAAATAGTGGAGACCCTGAGCAGTGTTCTCTCTGTGGGTGAGTGACCTCATCTCTCCTGACGTAGCCCACTCAGAGAGCAGGAACTCAGCTTGCTGTGGCTATGCTGATCTGACCTGGACAGATCTTACCAGCCACGCAATCAGGTAGCTCGGAGTAGGTGTGTGTGATTGAGTGAGTGAGTGAGTGTGTGGGTGAGTGAGTGAGTGTCTGAACTCAGTCACGTCTTCCATCTCAAGCCTGTCGTCTCACAGCAAGCATGAGTTTTACAGTTGAACACAGCAGACAAAAGAAAATAAGAGTGTACAAGACGGTCTTCTCAGGCATCAAAGCAGCTCTGTTTATGTGTGGGTGTAGGTGTGTTAGTGTGTATGGGTGTGTGTATGGGTGTGTGTGTGTTGGTGTGTGTGGGTGTGTTGGTGTGTATGGGTGTGGGTGTGGGTGTGTTGGTGCGTATGGGTGTGTTGGTGTGTGTGTGGTGCACTCACAAAAGTCCTGAAATGAAAGGATTTTGATATCAAATACTCCCTACCCAACACATTGAAATAATCTTAACTTAAATCAAACGGTTCTTGCGGCGTTTTAAATCGAAATGATTGAAATCAGTCACGTCGAGAGAGTCAGTGTGTCATCATGTAAAAGGATCCCTCTGTGTCCTGTACGTGTAAGTGTGACCAATCAGGGTTTGTAGAGAGAGTGACACTGAATCACATCCCTCTCCTTGTCAGGAAGATGAAGCTGCTGTGCTGTGGCAGGGTGTTGGCAGCACTGGGCCGGGCTGGTCACACAGCTGTGTGTGTATGGGTGACCCAACTCATGACCCAACACTGAACATTGCACTAAAAACTCTGTAATATCGGCAACATATGTATGTTTACACGCTCATATTCCTTGCACATGTACAGTACTCTTTGCACATGTACACCTCCCCATCGGTAAGTATTCGTACAGTTTGTATAGTTTGTATATTTTTTAGTTTATGTATAGGAAAATTGTTATATTTATTTTAACTGGATAGTTGTTTGCCTGTACTGTTGTATGTCTGTACTTCTGTAGCACCGTGGCTCTGTGAGGCACGACATTTCGTTCCACTGTATGCCCCCGCATGTAGCGGAATGGCAATAAAGCACAACTTGACTTGACTTGACTTGAAGCCTAGCAGGCTAACAGCTGAGAGGAATGCAGGAGGGGAGACGGCGGACGACATGGCGTCTTTGCAGCTGCAGACGGACGAAGAACGACAGCTCCGGTCCTCTGGTGCGTCTGCTTCGCAGGTGATAACTAGGACGATGCTAGATGACTGTTCTGTTGACACAAACGAAGCGTGACTGACTTGTGTTTGAACTGCGATGTGGCTTCACTTGCTACTGTAATCCAAGGTAATGCACCCTCTGTCTCTGGCTCTCACCCACAAACACACAAACACCCTTTGGAGTACAGGAGCATTACTGCCGTGGTAATAGCTTGGTAAGACCTATCAGACATCCAGTGAGTCTAGATCATTATGATGAGGAGGTGTTTTGTGCCATTCACGTTCCCATCGGTTATCAGCAGCTATCAAACACACCTGTTAAGCAATTTCTTCCCATGCTATGTTTGAGTTTCCCTACTGTTTGCTGTTTTTCGAGGGAGCCGACGTCATCGTCAAACATCAGATCTGGCGCTTGGCGAGCACTTGGCTCTGCGAGTAAACATGGCGTGAGCTCTCCTCGCTAGCTCAAAGACTCCCTGCCGCATTAATGTGGAAAACCAACCTTTCATACGGCTGACAAGATGACTGGAGCCGTTGCCATGGAAACCGCCTGAGACACTTGGGTGGACGATTTTAACCAAGCATCTGGCCTGTGTTAACCACGCTGCCGACGAAGGAACCCACTCCAGAGAGCGTGGCGCATGTGTGACCTAGTGTAGGCCGCAGACGGATCGTCAACACGCTCCCTTACACACCCACAGTGACCACACAGCGCGTCCATCTGACCTGTTTACGATACAAACAAACCCTGCAAGCTGCAAATAAAGGGTTATGCTTTAGTCACAACGATGTCAAAGTGAACGCATGCAGACGCTCACACACAACAGTGTGTGTGACTTGACTGCAGGGCGCTACATCCGACACACAACCTGCAAGAGTAAAGGTCACATTGCCTGGCAACCGCCTGCACTGGAGGTAGTTTTAATTGCAGGCTGTGTACAAGCTCCTCCCACCTCCTGCCTCCACTGACATCCCCCCCCCACACACACACACACACACGTACACACACACATCTCCAATCGCTCCTGGGCAAGATGGTTGCGAAAGTGAGCGTTTTATCATGCGGCAGGAAAGACAGTTGCAAGACAGTTATCAACACTAAAAACAGATCCAATACGTGAAATCTCCCAAGAGCTGCAAATGTGGCGACGGGTGGCATCGTGTTGTCCGTGTGTCTTTGTAAGGAAACACACCTCTGCGTGTGTCTCTCACACATCCACACAGTTCCCTGGGGGACATGTTAAACATTGTGGCTCTGGGGGCCATGGTTAACAGAGGATGAAAGCTTACCGCCTCATTAGTGACACTGACAGAGAAAAGAGGTGGAAGTATAACACCTCACTCACTGCGATGTCTCCAGCCACCGTTCACCCGGGGCAACCTCGTTTTCAACAGTCATGCCCACACACACACACACACAAGCATTTGAATAATGTACAAAGACACAGTGCAGGAGCTGTGATTTGTAAAGCAGATGAAGACCGAGACAGACAGGAGACCAAGCAGGCACTTGAGCAGCAGAGAGAGGGTTTTCCATCTTTAATCACTGCAGTCTAGCCATACACCTGTTTCTTCCTTTGTCAGAACACTTCCTGTCTACCCAACTCATGTCTCACCTGTTACAGCCGGAACGGCTTGAAATATCCTTCTCTGACATTAGCAGCCTCGGGCCACTGCAAAGCAGTGTGATGGTGTGTTAGTGAAACCCTATCTTGCTTGCTTGTGACACAGACTTGTGCTCGACACGCAGTCACGCACATTTCGGAAGGACCACATTTTTAAGACCAAAATAATTATGCTTCAAGTAATACCTTGACCGCTTTCCGTGGGAGGAGATAAGGGAGACACTGCTCTCTCTCCCCAGCAGCCATCTCCCTCTCTCTCTCCCTCTCTGTGTCTCTCTCTCTCTCCAGCATCCATATCTCTCTCTCTCCAGCATCCATCTCTCTCTCTCTCCAGCATCCATCTCTCTCTCTCTCCAGCATCCACATTTCTATCTCTCTTTCCTTCTCCCCCGCTCTCCTTCCCTCAGTATATCTGATAGATCTTATAATAGCACCAGCGATGTGCCAGATCTCTCCGGAACACCAGGACACCTGTGTGTTTGGCTCATGCCTTCACCTTTATTCTCTGGAACACACACACACTCAGACATATTAAACATTATTGATCTCTACAGACGGGTTTCAACGACAATATAATATCCAATATAACTATTCCCCAACAGAACCATGACATTTTATGAAACAGATACTAGCGAGGCTGTGAATCTCTTCCCTACAGTAGGAACCAGCTCATATGGAGAGGAGGCTGTGTGATACAGCATCAGCCACATTATTAATAGCTCCTTAGTCTACTCTGATAGAACTCAGAATGGAATCATTAATACCTGTAGCTGATATGGATAAAGACGGCACAGTCCAGCCTCTAAGTGTGTGTGTGTGTGTGTGTGTGTGCACGTGTGTGTGAACTCCCTCTCAACCTGTCAGCAGTGACTCTTACGTAACCTCGCCCTTCCACAATGCCATAAGCATGGTGGTGGGGGTCAGTGGATAGAGAGAGGATAAACATGATCTGGCTGTCAAGTCAAGACCAAGGGAGGCCTGCACACTTGTGACTTCCCCCATGCAACACCACATACTACACTTACAGTCAGGCTCACACATGTAATCACTCCTCCTTCATCACTGCTCCTGGGCCACACAGACCCTCCATTCAGGCGTTAGTAGGAGAGTGAAAGGCCAGGAATGTGGGACCCAGTGTGTGGGACCCAGCCTGTGGGTCCTATATCACACCGAGTTCTGTGAAGGTGATAGCTGGACAGAAACATCCCCCCTTCCTGCTCATCCTTCTCTCATCTTTTATCCTCTCTCTCTCTCACTCTCTTCCTTCCAATCTTTCTCTGTCGAAATTCCACTGACGCACACTGACACGCACGCACAGACACACACACACTCAGGAGAGATGATAGCCAGTGTGGTGATGGCTGACTACTGTATCAGTGGCAGGGTGGGTATATATTCCTGGCAGGTGCTGATAAGCAGAGTCCTGCCTTGCCTTATTTAGTCAGCGAACAGTGCTGACACACCACCAGACCAGCAGACACTGGATAGGAGGCTGGACAGGGTATTTGTAACTGAAGGGTAAGTAGTATTTGTAAGTAGGTTTAGAAATGCATGTAGACACAAAGGCGGGTGTGCATCTGTGTGTGTGTGTGTGTGTGTGTGTGTGTGTGTGTGTGTGTGTGTGTAGTGTGTGTAAGCAGGTGCCCCTCCCTCTGCAATCTGTCTCCACTGACCATTCAAAACATAGTCTGTGGTATAGTCTGGTAGCTGGCAGCCGAACGGCCAACACAAACAAGCTAATGTGCTAACAGAGCTAATGTGCTAACAGAGCTACTGTGCTAACAGAGCTAATGTGCTAACAGTTCAGAAGACAGTGTCACAGTGTCTTAGGGCCCCAATCACAGTTTAAACACCAAAAATCCTGCGCTGAAATGATTATATAAGTACACTAAAAGGGTTAAGTGATTTACCTGGCAAGGTGAGAATTTGATAATGGTATGAATTGTAATTGTATGACTAAATGCCTTGATATTTCAGAGATTGTGTGTTTATTTGAAGGGCTTGCATTTAATATTTGTGAAAACAAAACAAAAAGTTGCATGTCAACAGAAATGCCAAGCTGATCTGAAAGTCAAACACAGCAAACAAATCTAAGCCTACTTTACATAGTTCAAACCAGGCACACGCACACGATCCCAGTAGCCTTACTTTACAGTCTCTAACCACTAGCACGTTCAATGCCCTATCATTCAAACACATACAAACATCGTTTCCCCTGATTTAAAAGGGGTCCGTCCTGTCCTGACGCGAACCTCTAAGACAACATCTGCAAAATCGTCCGCCCCTTTCCTCTTGCGGATGATTAGTCCTGCTTCAGGTTCCTTCGCTGAAGCCCTGAGCGCAGCACATTGCTGGGACACATGGCCAAGCATACATGGTCATGTATGGAGAGGCTGGAACTCTGCTGCTTTGTGCTGACGTTGCTGAACAGCAGCATGGCGTGTTGTAGCCTATACAGCTGTACAGTGACAAGCCTGCAGTCCAGTCTCTGGACGTCTGGTGGTGTAAGGGGACTGAAGTTGATGTGAGTGTGTGTGAGTGAGTGTGTGTGTGAGTGTGTGTGTGTGTGCTTGCTGTATCAGTGCTGGCGTGGCCAGGGGCTACTGGGTGTAACCTTATGAGGAGGGCCTGGTTTTCAATTGGAGCAATGCCAGCCACAAATACTCACTTATCTCAGCTCACAGCCCTGGCGAGTGTACACACAGCACACACACGCATGCAACAATACACACAGCACACACACATTACACAACAATACACACACGCAGCTCCCATTCATACACTGGACAGTTGTGTATTCACTATGCTGAGAAGAGGACTATATTATTTTATAAGATTATCAAAATAAACTGTGAAACTTTCACTCCTCAAGTGAAACTTTCATTCTTTACCTCTCTCTCTCTCTCTCTCTCTCTCTCTCTCTCTCTCTCTCGCCTGGCACTAGTTAGGACCATAGCTCAACACTTCGACTGTATTGATTGGCTGATCAACACTATGAGGTCATCAGCTTTGCCCCAGGGGCTGATGGGATGGCTCCTGTATGCTGGTTTTCAGAAGGGATTCAGGGGGGCAGGGATGCTGTCTCTTCACTTCTTTCTCTTCTTTCTGCCATCGCTTCCTTTCTGTCCTTCACGACCATTTAAGTATCTCTACAAAGCTCCCACTCAGCAGTTGGCTCCTCATCGAAATGAATCACCTCCCTCGACTCAGGGCCCATCACTCCTGCCTCCTCTCTCCTGCCTCTTTTCTCCTGTCTCCTCTTTCCTGTCTCTTCTCTCCTGCCTCCTCTCTCCTGTCTCCTCTCTACTGCCTCCTCTCTCCTGCCTCCTTTCTCCTGCCTCCTCTCTCTTGCCTCCTCTTTCCTGCCTCCTCTCACTGGCCTCCTCTCTCCCGCCTCCTCTCTCCTCTACTAATTCCCCCCACTTCCTTTCTCTCTCCTCCCTGCTATCTTTTCTCTAATTTCTCCAATCTCCTCCTCCTATCCACACTCCTCCCTCTCTCTTCCCTCCTCCCTTCCCTCCTCTGTTCCCTCCTCCCCTTCCTCCTCTCCTCCCTCCTCTGTGGTCCGTGAGCTGGTTTCCGCTTCTCTCAGCCCCTCTGGATTCACTGGGTCCATTCCAGGTCAATGCAGCTGGGTCACATGACTCCTAAGATCAATACCACCACATCACCACCATGCGCTGCATAATGCCACTTACACAATCGCTAACTTCCCATCACCACCAACCGCCTGGGAACCTGACTCTGTGTCCTTTACATGTAAGAAACAGCAAAGTGACTTGCTGGGTCGCAGCCGAGCGCGCTGCTTGGTCTGTTTCAAGCAACTGGCCCAGAAACAAAATGAGTTATTCATTAAACACGACGTGAGCCTGAATATATACACCATGGTCATCTTGCTCTGTGTTCACACATGAATGGTACTTTAGTCTTGGACTACAGGAGTTTGGATGGTACAGCGGAAGGTTTCAAATTGATCCTCTCACAAGACGGGAGGAATCTCAGTTGCCTGAGAGCTACGATGTCAAAAAACATCTTAATAACCGTCCTTCTTTCTTTAGTAGAAATATGAAATTGATGGAACTGCTATAGGGGCATAGTAAAAGGCTGAGGCCCATTTGGGTGAGTGAGTTAGTATTAGGCAGAGGGTCACATGGGGTCAGCTATTACTATATTAAAGAGATGGGCTGTGATCATGGATCTCAGTCAGATGTGGATAATCCTTTTCACTGTCTGGATGTCAGTGTTCCCCTCTGCAAGCCACCTCCCTGTGTGGGAGCAAGAGACACAGACAGAGAGAAAGAGAGAGAGAGAGAGAGAGAGAGAGAGAGAGAGAGAGAAAGAGAGAGAGAAGGAGAGAGAAAGAGAGAGAGAAACAGAGAGAGAAAGAGACTCTAACACTCCTAAATGAGCCTGCAGAACAGTGTCACCCTGCACACCCTGAGAGTGGGCTCCTGGTAAGAACAGAGGGGTCTGTTTCGGAAAGGTCACGTCCAGCCCACCTGTCAGAGAGCAGGTGCCGCACCAGAGCGGCGCTTGGCAGAGGGACGAGTATCGTTATAGGGCTCACGAGATGCATTTGGCACAGCCGCAGGTATGGTGATATTACACAGCAGAAGCGCAGCCCTGCTCTGGGGCATCTGAGATATGGGCAGAGAATAGAAGAGGGACCTTTTCAAGGCTGATCGCACCAGCGCTGGAACAAGAGGCAATAAAGACCCACGCAGCAGCACCGAGACGCCAAATGAATCAACGTTAGGGTCTTTGTCATGGGACTCTGGCTATGTAAGGACCCAACCTTCAATCAAACCTCAGCCACAAGATCAAACGGATGATCGCCCACAGGAATAGATGTCTTGCAAATGGAAATAAAGCTAATGGCCTGGAGAAACTGCCAGTGGTTCTGATGCTACAGCGAAGTACCTCTACCGGTGTGTGTTAGCGGACAGAGAAATTATGACTGGATTTTAGACAGGCAGGCAATTATGCAGGCAGACAAACAGACAAACAGGCAGGTCGAATGGCAGACAAACACCAATGAATTCACACACACAGACCTACCTGGAAGCTGCTATTTCCACTTTAGTCCTGGCGATGGCTGCGGCTCTCTGGGCCCCTTCTACAGCCCGGTCCACCTTCTCTTTGGTTTTGGGGTTCTTAAGAGGAATCAACTGCTTCCGTATTCCACGCACCAATACGTTATTTTTGTACTTCCCTTCCTCCTTGGTGCCCTCGGGGAAAACCGTGCACCCATAGCCGTGCCTCTTGTTGTTCACCCACTCCCCCTCGTACTTCATCCCGTTGGAGCGCTCGCTGACCCCAAAGCCGTTGCGCTTGTCATTCTTCCACTCGCCCATGTAGGTCTCCGTGGTGGTGGCGTCCACGTGGTCCTCCAGCGGCAGGTCCTCGTCGGGCAGCTCGCCGTCGCCCAGGGAGACGGTGGAGTTGGCGTCGCTGGAGCTGATGCGGCTCATGGCGGCATCGCTGCGCGCCGAGCTGCGCTTGCTGGAGATGGATGTCCGCGAGTCGGACTTGCGCAGCTGCCGCAGGCTCCCGAAGAGCGAGCCTCGCCGGAACAGCCCCTTCTTCTTCCCGGTCACCACCTCGCTGTCCGAGTGGAAGTTGAGGACGAAGCCGCCGCGGCCTCCGCTGGGCGTGTCGCCCCCCGTGGAGAGGTCCTGGAGGACGGTGCCGTTGCTCTGCTCGGAGCGCAGGGAGGCCAGGGAGGTGCGCAGAGGGGAGCGGATGACGGTGGCCATGCCGTAGGGCACGCTCTGGCGCACGCCGTAGCCATGCCGCATGCCGCCCATCCACTGACCCTGGTACGTACCTGATGGGGAGAGGAGAGAGAGAGACCGGGGGGAAATGATGAACCAACATCTGTCATAATAGGCTGTCTACTTTAAACACTCTAGAATGTATGGCTGCTTCTGTTCCTGCTGTCTGATCTTGTGTAACATGGGTGTGTTCAGTAACAGTCTGTACACAGCTGGCACTAGTCCTCATCCAACATATCAATCCAGTGATTGTCCATGAGGGGAAGTAAGACCATGGACATTTTTTGTAAGCATATTATACAACTTTGTTTTTCAACAGAGCCCACAGTGTCTAGGTAGAGACTTCCACAGTGCCTCTGCAACAGGACTGAAACAGGTCCCCTAGACTCTGGTTACGTGATCTTGGGGGGAAATCTCGGTACAGTTACAAAGCCTCACTGAGCTTCTTGCCTTTGTGGTATGAAGCCACTTAAGGCTGGCAGTCTTTATCAGCGTCTGATGAGAAGATCCCAGAGAGACTAGACAGCTTAACCTGGTCTCAGTGACCTGAACACATCTGCTCTGCTTGATCCAATGAAAAGCTTCCATTTGGAATTTCCAACCGTGAATGTTCACCTTTCAAGGAGCCCTTAATCGACTGTGTTGCATCTGGGCTGTGACGGAGGGTGACTCCTGTGCACGTCAGATAAGCAGTGAGATTGTATCATTTGGATGACAGCACAAATAATATGGCCTGCTATCAGTTAGGATCACAATAAACCCCCAGATCCTGGCGTTGTGCTTTAGGAAGCTCCTGGTTCTCTTATGGGATAGTATCTCCTCATATCCTCACGCGACGGCAGAGCCAACACATCTAGCGCAGTCACCTACTGCATGTGAGACTAAGGTAGGAAAGCCAAGATGACTAGAGAGAAATGTGAGTCAGTCGGTTAGCATTCTGAGTAATGGCTGACAGAAGACATGTTCACCCAAACCTTGACTGGGAACTTGAGTGGGAATTGTGGATGTATCTCAGACAGAACAAAATATCCAGAGTCATTCTGTTGTGGTATAGTGTCGTTGATGCTCAGTCTCTGTCTGTATCTGGCACACTCAGTAAGGCCAGATGGCCACTTCATAACAATAGAGCAAACTGACCTCACTCAACCTATTCATAACTGTTTTAATTATTAGTGGTGAAACCACTAGATAGTTTATATTTGGTGATTAAATAATTTTGAGAAAAACAGGACTGATCACAAGAGACCAAGAATGTTCTCCACATGGACTTCCCTTTATCAATTAGGCCAGTTCCTTTTCCTCCCTCTCTCTCTCTATCTCTCTCTCTCTCTCTCTATCTCTCTCTCTCTCTCTCTCTCTCTCTCTCTCTCTCTCTCTCAATCTCTCTCTCCCTCTCTCCAACACTGCGTTGCATAGCATGCGTTTGAGTGGTAACAGAAGGACGGATGTTTGACCAGGGTACCTCTACTCACGCCTCTGATGGACTAAGTCTGTGGCTGTTCTATACTGATCACGCAGATCAAACATGCCCAGAAGGTGTGAACCGGGTCTGTTCTCACTTACAACACCCTGCTGAACGCGTCAACAGCTGGGACTGTGTCAGTACTACCCGTGTGGCGGACTAACCTCCAAACAATAAACCCTTTTTACCGACAGTGGGGTGACACACTTGAGTGCGAGGTGTTATTTCGGTGTGCTTTGAATTTCTCCCGGGTTTTATTTTGAAAATCCCACAAGGATCTGTGATAGTCCCGTTAGTTAGTTGGATTGGGTCTGTGTGCTTACTGTGCCCTGATTTGACCATTCAAAACTAGTTAACGATGCATTGTACCATCGCGTCGGTGACAGGAGCGGCTTTGCCCTCGGCCTGAATACACTGTCACATGAGTAGAAATCAATGGCTAAAAATGCAAGTGGCTGGTCACGGACCAAACCAGATAACTTCCACTAAACTGGTGAAACAACAGCTAGTAATGTGGTGTGAACAACATTTCTGGAGTCAGTTTAACGTCTCTTAAATAATTATAATGATTCTGAATTAATTTATGATCATATTTAAGGACGGCCTATTAATAACATGGCGCTCGCAACAGATTTAGTGCGCAACATTAACTCGAACCCCAACAGTAGTCTGGCAAATTCCTTTTTGATATTCGGTTTAGATTAATGGATTAATGCTTCTCCATTGTCACCTCATTATGTCTGAATGGACATCCTCGCACGCACGTCGAGACCCCATTTAATGGATATCGGTTTAAAGGAACTCGCACGCGATAAAATAAAATAAAAATACATCCGATCATTTTCAATTATAGCAGGCCATTGCTGCTGTGTCTTACCTCCATCGCCATAAGTCTCGATCCCGTATCCGTCCTGAAGCCCGTTACTCCAGGTCCCGTCGTATCTGGCAGGTGTATTATGGCTCTGGCGAACCCCGTAACGACCCTTAAAACCGTGACTCCACTCGCCTCTGTACAGCCACTTTCCTTTGGTCTCCACTCCGAGCCCATGTCGTTTCCCCTGAGACCAATAGCCCTGGTAGGTATTCCCACTTGGCCAGGTGTAGACCCCCACTATCTCAAAGCCGTGGGACCAAGACCCGGCGTATTCGCCCTGGCCCTTGGGTCCGGTGCAGATGCCGTGTCCGTGGGCTTTGCCATCCTCCCACCCCCCGCAGTAAGTGCCTCCATCGTCGAAGTCAAACCTTCCGCCCGTCATTCAGAATAGGCTACAAATGAAGCTGAACGCGGCGTAGACTCAATTGTCTCGTATTTCCCCCGCGGGATCCAGGACCGAAGAAAGGATGAGCCAACAAGAGGATGACTCTGTTTACAGAAGAAACTGAATCAAACCAATGACAAGCATGAATGTGATCAAAAGAGACAATTTCCAAAGATGAATATCTAATAAAAAAAGCATGCGTAATGTTTAGTGTATGAAACCCATGAATGGATAGCGTCATTTACCCAAGTAGCACGCCTGTATCCGCCGCTGTGTCTGACGCTACTGTCACCGCCCTCTCACCCACTGATCACAGAGGGAGAGAGAGAAGCATCGAGTCGCCGCCGAAGAAAGACACTGCCAATTGCAACGTCATGCCAGTGGTACCTCCCACTCTCTTCCCCCTCAGCTAATTAAGAGCGTGTACGGCTGTACGCGCTCGAGTCCTCTGAATAATGTACCGCTGTTCGCCAATAAATCATACTTCAAATGGCAGAGCCCCTCCAGCACTACTGCTCAACCTGCCACCGACGTAATGTTTGAAAAACGCGCCTACTGCCTTGCACAGGTGTGTTCTTCGCGGTTCTATTTTTTTGTGTGCCATGGCCAAGAGGGAAATACCATGTTTGTAAGCTTCTCGATACAGCTGTTGCTCCCAGGTTACAAGTTATAGGTCTACAAATAAGTATGTCATAACTACCGGATGTAGATATATGTCCACATAATATCGCGCAACAATCTCTCCATAGTCCAATTTATTGAAGAGGTTTCAAAATAAAGCTTGAAAAATCTTTGTAAATTAAAAAGATTTCATCATCTGATGAACGACTTTTTGAGTAGGCAGAGATTAGTGTGGTTAACAGTGACATCTGTCGTTCGTTTAGGGTAACAAACTACATTAATCCAACAAGGACTCGCACAATCTACTCTATATCATCAATACTGTTTATGCCTGTTTAGCGGAATACATGATGTGTGTTCAATCATCCGTTCAATGCCCAAATAGTTAGATGAATATAAATATGGGCCTATGTCTTGTCTTAACAAATAGCCTTCCTAATTTATACAAATTTGATCATTTGACACAGCATGCATGTACTTAATGTTATAACTATGATTCCGATTTATGCTGTAGAGCTATAATAAGCGGTCTCATTCAAATCCTCTGTGGACTCATTCCCACAAACCTCCGTAGGGGTGGGGTACTGATGACGCAACGTTCAGCATCTCAGCTCGATGGGTGGATGTAGCTAACTCCCATCCGCCCCTAAAGCACTGACAGCTAAAATGGCGGCAGAAAACAGCACAGAACCTGACGATGACAAGGAGATCCTCATCAAGGAGGACGCATTTCAGGAGATTAAGGATCTGAGTGGAGCTGTGACAGAATATTCAAAGCTCCAACAGTCCAAACTGACCCTCTATCACTGGACGCAGTCTTTCAGTTCGCAAAAGGTGAATGTCCGCTCTCTGTTTCAGCACCACAGCAATGGACAGTTGCAGTTCGCCATCGTCTTATTTTACTGTATGCGCCGGTGTATGTAAATCTGTGTGTATGTAGTCTACCGGTACTTGAACATATTCAGATAGATAGTTTTAATGGGATGTGTGGGTCGCATGCAGTGGAAACTCATGAAGCAAGTGATGAATATAGATTGCACTGAAAGACAGATTATATGAAAACTGACTTTCCATATCCAACATTTTGACTTCAATTACACCCATAAAAACCTCACACAGAAACAGTGGAATGTGATTCTGCATAGAAACATGAGCCATTTAGAAATACACTTTGTCCATAACTGGAAGTGAATGCCACGATAGCACAAATGTATTGAGTTTTCTGAAACTCTGGCAGACAGACATTTGAGAGAATCAACTGAACAAGTGTATAAGAGCACAGAGAGTGAAGTTCCAACAGCCAAAGACGTGAACTTGGCGTGTAACTGCGTCTGTGCTGCAGGTGCGTCTGGCCATAGCGGAGAAGGGCCTGCGCCGTGAGGAGTACGACGTGAGTCTGCCACTGAGTGAGCACAACGAGCCCTGGTTCATGCACCTCAACCCAGCCGGAGAGGTGCCCGTCCTCGCCCACGATGACCACGTCATCTGCGACCCGGTCCAGATCCTGGACTACCTGGAGCAGAACTTTAGAGATGGTAGGGTCCTGTGTGAACGACGCCCTGTTAGCAGGTGCTACAGGGTTGGTATGGATGTGGATATACTGGGTATATTCCTTAATCAGAATCGGAATCGGAATCGGTTTTTCTTCGCCATGCAAGATACACAAGCACAGAATTTATTGTGGCAGGGAAGTGCAAACATAGAACATATACTGTATATATAAACAGCAAAGCAAGGTAAACAATAAACAATGTCCAAGTGACTTCAGCAAATTGACAAACATCCCAGAACATCCCCTGTCCTTGGACCCTCTTAGACTCTAAGTGCATATTACATGCATACGTATATTCCTACGTGTCCATTCAGCCCATTTTCATCCCTTTTTCTATTGGTTATAAGTTTGTTCATTTGCCTGAGATTCATTTCCTAGAGGACAACTCCGCAGGGGTGTTTGTGTATGTTTACTGTTCATCAATTATTTATTTGAATCTGCCCTCTTAATTTGTCCTCTTTATCCTTGATTTTACATTGACCCATTTTAAGTTCACTGTGGCTGTGGAGCTAATGTGGAGAGAGAGAGAGCGAGAGCGAGAGACTGGTAAGTGTGAGAAGCGATACTGAAGTGACCTGGCTATCCAGTACAAAGACTTTGCTCCTGTTTAAACAAGATTGAACTTGATGATAACAGAGAGAGGCTCTCTTTGGATGATGAGTTTCAAGGAAGTTCATCACTTGAAGCGATGAAGCAAGGAGACAAGCCGTCATGGTCCTATGATGTTGTCTGCAGTCTTGTCTCCAAGCATTTATGTTTTATCACATATGTGTATGATGACATTTATACTTACATCAACACAAACACCTTGAGCATAATGTAGGCTGTCTACAAACATATCTCAAAAGTCAGTCATTTAAAACATGCAGTACTCTCATGTCAAGTGGGTCTTGTGTTTCCTCAGAAGGCACTCCTAAGCTGATCCCAGAGGAAGGTAGCATGTACTACCATAGAGTTCAGCACTACAGAGAGCTCCTGGACTCCCTGCAGATGGATGCTTACACGCACGGCTGCATCCTCCACCCTGAGATCACCGTGGACTCCCACATCCCGGCCTACGCCACCACACGCATACGCAGTAAGACCAGCACGCACACGCGTCATACACTCACGTGACGAAATACTTAAAAACCCACTCACGCTAAGCAGTTGTTTGTTCTGTGTTTGTGCGTGACAGCGCAAATAGGAAACACTGAGTCGGAGTTGAAGAAACTGGCAGAGGAGAACCCGGAGCTAAAAGATGCTTACATAGCAAAACAGAGGCGCTTGAAAGTATGTGTCAGGGTTTGGATCATTGAAGTGGGATGTGTGCTGTTTACGCTCTATTATTCATGAAAATAGCTTGTGTGGCAAAACTTTAATTTTTTTCTGGGGGTAATTGTAGAACCATGGCTTCTCGAAATGTCAATTCCATATCGACTATATGAGAATATGAGCAGTCTGTTCAGTAACAAAGCCCTTTCGCTCCTGTTACGAGTCAATGTATAAAACATGTCTCTCCTCCAGCACAAACTGTTTGACCATGACAACATGAAGTACCTGAAGAAACTTCTGGAAGAGCTGGAAAATGTGATGGACCAGGTGGAGACAGAGCTGCAGAGGAGGGTGGAGGAGACACCAGGTACTGCAGCAGACCAGAGGACACTAGAGTAGAGTAGGAGATTAATTTAGGGGATGCAGAGCTACACAGAACAGTGTAAAGGTGTGACGGACCACTGGTAGCCATTAATAGAGTTATAATCCTGTTCTTGATATGGCATGACTAATGTCTCTATCCTTGCCCCCACACCCTTTCTCTCCTATTACCTTCTCTCTTCTCTCTCTCTCTCTCTCTCTCTCTCTCTCTCGCTCCCTCTCTCTATCGCTCTCTCGCTCTCTCTTCAACCCTATAATTTTCTCCCAATATCCCCCTTCCTCCCTCTCCCTCCCTCCCTCCCTCCCTCCCTCCCTCGTCCCCTGTAGAGGATGGCAAGCAGGCCTGGCTGTGTGGCGACTTCTTCAGCATGGCGGATGTCTCCCTGGCCGTCACTCTCCACCGCCTCAAGTTCCTGGGCCTCTCACGCCGTTACTGGGGCAACGGCAAACGTGTCAACCTGGAGACCTACTACGAGCGCGTGCTAGACCGGCCAGCTTTCCGAAGGGTTCTAGGTCACGTCAACAACATCCTGATCTCTGCTGTCCTGCCAGTGGCGTTCCGCTTGGCCCGGAAAAGGGCGCCGGCGCTGATTGGCTCCACGCTGGTGATAGGCATCCTGGGAGGGGCTGCCTACCTGGCGTTCCTCTACATGAAGAAGAGGCTGATGCTCAGCTGAGGCAGCAGATGGCGCCGGGGTCCCGTTCCTCAGATGGGGGGGGGGGGGGAGCCAGAACCATGTTATTTACAAGACACACAACTACAATAGTCACATCACTACAGTGCAGTGTAACATTAGTCTCTACGTTTTATAATTTATACAAAATTAAAGAGGGATTCATTCCGCATGCTGTGGATGAGTATCTGTTGCTGGTTGCACAAGAAAAGCACTTTTAGTGATTGACATACATAAGAGACTGTGTTGTGTAGGAAGCTGGATAAGTTAAGAGTCATCCTATTATCCATGTAGCTGGAAAGTCCGAATGTGAACCATGAGTTTCTTCATCTGAGGGGTCGCTTCTTTCAGGTCATGTTTTTCCTTGTTATATAAGCCCAGTGTTGTGGAGACTGGGGATCTTACAAACCAAAACAGCTTACTTTTATGATCAAATACTGTACTTATAAAACGCTAAAATACTTGGTGGTGTGAAAATGTAACATGCTGTTTAGATCAACAAGCTGCTCTTACCAACTGTGAAAGTTGCATGTTCGTGTTTTTGTCACTGTTTACCCAAACATGATCTGAACATGATTTAAACTAAGCGGAACTTGTTATACTTCATAAGGTGGATGATTAAACGTACACATGCTGTTTAATACAGCATACAGTTCTCCATGGCGAAACCAGGAACATCATTATTTTATGCTGTTTGTACAATGTCTTAAAACCTTATATAACTACATTCAACATTCATGGTGGCACCAGGACCTGGTCAATATCCACCCATGTCCAAGTACCCCAACCTGACTTCACATGGCCAGATGTTAAGCTATAGCATTTCCCAGCTCACCCATGTGCTCACACACACACACACGCTCACGCGCGAGCACACACGCACGCACACATACATCCATGGTCTTGACATACTGAGTAGACTTCCCATGTCATGTCACTTCCTCATTCACACACAGGAGTGTTAATACAGGAGGGACTCGCTAAAATACTAAATAGGAAGAGATACTTTGTTTGACATTAGGCTTGGAACACCCAGAGCCAATCCTAATATTTTTAAAAGACCTAAGTATTCTGGCGAGGCAATTTCAATACATGATCACTTACCTAAGACAGTACATGAAAACCTTTGAAATATTGACATTTTTTGATGAAAAACAAAAATCAATGATTTCCCATCCTTTTATTTAAACCGATAACATTATTTTTGGACATCTTTGAAGGTTTCTCATCAAGTCTAATATTCTTGCAGTGACATCGTAAGGATATTTTCACTTTCTCCACCACTAGATGTCACTATTGTCCCATCTTCAACCGATTCAGCCACATTCCTTGGCAGAGTGAGAATGCCATCAACGTGCTGCAACGGTGTGTAATGGTCCGCTTGTGTGGACCGCTGTATATTCCAGCAGAGACAGTCAGCCAACAACTGATCAGACAGCTGACAAAATAAACCTCTTCCTGGAGCAGCACTTGGTTGCATATTGTTCAATTGATTGGATCTGACATGCTGCTATTCAGCTGTAAAACAGGTGGCTTGCAATAATTGGACAAAGCTCCCTTCGTAGTCTAAATGAAAAGGCATGGTAATGTATCCAGAGACTACAGGCAACCTAAAGAACACAGAAATGCAGGATAGCATTCCACAATATTCCAGGAATAATCATATATCCGGTTTTATTCTGCAAAAGATTGTTTCCAAATGTGAACATGTCAGTACAGACACACTTGTAAAGATACTCTGATGTCCTGTGCCAAATGCTTGACCAGGGAAAGAGCTGTCTTAGCCTGACCTTGCCCAGTTGTTCGTCGATCCTAGTTGAGTGTCTGTCTGTATCTACACAGCAGCTTCTCCGACATCCATGTACCACATCATACAGTGTGAGACACCAGACTGAGTCTGGACTGTAATTATGGCTAAATTAATTCTGGAGGAGAAGCCTAATGTGAGTTTTGAGAGGTCTTCATTGCAGAAGGCTAGCTTGAAGATTATTTGGATTCCCATTTAGACATATTAAACCCCCTCTGTGCGTGAGACTGTTACTGGCATCTCGTCAGACCGGACCACTAATACAGAGCTGCATGTTCCCCCTGCTGCCATTCAAATAAACAAAACCAACTGTGTCTGCTGCAGGCATCTCTCCACACACATACACACACACACACACACACACACACACACACACACACACTTTCTAAGAAGACTGAACAGTCATTCTTTCTCTTTGCCCTCTTTCCAGTGGAACTACCAAGAGATGTGTTCCTTCCCTTTCACAGGACCAGAGGGGTGCGGTTGTGTGTAGGGGGTGTGTGTGGAAAGGGAGGGGGAAGGGGGTCAAGGAATGGGACCGAGAAATGGAAACCTTTGTGGGTCAGAAAAACAGCCAGGCCTGTGTGTAGGACCGGAATCCCTCAGGTGGGAAGAGGACGAGGGAGGAAGAGGTGTGGAGGGAGGTGGTGTTAGTGGGGAAGGTGTTATGGCTGAGGAAATTACCTTCAGGAAAGAGGTGTTCAATGGAAAGGTTGGAAAGAGGACAGTGTGGTGAGAATTCTGGTGGTTTACCGGAGCTTCGAAGGATGAAGCGCCAAAGATGTCCAGAGCGAGGATCTTGCTGTTGGGTCAGACAGACAAACGGCCATAGTGATCCAGAGGGGAGGTTATGGTTTGCTCAGTTAAACCAAAACTTGAATTTTCAACCACAT
Organism: Plecoglossus altivelis; assembly: GCA_036571765.1. Taxonomy (NCBI): domain Eukaryota; kingdom Metazoa; phylum Chordata; class Actinopteri; order Osmeriformes; family Plecoglossidae; genus Plecoglossus; species Plecoglossus altivelis. Next base: position 10,410,555 of record BROE01000024.1, on the reverse strand, counting down.
GTGAATCTAACTAGCCTACGTTGAGGTAGGGAGGTGGCAGGGAGACACGTAGGGAGGTGACAGGCAGACAGACAGGTAGGGAGGTGGCAGGTAGACAGACAGGTAGGTAGGTCGCAGGTAGACAGGTAGGGAGGGAGCGGGTAGACAGGTAGGGAGGTGGCAGACAGACAGGTAGGGGTGGCAGGCAGGTAGGGGGGTGTATGACAGACAGCTAGGGAGGTGGCAGACAGACAGGAAGTGGTGGCAGGCAGGTAGGGAGGTGGCAGACAGACAGTTAGGGACTTGGCAGGTAGACAGGTAGGGAGATGGCAGACAGACAGGTATGGAGGTGGCAGGCTGGCATGCCTGTGGGCAGGACAGAGGGAGACAGTAAGGAAGGTGATGAAGGCTGTGGGGAGTGTGTGTGTGTGTGGGGGGGTGGGGCGGTTGTGGATCTGCACTAAGAGACTAAGGTAAACAGAGACCCACGGTGTGTAACTGCAGCAACAACAGAGCCATAACCCAGAAGCCTTCACTTCCCAAGGACTCCGCTTCCAAACACCTCCACTCTCAGAGTGGGTGGGAGATGGAAACTTCCACACTCGTGTCTCAGGAGAAGCACAGAATAGAGGGAGGAGGACAGGAGGATGAAAGAGAGAGTACCTGCACCCCAAACCCCCTTCGGCCCTTATCACATGGACCTTCTCTCTCAGCTGGGATTCTCCTTCTCTCTCTTTACCCCATGGGGCCCATTAAAGTGCTTTATTACACAAAAACTAATAGTCAATTGTCTAGAATCACCAGTACAATGTGGTTTCCGGCATTCCTGAGTGGAACAGCTGTCTCCTTGAAACACATAAAACGGTGGATTTCCACGGCAACTTTGTCCACTGCAGACTAACCTTGTTGCGTAATACCTCCTGGCATGGAAGCATAGCAGCCGATGATGTCAAGCTCTCATTGACGAATATCCCAGCAAGCTTTTCTGTCAAGCGCATCAAACAGTGGACATCACAGACCCCAGGAACATCTTCCTGGACTTGTTGGCTCCTGTCCAGCTGTTCTCCGAAGACCTAAGGTGCTTTTTCCCGAACAGCAGCCATCAACGCTTTGCTTTAGTGTGTTTGCTGAGTCGACCGGCCAGGTTCCTGGTCTGTTGACACTGCTGTTAGAATGACCCCCTGCAAATCTCCTCCTTCATGGTTTAACGGTGAAACCCTGCGCTATCGCCCAGACCCACATGTGCTCCTCAAATATTTAAACGGGGCCTACGTAAACAGCTCTGCTCAGAGGAGCAACACTCAACACCGCTTGGAGAGAATCCTTCTCATCAGGCAAGGCACAGCTGGCCAGATAGGGCCAAACTAAGCACACCAGCATGTTTTTACACCCATAATACACTATTCATCAGGTTTGATAAACCCAGACGTTGCCATGCAAAGGGACACGGCTGGTGGGACTGAGTGGGTATTGGATATTACTGAAGTACCGAATTCAGTTCTTCTGAAGCAGCCCGCAGCCAGCATCCTGCGTCAATTTCTGGCATTGTAGCTTATCAGCCGGTCCACATATCAACTTGGTAGATGAAATAAACTGGGTGTTCAGACAACATGATATATAGTTTTGAGACCCTGAGGAGAGAGGATGAGAGCAGAAGAGAGAGAAGAGAGAAAGAGGAGAGAGAGAGAGACAGATGCATGTGACCTTTTCCTCTATATCTTCTGTTGTGGAGGTCAGAGAGGCCTCTGTCCACCTGGGGTGTGTGTTGTGTACGTTCCCCTCCCCATGTGAGGGTCAGCCGTCCCTGTGCTCAGCGGATGAACATCCGAACGTAAATACTGAGCCTACCTTAGCTTTGAGAACACTTCCTCTCCCATGACCTGTCGAGCCAATCAGATCTGACCTGCTGCATGGGGAATCGAACCTGTGAAACATCCATCTGTCAAAGTGAAGAACGGATGGTACAAAAGGTCAGAATGAAGTGACATCGTCTACAATAAGGGCAGGATAAGTTCAGACCGCGAGAAAGAAAAACTCAATGAAATAGACTACTCAGATGAATGGACTAAATATTAACACAAGGGATATTGAGACCATCATCGGTACAGTTCATCTGTCAGTAAACGACCACTCAATGCAAGACTGACAGAAATACCACTGAATGACATAGCTCTCCAGCGCATTCATAGCAGTCAATGAACCCCGGTATTTCTGGAATACAGGATGTCTCCGGAGGGTGAGGGTCCAGCTTGCACATGTTACACGGCTCCCAGCATGGACACAGAGAACGTCTTGAGCAGCTGGAATGAAACTTGTAAACACGTGAGCGTTTTCTTCAGCCTACCTCAGGAGGCTCCCCTCGTCATGTGCTGCCCCGCGTCTGTTCAATGGTCCGTGGCCAAGCTGAGGTAGCTCAGCGAGAAGGACGTCGTCCAGCCCAACCTTGAGGCCCGCGTCGAGCCAGCCCTCCCAACCCTCCCAGGACAAAGGTCAACCTGGAACAAACATGAAGATGTTGAAAGCGTCCAGGACATGTCCTGTCTTGACCTTAGACAGATATGTCTGCCTTGCAGGGGAAACCTATGCAGGCTTGGGGAGGACATGTAAACAAGAGGCCAAAGACACAGCCAACCTGAGAACCACCAGGTTTTGAACTCCAACTTCTGTTGTCGAAGAGCACTCCGGTAAATGACATGTGCAGCGGGTCGTTTTGAACCTCCGGACGGGTCTCAGCAGAAGAGCGAGTTCCTCTGGTTCAGAGGGAGGTCTACAGTATCACACCACGCTGCCAGAGCCAACGCAAGCAGGGCTGGCGCAGGGTCCACACCTACGTCTGTGTTGTCCGAAGAGCCACTCCGGTAAATGACTTGGCAGCCGGGTCTTTTGAACCTCCGGACGGTCTCAGCAGAAGAGCAAGTTCCTCTGGTTCAGAGGAGGTCTACAGTATCACACCACGCTGCCAGAGCCAACGCAAGCAGGGCTGGCGCAGGGTCCACACCTACGTCTGTTTTCCCTGCTCTAGCTTTCAGAACGGCCTCAAGATGATGCCACGCGCCAGACAGAGAGCGGAAAGTGATGAGTGCGCGTGGATCCTGGAGGAATCCCCAGCACACCTGTCACCCCCTCCCCCCCTCCTCCCCCCCCTCCCCCCACGCCCCTGTGTGACCTGGCCTGGTTGCTAAGAGAGGGACATAAGCACAGCAGAATGATTATCCCAGGTATTATCTTTGATTGTGGGCGGACAGAGTAGACATTAGCCAAAACAAGGCCCTTCCGATGAAAGATCCAAAGGCGCCTGGCCCCTCCCAGGCTCCCCCGGACCCAGAGAGAAGAACACCTCCTTCTCCTGCTTCCAGTAAGCTTTGGAATAGAGAAGGCAGCCAGCACACTGGTAAGTACAAGCTCGAAAATACGGCACAGGATGAGTGCCTAGCTACGCGTTAGGTGCAGGCAATTGCTGTGATGAGATAGAGACTAGGGTTTTGTAGAGATATACGCACACGAAGATTCTCAACAGATATTTAATAAAAGATAGGCTCAATATGGCAGTTTTGCAATTCTAACGCATGTTCCATGCATAGATGGGCCAGACAGCATCTGATTCATTTATTTATTGCTGATTTTGGTTCCGCATGAGGAACAATTCTCCATAAAGACAAATACAGATCAATGATGCTGAAGCCAATGATAACAGAGACTGCTTGGCCTCTAAACTAATGTTGAGACACACACGCACACACGCACACACGCACACCCACAGCCGCACACTGTACACACAAGTGGTTTTGGCAGAATCTGGCATGCTTTTAAGCAGGTTTCTTTGCCTAATCATTAATATCTTAAAGATCTGAAATGGAGAATATTAATGACCATGAACATTAAGCTTCAAACGAACAGAGCACAGGCACGTAAGGACTGTAGGAGACACAGGCTGCAAAGGTTTAGGTGACAGACATAGAGGAAGACTGGCTGCAAGTCATCCATCAATGTTGTACACTCTAGGTCCTTGATATGGTGTGCTTGATATAATGACACCGTATCAAACTGTGGTTGCTTCACCTACGATGGGCACAGACTCCAGTAATGAGGTTACCCACATTAGGGCTCCAGCTGAGGTTTTCTTAATGGTATTTCCAATCAGTACATCAGACTGAAGTTGTACTATTCTTGATAGCATTCTCGATTACAAGCTGAGTTAAATCAAGGTCTCTACGAAATGGATGGATGGGTTCTTCAAATGCTGAATGACTCGACTGTAAATAGACTTTCATCGGAGGTTATATCAAGGTATGTCTTGTTGATTCACTTTTTCAAAGGCAAAACTGATCGACTAAACTTGGTAGCTTGCTAGCACCAAGTCTTCTTTGACCAGAGATGTTTTCTTATAGGGTAATGCCTGACGTGAGAGGTTGTTTAAATGTCCACACATCTTCAAAGGGACATTCCAGCTGTTGAGTGGAGCCAAAGTTGGATCCTGTCTTGTGGCTCACAAATTCCACGTGTCTGTTTGAAACCAACATGTGAGTCTGAAGGTGGCAGCTTGTTCAAGATACCTTTCAGCAAGCGGAATATTCAACTCAACTTTTCCAGCTATGCATGTTTAAAAATTGTGCATAATCATGATCAGACATTCTCCACGCACCCCCTACCGCCTCAATCACATTTGGAAAACACATGTAAATCTTTCCACAATTAGCTTGGTCTCTGGCACAACTAACTTTTTTTTTCGTGTGTAGCATTTCATTCAATGCCTTGAGTGCTGCTGAGTGCAAACATGGGTCAGTGCCGAACTGAAGCAGTCATGGAGGAGGTTATTGAGTTCTGAATCTGACTGGACTACTATCGAGCTGATTCAGTACACGCCACCGTGATCCGTATCTCGAGCCTCTCAATCAAAAGAACAGAGCTTTGACTTGAGAACTGGGAACTTTGAAATCAAAGTTGTTCGCGTACCCGCATGCAAAAGTCAGCTGAACGGGACAACAGCTGAAGTATCTCACATCTTCTGAGTGAAGTAGCAACGTCTCAGCGAAGACACGTTAAGTTGGGGATGACCTCGAAGACACCAGACAGATAACAGGTGAAACTATATGTAATATTGGAAGCAGATTTTTACACTGGCAGGGTTTGTATGTATACGTGTCTGTGCCAAACACAATACTGGAGATAATCAGAAACACCTGCCTCCAAAATGAACAAGTCAGATCTCAGAATGCCACTCGGCATACAGAGAAATTGCCTCTAAACTAACAGCCTGCATCACTGGAGACCAAACATGATATGTGAAAGACAGGGTGGTCTGGGTTGAAATGTTCAGGAGTGAACTCTCAAGGTGCAAGACTTCTGACTGCACGAGAGGGGAAGTGCATCTCAAATGAAAACAACATCGCAGAGGAAATGAAGAAAAAGAACACTGCGATACTGGTCACATTTGACACGGTTCCTCAGGAAACCTGTGTTTCTCTTCAGATCTGCTGCAGACATCTTCACCTTCCAGCGATAACCCGTGTATCGTACTACGTAGGATGTACGCTGGGAGATTTGAAGAAACACAAAAACCAGCAATTACTGGGCAAACTGCTCATCAATCTAAGAGTCCTGTAAAACAGAAGTATGTCTTGACATTGTGTGAACAACTAATCTGAAGTTAGAGTAGATTCGGACTAACAATCTGGGGGAATAAGTTACATTACAGACAGCACGGTACAGTACATCTGTGACTGCTTCTGCTCATCCCCATCACACTGATTTATAACAGCTAGAAACGCTGCCTCAGGTGTCTTTAAAGTTCATCAGTGGAGCTCTGTTTGTCTCGCTCCAACAGTTATTCATTGTTACAGCGAGGCACTAAAGAACATGGCAGAGAGTTTTCTTGACGCACCCTATCCACTGAGGATCAGCTCTCTGTTTTCTCTGACTAGGCTGAACCCGTTAACACTGGCCAACTGGAGACAGACAGACACTTTTCCACTGCTGATGCCATTCCTGCTCCTCTGAATGCCTCGCAATCCTGAGCAGGGCCAGAGGCAGAGGGAAAGGAGCTGGCAAACTGCAGTTTTCACCGTGGAGGAAAAGTCAGTTCTGGTTCCCAGCAAGATTGGCTGGACTGTGGACAATGACACTCACACATGACATACATTCTTCTGGACTGTGTTGCACATGGCTGAATGCAACTGGATGCCTAGATTATTTGTGCGAGTGCCTCCATTGACTTTGCTTGAGAGAAACGTTGATTTGACTTAAGAGAGCGACACTGATTTGGCTTGAGAGAGCAGTTTTGACTTGACTTAAGAGAGCAACACTGATTTCGCTTGAGAGAGCAGTTTGGACTTGACTTGAGAGAGAAACACTGATTGGACTTGGGAGAGCAGTTTTGACTTGACTTGAAAGAGCATCTAGGAGACAGACAGGGTTGGACAGGGACTGGGACTGGGACCCAAGACCAGGCTGACCTGACCTAGCATTGATGCTCTGAGCAGCTGTTCACGCCAGACAACCACTAAGGGATGGATGACGATCTGAGCCAAAGTACGTGACCGCACTGGTCTCAAGTAGCTGTGTGTCTGAGGATTCAGGTCCCCGAGAAACGGACACTGAGTATCAGGTGAACGTCTGTGTTTGATGCTTCATCTGACCTGTTCTTGCTTTAACCAACCCCAAATATTCAACACACGAAATGCCTCCAAGAGAGCCGTCTTTAATTCGAATGACATTTCATTAACTATAATGGCAGCAAATTAGTGTGTTTTCATGAAGGCAAAATGACAAAAGACAGGACAATGGCCGGTAATTTGTTAAACGAAGAGCAGGTCATCTTTGGCAAAGAGCCTTGCAGAAATCCATAATTTGTAAGCCTTACGTGTTATGACAACATGAAGGATCACCACTAGGCTCCCAGAACCTTTCACAGCGCCATAAAGCAGACCAGCAAATCTCCACACCAGGAGCACCCTCCTCATTCATCATCTCCATCAGGGTGTAGCACCAGAGAATTTATAGGCTCCTCCACCGTTATTCAAACGTTTAAGTAGAAAGTAAGGCTTTACAATAACCTTTCCTCTATTCTGCAGGGGAACATTAGAACCGCAGAGCAGGCAAGCCCAGTCTCTCTTCTTTTTCCTTCCCTCCTTCTGTCTCTTTCCTTTTCGTTTTTTCTCTTTTCTTTTCCCTCCCTCTTTCTTCTCCTCTTCTATCCTCTCCTCATCCTTTCCTTTGCCTCCTTTCGCTCTGCTCCCCCTCTCCCTCCCTCCTCTCCTCCATTCTCAGAGTTGGCCATGGAAACCACGGAACATCCAATCCTGAATCTTAAGTGGCAGTGGACAGTACTCAAATGAACTGCAGGTGTGACATCATAATACACAGTGTTCTTAAGGGATCGAAGGGCACAAGCAAGCTGCACAGCGAGACCTGCCTGGACATCTGCAACCTGACAGGAGATGAGGCATGTCTCGGGGAATTACACAGACCTCAATCAGAGACGATATGAGCCATGGGTCTCACAGCGATTTTAGAAAAAGACCTTGGAAGGCCTTTTGTGTCAGGAAGTCTCTCACCTCAGGCCCAGAGTCAAACTCAGGACATCCGACCACCTGTTAAAAAGTTGAAAAACAACTGAAAACCTGTTGAAATTCCCCTGTCTATAGGGAATACCTTCGAAAGGGAATTCTCGCAGTACCACACCAGTGCTCTTACAGTAGTCTGAAAACAAATCTGAAGAGACGCTCCTCTACACCAGGTTTATTATTCTGTGGAAGTCAGTGGGTCATGCCAGTCTGTTTGGTTCAGATCAAAGAGCGGGACTATGAACTGGCCAGTTTTCCTTTGTTTTATTACCGTGCCACAGGCCACATAGAGACTGATCTGGAACTGAAGCAAGGCAGGAGCTGGTTTGGCCTGTGGTCTATGGAAGGCTGCAGAGACAGCGTGTACAACACAGCCTGACCTTCTGACAGCAGAGCAGCACAGTCCACACCACCCTGAACACTGCCGTGGACGGACTTGATCTCCTCGAACAGTCACATAAAAACCATAGTCCATCCATCCATCCATTCTCCTCTGCTTATCCAGGGCCAGGTTGCGGGGGCAGCAGTCTGAGCAGGGAGGCCCAGACTTCCTTCTCCACACACACCTCCTCCACCTCCTCTGGGGGGATCCTGAGGCGTTCCCAGGCCAGCCGAGAGATATAGTCCCTCCAGCGTGTCCTGGGTTTCCCCCAGGGCCGCCTCCCGGTGGTACATGCCCAGAACACCTCCCTAAGGGAGGCATCCAGGAGGCATACGAAACAGATGCCTGAGCCACCTCAGCTGGCTCCTCTCGACGTGGAGGAGCAGCGGCTCTACTCCGAGCTGCTCCCGTGTGACTAAGGGAGCGCCCGGCCACTCTGCGGAGGAAACTCATTTTGACCGCTTGCATCCACCACTTGTCCTTTAGGTCATTACCCAAAGCTCATGACCATAGGTCCTATGGTCAAAAACGATAGTTTAAAAACGTAATGGAGAATATGGCTTCAACTCAGAAACATTGCTACTCTGTGCGGACACGCGCCAATGTACATGTGTGTATTGTGTGGACGTTCGCATGGGTAGGGGTCAATGTGTAGGCGTGTGAGTGTATGTGAGCGGTTCGGTTCCCCAGCTTTCAGCAGCGGCAGCAGCAGCAATGGCATTAAGGGGAGGTAGAACAATAGACAAAGACTGTCACCCTCCCCATCCATCATCCAGCTTTCCACTCAGATGAGCTGAAGAGAGGAGAGGAGGAGGAGAGGAAAAGTGATGAAAAATGAGAAAAACAAAGTACATGAGTAAGAGGGTAAGGGGGAGTAAGATGGATAGAAACCAGTGAGAGTGGGATAGAGAGAATGAAAGGGTGAGAAAGACAGAGAGCTTGTGAGAGAGAGAATGAAAGGGTGAGAGAGTGATAAGAGAGAGAGAGAGAGAGAGCGAAATAAAGAAAGGGTGAGAAAGGGTGAGGAAGGGTGAGAGGGAGCTATCGAAGGAGAGAATGAAAGGGTGAGAGAGAGAAAGAGAGAGAAATAGGGAGAGAGACATAGAGAGAAGGCTGCAGTAAGAAGGAAAGGCAGAAGAAAGGGAAGGAGAACATGCTCCACCACGTGGATTGTTCCACAAACACAGGTCCTCTCTGGTCACTGGAGTCCAGCTGGCCAGACAGTGTCACCCAGCAGACCAGACCCTGACCACAGACCCTGTGGCCTGGAGCTCACCTCAGCCATGCTGGCTGAGAAGCATGGAGCCTGTGCAGCGCTGACGGGGAGGAGAACATAAAATAAACCCTATCAAACGCAGTCAAAATATGACACTCCACATAAACACAGACTGGACTCACAATTAGTTTCAGAATTATGGCTTTTCTGAAAACGGGGACACAAGAAAGAATGACTATAACTCAGACGGAGTTATGGAAAGTATGGACTTTTTACACTCGTTGCCAGTAAAATACGAGATTGTGTTATTCTCAACGTTAAGAAAATGTGTTGAGTTTTACTGTTTCTTATACATCTGAAAAAGTATTTATGAGACGTCATCATTACCTTGAACTGTGTTGGTTTAGTGAGTGTCTGTGTGTACATTAAGGATAAACGACTTTGAGCAAAACAGATCTTTAACTCTTTCATATACGGGTGCTTAGGGTTAGGATATCTTGATATCTTAACCCTGAACACATGTCATGGAACTCCATTGGTCTCCACTAGGCCAAAACAATCACAAACAGCACAAGTTAGGACTTTGACTTGGAGTATTGAGAAGAGAGAGACAGAGAGAGAGAGAGAGAGAGAGGGAGAGAGAGAGAGCGATAGAGAGAGTTGACATGTGATACTCAGTATAATGTACAATGCTGATAACACCTCCAAACAAGGCTTGTATTTCTCCTTCCTGGAGAGCGCATCCAAGTTCATGTTGTTCAAAGAGGCTTTTAAGAGAGATTTAAGGTCTTTTTTCCTGCCAAGAGAAGAGAGGATGACGTCGTTTGCTGACACACTGATAGTGTCCAGGAGGAGAAGCGTGAACAGATGTAACACGGAGACTCAACTTGAAAGATGATTTTTGGACGAGTCACTGAAACCGTTCCCATACATATTTGCCAACCGCAGAAAACGTCACTAACATTATCGGAAATACAAACTTTCCACACACACAAAAAAACTGATAGTGAAAACTGGTCAATTCCAACCAAATAGAGTTGTCATTTTGAAACTCAAAAGCAGTCATGAGATTCATGATTTCAAAGCCAATAATGTGGTTTTAATTGCTCTAAAAAACTATACGTCATACAGTATTATACCTAGTAAGATACCTGAGGTTCTATACCAACCAAAAAGCTACATCTGGCTCTATATAGTTTGGTACACAATGTAAGACCTAATCTTAAGCAGAGACTTTATTACTCATTACTACATTATTACAATTCATTTTTATGTGTGCAATCTGTTTGTGTGCTTACATTAATGTACATGTTGCCTGTGTGTGTGTGTGTGTGTGTGTGTGTGTGTGTGTGTGTGTGTGTGTGTGCATGTGCGCGTGTGCGAGCGTGCCCTCCTGTGTATGTCCGCGCATTTACCCATTTGAGTTTGTGTTCTACCGCGAGTTAGACAATGACCCTCTGTTCAACGTGTTTGACTTGAGTCGTTTTGGTGCCAGCCTGCGTCAGTAATAACCACGGCACCCTGCTGACAGCGGGAGATGTTACGTCAATGAGATCCACAGGGAATGACCGGGCTCTGGCCCTGATGTGAAATGAGCCACATCCACTCTGAGCCAGTTGCTATACTGTACTTAACACTCAATGTGAGACCTCAGTCAAATCAGTGTGAAAGGTAATTATCTTAATATGAATATTCATCAACAGATGATGATGGAGTTCTACCTCTTTGTATGGCTGTATACACTGTATGGATATGTTATCAATCAGTAGCGGATGATGGATGGCATGACTTGACAAGGCATTGCTTTTATCCTGCTGCAGTCATGGCAAACGTTGATCGTGTGAGACATAAGCGGTCCTTTCATATGGGTCTGTCTTTAGGTATGATTGGTGTGAAAAGTGTTAAATTCAAAGGAGCAGAGTGACGGCCAGTGAAAGAGTCCTGTCCTGTGTAAGAAGCAGTGCAACCTCCAGCAATGTTATGCTTTCAACTCTCAATAAATCTTTTCTTCCCAGAACCCCCTGCATCCACGTGGCAGGACCTGGCCTGTTTATTAGCTAACTGTCATCATCTCGTCCAAGTGACTTAGGACTAATGGGGAGACGTGACCGCCAGGCTAGCTCAGCATCATTTCCCATCAGTGACCCTCCACCCTTCCACGTTCCGTTTACCCCAAGAGAGCAGCCTAGACCCCTCGGTGTTGCCAACGCATCCAGCACAAAGCACACAATTCACCACAAAGAACCATGTCGTTCTGTAATAAATAACGACACGGCACATTTCACGTGTGAGAGTCACCTAACATACCCTGGCTTTTGTTCCTGGCATATGTTAATGAATGTACAACCTGTGTGGAGGAGGAGGCAGAGAGAGAGAGGAATGCTGTTTTGCGGAGCCTCATAGTATGGTCTTTGAGGGTCTTTTACGTCACTACCCCCAAGGGTTATTCCTCCACACATGGGCGAGGGGTAGGAATGCGTTTCCTCTGCCTGCTCCTGATGACACAGGTCACCTCGTGGACTCACTGGGAGATGGGCCAGAGCACCACATGATGGTGGAGGAAGACAGATCAACCACGCAGGGAGTAGATCTTCCAAATGTGAGAGGAGCAGAGCTCTGTGCTCAGGGAGCAAGCGCAAAACGTTCACCACATTCAAAGACAACATACATAAGCAATGTTGGTGCCGAAGTTTTGACATCTATAATGATGATGGTTGGATGGGTAGATACTGTCTCGCAGAAGTCTCCTCAGTTGGACATTTCCATCAGTCTTCAATGTCCCGCACACTACTGGAGAGATCTAGTCTGTCTTAATTGACCACGAGTGTCAGAGGCACACTGTAAATTGTAGTCTTCGTAGTCTTTGTCTTGAATTTAAAAGAATGGAATTCCACATGACATGATAGAAACCCAAACAAACCCTTTGTTTGTGCAGCACGCTCTCTTGGCATCAGTGTTGACGGTCGGTATTCCAGTTTACAACTGGTGTTGTAAATATGCAGCTGTCCTTGCTACAATGGGCTCGGAAGGTTTACCCATTCTAGTCTAGATGGAAACTTGGCATAGTGCATGAGGCGATTTGGATCATTTCATATTCATCAGACAACAAGCTGATCAGTCAACAGAGCAGTGTGGTACTAGATGATGATTTAATCGTTTGAGGGGGAAAAAAACACAAACCTTTCTACAGGGATTTTGAGTTCTTTTGAACATGATTCAAATCTAATATCAGCATGTTTTCCCAGTATGTGTGCCAGCACTCCCATCCAATTGTTTTTCATTTTCAAGCAAAGAAATGTCTCAAATGTTATTACTGCTAAAGCACACATTTTACACAACTCAGACTCATCAAGATGGATGCATGGCGACAGAGGACACTTTGCCAAAAAAGCATCATCGTTTCAGGCAGCAGATGATGGCTTCACCAGTCCAGCTCTGAGTTCCGCCAGTGATCAGCGACAGGAGAAGCAAACTGTACCTGCACGTGCAGTTAGATCCCCTCGAAGATCTCTGGTCTGTTGGTGCTCTAATGGTTCTGAATGGGTGAAATTCAAACTGTAAGAAACTGCGAAAACAGGTTTCAGACCCAGTGCTTAGCTTCACCTGTGCAGTGGGAGGAAGGAGAATGCCATTTTGGTGTGATGTCTGACTGTTTCATGAAACAGTCAGTGACTCTGAGCCCTTCCATATGGAAACATAAAACAAATATGAATAGTCAATTGTTCTCCCAACGCCCTTAACAGTTGTATTCATTTTTATACACTTGTATTTTCAAGCGAGGTAATGTTACATAATTTCTTCAGCGTCTGCATTCCCACAGCCGGAGTTTGGTTTTCAAGGAACAACAGACAGCTTTCTTTCTGAGGTTGACTTAGCCAAACACACACATGCACACAGCTCCAAGGTCAATATTGCATATTCAATATGGCGACTGTAATTATGATGATTAAATTATTTTGAAAACCTCCCTTGTTGTCAGTCAGATCGTGAGCCCTCTATAACCCACAACACAATTTAGCAATTAGGCCACCTGGTGAATTTCAAGTCAAATAATTAATGAGTTTGTTTGAATATTTCCAATAACAACACAGGGAGTCAAAAATCATTGCTACAAGATCTTGATTCGTAAATTTTAATTGATTGACCCTATTCTGTAACTTCAGGTCAGCCATCTTGACTTTCATGTCTCAGTAGTGTGTTCTCCATCTGGAGGGACTCCACTGCTGTGTCCGTAGACCAAACTCCTGAGGTCAGAGGTCACTTAAAGGTTCGTCATTACAACAGCACAGACAAATACCTCAAGGATGAGAAGCTCCTCTACTGAAACCTGTCCAGCCTGCAACAACGTTGGAAAAGACAGCAGTTAACTACAAAGAATGGATAAAGAGGAGGCGTAAAATGACACAAACTGTCATTACTCTTGTATCATGACTAGCACTATGACAGGAAATCATCAATTGCACTGACAGAGCTGACAGTGAAATAACCAAGGATAGAGGGGATTAGCCTCCATTTTCACTGAATATATTATTTGCCTGTAAAATGACAGACAAATCTCAGCCCAGAGTAATGAAAAAGGATACCTGCCTTTTATTAATCACTGAACCCACAAACTGTAAAATGACTCTGAAAGCCAGCAATGGTACATTGTTCAGACGTTTTCTCAAGGTTCATACTCCATTTCTAAATGTTTCTAGCTCATAAACAGCTACAGACTCAGAAAATAAAACCTGTTGTTTAGGTTTGCTCTATTTAGTTTCCTTCCGAGACCTGGGCTCTCCTCTCTCCATTCCTGCTTGGTATTTGGAGGCGCTGCCCCTCTGCCTGAAGACCACAGGCCCTCAGACGGATCATCGAAACCAGGAGACCCTCCTGAGCACATGGAGTCTGCACCCTAGTGCCGGCACGTCTCTGGGTGGGTGCTCAGACATGCACTGTCCTGCCGGGAAACCAAGGCCCGAAACAGGAAGCGGATGCGTGTGCCAAAGCAGGGACGCAGAATATTACACTACATCAAGATCCAAGAGTATTGTATTCACACCCTTGTCTTTGAGGAAACACAAAAGAAGGTAGCAGCTGGCCTGACTTACTCTGGCCCACAGTTGACCTGCCGGTGCTCGAACACTGACATTGAGTTGGGCGAATTCAGTCTCGTCTAATGTTGTTTCCAGTCAAACAAAGTCTACATCCTGATCAAGCTGATTGAAGAATTGAACAGACAAGTTCAAGTTTCAATTCTTGGAATAGGGTATTGGTGTCTGCCAAAGATGAGGGGTACTGTAAGTCAATAACAGTGAGGGGATTCCCAGGCCTTGACCAGATGAGAGCAGGAGAAGAGGGGTGTGATGTTGTTATTCAAAAACCTGTAAAAACACATGTGTGACCATCTCATGGCCCTAGTAGTAAGCTGGCGTAGCCGTCATCTCCTTCTTTGCAATGACAAGTTGCCGAGGCTTCATCTGATCCAATGGAACATGAGCGGACTTGGCAGCTAGACGACTCACATCAGGTCAAACTGCCAGGGAGATGTGATGTGATGTAATGTTTTGCCGATTTCTGGAGCAGACTTTATATGCTGGCCTTCCTAGACATGCTTGCGCAGTTTCTAAAACTCTATGTGTCTGCATGGGGCAGATTAATTTAATATCCCAGGATTATAGAATGAAAACAGAGGCTTGTGATGCTGTTTGGCAGACAAAATGGTTGTAGGGACAGAAGCCAAGAATAAGAAATAGTGGGAGAGGAATCAAAAATTAAAAAGGAGTCAAAACACTGGGCGAGACAAAACAGGCTGAATATACCTTAACTATCAACAACAGATGCAGAACCACGTCACAAAATTGTACTACTTACTGACTTATGCAAGCTTCATCTGTTTACGTGAATACAGTCAGTTCAACTGTGCGACTGGTCTGCCAAGAGATAGTACATTTCAAGTAAGCCGCACCATCAATGATGCAATGTTGTGGATAGGTTGTTTGAACTAAATATGCTGATATTTCTGTGAAATTAGGAAATGACTGCACTACAAACTTAAGTTAGCCCAAACATCCTCACACCCACATGAGATCATCTTGTACTATGGTAACACCTGGTTTTAACACCATGAAACCGCAAAGTAATCAAACTACAGACAGATCACTATTTTCCTCGTAAAACTTGTTTGTTTGCGATGAGCCAGATGAGCCAAGTCGTAAATTTCGGAAGGGTATACCACTTGTCACAGTGGTTTTGAGCCTGGCCAAAGGTCTGCATGACACCAGGTCAATACTAGCTAAAAAGAGGACAGTCGCTGCTATTTAGCTTTTGTGCTTTTGCTTTAGTTGGACACAAGTTGACATAATGAATTTAAAGTTGGTGTGAAACAAGACACGCTATAGTTCATGTAGGGTGAACAGAAAAGTATGTGTTCAACAGATGTTCTGAATGCTAACCCCAAAAGAAGAATCGTCACGAAAAGCCTGACCTTCCTTTACAAACTACCCTGACTTTATCTGGTGTCGTCATGATCAAACGTCCATCAGACACAGCCGAACGCTACCCAAAAACAACTTTCAGACTAAGAGGACGTTCTCAAAGTTTGGATGCACAAAAAAAAGCAGCGAGGTTCAAAAGGAAAACATCACCACGCCATGACCTGCAGAACTCTACAGAAGGTTCCCTGTGACCAACCAAATAAACAGACTTTCAGAACAGCCCCCATGTCTACCCAGTGGGTCTTGACCCCCTTACTGGGAAGCACTTGTCTGAGGCGTGACTCGACCATTCCCATTGTCGTCAGTTCCTGGTCTGAGAAACTGACCATGTTTATTATACACTGGTATAATAGCTACCCTCGTATTGGTAGGATGACGAAAAGGGAGGGCAAGAGGTGAGGGCCAGCTGTCCCACAGGGGCTTCGCATCCACAGAAACCTCCATTCATCACTCCCACACCAAGACTGAGCGACACGTTACCACTCAACTGATAAGAGGGACCCAACACAAACAGTGATGTCTGCACAGATCACAGGCATAGCGAGGATACAAACAGCAGATTTATCGTTTTTTTGAACATGTTCAAGATGAATTAGGTAACTCAACCAAAGGAGAATACTGTTTTTTTAATGAAACTGCAGCTGATGTTTCTTCATGGTAGACTAACAATGCAAACATTAAGACCCTTCCTGGGTCTGATTCTGGTTTGCAGATTCACAATATCATTGAGTCAAAATGAATACATTATAACTTTGTGAAAATAACTTCATACCTAGTCTGGAGTACGAATACCAGAAACTGTGAAAACAACGTTCAGACCGTATGAGTTTTGGAAATACTACCATTCTATTTTGGGCACTTATTTTGTGTGCCTGGCCTCTGAAAACATATGTAAATAGAAGGGTTTGTTGTGAGTGAATGTTCACTTCTCTCTTTAAGGTAATGTTGCCATCCTTTTGCTGTGAAGTGGTATGCAGCTTCACATCCGGAGATACAGTAAGAAAAGCAAAACATTTAGCTTGGAAACAGTTGACTGTTTTCATTACTCAGAAGATGTGTTCAACTTAAAGCCTACAAAATCCCACAGCTAGGTTTGGCATGTAATTTCAGCTTTCCGTGTCTAACGCCACGTTTCTTATAAGATGCGTTGCGAAGAGGAATTCACCCAATTTCCCCAGACATTGTACCCGCTCTAGTTTTCTGTATTATGTTTGTCACAATGAAAAACCGAAGATAATATGAAAATGTCTGCTCTTTTTTGTCAGAGGTTACAGAGGAGAAACAAATAATTTCAGGCAGTTTTTTCACCTGATATCATTTGTATATTATATATATATATCTCTATATACATATAGAGATATATATATATATATTTGTACCCCCTCCGCTAACACCATAACATGCAAATCATCTGTCCTGGAATCATTTATGTTATTTTGGTGTTATTCGGGTCACCATAAACAATCTGAGAGAATATGAAGATGTTTGCTATTTTCTGTAAAAAGTTACAGAGAAAACAAATGATATCAGGGTATTTCTTCTCCCATTTGTATCCCCACCTAACATGCAAAAGGTTTGTTCTGCCATCATGGGTCTTCTCTGTGTTCTTTGGTCACAATGAACAACCTGAGTTAATATGAAGATGTCTCCTCTTTTGGAATTGAGAAGCTAAACATCAGTTCTCATCATATCTCTAGTTCTTTAGTATTGCGATTGTAGCATTTTCTTTAACCTCATACAAAAGATGTGCAAATAATATTCCTTTTTATTCCTCCAGGAAATATTCCTTTACAGTTGTGTCCAGCAATTGCCTCACCGAGTAGGTAACCACAGCATAACAATAGGATCACTGGTATTAGGCTACTTAGTTGCCTTGTTTTCTGGCAGTTGGTTACTTGACCAGCTCATAGCATTTTTAATAGGCACTAAGAGGATCGAACGAACACAAGCTGACATAAAAATAATCCAGTATAACAATTTGCATATTCTTTAGCAATGAATGGAGCAGTTCACCAGATGTCACCAGTCCCTTCTAATGCAACTTCTACCGTTCCAACGTTCCTCAGTGCTTCACAGCCACACAAAAGCTCCCATTAGGTGCCAAGTGAGCAAAAAGTCTGTTTCCAACCTCCCACTAAGGATCCAGGTTCTGGGTTTCTCCCCTTTCGGTGATGATAAATCCAGCCTGATAGTAAATCCCCGGCTACATTTTGATTATAGGAAAAAGCATTTTATACAATTCATGATTTCTGAGGGACAGAGCAGTAGACAGACTGCTCTCTAGGTTAGACTGTCCAGGAATGCCGGAGGAATCTGCTGCATCCATTGAAACATCGTGTAAATGACTTGACAGCAGTGCTTTTGGAAGAGCTTTGCCTTGCATGCATGTTGGCTTGTTTGAAAAAAAGAATAAAAGAAAAAAGAAAACTATAAAGGACCACTGCATGAATCAACCAGGTGATGAGACCCATGGCAGATTTGACATTTCTATAAGTGAGGAGGCACTGGTTAACTCAGTATGCAGCCTAACTATGTGCTGTGAGAAGGCCGATGCCAATGTAATTGCTTCAGGAACTCTTAAGAGGGAAATGGCATGAACGTGATACAAAATACAGCACCCAGTAAGGTCAGAAATGGATGAGAAGACAGTACACATCCCAGCGGACCTACGTCGGCATACAGACTGGTGCAGTGGCCTAGAACAACCAGAGCCTCACAGCGACCAGGGTTCCAACACAAGGCCTCTCTTCTAGGCCTCAGTTTATCCTTCATCTGTTGTCTAGACAGCCTCCAGGCCTCCCCGGCCACAGCCTCAGCCTCAGTTACAGTCAAACTGCAAATCAGCCCCAATCCCAGCCCCGGACAATCTACCATCCCACCATTAACCACCCTTCTTGCAGCACTCGGGGAAGAGACAAGTTCTCTGATGACTAATACAGATCCCTTTCAAGGGGTATTTTGCACCTGTTTCTGAGAGGAAAAAAGTATATGGTAACATAACATGCAGTGCATATGTGAATGAATAGCGCATTTGTGCAATATTCAAAAGAAAATGTTCCACAAATGGTCCTCAAAAGTCAACATTCGTTTTTTTGCGGAGAGAGACTCTGATGTCAGATGTGTAGGCGCGCATCTCCTCTGTGTTTGCATTCCAGCTGTTTTTCCTAAATCTCAGGTGATAGTTTTTGTTACCTGTTGTCATAAAGATACATCATAAAACGTCTCTGCTCTAACTTTAGACCCTGCTGGATATTTCATGTTTGCGTGTCTCTTGCTCAGTTGACATCTGAACCCCTTGTGAAATGTCTGCGCTCGACCACAGCCACGTCTTCCTTCTCCCTTACAAGCCTGGAGCATCAAAGATAGCTGTAAATGTCTTATAGATGGGTGAGAATATCTGGCGGCAAAGGAATGTGGCATGTCAAAAATAGATACAGAGGACTTATTCCTGAAGCACAAGTCTGCTACCTGGTAATGTTGGTGGTGTTCCCACGCTGGAAACTGTGTTATTGGGAAAATTGTTCATTGCGAATTGGATGTAGAAAACGCCTGTCAAGAAAGTTTTAAAGCGCATTTAAGGCTTTTATTCATATTGATCGTTTCATATTGTCCTAATGTCAGACAAGATGACACAATACCGTTTTTTTCCATCAAGGTTGATTCAACAAATGATATCGTGAAATTATGAAGGAAAATCACAAGAATTATCCAAGGTTTCAATGGCTACCTCTCTGTTATGGCCTGTTTGCTTTTGGTGGCTGGTGTTGCCTTAATGGCCTTTATGGTGTTTTTCCTCTGACCGAGGTTTTGGACAAAGTCACCTTGGGTCCGACTGTCTGCTGTGACTGGCCAATCAGGGACCAGACTTGTTTCTAGACAACAACATGAGAAAGACTCTCATTCTTGAAAAGAGTTGCAGGTCCAGTTAATATATGAACAGTCAAACTATTCCAGTGAGTCTGTGGGAGGTGTTGAGGACTACATGTACCAAGATCACAAAAAGGTTAGTAGGTGCTGCTCTTGGAATATCACACAATAAGTCAACTGATGTCTAGGAAGTTACATTCTATGGAGCAACTCCATGCTTGAACCGATAAGAAATATAGTGTTCATGTGGTGAGCGATGAGAGTTCACTTAGTGTTACAAGAATTTATTTTAGCACCAGAAAAATACATAAATAAACCTACAGGGCAGGGATTTTGGTTTTAATCATCACTAATAAAGGACTTTGATCAAAGGACTTATATTTATTAACACAATTACTAGGCCTGTACTTCTTTCAACAAGAGAGGAGCCTAAAGCCATTCTCTCAGCATCTTATGAGAAGACTGAGCATAACGTTCTCACCCATAGATATATTTACTGTCAACAAGCATTTGCCCTGCTGAATGTTTGCCCACTGAGGGAAATATACAATATTTGCTCTGTAACCTTATATTTAACTGATATGATGTTTAACAGATGCATGTGGAAGAAGCGGTCTCTGGTGAGCTTGAAACTGAAGTCTGGGCTACTGACCAATGTAAACGTCTCTGACCTGTCACCATTTCTGTTGGCCCGTGGGCCAAAAACAACGAACTTGTGACATCACCAAACCTTTTTTGTGCGCCATTTTGACCCACTATCAAAGCCCTTTGGGTCGGTCGGACACACTACTACAGCTTCAAATCAAGAATAATTGTTTTCTCTACAATTGTATCAGCAGGACTTGAACGAACATTAATGAGAAGTGAGAGACTGTTTGACCTACTCCGGAGGCAGATAGCCGGTCACATGACCCCTGAGTCTCAGAGTACATTTTTTTTAGGTTTTAAAACTAAACAATGGATTTGGTCGCAACAGATCCTTTTAATGTAGCCTATTCTATCATCACCCATGAAAAAATGCTGTGCCCATGTAGATTTTTAATTAAATAGGTTAGTTGCCAAACTCCTCCTACATCACAGGGATAACATATCCCACTGCAAAAACAAACCAAGTATAATACTATATTGTCTGAACAAACCTTTAACAGAAGAAAATACATTTCATTAAACAGCTCTATTTTTGCAATGTCTCTCTTTTTGTCTTTCACTCTCACACTCTTTCTGTCTTTCCCCCTGCATCTCTCCCTGTATTGGCATCAATTTGAGCCTTCGAGAGGCCTCAAAAGAGGGGGAAGAGGGGAGAACTTGGAACAATATCTTGTAAGTAAATAAATGGTCTCTCTGAAAAAGAATGCTTTTTCAAAACAGACCCAAGGCTTTCTGACTGGCCTGTGCACCAAATAATGGCCTAATTACTTTGCTGATAATATAATAGTGGTTCAACTCATATAGAGTCACTGAGTTCACAGGCAGAGAGGAAAGGGGACAGGGGGTTACATAACACAGCAAAAACGGAGATGGAAAAAAGAGACCGTTTGACATTTCTAAATCTATTTAGCAGAGGACTCGATCAGTTTTGTTATCAAGCAAGTCTATGAACCTGTGAGGAGTAGTCTGTCGTGTCTGTGACGTCACAATATTTGGCTGGGGTCTGAGCTGGCAAGAGAACGAAGAAGGAAAAGTTTCTCATTGTTTCCATATTGAATGATGAGTCAAAACACTGACCAGGTGTGACTTTCCCAGATATTGGGGAAATACGATCCAAGTTGAAAATGATTTATGAATAACATTAACAATGAAGATTAAATATTAATAAAGTTGATAAGCATTTTATTGGAAAATAGAACGATTTGTTGGGGTGTTTTGGGTATTTTGTGCGCATCGTTGGCTCTAACTTGTGTACAGACGTGCTGTATTATGAAAGTATATCAAAGTGCAACGCAAAGTTTAGCGGTCTCAAGGATCTTTCTGAAAACCGCTATGCACTATTCCAGCACCTGAGAAGTCGATCACTTCCCAAAAAACTAGCCAGGGAACTTGATTGCCAGAGTGTGTAGGAGGTGTGGGGGAGTAGGAGGCAAGTGGAAGAGAGACAGCGCGAAGGAGAGAGGTTGGGGAGGGACGGGGGTGGGGAGGTTCCTGCGTCACGTTGGTTTCATTTGCTAACCGGCTGCCAAAGAAAATGATGACCTGCTAAAGGGGTTCTTTCCTTGGCACGGCGTCAGTTCTGGCACAGATGTCAGCTGGACCCAAACACTGAACAAGTGTAATCTTTACAGTGTAATGAATATGACAAAGAAAACAAAAAGGAGATAGGAACCCGATGCTCACCTTTACTATATGAAACGGCTGGTTATTCCCACAGTTTATGGAGGTGCTTTGAACCAAAGTGCAAAATGTAACCTAATGATATTTATATAACAGTAACATGTGTAGATATAAAACGTTGTCATATTACAACACAAGTTATTGTGTTCACTGACATATTCAATATTTACCTGGCGCTGTCTATCGGGTCTTTTTGGCCAGTTACCTCACCTCTACCTTTGACCTGTTGTAGTGTGACTGTATTATTCGCTTTCTTATCGTAGCCTATGTATTTCTTCATCACTTTGTCCAGCTGCGTAAACTTAAAGCAGATGTTTTGTGAGAAGCTCAGCCTGAGCTGCCAGGATCGGGATTGAAGAAACCAAATCTTACGCTTCCAAATTATGTTTTGTTTCAGGTGACAGGGAGAGGCTGCGCACACCTTTAAAGCTGGCTCACTTCCTGCACCGTCCACTGCGATATATAAAGTCAGTGAGTCGAGCTGTGAGCCCAAGCACTCCTATAGTTTGACTAGAGCAATAGCTTCTATTGGACACTTTCCTTCTCTCCTCTGTTGCAGTAGCTTGGGAAGAAATCGCTTGGCAACGCAGGCACAAGATACCGCAGCACTGTTGAAGGAAGGTAGGACCCTTTCCAAGTAAGAAATTCTATCCATCCTGTCACCGGTGTATTTTTTTTAATGAACGCTGCGACTTTTGGTATAGTTCTAAACTTTTGCAAAGCATTTTGAACGGCCAGCTGCTTCGGCTCAATTCATATGCAAGAATAAATCGTTTTGTTGCATAGTCTAGCGACATATTTTATGTATTTACTGAAAAGAAAATTCTAAAGGTTTTTTATGTTTAATTTCAGATTGATTCAAGAGTATTTGGAGGACATCCTGTCAGAAATCCTAACAAATAAAATATGACCGTTCAGTACTATTCCATAGACTTTTTGCTTCTCTGCATATCTTGCGGAGCAAGTGTTTTGGCAACGAGTATTCCTACCGTGTCTACGTTGCCAACTACCAATTTCACCAATCTTGGCGCAGCGTTCAACTATGGAACAGACACCAGCAATATTTCCCAAACCAGGAGGAAGCGTTATATTAGCCAAAATGACATGCTTGCCATTCTTGATTACCACAATAAAGTAAGAGGAAAAGTTTTCCCCCCGGCTTCCAACATGGAGTATATGGTAAGTGACATTTTAACCAAAGTCGTTATTTTGCATTTCTGGTTTTTTATTTTGCAATATATAGCAATGACTATAAAGCACTTATTGTTTCTATTTTGTGCCTTTTCAATGTATGACTGTAAAAGAGAGAGTGTAATAGTGACTGGTATCCTATTGGAGGTGCACTGATTGGTATGAATGGATGTATATTAGCAGGAAGCAACAGTGACAAATGTCCTTAGCCTTTTGGCAGTCCCAGCTGTTGAGCACATTGGAGCTTAGGACCACCAAAGTAGACCCTTGTTGAGAGTGTTTGGCTTTAACACCAGTGGTCCACTATTGGGAAAGTGTTGAGAGGCTCAATACTGAAGTCTGAAAAAGCCTTTCCACACATCAGAATAGACATACTATGTGCTCAGTGGCCATTTCCATGTTGCACACTCAAGTGTCTGACTTGGATGCCAAAAGCTGATTTGTGGTTTTGGTTCACGAAAGGGGGAAATTGACTTTGTCTCGAAGTTGCATTCCCTCACTACATCTGTATAGAAATATGCGCGGTCATGGTAATGTAGGTCAACTGTACTGCTGAAGTCATGAGCAGAAGTGTTTTCCCATTGCACAGTGCATCCTTCAGAATGGGAAACACGTGTGAGGCCGGCTGACTAGGAAAAAGTTCACTGAGTTCCTGCCTTCATACTTCATTACATCTATCAGACGGATAGCGTGTGGAACAAATAAACGTTTTTGAGTTCCGAGCGCATGTAGCCTTCCACTTTTCAGTTTAGCGACATCATGACGCAGCAAAGTTGGTTGAAGTGAGAAAGATTTCTCACAGCCACGCCGGTGGGCAGGGTGAAGAGCAGGAGGCTTACTGTGTATATTTTCTGTGTGTTATAAGAGCTTTTGTTTTCTCTGCGGTTAGATATGGGACGAGACCCTGGCCAAGACTGCGGAGGACTGGGCCCATGCCTGTCTGTGGGAGCACGGACCACGCAACCTCCTCAGATTCCTGGGCCAGAACCTGTCTGTCAGGACGGGTCGGTGAGTGACCTCTGACCCCACACATGTGCACTTCCCCCCTAGACTGGCTGGAGGAGTCACGGTCATTTCTTAGCCTTGTGCCCTCCCCAAGGGTTTCTGACAGTGACCTGGCAGAAGGTCCTGGAATGTTCCTGTGAACCCAGCAAATAAACAGAAGCCGTTTCTACAGACATGGTCGAGAGGGAGTCAGTCACAACCTCTCAGTGGCCGCTGACCTGCCGGGCAGGACCTCAGTCTTAGTCCATGACTCAGTCTGACACCTTGTCTGTGGTTCTCCCAAAGAGTCCAGAATTCAAGACCTTTAGGACCCTGTCACTGTGTCTGTGTGGAAGAGGCACAAAACCTACTGTTCTCACGAGAGACTGTCTGTGTTTGTCCATAGCTACCGCTCCATTCTCCAGCTGGTGAAACCATGGTATGATGAGGTCAAGGACTATGTGTTCCCTTACCCGCGTGACTGTAACCCACGCTGCCCCCTGAAATGCTACGGACCCATGTGCACGCACTACACACAGGTGGGTGGAACCAGAGAGCCACAAAGTAGAACGAGTATGAGCCTTCAAGCCAGGTTAAAGTCTCACAGCCAACTATTGGCATGGTTTCACAGTGGATTCTGTCTTTCCTTCACTCAGATGGTGTGGGCGTCCTCCAACAAAGTGGGCTGCGCTGTTCACACATGTCACAATATGAACGTATGGGGCTCTGTGTGGAAACGGGCCACATACTTAGTGTGCAACTACTCTTCTAAGTGAGTATCTCACAACTGCATAACACACCTTGCATTGCTGCATGGCCCCTTGATTAAATCCATAGACTGTTGATTGCCAACATCCCAAGTGTATTAACCCTAGCAAACATGCAAACCACTTGAAAAGAGTCTATTTCCAAATGGAGAACATTTGTTCTTGACAGTAGAACTTTGCAAAACATACCACTACCACCCAAGTCCAACCCCAGTAGCAGACAACTTCAATACAAAGCTGTATATGGAGAGCACATTCCAAAAGCTCCAAAATAATTCTTTCCCTCAATGCCTTAATCAAAGGGTCAGTTTTCACGCATGTTGGTACTTGTGACTGACTTGTGACCCACGCCTAAGATGGCAAATTCGACACACCTCTTTGGACTCTGCTAATGAAACTTATGCTATGTAGCTAGTGATCATGAGGAGCCCAGTAACGTTTTGAATTAATAGTGGTAAATAATTGGTCCCCTTGCTTTGAACTTTCCATCCTCCCAACCTAACCTACAGGTTGTCTTCTGTCTTCCAGGGGGAACTGGATAGGAGAGGCCCCCTACAAAGTAGGTGTCCCTTGCTCTGCCTGTCCTCCCAGCTATGGAGGCTCTTGCAGCAACAACATGTGCTTCCCT
Organism: Plecoglossus altivelis; assembly: GCA_036571765.1. NCBI lineage: Eukaryota > Metazoa > Chordata > Actinopteri > Osmeriformes > Plecoglossidae > Plecoglossus > Plecoglossus altivelis. The sequence goes on along the minus strand of BROE01000024.1, from coordinate 10,385,175 downwards.
GCCCTCAAAACAAACTACCTGCACTGGTTCAAATAAACACAGGTTCCTCCAAGTTCTCCCTTAAATAAGCTGACTCCCTGCCTGCCATAGTGACTTTTCTACCCTGAAAGGATTTGCACAACAGTCCTGGACCATTCCTTTCTGTATATAAGGGCTTATTTAAGAGTCCAGCATGCATTTGAAGACGGAACATGTTTTGATGATGTGAGGTCATCCAAGATGTGTCTATAAACTGTACAATTATTTCCTGTTTTTGTACAATACGTGATAGGATTTGAAGGTTTGGAAAGGCTGATTAACTGAAAGATCATGAGAGAATATATCTGATGGTGGTGCATGCGTTCTTTCTCTTTCACTATTGTTTCATTTCTGGTTTTGAAGTGTCAAGATGTTTTGTTGTTCAATGGAGATTGTTGATAATAACCAATCACAGCTGCTTCATTCTCTTCAATGGTGCTAAAGGTGTCACACCTAAGTTGGTGTGCATGGGCCCACAGGGCCATACCATAGTCAGAGGAACTTCATGATAATAACTTCAGATTGTCTTGTAGCCAGCCAAAAACTCTGTGTTTGTAAGTGTGAATTATACTCAGCAAACTAAACGACCTTCTCATGTTCCTATAAGGATTATTGTCTCTCTTTCCGGAAGGTCAAACTACAATATCGTTGATATTGATGATTATTGCAATGCTGGTTACTGTGTGAGCACCAGTACTCACACAGTAATGGTGCTTTGTGTGAGTTTGTGTGCACTGGTTATGATGCTTAACTTTTTTATAATTGTACTTTAAGTCATATCCGAGGGCGTTTCAGATGTTTCAGTTAGTATTATCTACATTGATGGGACAAGGAGTCAATAAGAGTGATGCATGGTTCTGTTTCAGTAGACAAATCTAATGTCCCTTATCTGAAACTGTTTGATGTTGTCCACAGATTTGTTTTGAGATAATGAAATGCACGTTAAGTGTTTCTATATTCTCAAATATCAAGAAATCACTATTTTTGTATATAATCATCATAACCGAACTGACTATACTTACACGTCATGCATACTCTAAGTTATTCCTTTTTTATATGCCAGAAATATTTAATTTAAAATGAACGTTTTACGGTGTCTTGTAAAAAGTTTTGTATATAGAAGTGTTTAAATGTGTTTTCTCCTTAAGCTTTTATGTCGAAAGAATGAAAAGGTTTGCATGATTGCATTTCCCATTTTAAGCAGATGATAGTGATTCATATGAACTAAGCACTAGGACAGTATTGGCAAGTAAATGTCTCCACCACTTCCAAATTCCTTTAAAACTAGGTCAGGTTCTGACTTCCACATTCACTGCATGGGCGTCCGATAACCAAGGAATAATGGCATTTAGCAACATCAGCAGTGTAAAGAAACAGCATAAAATTGAATGAACTTCTAAGTTTTAGATGTAAAATAGAGAAGAGGACAACACCAGCATTAATAGTTAACATGATGTTTTAAATCCGCACTGACTGTATTTAAATTCTGAATTGTTGTATTATTTATACAATGAATTGTGCTTCAGCTGCTGTGTTTTGTATTTTGTAATAAAAGATCCTCTTGCTATATTTGAACAGTGTGTTTTGTGTTCACCATCCCGCTCCAGCTAGACTGTACAGCTTGTGGTCTTGAAGGTCTCCTGTCTGGGCAGTTCTCACAGGGCCAGGTCTTCCCTGATATCAGAGGATCTGTCAAGGAACCCGGTCTCATCCCGTTTCTGTGATATTCTGTTTTCACTTTCAATTAAACGCTGCAATCACAAAGCCCACATCCCGGATATCAAAGGCTGAGCTGGGGAAAGAAAACACAGCAGAACTACAATTGAATCCTAATATGAAAACGTTGACTTTGGCCTTGTGAGTCTGTGTCTACACAAACCAAGGCAAGCGATCCATTTTCTGGGGGCCCTCTCATCTTGCTCCGTCCCATGAAACCATTGACCTCAGCGAGAGAAAGAGGGGCAGGGAAGGAGTGAGGGAGGAGTGGCTGGGAAATGGTAAGACAAAGTGACTTAGTAAGTAGAGAAAGGGAGGGGAGTGTTCAAAAGTAAAGAAAGCAGAACCAGAGAAAGAATGAAAAGGCTAGAAAGAGAGAAAGAAACTTGACATTTCTCCCTACACAGTCAAACAGCTTTCACAGCCGAAAAATCCTCTCGTACTGAAGGGAAGGTATGTTAAAAAATCAGAAAAGAGGAAATGTGATGCCATAAATGTTTTGATGTGTTGGGCAGACACTGCAGTTCCTGAACTTGCAGATATCCAGCTGGGTTCCTCTGAGCAGACTCGTCTCAAGCTAGCCTCATACCAGGCCTACCGGACCATCAGACACCCTGGAAACTTTTGCAGAAGAGCTTAGGCATGGATTAGTATGCTTGAGTACAAATCCGTCAGTCTGAACAAAGCAGAATTTAAGCTGAGTGGATGACTAGCGACCGTTGGAGCCACCTGGGCAGGATGGAAGCGAGAGGCAGGGATGAGTACGTCCGGCTGGGGTCAGGCAGGTAGCAGTCATCCATCAGACCCCTAGACAGTAGTGAAGCAGAGCTTAATGACATGGATTTAGGTTAGTCAGCAATGTGACTGACGATGAAGCGAATTAGAGGCTTAAGGAGGGCACCGTATGCTTACTGTACAAGGCGTAGGCAAGCACACAACCTCACCAGAAGGTCAAGACCTTCTGTGTTGGTACCAGAGGTACCGATTGTGTGAATGCACCACGGATGGAGTTAAAGCAGTTTAGGTTTCCATCTGTCGTGAAGGACATGAATGAGCTCACATTCTCAGCACAAACAGCATGGGGATTGAAATCAGGGCTGGGGTTTCCAACAGTAATGAATCATTCTGCCTACAGACCAAGTTAGCCACTACCGGTGCCAGCTGCTGCTCACTGCATCGCTCCGACGTATCGACTGGCTCATCGCCACTTACCCGAATAATCTAACTTTAAAAGCAATTACCCTCTTGTCGGAATAAAATAAGGGTTGAAATGAGGAGCTTTTGATCCAATGAGAGAGAGGTGAATTGTTTATTTGGGTTGTATATTGAAACTTCAAAGTCAGGAGGGGGACTGATTCATTCTCATGGAAGTGGAATAGGGTGGGGGCAAATGTTGTCCATCAACCTGTCGAATGCAGAAGGCAACACAGGCAGCTCTGCTCAGTGTTCAGAGAAAGTACAAGAAGGTGCAAAACTGGGCCCTTTAAATTGAGGTATTTAATTGATGGTCAGCCATTGCATTTCTGTCATTGATCTTATTTGTCATGATGTGTGAGGTGTAACTGAAAAGGAAATCACAGCAGATTCAGAAGTCCCTCTCAACGAGTCATCTCCTCTTTGCTGCTTTTTGCATTACGCCTCCTGATGTTAACTCCTCTCTCCAGGACCAAGTCTATCCAGCCAGACGGGAGAAAACCTGGCAATATATGTCTTTTTGTTTCAAAAAGGACATTGTAAAAAAACAATTTTTGTTTTAATTTTCCCCAATTTTCTCGTTGATTAAGCCTGTTAGTCCTTTTCCCTTTCAGTAAAACCATCATCCTTTCAGCCCCTCGCCTTGTCCAGCTGTTCTGTCCTCACTCTACACTGAGGCCTGTGCTGTTAGAATGAATCGGCTGTTTTGCAAAACAGCATCCAGGGTGAAGGCTCAATGTAACTCAGTCAAAATAAGGTTTGCAAAACAAGGCTGTAAATTTGGTTACGGACAGTGTCAAAATTCACCTCCTTATCCCAGCGTAAACAATTTGGATGAAATGGACTATGCTGGTATGCTGGGCAGAACACAGCATCTGGACAGCTTCTCACTAGATGTGCTCGGCTGAGAAGGGAAAATACATGACATAGTCAACAGACATTGCTTGTTCCAAACTAGCTATCGACCTCAGGTGTGCAGGGAGAAGGATGAGAAAAGGTGTTTTTGAAGGGTGGAAGAGACTGTTGTCTTCGCTTTGGGTACAATTTGTACTGCTGTGTTACACGGACCTTTCCAATACTAGTAAATGTATCTCCAGACCAAAGAAAAGTTCCCTATCTGAGATAGCTTTGGGGTGGGAATAGTATTTAATCTTTTCACTCACAGACAGAACTGCATGTCACAGTCACATCCTCTCCTGCAAACTGAGTCCATGCCCTTCCCTCAGATGGGAGTTCAATACCTGAGAGGTCTGTTGACAACCATGTTTGACAGTATGACTAACGCCTCCTTATAGAAGAACGTGAATGGATGTTAGAATGTACGTGTGAAAAAACCCTCGCAGACAGTAAATCTTCCCCCCAGGGGCTAGATGGGCGAGGTCTCGTGCAGCGTGCTCCTCTCCCGCTCTGCGTTCTGGCTCGGATGCGCTCGCTTCAAAGGAGGACAAATAAAGCTGCCGAGGTAGACTGATCATTTGCGGTGTCACGGACGGCTATTTTAGCGCATGTTGCTGTTTATCCAGGACAATGTGCCCATAACATTGGGGTAAATCTCTCAGCTCTCTGTGGCTTGGTTTGACCTGTAGTCTCATCATCACGTGTTCAACCTGCCCGCCAGCAGACATCTCATCCAGACTACAGTCAGTTTATGAGGAGGCAAAGTATATTGATAGGGTATGTCTACTGTATAGTATGAAGAAGCTATAACATCATTATTTGTACTGTGTGGTGACTTTCCACTCTGCCAAATATGCCTTTTAGTTGAACTAGTAAAATATGAGTACAGTATATCCAAGTATATCCATGTACCTCAACATTGGCATGATATTTTACGGTTTTGGACTGGAGATATCAACGTGCCTCTGCAGTGTAGTCTACAGTATTTCCACACCTCAGATCTGGCATGAATGTACTCCAACCCTGTACCCTGCATTGGGCCTGGGTACCATTGTGTGTGACCCTTCATCCCAAATCGTGACTGCCTCCAAGCCTAGTACTCCTGGGACGTCCCTGACCATGGTGACGTTTAAGAACACAAACTGTGGTGAACTGTGACCTGTGTCCCTGTGTTTAGCTCCTGTGCAGTTCCTGCTGTAGTCTTTGTCTTGGACTGTCTGTAGAGAAGTCTGAGCATTACGAGACATTTGTCTTGGACTGTCTTCCTTCCCAACTTGAGGCCCTGGGAGGCCCTGGTCAGGCTCTCTGCTTTCCCACTGACATGTAATCAGACTAGCTTTTCCCTGACTCTGGCTCCCTTGTGTTGACTTCAGACAAGCGAGGGGACCAGTTAAGACCAGGCTTTGGGTCTGTAGCTGGGTGCTCTGGTGGAGCCGCATCATGACTGACTGACAGCCACAAACAAAGGTGTTCAGACATTTACACAAACATCCAAACAGTGATGGCAGTGTCATTCTAACTCTCTCGTTAGCATCTAAAGCTTCGCTGATTGACAAGGTCACAGACATCCTGTGGGCTTTTTAACTGGTCTTCACGGACCTTCTCATACACTTTTGTCTAGACAAACGTTGGTAAACGTTGAGTTTAATTTAGGTTTTAGCAGAAACACCATAAAGGACCTTTACCATTGAACTTGTCACTGTGTAATAGATAGCTGTGTGACCACATGCTAAAAGCCATGGTGAGAAAGTGGTGTGGTGGGACTGCTCCTGGCTTGAACATGTGCTGATGGACACTGCCCCCTGTTGGACACCACTGAATGTGCTGGAAAATCATGAAGATGACAGGAAATCCAGAACTGTGATGTAAAGATCAAACTTACTTAGTAACACTAAACAACACTAAAACTTAATTCACGTATTCTTTTCTGACAGAAGGTTTCCAAGGCCTACGGTATGGTATATACATACATAAACATAAACCCTTTGAATGTTAAATGGACGCGCCTGTGTGTCTTTGTCAAATTTGAATGTGGATTAATTAGTGGGGTATGAAATTTCAGAAATGCACCAGGTATGGGTGTTTTCTTTGATTTGATAGAAAAAGGTTATTTGTAGTCCCTCACACACACAATTAAGCAAGCAGACCTGTTAAGTTTTGCAGTACAATGACAGTAAAGAACCTACAGATGGCAGAGTTAGACCAACTAAATCTGACATCTGACATCTGCAGCTTCCAGAGCGGGACTGATGACTGAGCAGAGAGAAGAGTCCCTCAAATCCCAGTCCTGTAGCCTAGCAACCGGATGACCCAGGCGACCTTTACTCTCCCTCTCACCCTTCCTCACCCTCATTTAACCCTCAAGCTCGCTTGAGCTCCGTAACTGTAATGTTCCACAAATGATTCCAAAGTAGGCAGCCTGATAACCCAGCGTTAAGCCTGGTCCGTTTAGAGCGTGCAGGTTGTAGTCTTGTCCCCAGGCTGCTGTTGATGAGGAAGCCTGCTCTGGTCTGCCTGTGTACATATATTCTCTGATCTCAGTCTGGCAAGAATACACACAGAGCAGCGGTGCTGTATTGAATGCAACATCTGGTGCTGAGTGATTTTCAGAGAATGTGTTGGTAAGACAAAGAGAACAAGGGAGATTGAATCAAACGGAGCGGACGAGAAGGAGGAGGAGGAGGAGGAGGAGGAGGAGGATGAGGGGAAATGAACCGTTCTTCCAACTGAAAGGTGGATGAAGGGAGAGCAAGGAGAGATATGCAGTATTGTGAGAATGAGAAAAAGAAAGAGAGCGCTATAAAGCAGAAGAGAGAAAGGGGGGAGATTAAGAGAGCATGGACAGCCAGACCAAGAGGAAGAAAGAGAGGCAGTAAAAGACAGAGAGGATGACGGAGAGAGATAAAACAAGCAGAACTGGAAGGCAGGAATCACAGGAGCCCTGACAGTTCCTTGAGATACAATTGAACCTCAACAGTTGAATCATTCTAACTGCTACCCGGAATACTACGTTTGGAGTTGTATTCAATAAGCATTTATCAGACGGTGTCAAAAGCGACTTCAATGAATCGACTGACTTGAAAACTACCCAACTGTAAATCACAACAGTGTGAGAAATGGCCTGCGTCTTCCTTCATCTTCAGGTCTTCTGGTTCATAGTGGGGTGACAGAGTTTTCAACACGGTTGTATCGGGCCCTCACAGTCGGTCTTTGTGTAATCCAGCTACAACTTTAATTTAACACAAGCCATTTCATGTCTCAGAACCATAAAACATATTTGGGTTTTCAAAAATAAGTATATGTTTAGTGTCTCAGCTTAAATATTTACGTAATACACACACACACACACACACACATACACACTTGTTCATAAGGAAACACATGCAACACACGCTCACCCCATCCCTCCCTCTCTCACAAGTTAAATGTAGAGCAGTACGAATAATTCTATAGCAGATGAATTAATGTTATTCTGCAGGGGCTTCCCCTGGGGAGCAGTGAGTGAAGCTGGAGCGTGCTATTTCAGCTGCAAGGGCCGGGCAGGGCCAGGGCCAGGGCCAGGGGAAGGGCCGGGCAGGGCCAGGGGAAGGGCCGGGCCAGGGGAAGGGGCAGGGCCAGGGGAAGGGCCAGGGCCAGGGGAAGGGCCAGGGCCAGGGGAAGGGCCGGGCAGGGCAGGCCAGGGAAGGGGCAGGCCAGGGCCGGGCAGGGCCAGGGGAAGGGCAGGGCCAGGGTCCAGGGGAAGGCCAGGGGGGGCAGGGCCAGGGCCAGGGGAAGGGGCAGGGCCAGGGGAAGGGGCAGGGCCAGGGGAAGGGGCAGGGCCAGGGGAAGGGGCAGGGCCCGGGAGGGGGGAGGGGGGGTCGGAGGGCCAGCCTGGGATGGCCGCAGAGAGGATCGTTGGCAGAGCTGTGGCTCAAGGCCCCGCTGCTGACCCGTGGAGCAGACAGTAAACCTGGGGTTTATGGCAGTTCAGCACGCGGTGGGTCTCCAATGTAAGGGCTCTTTCTAACGCTGACAGAAAAGTGAGTTAGATCCGTGCAGGAGTGGGGATGGGCACGGACTCCAACCTGGAACAAGTAATAACCATTCCCGCTTGCCTCCGTTCGCTTCATTACACATACCACTTTAGTATTTGTAAGAGGATGACCAATAATATTGGAAAGATCTCACTGGCTAGTCACCATGTTGTGACAAAATAATAATTCCACATCACATGCATTATAATTGTAGATTGGACGATTCGCCGTACGGTTTCTCAGTTGACAGCTGTTGCTAGGTTTCTTTACTCCTGTTTCCAAACCCTTCGATTTCTTGACAAGCAAACAACAAGGCAGTATCTACAATTCCTAAGAAGGTAACCTGGCAACAAGAAGGAAATGACCATGACCCACCAGCGGGACTTGGTGGAAAACTCGAGATGTTGAAGGCCACATATGGAGTCCAGTAGCTGAACACTTAGTTCAATGAGGGTTGGGTTGCTCAGGCTAATGGTTGGTTTAATAGTGTTTGTCAGATAGAATACAAGGGGATTATGTCCCCAGTATGGAAACTGAGTGTAATACAGAACACACCTCTCATTGACTTTTGATAATTGGCTACAGTTTTTGGTCTTGTCATTGAAAAAGGACAGACCATCGACTCCATACACAGCTCCCTGTTTGCAGGACCCAGCACTGTAAGGTATAAATAGCAAGGAAATTATGACCAGCAGCACAGGCTGAAGTGGATACCTTGTCAGAAGTGGACTCCCATAGAGTTACTAGTAACCAGGCAGACCTAAGACAATGAAGACGATTTGTTCCCTCCTAATGTCTTACAATGAAGACATGAGGAAGGCTTACAGACATCATTCAGTTCTATAGGTATTGGTTTCACAAAATGTTTAAAAAGAATACATTTGTATGTTATTTCATGTTGTTCTATGCTTTGCTTTTTGTATTTACACATACACAGACACACAGACACACAGACACACACACGCACGCACACACACACACACACACACACACACACACACACACACACACACACACACACACACACACACACACACACGGTGTGGGCATGAACAAGTGGGTTGTTTTAGAACTTTGGGGAAGGCGTGGTCAGAAACGTCACATTACTGTGCAGCCAACTTGAGGATAAATGTGAAGTGATGCTTTTGCGGCTTTAGTGCAAGATTTCTGCAAGAAGAAAGACTTCTCAGCTGCAAAAAGTCGTCTCGAGCAGTGTACACATCGTTTTTAAAATATTCACATGCAGGGCGCTTTGAGTGGCAACATTCCAGTCACCTGTGCTATTCAAACTAGCCCACATGAATTTGTGGTATTCATCGCTGCCACATACGGTCCATTCTGTGTATTGCAATAAGTTTTGACTTCGTCACATCTTCGCAGGACTGGAAATATTGATACGGAATTAAGGTAATTACTTGGTTATTCGCTCTCTTGATTAACTACTGAAGTTCATATTTAGTGGTTTGGAGACTCATTTTTTAACACTTTGTCACTGTTCAGAAACGCAATAAAAGCGTATTATCGCAGTTTCCAAAACAACCGCAGAAATGGAAATGTTGCAGAAATACAGCAGGATATTTAAGAGCTGCTGTTGTGTTCTCTGGAGGTCATAGATGTTTCTCAACACTTCCAGATGAAGTGCATGGCCATTTAGCTGCAAGCTGAGGTTCAGTTTGAACTAAGGAAGGAAATCTGTCAGCATAGCATGAAATGTCAAGGAAGTCAAAAACACTAGTAGGGGTTTATTTCCTTGGAAAGGGCAAATAGCTATCAATAGCGTGCCAATTTACTACCAGTGAACCCCCAGAGATTTCTAATGGCAATCCACCAAGCCAGGACTCTACTGTACACCAGCCAGCCTCTGCGGTCTAATGGACTCAACCTCCCAAGTTCAATATTGACTCAACTTATTTAGCGAATTGGATACAGGTTGCGAACCCAGACCAATAATACTGTTTTGCTCTCTTTAAATGTCTTTCTTTGCCAGCTCATTTAGTGGAGGAAGAGAGGAAAAATAAACCAAGAGAAAGAGAAAGAGAAAAAGAGAGGAAAAAGGACGATCTCTGCACCTTCCCTCTCTGTCCCGTTCCAGCAGAGGAGACGTTAAATAGATCATCATCTTCCCCTGATCATGAGGTTCGCATCCCAAGGATGGGTCAGGGGTCTGTCCCTGCTCCTGGTGTTCCGGACGGCCGTCTCCATGGTGATGCAGCCCAACTCCACTGGATGGGAGGCCCTGCTGGACAAGTACCTGGACGAGGATGGGGAGTGGTGGCAGGCCAAGCAGAGAGGCCGGAGGGCCATCACAGACAGCGACATGCAAATGATCCTGGATCTACACAACAAGCTGAGAGGACAGGTCTACCCGCAGGCTTCCAACATGGAGCACATGGTAAGAAGCACAACACCGCATTTCACTCATCCGCTGTAGCTAGTCTACCGAGTGGCAAGCCGGTAGCACTGGAGCAAGTCGGTTTCCTTGTCCAAAAAACAGCTCCCTTTGACAAATGCGTCTGGACGTCGTCAGTGTATCAGTGCAGCCAGACAGCTGGAGTATCATAAGCGGGTCTGTGGAGTTTGGCTGACTCTTCAATAATAAAAGACGAGTATTCAGGTCAGAGTGATAGGCAGGGGCTCGTGAAGTCCAGAACCATGTAAGATGTTGTTGTTTTTTCTCCAAATAGTGGCCTCCTTGCGACCTCTACTAACGTCTAACAAGCAGGGAACGCCACAGTCTCCTCCGCCTGCATCACCTGACCTGCTGGCACTGCGCCTACTTGGCTGAACCACAAACACACCACCTGACCCCCCTTGCTACTAACTCCAACTCTCCCACTGTAGCATCAGGTGCTGTGGTTGGGACTCTCCTTTCATTGTATGTTATTCTACATATACAAATGAGCTTGGTTAGACTGTCCTCATCGGGTCTCGGAGTGTGTGTGAGGGTGTGTGTGGGTGTGTGTGTGCGCGTGTGTGTGTGAGTGCGTGTGTGTGTGTGCGTGTGTGTGTGTGTGTGCAGAGCTGGATCACCTTTCACCGAGCATGTGCCGCACACTCTCAGCTGCTGTTTGAGACCACTTCTCCCATTATCAGCTGTCCTTCCGCTCCTAATACCCCCACCTTACCCCCACCCTGCACCCCTGCACCCCTCCCCACCCATCCTGGTCCACTACCCTGGCTGTGCTGTCCTCACAGAAACCATTCCCCTCCTGGCAGTGCCAGGCAGCCCTACATAAGCACTCCGTCTATAGAGTGGAAACAGATGGACATTATGAATTGCGTCCAATATGATCCTGACGGTGATGTTGTGCAGTGCGGTGCCAGTAAGATTCCTTGGCTCAGATGAAGTGTGCGGGGTATGTTGACATCTCTCTTCCTTCATCTCAGCTGAGAAGGCTCTAGAAGGAGGGAGGGTGACACGCGATGATGGCAACTCAAATAAGCGGTGCACTCCAGGAAATATCTGGACCTGTTGATTGGTTCACTGAGAATCTGTATTTGCGACCTTTTCGGTGTGTTTTTGTGTATGAGAGAGAGACGGAACGAGAGATGGAGAGAGAGACAGACAGACAGAGAGAGAGACAGAGAGGTGGGTCTCCCTCCATGGTAGCCTCCTGTTTGGGACATGCTCCAGTGAGGAGATGCTGAGGTAGCAGAGCGCAGCCTATTTCTACTGGCTCCTGTTACACTTGGCTGACTTTTTTAGCTGCAGGGGCACCCAGGGGTGAAATATCAAGAGACATGCAACAATAAGACTGCAAAGAGAGAGGAAGAGAGAGAGGTGGATCGTGAGAGCGGGTGTGCGTGTGTGAGAGAGGAAGACAGATTGAAGTCATGTGTGTCTGATGTGTGAGTGTGTGTGTGTGAGAGAGAGATAGAGGGGGGGGGGAGGATTGGGGATGGTGTGGAATGAAGAAGGGAGAGGAGCTGTTGTATTAGAGAGTGGAGAGTTGGGAGAAGGGCAAAACAGGAGGGGAAGTTGACGATGTGGTCAGGAGAGTGAGACATACAGGAAGAGCGAGGATCCAAACGAGACAGAAAATTTGGAAGGAATTCGGAGAGGGAGTTACGGGAACACAAGTTTGAGAAAGCTTTGAAAAGAATGGCCAGTTAAGTGATAGAGAGCTCTGGAAATAGACAGAGAGGAGGCATCTTGTGTAATCCGGTTATGGTGGAGGATGGCATGCAGAATCAAGTGTATTATTGCTCTTAGTGCCTTGCTTTTGTGCAGGGACTGAGTGGGCCTCAACTCAGCTTTCCAAAGGGCTCTGTTTTTCAAGCTCTCTATTTCTCTCTCGCTGTCTCTTTCTCGGGCTCTCGTTTTCCTCACGCCAGCTTCCTAAATGAATAAATGTAACTTTCAGAATCAGCAATATAGCTGTGGATTCTTTCTGGTACCATGTCTGTCTCGATGCAGCAACTGTCGCTTTTTTATCTCCACATACACACAGACTGTACACAGACACGCACACACTGGGTCAGTTGGGTTTGTAGTTTATCATAGTATTACAGAACAACCCTATTGACCTCTGTAGTAATCATAATAGCAGCTCTAGTAGATAACATCAAGCCAAATCTCCCCTCCTCGCTCCCCCTCTTTTCCTCTCCCTCTTTCTCTCTCTCCTCTCTCTCCCTTTCCTCTCTCTCTCTCCTGCCCTCTCTCTCTCTCTCCCGCCCTCTCTCTCTCTCTCTCTCTCCTCTACTCTCTCCCTCTCTCTCCCTGATCCCCGTGGCTCAGTTCCCACTCTGGCATGATCCCACACAGCGGCTGAGAAGAATTTCCTGGATAAGCACTGGCACTCCACAGCCATCCAGCCGGCCCTCAGTCCTCCCAGAGTCAGGGATGACCTGGCCTTCTCCTCCCTCCCAGACTGACCTACTGATAGAAACAGTAGGGTGTAAGTGTTTGAAGCGCTGTTTGACAAACAGATGACATCTTGTGAAAGACGGCCATCCTAGCTTTGATATTTGTGCACGTTAGGCTCGTTTCCAGTTGGAGCTGAGGTGCTGGTATTTACATTTTAGGATGAAGCGGTATGGATTTTTCTTCTCTATCTGGGAAGTGTGAGCGCTTCTTAAACCTATCTGCTCCATATTCTTGGCAGCCTGCATGTGATTAAGTGTTTTACGGAGTTGCATAAAGTATTTCTCCGTTGACATTTCAGAGTCATTTCCAGCCCAACTTGGCTTCACCTCTGTTGATTTTGTCTTCCAAACCACAATCAGAATGCAGCATTATGGTGAAAGGATGAGGAACGATGTCCTTTGACAAATTGCCAGTCTGGCTGCAAAGAGACAAGGGCTTCTCTGGACTCAAGCTTTCAGAGTGAGACAATGTACTGAGGTAACAGTGGCAGGACTGGCTGTGTGGCTATGGGACTGCAACTAGTGGTCTGGGCATTGAACTGTCAACACACACACACACACACACACACACACACACACACACACACACACACACCACACACACCACACACACACACACACACACAACATACACATACACAAGCACGCATGCATGCATTCAGATAAACAGTCTCTTATTCTTCCTGTCTGCCTCTTGGTCCGTCTCTCTTTATCTCCCTCTATTTCTCACACTTGTTTTAAATACCAACCCCTTTATTTTCTCTATCTTGTCTTTTTTTTCCAGTGCCATCTTTCTCATGCGCACTGTATTTTCTGCTGCGTTCTCTCTCTCTCTTTCTGCCTCTCTCTCTTCTGTCTCTGTCTCTCTCTGTCTCTGTCTCTCTCTCTCTCTCTGTCTCTGTCTCTCTCTGTCTCTGTCTCTCTCTGTCTCTCTTGTCTCTTGTCCCTCTCTCTGTCTTGTCTCTCTCAGTACCTGATCTCTCTCTCTCTCTCTCTCTCTTCTCTATGTCTCTGTCTCTCTCTCTCTCTGATCTCTTCTCTCTGTCTCTGTCTCTCTCTGTTTCTGTCTCTCTCATTGTCTCTGTACTCTCTCTTGTCTCTCTGTCTCTGCCCTCTCTCTCTCTGTCTCTGTCTCTCTCTGTCTCTGTCTCTCTCTGTCTCTCTGTCTCTGCCTCTCTCTCTCTCTCTCTGTCTCTCTCTGTCTTTATGTCTCTCTGTCTCTGCCTCTCTGTCTCTGTCTGTCTCTGTCTCTCAGTCTGTGTCTCTCTCTCTCTGTCGCTCTCTCTCTGTCTCTCTCTCTGTCTCTCTCTCTCACAAAGGGAAGTTCACCCAACTACAGTCTTAGGAATGTGAGACCAGATGACCAAGAGTAGAAAAAAAGGCAGGAAAAAAACCTTGAGGTAAATGAGGTGTTAAGTGAAATAAACAATGCAGTGTGCAGGGTGCTGAAAGCATTTAGCAGGGGCTATGTTTTTCTTTACAAGCTCCAGCAGAAGAGCGGTCAGAGGCTGGGGTTTGGAGCTCCCCTGCTGGTCTGACTGTGCAAACAGCCGCACTTTAGCATTCAGGCAGCACAAATCTCTTAACACAAGAGATCCCTCAAATGTGTCTTGGTTCAAAAAAACAACACTTTTTCATAACTCACATGATTGTGTTTTTATACTTTTGTCCATCTTACTTTTTGTGGGAAAGTGGTTGTGTACCGTGTGGACACAACTACTGTTTATGTTCTCGCTAAATTATGCTACTTTAAGTCTATGAAACATCTATTTGTGATCATTCAAAAGCATACTAAGCTATTTTTTTATCAAAAAAGAGCATCTGGTCAAAGTTGGTGTGGATCACTCGAATGGACTCAGTGACCGTTGGACTGGTCACTTGTGATCTAAAACACTCATGTCACCCTGACAAACTCGCCATTCATTGGCTTACATTGTGCTCACATTTCAAAATTTGTGGGATTTAGAGACCATTTTGCCAATTTCCACATTTCATCAGTGATGTTTTGTGGTTGAGTTCCCAGCATAAACACATTGATTAGTCTTTTGGCAAGGGAAAATAGGGTTACTTGTCAGGAGAATCAATGAAGAGTATGACATAGCAAGGGAACAAGAGTCTAATGAAGCAAATCCATGGTCTACCAACCATCATCGGAACTACAGAGCTACAGATCCTGTAATCCTGCCCCTTGCTGTGCTAAACACACCCACTAAAACTCACAGTCAACTCTACAGGTAGAAGACGGGACTGCAGACAGTTTGTACGACACACAAACACGCAGGCACAGGTGCTGAATGAACNACCACCACATTACCTAGGAAGGCCTCCTTGGTTTATTTCTACAACGTTCCTTCAACATTTTTACAACAGACCTTCTCAGGTATGTGATGGACCTTCTTGTATTGCCATGGCAATGTCAGTCCATCAACATTGCCTCGACATCCCAGTTTTACCCAAACATCTCCACTCAGCTGCTTCGAATTCCCAGAATGGGCTGTGGAACCTGTTTAGAGAGTTAATGTGAAGCACTACCAGGCATCCTGTTGCCGGGCAGGCTGGTGTCACTGCAGGACTAAATGTGGAGAGCAGCAGTTGTTTTTAGGAGCACAAGATGAGGCGAGAGTGGAAGGGGAGGTGGGGTGAGGGTGGTGAGGGGGGCTCTATTTTAGACGCTGCGATTGGTCGAGATTTACTGTGGGGCCACACTTCTGGAATTCCAGGGCCAAACGTGTGAAATATCTAAGCTCTGACACCCGCACACTTATATACACACACTTACACACACACACTTACAAACACACACTTATATACACAATCTTGCACACACACCTATATACACACACAAACACACCTATATACACACACTCACTTATATACACACTTACACAATCGCCAAGTATTGGGTGTCGCAGCCCAAGGTGAAAGTTAAAGTGCTCATAGAGTTACCTTCAACAGAATTATTACTGTTATTTTACTGTGTGAAAAGCGACAGCCTTTGCAATGCCCCGCAAAACCTCCATAACGGCCGATGTGTTCTTCCTCTGACCAGAACCTAACTTGGCGAGAGGACACTGTAGAAGGAGCAGCCATACTGGACCCTTTGCAGACATATGGGATGTATTACTTAAGGAAAATCAGCATGCCTCTCTCTCTCTCTCTCTCTCTCTCTCTCTCTCTCTCTCTCTCATTTTTTGAATAACCTCAATCTTTAGGGGAAAAAAAACCTGTGCTCAGTCCAGCACAGCCAACAGGAAGTTGTTCTCCAGCCGTTCACTTCACAGCAGCGTCCGGTCAAGGGGTCTACTCACAGTTGTCCTCAGCACACCACGATTGACTCCTAGTGTCCAAGTGTGCTCTCTCTCTCAAGAGCCTTGTCTCTGTGTTTCTGTCCCCTCACACGTGTCTCTCCGTGTCTGCAGTCGTGGGACACGGAGCTGGAGAGGACGGCGGAGGAGTGGGCGGAGACGTGTTTATGGGAGCATGGGCCTGCCAGCCTCCTGCCTCAGATTGGACAGAACCTGGGGGCTCACTGGGGCAGGTGAGACCACACACATCCAGCCCACCGAAACGAAACCACTCTGTTCTTACTTGACACTTGACACACGGTTAGGAGCTGACTTCATGTTGAGCCTTGCAGAACATAAACAACTCATTCAAGACTGGCTCTGACACTCTTTTTTTCTAAACTCTGTCTCATCCTAGATTTCGTCCCCCCACATTTCACGTCCAGGCGTGGTATGATGAGGTGAAAGACTTCTCCTTTCCCTACCCGCAGGAGTGTGACCCCTACTGCCCGTACAGATGCTCTGGTCCAGTCTGCACACACTATACACAGGTAAGGTGTGGACCGTACCACTTTTACCAAACATGGGGGTGTCCAGTGTGGGCCTGGTTGAATCTGTTTTTCTTTGTTGTTAACTCTCTTTCCTGTTTCCACAGCTGGTGTGGGCCACCAGCAGTCGTATCGGCTGCGCTATCAACATGTGCTACAACATGAATGTTTGGGGTCAGATTTGGGCCAAAGCTGTCTACCTCGTCTGCAACTATTCACCAAAGTATGTCCGTTAGGAAATGAGTTCATTTTCTACTTTAGTTACTGTACAGTTTCCACATTCTCAGAGAGTACACAGTAAATCAGCATTAAGACTTTATCAAACTAAAGGGTATTTTTTTAACATATGATCAGAGATAATGTGTTCAACTAACCTGTGATCCCTCACTTGTACATGTAGAGGTAACTGGTGGGGCCACGCCCCCTACAAACATGGCACCCCATGCTCCGCTTGCCCGCCCAGCTATGGAGGAGGCTGCAAGGACAACCTCTGCTACAAAGGTGCGTGTGGGTTTCTGTAAGGGAGAGAACCCAACAGCCTGCTGTTTTCAGTGCGTCCCGGCAGCAAAACAGCAGCCCTGCGCTTGGACCCGACAGTTTCCTTCCCTTTCCTGCAGACGACGGCTCGGAATCCCGTCCACCACAAGAGGAAACGGAGGAAAACAACTTCATTGAACAAGAGGCACCCCGAAACCCCCCGAAACCTCGGCCCCGGGCCCCTAAACCCAACCTCCCCCCTGCCTCCACCGCCAGCCCCCGTTCTGAGAGTCTGGAAAGGAACGAGGTGGTCAGCACACAGCAGATGTGTAAGCGGCCATTTAAGTGTTTATTCTGGGTCCGGTTTCGTCTCAGCATGGGGGGGATACGGGCTCTGGTTTTTGAGGGTGGGATGGTTGGGCTTAGGAGCCGAAGTTGCAAAAAAGTGCTTTCTCCAAAAGCAGGTCAAACCATTCTAAGAACCCCTCCATCTCATACCGGTTATTGTTGATTAAGCAAAACGGGTAGCGAAGAGAAAAAAAAACCTCTACGGAAATGTTTTTGTGCAATTTATTCAAAATTGCCTTGAAGTTCTGCAGGTTTTATCTGTCAAGTCCCTAATTCACCCTGACAGGGTTTTTTTTTCTCTTCAGCAGACTTAATATTGCAAGTCACTCTTTAGAGCAGGGAGGAGTGTCTTATTGTTCTCTTTCAGCACAGATCTCCAGAGTGCGTGTTTGCTTTTGGCTCGCAGAGCAGAGTGCGGGGCACGGGTGGGCAGGGGCTTGTGGTTTTTAAATGGCTTCCTCTCTCTCCTGAGCAGGGGGGCCAGGCTGAGGCCTGTTTCTCTCTACTGGCCACCCTGCTCAGCCCTGCGTCCGGAATGCTTCATTCTAGAAGCATCAAAAGAGCACTCTGATAATCCCCCTCAAGGCTCTCTATAGTGGAGTCCAGGCCTTAGAGAGGAGCTGGTCCACATGCTGTAGACCTGCCTGACATCCTGGCTCTGTGTGTGTGTGTGTGTGTGTGTTCATGTGTCTGCTTGTGTGTGGGTTGGTATCGCCATGCAATCCAGCTCAACTTGTGACCTGTGAAACTAAACTACGAGATCAATGCAAAGGAACAACCTGTAACAGGTAATCATTCGCAACTCATTGATCTTTGAACAAATGGTGAATACAGCTGAAAACGAATTGTTTTCCATGATTGTTTGAAAGAAAGTGACACCAACACATTGTTATCTTTGTGCAGGTATGAATGCCCAGCGGGCTGTATTGATAGCAGAGGGAAGGTTGTGGGAACAGTGCACTATGAAATGGTGAGTGTTCCACAGACACGCAGAATTCATGTGTTCACTCCTTACGAATGGAAACATGAAAACAATGTTGTTTGAATTGGATTCGATTCGAAGCAATCGAGTATCTGCAGAGCTGGGCTCCACGCTGGTGTCATAGACAACGATGGAGGATGGCTGGATGTGACAAGACAAGGAAGAAAGGACTTCTTCATCAAATCCAGTAGGAACGGTGTGCAGTCTCTTGGGTAAGGTCAGGTTAATGATCTATAGATGACAGATGCTATTTGACATCCTTCCAGACCGTGACTGACCTTGTGTGCTCTTTCACAGGAAGTATCAGAGTGCAAATGCCTTTATTGTCGACAGAGTAACAGGTCAGTTTCACCCGGTCATCACGTTGCACTACAGAAGTACGGAGTGTTTCGGTGTCTCCCTGGCGTCTTCTGCGAGTCATGTGTTGTCTGGCTTCCTCTCTCTAGTCAAAGCCATCAACTGCGAGACGACTGTTGGGCAGTTGTGTTCCTACCAGAAGCCTGTGAAACACTGTCCACGGTACTGTTCAACCTTCAGTCTTTCTCCCTTTTTTACTTTCTACGCTTCTCTCTGTCCTAATATAACTTAGCCCGACTCTTTTCAGACTGTACTGCCCCAGCAACTGTATGGAGGAGAACCCTCACATATCACGGGTCATCGGAACCAGAACCTACTCAGACGTAAGTCGACAGGTCTAGATACAGAATATTAGAAATAGATTATAAAATTCAAGCCCTGTGACTTGCTGGCCCCAGTCCAGGGTGTACCCCGCCTATGGCCCGAAGTTACTGGGTTAGGCTTCAGTCACCCGTGACCCCAAAAATGGTAACAAGCTGCACTGCGATCCCTCCCAGGGGATTGGCAGTAGAAAAATGTATGTATTGTTACGTCCCCAGTGAGTCTAGGGTTTGAAGGGACAGGTAACAAAATAGCTATGGTGTGATGTGGGGAGGCAGCAAGGTGCCATTTTCAACCTCAGAACTTTAGCAACAACCAAAGGCAACTTGCTATCAAAACAAGTTCCTCTATTGTACAGATGTGGGAGGATTAAGGCTTCAAGAGGGGACAAGGCCAAAATAACAAACACAAACCCTCTAACTATTTAGGAAGAAACTAGCTACTCTAAAAAGAAGAAACCAAAAACAATATTAAACTAACTCCTTAACTAGCTCACACAAGAGAAAACCAGACGAAAATGGCACCCACCTCTCTACTCTCCCACAACAAATAATTAACAAAATACACTTAGGAAATGAAAGGAACAATAGAAGTTTGTACAAAAAGGAGATACCTTACAAAACACAAGGGATTTCTGGTATCACCAAAGTGCAACAAAGAGTGCCAGCACAATGCAACCTCACAATGCAACCCCCCCCCCCCAGCTCTGTGCAATGGTGCTGCTTATATCCCCACTAGCTTCCTCTCCAATCACATCAAACCAATCATTGGAATCAGGTGGCAGCCATTACTTCCTGCTTATGGAAGTAGAGAGAGAGAGGGAAAACAGGGAGAAAGAAAACAAACAAAAACATACGTAACTGTATGTATGTATGTATGTATGTATGCATGTATGTATGCATGCATGTATGTATGTATGTATGTATGTATGTATGCATGTATGTATGTATGTATGTATGTATGTATGTATGCATGTATGTATGTATGTATGTATGCATGTATGTATGTATGCATGTATGTATGTATGTATGTATGTATGTATGTATTATCAAATTCAACGTGAAATGATGCAACCTTTTGTCATGGATACGAAATTGGAACGATGTGAGATTTGAAATCCGCCAAAACTCAACATTGTGTACTCCAACCCCTCCATTCCTTTTCGGGTGCTGTCTCCAGAGGTCCAGCATATGCCGCTCAGCCGTGCACGCGGGCGTGATCAGGAACCATGTGGGTGGCTACATCGATGTGATGCCGGTGGACAAGCGGAAACACTACATCGCCTCGTACCAAAACGGCATCTTCTCCGAGAGGTACAGCTGGACGGCTAATCCGTTGGTTCGCTGGCTAATCTGTCCATGGTGGCTAGCACTAGTCAGCACGTTAAACCAGTCAGGGAGTAGAGAGAGTCAGGGAGTCTGAAGGAGGGAAATTCAGTGAGGAACAATGGAAAGTATTCTTTATCATAGTGGGTAGTCAGTCTCAAATATTCCAAAAGTCAAAATGATCTTTCTGTTGTTGTCTGTCTGTATTGGATTGGCTTCATGGCAGGAGTCTTCGTGTTTGTGTCAGTCTATCATCAATACATTTTTCAATAATCCCTTCATTCATGTCACTTTTTCCACATTTTTTGTTTGTTGGCGTATGAACGCCAGCAATTGTTCTGTGCTTGTTTTGAAGAGAGCCAGAACCAAACTGCATGGCTTGTGTCTGTCATCTGTGTGTTTGGACCAACTTGATGTGGACATCTTTCTTTGAACCTCATAAGTCTGATCTCACCCGACAGTGTCTTTTCATCCTCGCGCCGGAACAGTGGCAGAACGTGTTCTGTTCCGGCTGCGTGCCACCCACTGCCTGACCTCTGCTTGTGTCTCCTCACCCCCCCCCCCCCAGCCTCCAGAACCCCCCAGGAGGAAAGGCGTTCCAGATCTTCGCAGTGATCTGAGCTTCCCACCGAGCGGACTGGCCGGACACACTCGGCGTGTGGATGTTTATCAGGCAGTCATCTGGCCCTCCGTCTGTTTACTGGAGGGTGTGCTCAGCTTCGTCACCCTTGCCTTTGCCTGCAGATCGTCTCCACGGCAACGTCAACTGTCAGAGGAAACTTGACCCAGTCAAACGCAGAGATATGGATGTGCTATGGGTAGGTGTTCCGATGCTGTCTCGTTAGGGAAAACGCTATAAACTGTAAATATATTTTATACGTTCATCATATGTTATGTTGCACATACTGTAAGTAGGTCTCGTGTCTTGTGTTTTTTAATGGTTTGCCTTTGTCTTGCCTCTTTGACAAATTGACAAAAGAAATGTCAAAAGGATACAGTAGTTGGCACTTAAAGATAATAAACCATATTTTTGCTGTTCTTTTTCATCTCTTAGTTGTTTTTAGAGAGTGTCCCTTTAAACTTGTTCAAGTTAGGCACATGATAGTGGTGCTCTGGAGGATTCTGATTTTGTGGTTGTCCTGTCAAAGAATATAGGTGGTGCAAATTACGATGCATTTATTTTTGTAATGAGTTTTTATATTGCATTATGGGTAGTTGAGTCAAGGAATGCTGCTATCATTTTTGCTGTGTCATTATTCCTATAGAGATGTTATGACTGTGTAAGATAACGTTTATCAGAGGTTGAGCTCCCTGCTGGTCGGGAAGCACGGAAACGTCCAGAACATACAATCCTACTTTACTCTCCCATCATGCTTGAGTTGTTGCTTTGTGTTCACCTGTTGCTCACTCAGTAATCCCAACATCATTATTCATCCGGTTGTCAGTGTCACATAACTGTACTTTGTTTATGGTGTTTGTAAAGATTAAATACGATTGGTTTAGAATTGTAGTTAGTACCCTGTCTGATTGGACTGTGAAATAAAGACCAGCCTATCAAAAAACAAGTACAACTTGGTTATTAAACATGGGTGTAAAACCTTCAGCTGACCTATAGCTGTACTGTATTGTACTGTACTGTACGTACACTAAATGGTTTGTGATGCATGTTTAAAACACACAACATTCAAGGGTACTACTTATAATGTAATCTAGCTTCCTACCCGCATGGTAATTCAGAATATATTGTTTCTGGTGACCTTGATATTTGTGTGGTAGATGATTGAACTTTATTTATGAAATGACTCTTTTCAACAACTTGTTTTCAACAGCTCTTTTCAACATCGTCATCCATAATGGAAAGATTTTTATCACGTTGTCTTTGTGCATGCATTTTCCCTACCTCAATTTCCGAAAAATCAGTTCATTTTGCAATAAAACATTTAAACCATTTGCCTTTTGTGTCATACTGAAGGAACGCTTCCTTTTGGAATGTCCAAATGTTGTTTTGTTTTTCTCAGAGAATTTAGCAAATTATGAAATACAACACCAGCCAGTTCCCTTGTCATTTTGACTGCAGTATAGTAGATGTTATCCCTGAATAGCCAACATCACTGATGTTTTTGTCCTTCTACTGGGATCTGTTTGATACTTTCCTGCTGTGTCACAGAAATGGTTCTTGTTTAGAAAGTAAAGTAATGTAGCATGGTTGTACTACGTTTCCTTGGAACTTAACCTCCTTTTCTCAACTTGAACGACCAGAATGGTTCCTTAGGTCCAGGAGGTCAGACAAACACGACTCTTCCGTGATTGGAAAAACACCTCCGCAGCACCAGATCTAGTTCGCTGGTCCTCCACACGGAAGGAAAGTGTCTCCCTTCCTCTCTCCGCCCCCCCCCCCCTTTGCCAGCCAGTCACTGGGGAGATGAGCTGTCAAGCCTCATCTCACTCAAGGCTGGAGGTAGGGCAGCCTGGCCTCAGCAGTGTCGATGTCTGGTTGCAATGCAGCACCCGCTGATTGGAGGGGCGGGTGGGTTAGCATTCAGGCTGCTTGGCCATACTTACAGAATGGGGATGTGTAACCAAAGCTGTGCTTGGGGCTTAGTTCATGATGTGATGCCCATGCTGCTACTGGCACTGCAAAACCAGCGTGAAGAAATGGGAAAAAAATCAATTTCACTCATATTTTCTTACCCATAAAGAGGGAAACAGGTTCATTAAGGACTAATGTGAGGGATGTTTTTATATATGAGGAAGAATACATCTCACTCCGTACGGGACAAAGCACTGAGACATTCGGATCCTTACACTGCATGTTAGACTACTTAGCAGGCACACTGGCTTTGAACCAGAAAGAGCAGACAAAGACCAGAACTGTGCATGTGTGAGTGCATGCATGTGTCAGAGTGTGTGAGGGAGTGAGTAAGTGAGAAGCCTTGAAGATAATATCTATGGACATAATATTTGTATTGAACCTTCTCATACGAAGTGGATCCTGGAAAAATGAAGAGGAAATAAATAAAGCAGGGTACAAGGTGTTGCTGGCGTAAAGCAAGCCTTCCTCCAAGGATGAAAAGCTCTTTAACCTATTTTAGTGAGCGGGTGTGTGGAAAAACTGCACCATGCGCAGAACATGAGCATAAAGCTAAAGATGATCCTGGAAGTCACTGGCAGAACTAATTGATCTTGTAGTGTCTCGTGAAGGCAAATGACAACGTCTGGCTAAAGCCTAATTCATAAAGGATTCCTCACGTTCAGACTCCAGACGTCACACTGGTTCAGCTGGAGGTGTGAGGTGTTTTCCAACAACATCCCCACACCTGACACACACACACTGAGAACCAGATGGATGAACAGACATACACACTGACACACAGCAAAGAGAAAGATAGATGGACACATTGCCGCACAGCAAGAGTGATACGGAGGAGAGAGACAGTGGGAGACAGGGTGCTGAAAGACAGATGAGAGACGAACTGAAAGGCGACAGAACTGTTTTGATGTTGATCATGTTTAATCTTCTTTTCGGAATACTCATTTCTCAGCTCGTTTCCATAGCTGCAGCCTGACCTGCTCTTAGTGTAACGCTGCATGGTAGCAGGCTGCTGGCAGCCTGGAAGACTGATCTAATATATCTGAGGAGAGAAGCAGAGAGAGAACCAGAGGGAGTGAAACAGAGAGAGGTAGGAGAGAAAGAAAGAGTGAGAGAGAGAAAGAGTGAGAGAGAGGGAGAGAAAGAGAGTAAGAGAGAGAGATAAAGAAAGAAAGAAACTGAGAAAGAAAGAAAGAAAGAAAGAAAGAAAGGAAGGAAAAAAGAAGGTAACACTGGGTGTTGTGCATGTGTGTGCCCTGGATGTGTGAGTGAGTGAGTGAGTGAGTGTGTGAGTGAGTGAGTGAGTGAGTGTGTGAGTGAGTGAGTGTGTGAGTGAGTGAGTGTGTGAGTGAGTGAGTGTGTGAGTGAGTGAGTGAGTGTGTGAGTGTGTGAGTGAGTGAGTGAGTGGCAGTGTCTATGAGCGTGTGATTACACGTGTGCTTTCTGCATATGTGGCCTCGCACACACTGGATGTGTTCCCGCTTTCATTGACTCTCATGTTTGTTGATGTTTCACGTCGCCTCCCGCGCCTACAACTTCAACCACATTCAGACAGTGGGGATGCAGTCTCTGGGCTTGTCAACACACAGGTGAGTTATGGCTACCAGTTGTAACGTCTGTGTTTCTTCTAGTCATAGCTTTACTTTGGCAGATGAACTAAACATAAAAAATTTGACGGGGTGAGTTTTTTCTCCCATGATCCAAAAATATGACAAAAATACTGAACAGTTTCTCGTTTAAACGAAGAAGCAACTGTGTAAAGGAGAACACCCTTTTCCTGAGTGGCAAGTTGACTTATAAAACAGAGTTATTTTTGGGTTCTCTTTATGTTCTTGAAGCAACCCTTTGACAAATTGAAGACATTTGATTTAGAATTGCCGTTCATTTCCACCCCAGCTCTCCTGTTGACTACTGGAACACTGCGCACCTGTTTTACTGGGGGATATGAAACTTTGTTAGGTTCATTGAGTTTCTTCAAACTGGGCCGTGCAGGTAGGGTCTAATGAGATCAGATGAAGCAGAACAGATATTAGATTTGCGTGAATAAATAACTTTATATAAAAAGTATTGAGACTGATGATTGATCTTCACACTTCAGGTGGAATTTATGATAAGAGTCAGATGTGTGTGTTTCTGTGTGTCTCTACCGCGTTCTTGTTTGTGAGTGTGTGTGTGTGTGTTTCTGTGTCTGTCTCTCTCTCAGCCACCTTTTTGAGTGCGTTCATGTGCGCAAATGAGTAAGTGTGTGTGGGTGACTGTGTGTGCGCGCGTACAGTTTGTGTGAGTGTGCCGCACACACATGTACTGTGTTTGTATTTTTTGGCCTAAACCTGAGTGTTGAGGCTTCTAGAAAACCTACGTTTTCCACCTTGAAATACTTCCACCACCACTGACACAAAAGGCTGTTTGTGACCTTATACCACAGTGGGTCGTAAACTGCAGCTTGTCCACTAACCACAACAATGGTGCTTTCAAATGATATTGTAAACTGTTCAAAATGAGAACACGTGCTGAGGTTGCCAGGACTTGTTGCGCGGGGTCGTTATTCCAAAGTGTTAGCAGCAAGGGTGCCCTTGCCCTGGCACCACTCCGCCCAGGAATGTGTATGATCCTTGCTTTTGTGTGTAATATGAGCCAAAGTGCTGTAAGCACAGGTCATGGAGCCAAACAGCGTCGTCTGAGCCTCGTGTACGCCGTGAGCGGCGTGTACGCCGTGAGCGGGCTATGCAAGTTGTCAACCGCTCAGCCCGGCCCTCTTCGGTCCTTGTGGTTAACTGCAGTTGGCTTCGACCAATCAAATGCCTTCTCAGCGTTCCATTCCAAGACAAATAAATGAGTCTTTTCTGCTGTGTGACTAAGAGAAAAGGTTTCTTTGTTCAGTAGACACATTTTTTCTTCTTGAAAGTCTTGCTGAAAGATTATTTCCTTTGTAGCTGCATAATCAGGTGAGGGTAGTTAGGGATTAGGCACAACGAGCAAGTCACTACTGATGAAACACAAATAGAAATCTCTACACACGCAGCACTAACCAGTTATGGTAACACTATACAGTACAAACAACCCACGCATAGATGCTGATACTGAGACATAGGTGACACACGCCACTTTATTCGTGTTTCCGTAGTAACCAAGGACTAACGTCACAAAATTATTGTCCACTGTGTGGTCACGTAAGAGACAGACAGCACTAGACACCATTACATATTCTGTTTGCAGAAATTGTATCGAAGCAAATGTAGCATTTGCTAAATGGACGTCAGTGGAGTCATTTTATGCCCTGGATGCAGATGTGAAACACGTGTAAAATCTTCTTAAAACAAGCAAACTGGAATAGCAAGAATCCAACATGGAGTATCACAGAAGGAGAGGCGGGGAGCCTGCAGATATACAGTTACAGCGGGGTTGCAGAAAGTCCAACACTTTGCTTTCCACTACATCTAGAGGTAATCAATCATTCATCGATCTCCAGAAACCGATGCAGGCACTCCAGATTAGACGTGTTCTAATGAGGATTACAGTTCATATCCTGAATATCGTGAGATGTGGGGCCCAGTGTCTCATGAATCGCTCTATCCAAATGTAACAACATGGCTAAAGGGAAGGTAGAGCTTCAAAGCCAAAGCTGACTTGGGAACGGAGGCACGAGTTCTTCCCAGACCGGGATGTGGGTCAGCGGAGACTGTGATAATGCATGTCTGGAAGCTTGGTGTCTGCCTTCACAGACAGAGTTCCACATCACAGAGGAAACGACTCCCACATCCAAGACGTTTGTTCTATTTGAGGCACAATCAGTAAGGCAGCCAGAACAAACACTTGTTTGCAACAGAGAGGAACATTAATAAGAGCTGAGACTGGATCCTGGGTATGAAAAGGCCTAACAAAACAGTCAGCCCATGGTTGGAATCATGCATAAACTATAACTTCATGCATGATAGATAAGCATACCCCTTTCGATAATATACGTAGATATTGTTGTCTCCATTTTAAGAGAGGAAGTATGGGCGGGCTGGGAAGGACTCAGCCATTGTAAAAAAAAATAAAAAAAGACACATCGTGCCGAAAGAGAATTAGAAATCACAGTGAAACAACATGAAAATAACCAACAGCATTTCGCTGGAGTCAGCAGCAAAGCCTTTCGAGGCGGGATCCTGAACACACCTCTCTGACAAAACCAGGTCCAGCCCATGCATGACTGTATTTATACTGGGCTCATGGTCAAGGTGCACAGGGTGCAGATGTTAAGACCTTCAGCCAATCAGGAGGCACAGATGGGTCGCATAATCACGATGGGGGCCGTCTCCGGGCTCTGACGTCATCGCTGACCTTTCTGTGTTTACAGAACAGGTTTGATTTCGCCCCTTTTTCCATGTTCACACATGAGCCGTTGTGGAGAGGAGCGCCGGGGTAAAAGAGTGGCTTTGTCCACGCCAGGATGGCGAGCCCTGGAGCCATGCACCAGTGCCAAACCTCGTGGAGAAGGGCCCACAAGCCACTGCCATTGAGAAAAGCACAGCCCTCACCTGTTTTATATTAAGCCTGTCAGATTAAATAAGAAAAACCAATAACCTGCCTCTCTGAAGGTGTGGAGCTGTCGGCCAGCATGCTAAACTCTCGAGATCCTTTGCCCCATGGATTAGATACAGTATAGATCTCTGGGTAAAGAGACTGCACATCCATACAGGAGATCTGGTCACACTGTCAAAGCAGGCAGCACTATTGATCCAGACGTGGCTGAGTTGATGCTGCACCTGAATGAACCTGCAAAGCCAGACTGCCCTTGTTTTCAAACTATGAATCGTGGGTGAAAGTGAATGTGCAGTCCTTGCTTGATTCATTCGTGTCTTGCCATCACCTTTTCGGTCGTTTGGATTTCATAAAGACATAAAAGGCTGAAGCATTTACAATTGAGCGCTGTTTACGTGGCCGGGTGAAAATTTGAATTGTTCTCAACAGTGAAGGCCTATGGGAAGGTGCATCACATTTGTAACAACAACAGTACATGCTTAGATGAGACTTTCTGGTTGTCTTATATCGGTGGCTGACAGAGGTGTAGAGGGCAACATCGCCCTCTGCAGGTCATCTATATAAATATATCCCACAGCCCTCCACCCGTTGTCTGAAGTGTAAGAAAAAAGTTCATTTTCATTTTGTCACTCCCACGCACTCGTGAATAATATTTTGGCAAAAACAATGTCCTTCAACTCCAACCAAGCTCTCAGCATTCTCTCTGACTTGAGCGGCTACAAAGTGCCTCAATCCTCCTTAAAGCCCAGACAGATGCACTTCTCTCTGTACTTGTCTGTGAGCATTAAGTAGCTCTGGTAAAGGACCCTCTAACAGTCCAGCTAACCTTCCAATCAAGGACAAAGACAGCCTCCAACCATGTTCGTTTTGAACGAGCGCAGAGTAAATCACAAACATGACACTGTGAGCTCCCCTGGGATCCTGGGCAGCACACAGGCATGTTACAGAAAAATCTATCTAGTGTGTAATGCCCTCCTAGGGACAGGACCCCAAGAGCTAGCATTGGCCCTCATCACTTAGACTCGGAGCAGAAGGACCGGAGTACAGAGCAAGAGTTATGAACAATTTTCCCTTCCTTTTTTTTGTTCGTCCTCTGTTTCTCCTGAAGGCATTGACATTTAATCAAGCCCAAATCCCACTGTGCCTATTAACATATCAGACTGATGTGGGATGCTGTAAAAGCTTGCACAGAGAAACCCATAGAAGGACATTAACATAACTCTGCCTGATACGCTCTCTCTCTTTCCAACACTTGCAAATGCTTACGAGGCAAACAGCTAAGAGTCAAGTATATCACTCCTTCCCTGTTTCTCTCATCTTCATCTCTCTCTCCTTTTTCCTCTTTCACATTTTTAAATGTGTTAATTATTCAGCTCTTCTCTTGAACGTTAGCCAAGGAACGCTATGAAAGTATGCCTCACTCCTTTCTTATTAGGGCAGTTGCAATATTTCACCAATACAGTGACCCATTTCGGCTAGAAATATTAGCAGTGCAACATAGTAGTATGAGCCCTGTAGGTACTGAATAAAGCATATTCTGTGGCTGTCAAGCTGTCACTACTGGATGATGTAATAAATTCTCAGGTTTGAAAGGTAGCAGTATATATCGCCATGGAGGTGGATAGACCCATTCCTGTTGCGAAACACCCATGAAAAAGAGATTCGCCTCCATGACTGATTCGTTTCTAGATTGTCGGAATGTTTCCACTCATGTCAGCAGAAAAATACGGTTTGGTTTCCAGCGGTGACCTTGGTGAATGTCTTGCTCTGCTCTTGACCCTCCCTCCCTCCCATCTCCTCACGACCCCATTGGCAAGCAACCATGGATGACATGGCCATATGCTGAGCATTTGAGGGGACCTACTTACTGTACCTGAAATAAACAGAGCCCCTGCGGTAAGACTTGTATCACGCCATTCAGTCCTCTTCAAACCCCAGAAAACTAGAGCACTTCTTGTTAATAGCAAGAAGTACGTTTTTTTGGGGGGGAAGAGGAAAATAAGATCCCAACACTTCTGCCTATTGTTGTTTTTGACGTGCTTTGGGAGCTGGGTACGGGCACACTGTTAAAAGATGATAATGAAGACAAAACAACTCTGACAAGTCAGAGACACATTAGGACACCTCTGGAAAGATCTGTATGTAGAAGATATGAATCAAAGTCAAGTTACTCGGTGGCGGAGAGCCTTGTCTCAAGCCTGCTAGCATGACAAGTACAACAGAGAGCGCAAACGCGGAGCTTTACCTTCACACTGAACAGATGACACTTGACAAAACACAGTGCTCAAAGTGTCAATCATGTGTGTGCAACAGTGAATACAGCCTCTTCCCTTTTGAATGGAAAACGTCTTTTTTTGTACCGTGGCTTAAAAGAAAAATTGTAAGCAGGGGGAGTATTGTGTGGCGCAAGATGGGATTGTTTGAAACGTTGCTGCCCATGTTGTCCATGTAGAACACAAATTCTATTTTGTGAAACGGGGGCAGTTTGCATTTTGTGATGTTCTTTCAAACCTCCGTCTCTCGTCTTTGATCTTGGATGCAAGATTGAAAAGATAATATGAAACAGGGAAAATGTATTTCGCCGTCCCCAAAAAAACCTTGATCTTGCTCAAATTAAATTGTTTACAAGACCTCTGTTGCATGAGCACTCTGGTTCTATATTTTGATTCAGCATTAGCAATTCAACAGTAGTATTCTCATATCAATGTGCACTACCTGAGCCATCTGCCAGTTTAATATCCTAGAAAACACTATTTATAATCACACAACCAACACAATCACCACCCCACACACACACACACACACACACACACACACACCCTCCCCCCCACCCTCCATAAGGATTACAGGATTTACAGTCATTTAGGTTTGGCATGGATAAGAAAAAGTGCGTCTGTGTTTTGTTTTGTAATTTGTGTCTACAGAGTTGTATCTGCGCTACCGTGTGTTGTTTGTGTAAATAGGGTTGCTGGCTGGTTTGCATTTATTCTTATTTGAAATATGTGTAATCCGTCGGATTCTGATGTATTATTGAACAAATCCAAAATTGAATATGAGGCTGTCTGATAATGACCAAACCTATTGCTAACACACAGGCGATCTAAAAAGGAATGAATGTATATTCTTCTGTTAATGGGCTTCTTCATGAAATGTATGGAAATGATATTCATTCTCCGTCAGGTAATAACCAAAATACAAAGAACAAAGTTTGATGCAAATGAGTATGAATGCCAAACAATGCTGTACATTAGCATATCGCATTATTTTTAACCCTGAAGAGAGAGATCAGGGTGTTCATGAATCTGGATAATATGACTTATATCAAAGTAAATAGAACGAACAATTACCGTAGCTGCATGCTAATAAGGACGGATGTGCCACACGCACCAGCAACTAAATGAAAAAACTGGGTTGAAACATGACAATCTGTTGTTCTTCATCTGTCTGCCCTGAAATGAACCAGGTTCCTTGAACTAGGTCATCTCTCAACTATCTACTGTGAGCAAAAAAAAAATACAACGAAATAAAACAAATCTCTTTGTATTGTCCCTAACTATTACATTTTGTGTCGATACTTACACCTTGGGATAAGTACAGTGATACCCATTTCGACCCATATCAGACTCCTGTTGCCCCCTGCAGATTAGGGATGGTGTGATCCAGGAAGCGCTTCTCTCAGCTGAACTGAACCAGCTGACGAATGGTATCTCCCTACTCCCGGATGGAACGCGCCGCTGGAGCCGGGTGCCCGAGAGCTGACAGCGGAGCAGGTTGCCAACAGTGTACCGTGTTGGATGTCGGACTGACTCCGAGGACACTTCTTTGCCGAAAAGGAGGTTACTTTTCCGGGCAGTAACGGTGGGCGTTGACCATGGCCTCTAACTTCAATGATATAGTGAAACAGGGATACGTAAGAATACGGAGTAAAAAACTGGGGGTGAGTGGCATCGGATGTTACTGAGGATAGCCTGCTTCTATTCAGTTATTTGTGGGCAGCGGTAGATGCTTTAGGGGCAGCGGGACTAAGTGCTTTAATTGCTCTATAGGAAGCTGTCCTGCGGGTGGCTCTTATAGAGGGAAAACAGAGCAGAACAATATAGTGAACTTTCCTTTCATAACAGTTTTTTTTTCTATTTTGTGCAAGTGATGAATTCTAATTCGAAGTATTTGTACAGTACATAACCTGTACAGCTTGTCCTAAATCTACTGTTCTCGTGTTCTCTTTCGTCAATAGCACGTACTAACATGTACTATGACAATGCCATCATTCATTAATTCAGGGGATGTATTTTTACAACTTTGTTGTATTTGGGAAACTGTTTTTAATCATATATATTTGTATATATAAAAATATGATCACATGTAACATAAGTATTTGAATGAACACTGTACCATGACAGCAAGCATTATTGATTATTGATTATGATCGAGCATATTGATTTTAAAGCCCTATACTTAGGCTAATCATTGGACTACATGTTACAGTCAAACTTGCCTTGTGTGTATCTGCTGGACGTACAGTAGGCATTGCAATATAATCCACAAGCTTGCTTAGGTGTTGAACGTGTGACAGTGTTCTGTGGGCTAGCTTCCACATTTACATGCATCACCCAGCTTTGTACTTTTCATAATTCAGTTCTCCTAGTTTTCCCTTGTCGTGTTGATGGTGAATTCGGACGGCTTGTGGGAACTAGTTTGAGATATGGTCAGCGTGACAGCGGCTGTGGCTGGTCAAGATAAAAGGCTGTATATTTGAGATCTAATAAGAGAATGTCAGTGGGACCAAAAGAGTTTTTTTTATCAGAATGGAATGTGCCTGTCATTCTTAGATCGCCACCGGCAGCTTTGTTCGCTCATTCATAAAACCGTGTGGTTGATTTTAGGTGACAGTGGCCCAGCGGCCCAACGATAAATGAAAGCTGCTGTATTTTGATGATGTTTGCAGTGAAGGAGATTGATCTCAGCCCACCAGAGCATCACCAAGGGTGCTGTCTGAAGGCAATGAGTTCAAGCGTGATTGTGTTTGTGTAAAATCTGACATCTTTAGTTTGCTCTACTTTAAAAATCGAACCCCATGTAATCACTGTAAATGATGTCTCGTTGTTGGAGTCCACACAGTCACACAGGAGGCATCCTATATTCTCCATGCAGTCTGAGGTAGAGATCTACTGTAGTCTACTGTCATAGTGGACACCGCTTGGCAGTGCTGGAGGTAAATGTCTTATCTGTGCTGCCTCCTCTCCCTCTCCCCTTCTCTCTCTCTCTCTCTTGCTCTCTCTCTTTCTCAAGGTTTCTTTCTCTCTCCTCACCCCTTCTGTCCCTGTTTATTTCCTTTGCTACCTTTCTCCCTTTCTCCCTCTCTCTCTCTCTCTCTCTCTCTCTCTCTCTCACTCATCCACACGCCCCTGCCTCCCTTCCGTCCCCCTCTCCCCCCATTTCGTCTGGTCTCATCACGCTGTGTGTCGATGTGTGGAGCTGGAGAAAAACAACATGTTTATTGTGTCCTTTTCACCCTTCTTGCCTCTCTGGCTCATTGTTTAATCATCGAAATGCCATGCTGAGATGGGGTTGCCTGTTTGTGTTTGAATTTGTTTGTGAATGTGTACGCGAGTGTGTGCGTGCGCGTACACACATACATTTAGGTGTGTGTGCGGTTTGTTCTTGTAAGTCCTCATAAGAATCGTAAAACAAGGACTAACTTGCAGTCCACACAAATTCATGTCATGATCAAATTCATGACGTTTTAGATGGGTTACAATTAGGATTAGGATTACAGTTAGGATACGAATGACATCAAGGGTTAGGGTTAGGAGTTAGGATAAGGTTTAGGCTCCAGATTAACATGAATGTTAGAGTTAAAGTTAAAGGGTTATGGCAACAAGATTTTGAATGGGATTGCATTGTGAGCCTTAACAGGAATAGCAATGCAAGTGTGTACAAGATGTACATCTGTGTGTGCAGCCACAAGTTACACACCAGTGTGCTCAGTCTATGCTCTGACAAGGTCTTCAGACAGGCAGTAATTCCAGCTTCTAATTATACCATGTTTCCTGCACCTTTGCTTAGTCTGGCATCAGCATGACTAGGTGAGCTAAAGCAGACAGTCACATTTATCTCCCCATTCTGAGAGATTTAGTTGAAATGTTTCTTAATGTCTGTGTAAATGTTCTGCCTGCAGCACCACCACTAAGGCTTAATGTTATGACAGAAGACACGCAATGGACATCTGTGCATTTGTCCGAATGTATAAAAAAAGAATTTGGGTTGATGTAGCATACTGTGGACTACATCTGCGGTACTGAGTGGAGTTTATTCTTGGCAAAGTCTGCTGCAGCCATTTGAGGAAGGTCTTGCAAATATCAGGCATCAAGGCAAATATCACTGACCTTTCAATGTTATGACATTTTGCTTCATATTGTACTGTTTTAGATGTTTCATTCACCATGTTTGTCTTTCTTATAATGTACTTGATACTTTCGGGGGAACATGACTGCCGTTGAAGAAAGCTTGGGCCAAACTCCTTGACGTCTCTGAATGTGTTTGGCTTGTTTAAGATATCCACTGTTGGGCAGAACAGCCTGAATGGTCCAGTCATCCGGTCATGTCTTTTATACGTCCTGTTTGACCTGGAAGCTGGATGCTTTCTGCTTCAGCCCACTAGTCATTTTGTTTGCTGAGGATACAAAATCTGTTTCTCGATTCATTCTCATCCTCCACTCTCCCCATTTTCCTCCTTTCTGTTCACACTCCCCTCTCAACCTTCCTTCACCTGTCTCCATCATTACTTCTCTATTATATCTCTTCTTTTTCTTTCTCTCCCTCTTCACCTCGTTCTCCTTTGCTGCCTCCCTCTACGTCACTTCTGTTTACTGACAGTCATGGACAGCTGAGTGATTAAATGAAATGGGATTGGCGACCTATTCATTGGCCGCACTGCCTAACCCCTACAGTGCATCACCTCTTGGACACACACACACTCACTCACACACACAAGCGCTTCTCTCTCTTCCATCTTAAACAACACAATTCCTGGCACACACTGATCCAACATTTAAGAGCGGGCCCAAAAACACACAGACAACAAGCTAGCAATCTGTTGCCACAGAGCCGTGCATATCCACAATCACATCTACTCCTGAAGCGTTGTATCCTAAACCATCCTCATTACCTAAACTGTGTTGACTGACTGCACATGCACAGGAGACGGAGCACAGAGAGAGGCCCAACAGGAGCGAATATGACCAAAAACTGTGGGGAGACACGGATGTAATGAAAAAGATAGATCTAGTGCAGCGTGAGGAATAGGTTCGGTGGCAGAGGATATTGCTATTGTCCCCTCTTTCCTGTCGGTCTCTGTGAGGAATGGCAGATATTATCGGAGGAAGGGTGGACTGTCTTGAAAAGAGGCATAACATGACCTTTGAGTAATTTGTGTGTCAGTCTGAATCCAGGTCCGTGTTTCACAGTTTGAGGTGGTTGCAGTAAATTGAAAAGGTCAGCCTGTGAATATATTTACTCCACAAATTTCATGGTGCTGCAGCTTTAATGCACAGGGAGGTCTATTCGACTCCAGTCTCCTGCAGTCAGACTGACAACCACTCCAATGTGCGTCTGTTGACACAAATGCACAGGGAAAGGTTTCCGGTGCACCGGGAAAGTTCCTAACTTGAGAACTGGAGTGAAAGAAATGGAACGAACGGTGGCGAGACAGAGACTGAGACGGCGACATTCTATTTAATCTGACCTCATTTCTGGACGCTTGGCGATTGTGTGGTAATGTCGGTTGAATCCATTCTGATAAATGTACTTTGCCCAACTTTCCCCACATTGCACCATGTTGCACTGTGGCTTAAGCTGTTATCGTCAGGACAACCGGGAGGGTCCATCTGTTCTAGGTGGTTTGCCTCACCCTTTCCCGAATCTTTCTCCCCCTCTCTCCCTTTCTCTTCCTCCCATTTGTCCTTCTCTTAGTGACTCTCCCTCCCACCCTCCATTCTTATGAACTGGCCAAACCGTTCTCCTTTTGTGTTCTGCGGGGTGGGGTGGGGGGGGGCAGGTCTGTGAGTCACAAGGGGAGGTTTGTGTTGGGGGAGATCACTGAACTGTACATGAGGAATATGTATTGTCACAGTGTGGCTACACTCACTGTGGTTGACGCACGGCACTGCGGCCCACAAAAGCGCAGGGAAGAAGCGCGGAACAATGTCCCTATTGTGAAAGATGGCCCAGCCGTTTAAGATAGGATCTGGCCCCTTGTGGGCCTGCACTGTTAGCGCTGACAGGCCTGCCTGAATAGAGGGTGTCAGGAGATCCCCCAGTACTGCTGCAGCCATAGGACCATGCAGGGGGAATCTGAGTTGTCAACAGGGACTCCATTTTATTAAAATGCTGAGCCGATCTGAGAGGAGAGACAGAGACAGAGAAGAGAGAGTGCGAGCGAGCGAGCGAGTGTGCACTCGCAGAGAGGCGGCACTAATCACTAAAACAAGCCATCAGAACTCAGAAGGGATGAATTATGAGATGACTGTGTACTTTATTAAGACGTTGCTGGCATATTCATGCTCCCCCTTCGGTAGGTTGCCTAGTTTGTAGGTATCATCGCTGAGGCGTCCACACTGTGGGATGCTCTGACTGAAAGTTCTGTAGCTTACTTTCTGCTTTGTTCCTGATAGATGTTGTTGAACTGAATGGATTAATTCACAAATATGCAAGGTTGTGTGCAGTTTGTTTGGCCATTCGTTTTCACTTTCATCAGTTGCTATCAGACAAAGGCCAGAAGACAAATTGCTGGCTCTTATTGGCCCTGATAAATTGCATCTCACAGGATATGGGAACAACAGCACAAACGTTATTCACAGTGAAAAATGTGCCACTATTATACAGCTTCTTTCATAAATAAATCTTTGCCCCAACCTCACTTGAACATTTCACATCATTGATCCCTGCTGTTCTTAATTATCAAAAAAGCTTTTTACTCAGAACAGGGACAAATGTTGCTATTAGCAGTTAGCAATGTCTAAGGCCGAACTGATTAAGTAATGTGCTCCATAGTAGGACCAGTACTCACAATACACCATTGTGTGTGTCATTACCTCTTTCCTCCTCTGTCTCTCTCTATCCCCCCCCCCCACCCCCCCTTTCTCTCCCCCCCCCCCTCTCTCTCCTCTCTCTCTCTCTCTCTCTCTCTCTCTCTCTCTCTCTCTTGCTTGCTCGATCGCTCCCTTCTACTCTCTTTCCATCTCTCTCATTCTTTTACTCCTCTCTCTTCCTCGCTCTCTTTCTCTCTCTGCACCTCTGTGTCTCTCGCTCTCTCGCTGCCTTTCCCCGCTCTCCTCATCCCTCCCTCTCTGAAACCCTCTGGCGGCGCGTAACATCAAGCTCCACACTGCAGCTTTGTGTTGAGCCTGTGTGTTGTAATGATCTGCTTTGTAAAGTGCAGGGATCCCTAATCCACACGGAGGGGAGACATCAGGGCTCAGCAGCAGGACAGACAGGACAACCTCTGCATCACCATGCCGTTTAATCTCCCCAATCCCACCAGCTAGACACGCTGACCTCGCAAACTCTTCCGCACGCGCACACGCACACGTGCGCTCTTGCTCTAACCCCCTCAACCCTTTCCCTACTTACCCAGGAGGAACGTGTTGTGACATTAATCATTTTGCATTCATACATCCTGTCACCTCGCTTGCTACGTTCATGCTCTGGATTTGCTGGGAGCCAGCACATTTCTATTCAACTCAAATGATCAAATCTCCTATCTTCCTACGACTTAGTAAGAGTGAAGTTCAAAGGGCGATGATTGGTGAACTGGAGACTGGCTAACCAACCGACTGACCCGACGACCGAAAATGTGACTTATAGACCTGCTGGTCACATCGACCAAAACCTGAAGAAATACACACATGTATGGTTTTACTTATCACTTTAAGGATGTTGAAGGGTGCACTTTAGGGATGTTCTTCACTGTGATAGTAGTTTGAATGTCCCCTTCTTCTCTGAATCCCGTCTAGATCCAACTTCAGATGACTATTTCATGTTTCAAAGATATGTTTCTTATGACTGTCTGTAGTATTATCATATATTCTGTGGCCACACTTGAGATTCTCCTGTAGAGCCTGAGGGAAGCTAACATAGCTCCATTAGCACTCCTGCTCTGTCCTTTGGTCCTCTCTCTCTCTCTCTGTTAGTCTTTAGATCATTCCTCTAGGCTCAGATCTGACTTGTTCTGGCAGTTGTTTGCGGGTGTGCAGGTCAGACTGCCATTCAAGTTTTTGCATTTTCTCAGCAGATAATCAAGTACCATATAGTGGACGGAAATGCTGCTTTTATCAAGAAGCAATACATTGACTAGTTTACATCCTAATAAATAATCCTATTATTCACTCCTCACTCGCCCCTCTTTCGTTTTTCCTTTTACGCAATTTAGAATGTAATTGGCATAAACTGCTGTAGCCTCTGAGAGATTATTGTACAAAGAGTAGGACTTGTTCAGGTACAATGGAGTAGAAAGGAACTGACGCAGAGCAAAGGCACATGGGCTGCTGTTTTAAATGGTTTCGCAAATATTTACCAATCAAATGCCTCTTTCCTGCATGCAAAAAAAATGAAATCAAATAAACAACCTTGTTCAGGGTGAACCTTTGTCCAAACTGAAAATGGAGGCCCTTGGTAATCTAATCATACAGCTGGTTTCAGCTTTGAACTGGCTGGTACTCTGGCTCTGAGAGAGTTGTAATCTTTTAAGGCTTGGTGGTCTGTTTAAACTGCCCCCCCCCCACCGTGATACCACACAAATACTAAGATTTTATTTCTAATCATTTGTGGTTATGGTTACAATTCCAATTGGAAAATGACTTGGTCTTAGTCTATCTCTGTCTGTCACCATCTCTCTGGAGGCTTCTTTTAATAGTAAGAAGGTGGCAGTTTCTTTCCTTTCAGGAACCGGGGGTGACAGTCTGGATACCTGTCCAACTGAGTCGAACAGATACCGAAGCAAAACAACTCAGGACACAGTGCCGTCTGTTCTTATCAGATGCACTGTCTTCTAATGAGCTAAGCAGTCGCACTGCAAGATGATCCACTTTCGACTTGACAGCTTTTAATATTTCCTCAAGAGTTATTGTTTGAGGAATGCGTTTTGAATGAGGTCCGCCAAGGGATATAGTAAATGTAGCACAATACCAACCTTGGCAGTGCCACAAAAAGTAATTTATGACCCATAATGGAGAATATAATGACTTCCTCTGATGTAAAATGCATGGCAAACATGCGGTTACTTGACAACGTTT
The DNA here is from genome assembly GCA_036571765.1 of Plecoglossus altivelis. NCBI lineage: Eukaryota > Metazoa > Chordata > Actinopteri > Osmeriformes > Plecoglossidae > Plecoglossus > Plecoglossus altivelis. Next base: position 10,346,424 of record BROE01000024.1, on the reverse strand, counting down.
TGTGTCGAAAAGGGTGTGTGTCACGTGCAATATGGAGAGAAGTGTGAATTAAGGCTTGTAGAAATCATCTCCAATTTAGTATGGACATACTGTTTAGCTCAGTTGATCAAGGGCTGTATGAAGCTTGTGTTGCACCAGCTATTGTAGCCTACACTAACCTTGTTATATCTATACAGCGAAAGACTGAATTTTGTACAACAGAAAACTCAGCTTTTTTTGCCTTCTTTTGTTGCAGAGTTGTTCCATCTCATTCTTGTGAATAGTCTGTTAGGCAAAGTGATAATTGCATTCCTCAATGACTTCATGCTGAGGCGTACAGTGACACTGAATCACAAGCCTCTTCTTCCAACCACGTTTGTTCTTCGAGTGGAAATGAGACCAAAATAATACGACAAACTCCATTTCTACACCTCCTTTGACATTAAAATGCTACAATGTGTTTCCCCCCCCTGTACACATGTGTTTACTCCACAGTGTATAATTTGATTTGCCGTCCAAATGAAAGCTTGCGGCTGAATCTAGTTAGTTCCAGCAGACATGGGGTATCTGCTTTAGGATGAAGGGAAATATGCTGCAGGCACTGCTTGAGCTTACAGGCTAAATGCACCAGAGAAGCAGCCCAAACATCACTAGAGTACCTCTTTAGAATTAATCCTTAGGGAGGATTTGAACCATTGCATGAGATTTACCACTCTCAGAGCCTCAGATGATATTCCAATAAAGAAATGTTCTACTAAGTGTCGTGCAAAACATCTTGTTTTTATTGTCGATACAGTTTTTATTTATGGTATTTCATTAGTCTCCCAACGGCTCAACCTTCAGATCAAAATGTATATTTATGTGATAATGAAGTGGTCCAGCTAATGTTAATTAAAGTAGCCAAGTGGTGTATCTGGATAGCAAGGTTCACAGTAAAGGCCCCTTTCATCCCTTATCATAGAGCCCTCTGCTGCCTTCGACGGCTCGATGGGTCTCTTCAGAGGCACACGGCCAATAGCCTCTGAACAACTCAGACACACCTGTGTACCTCACATGCTAATTTGTCTCTGGTTAAAGACAAAATGCTAATACAGCAAAGCTAAAAGCACCGTAGTGCCACGTTTGGATTTCAGGAAGAAGCCCCGCACTCGTTGCTCAGTGTAGACACAGACGTTCGAGGACGTCAACAGGAGGAAGTAGAATCGGAATTTTCTGCCTCCTTTACAGATTCCAAGTGCCGTATGTCAGTTGGTCAATACTCTGTAATAGGAAATAACAGACAATCTCCTAAAGTAGACGATTTGGCCTGCGGTGTTTTGTTTGTCTTTGTCAGTGCTGGAGCTGTGAACACTGTCAGCCAGGTTATTCTTGCATAGTCAAATCCCTTTTTGTCTGCGTGTTATTGTCCGTGAACACAGCGCTTCATCCTTGTAGATAGATTAAATGGAAATTGCTCTCCACCCAGGACTGCTGACTAAAGCTGTAATGCTGAGAGGGTTGGATAAGAGACGCTTTAAAGAGCTGGCAATTGTCATAATGATGACTGAGAGCAAAAGCCTTCCACTGTATAAGTATTTTTATTGTATCTACATCTGACAGAGGACAGACATTCTGGTGGCTAGTAGCACTCTAGCTGACTTTGTACATCCTAATTGGAATTGTTGGTCCAATAAGGAAATATATGGATTTATCACCAGTATACCACCCGTGGTGAAATGGCATCCGTCAAACCCCAAACCGGGAGTAACATTAAACTGAATGGATTTCTAGAGGAAAATACAGTCTCATAGGAAAATGTTGCCTGGATCATGGTGTGCTAATCACCTTGTGTTTTTTCTTTCCCCTCCACTTTAATGTCAAACTCTTGTCCATGCTTCCTCCGTGAGAGAACCCCCGCCATCAATCATGCATTTAGTGACAGCCAGGCTCACCGAGTACTGCAGGGCTGAGGTTGAAGCCGACAACAGTGATATGACGAGCCGAACACCGAAACATCCCCTCTCCACTCCGGCACACCTGAGAGGGAGAAACTTCAATATTGACCTACATCTCCTTCAGAATAATTTTGCTGCTATTTTAGTCCTGTGCTTAAGTATGCTTTTCTGGGTGTCACGGCTGTATTCGCGATTCTGCGATGTGTTTGACATTTTAACTAATGTTTCCTGCTTCAGCCTTGGGTGCTCAACATAGGTCAAACGTCCCCTGAGCTTGACGCGGTAACAAGAAATACAGGAGAGACGCTTTCTCCAACAATATTATTTGCATGAGAGCTGAGGCTGTTTTGTGCGGATAGGCCGGCAGTTTACTGCACGCGTCTATCCAATCAGCATAAAGCTTTGGATGAAGTTTTTTATGAACAGGGGGTGAAGGAAAGAGGGATCCCTTTAGGCTACAAAGTCTTGGATTCCATGTGCTGTTAAGTTCAGTATTAAAATCTATTCACCGCCCTCTGACTATAAGGCCTATTTAAAAGCATAATTTATCATGATGCTTAATGTGAGGCAAGAGGCAAGTGCCAACTGCAGGAGATGCTTGTGCCAGACTTCTGAAGCAGCCTGTTCTAGACTTGGTCAACAGCTGCTGCTTCATATCTACTTTCTCCCTCTCATACTTTCTGTTTCTCGTTCACACGCTCACTATCTCTTTCTTTCGCTCTCTCTCTCTCTTTCTCTCTCTCTTCCTCTCTGTCTCTCTCCCTTTCTCATTGTCACTTTTCATCCTTTTCACGATAGTCTCTCTCATTGCCATGAATAGCACCTGTGTTTTCTAGTGTTATACTTGCTAGATCGTCGTCGTGCCTGAGGTGAGACACAGCTGTCACCTTCACACATCGCATCCTTTTACGTCAGCTAGAAGTGAGTGATTGACATTAGATCCCAATACAGTAGCAGGTACATACAGTGACTCTGACAGGTGAGACTAAGCAGGACTTTCAGGTATTAACGCAGGACCCAGTCCACTCTCTCTTCACTAACCATAGGGCTACGATTACAGAGCTTTGGTGTTCCACTCCTGGACTAGTTTGGCCCATGAATGTTTGATGAGGATCTCTCTATCCATGCATAGTGAAAGAGAGAGAAAGATTGGGGTGGAAGAGAGGAAGGGGAAATGAGAGGAGCAGGAAGGAAGAAGAGAGAGGAAAAGGAGGAATAGAGATCAAGAAAAAGAGAGGGTTGGCGAGAGTGGAACTGAGAGGAGGATAAGGGGAGAGAGAGAGAGCAAGAAGACGAGGGTGCGAAGGAGAGCGAGGAATGCTGCAAGGACGTGCCGCTGAGGTAGCACTGCCTTCCACATGAGGATTTGGAATGGCCCAGATAAAGTAATCTATGATTAACTGGGACGCGGCTGGGCTCACTACCCCGCCAACAGCTGTAGTCGGGGGCGAATGACAAAATTATGGGATGTCCAAACATTTTGGGGGCTAAGAAGGGTGTGTTTGAAGAGGGGGACCCCAGGGAGGGCTGGGAGCGAAGGGTGGCGGTGTAAAGGGAAGGGTAGACCGAGAGAAAGAGGCGAGGGAGCAGGGTGCAATTAAGTCGAAACCCCTTAGTCATCACATTTACTGGGGGAATGTAAAAACGGCCCTAAGAGGGTGGGGTAGGGGTGGGATCACTGCTATGATTGCTGTACCAACTGTCTGACGGGATAACAAATCAAATTATGAAGATGGACACCGTGACACTGGCTGGAATTGATTGCCGGCACCAGCAGCTGATATTGCAGGGCTGGGTCTGTCATAGTCCATCAGCACTTATTATTACCAGGGGAACAGTGAGCACTCCTGATAGGTAGAGAACTCACACCATGTAACTACACTCTCTATACACACACACACACACACACACACACGCTCGCATATAGTCACGCACAAAACACATACGCGGGTTCAGACACCGGCTTGCCAGACTGCAATTTATGACATATTTACCAACACATACAATGCTAATTAAACAGTGATAATCATGCGCGCAGCGTTCAAACAGTAATGTCCTTTCCGTCTGTGCTAGATTGAGCTCCTGTTTGGGGCATGTGGTCGAACAGTATTTATATAGCAGAACACAGCAGACTGTCGCCAAGTCATTTTACATAATTGTCTCAACGCTACTTGGTATGTTTCTTAGATTTGAAGCTTAAAACGTCAAACAGTGTTTCTCTAGGACAGCGACAGAACCATTGCTTTACCGTAAGGTTTCTTGCCAGATTACTTGACTTCCTCTGAAACGATCTAACGGCTTACTCTCTCACTCAGGTTTAATCTTCTCCCAGACCATAACTGAGATGTGATGAATATAAGCATAGCCCTCTGAAAGACCGGGATTGTATTTCAATATTGAATACTGTCCCCCTCTTCCCAGAGCTCTGGCTATTTTTATCCGTTCTGATTAGTCAGTTACCCAAAGCAACCTGTCATTTGGAATCATTTTTGTGTCTTTTGATGGTTACTTATGCTAATTCGAATGGTGACTAATATCATGGTGAAGCAGTCTGCCCCATATTTTATTGAAAGACTAGGCATGTCTTCCAGAACCCAGAAATGACATAATTCTGTGAACTGAATGGACTCGGCGTACGAAGCCACTTAGGAAAATGACTGGCTGGTGCGAGTGGTCTTTTTTTTCTTCTTCTCAACTACAATGAAAAAAATTTAAATGTATAGTTGCAGAAGGCATTATTTAAAAGTATGTTCTGATACCAATGTAAACCTTTTTTTTCCAATTCCTTCTCTTTTTCCCCATCCAAGCTCATGAGTAAGTCCCCTGTTGAATTTTGAAGCGCTAATGAGCTAACACTTAGCCTTAGCAGATGCCATCTCAGGTACCCCCCTCCCTCCCCTCCCCACACACGCACATACATACACACACCGACCATCTTAAAGGTGAGATAAAAACACTCCCTCGATCCCACACAGCTGGCTGGTGTTAGTTTGTCTTCCTGTTAACTGAAGAAAACCCACCCACGAATGCTCCTGTGCTCGCATGATTTTCCCATCTTGCAGCGCACGCTGTACTCAGGAGAAACCAGAAGCACACACACACACGAGCATGCACATACTAAATAATGTTATCAACAACTCAGTGGTATAAAGTTCTGTTTCAGGGGAATTTTTAATCATGATCTTGTTCAAATTTGAGGATTCAGTTGGTTATTTTGAAGCTGTAAGTGGTAGCCCTGACCAGTTCTATGAATACGTAATGATGAATGCTTTGCGACTAGACACCTCGATCCTGTGTTTGTATGAATAGCTTCCATTTAGACGTGTTCAAAACGAAAGCTGCAGTCAAATACGGATGACATATTTGACCTGTCTTTTGTAAGGACCAGTGAAGAGGGAGTTGATTGGAAACGTCAGGCCAGTCTAGGACACTGCAGTCTTTCTCACAATTACAGACCCTTCCAGTTGTTAATCAGACATTCAGATGTCAGCATGCAATCAGAGCTCAGAGAGAGGTGCTGTCCATCTTTAGCCTCCTGTACCCTGTTGAGTGGTTTGCCAAATAAAGCACACACTGATTGCCTACAGTCCTTTATTCTGGTGTATTGACTGGTGCATTGGGCATCTATGTTGAACACATTGAAAGTACTTTGGGATAGTTAGGAAAGAGCAGCACTATAAACAGCAGGATTTCTACACCTCGTGCCAGTATTGAACACACAAGTGCTTAGCTGTGACACGCGTCAGACAATAGAAGCCTCTTCCCTTGAAGAATGTACTTTTTCATTGAATCGTATCAGTTTTGGAAAAGCTATGAGACTATTAAGTGACACAGCTCGTTTCTGCTTGTGCATGAAGTGTAATATGAGAGGGGAGGCCAGGGCTGGTGCGTCTACACAGTGGTAATCAGATGACAGCGGAAAGCAGATTACGCTGATTATATTTTCACCAGCTCTGTCTTGATAATTATTGTGTCTTACTGGGAACTAACCTCTTTTTGTTCGGCGCCGAGCAACACTCACAAGAATGTTCTGGCATGCAGATGAGTCACACAGCAGCAGTGGAGTTTCATTCACCTTGGTGTAATTAAAATCAGTGTGAGTGTGTCTCTGAATAAAAACCCTCTAGAATACAGAGGATAGGACCTCACTGACAAAAGCATTTGACAACTGCGGAACAGACAAAATTAAGCCCTCCCATTCAACCTCTTTTGTTCTTATTATGCAGAAGCTACCTCTGCAAGCTTTCCTTTGTACTTTGATAATTACTTAATCTGTGCACATTCTGACTGAATTACTCTTCTCTCCCCACAGTGGATTTGAAGCAACAGTTAATTCAAGGTTTCTTTGTTTGTTGAGCTCAGATAGGAGATGTGTTGAACATAATCAGTGCAGGCTCCGATGACACCCGTGACCTCACCGGTCGCTGTGTTGCACTTTTGTTGACTGTTGTCTGCATTTACCAAACTTAGTTGCGAGAGCAAACCGGAGGTTTCGGAGGTTGAAGCAACAACGGCTGTTTTCGCCGCTATTTCTCCCACAGGAAACCAAGCAACAGATTTCTCCCAGCTCCTCTCCTCTGTGTGCCTCTCTGTTTTGTGTTTGCAGTGTATAATGGGCCTCACCGTCCACAAGACCAGGTGCCTACCAAGGCAGATAGATAAGGACCCTGGAAACCCACTGCAGTCAATTAACCGCGTGTGCCCAGTTCAGGTCATTCGTTTTCATTTTTGTGAAGTGCATCAGCTGAGGAAACAAGCTAATCCCAGTTCCATGTTCCCTCGCACTCTGCAGACAGGGATAATCCAACATCACGCAGATTGTTATCAGATGTCTGATAAGAGGAAATAAAGGGATCGTCACTAAGATCTGGCCATGATAACGCAGGGCTAATAAGGTGTTGGGCGATTGCCTTCGCAGCACTATGCAGCATAGCGCAATTGTCTGCTTATGGGCTGACATTCACTATTAGTGGGGGCGGTTCATTTTCCAGTTGCCTGCTATTTTCAGGTTGCCGTCGAGGTATTCTAATAATGTAGGTGGAAAGATAGCACCTAGGTATACAAGGGAAGGGATCCATTGCTCATCAGTGATATATAAAGATGGAAATACTGTGATTGACAGTCTTTTTCAAGAAACACTATAGCGAAAGCCTGTATGATAGGTTACAATGACACGATGTTCTGCCATTGCTGACAGATGGTCGATGTGTGTGAGTGTTGCGCGTATGTGTATATGGGAGTGGGAGGCAACTTTGTGGAGAGATTGTTAAAGAGAGTTCTTGAATCTAAGTGCATGTGTCTCTTTTCATTCTCTGACCTTGAGGTGGCCTATTGGCACACAAAGCTGGTGTGCGTGTGTGTGTGTGTATGTGTGTGTGTGTGTGCGTGTGTGTGTGTGTGCGCGTGCGTATCCGCGTGCGCGAGTGTGTATCAACAGCCCTAAGACCCTGCCGACGAGAATGGACCAGATCTTGGCCCTCCAATCAATACTTAGTAAGCTGCTACACCTTAGAGAAATGCAGGTGCAAGAAAATGACTATCAAGGCCCTGCTGTGAAGCAATCCAGAAATAATTCCAGTGTGTTCAGTGTGCCAGTCCAGCCAAGATGAAATGGCTAACATACGATTTTGTTGAAACCAAAGTTACTTATGGTTCAGTCGGTTCAATTTGCAGGCTCCACGCTAGTCAGCATCTGCTGACCTATCTTTGCATCAACACTCCTGGCCATCCACACAGATAGATCAGGCCACTAAATAGATGACATCGCTCAAACTGTGTTGGGTTTCAATTGAGCACAAGGAAAGTGTTTGTTTGCTCGGTGAGCTATTAATCAAGTGATGCGTGGATGAACATTTCAATGAGCTTGGTGCAACATTCAAATAGATAAACAAATACGCATTAGGAGAACAGAGCATTTAAAAAGGAGAAAACGTTGCAATTCATCCCATTTGTTGTTGTTTTTCTTTGCCCCTTTCCAATTCTCTGAATTGATACTTTTGCTCTTCCGCTTCATTGTCCATCACAATGTTGCTTGAAATCGTTGAAATGTTTTGTTTTCAAAAGTGCATTTAAATGATAAATTAGCTCGATTTGGTACTTTTAGGATGGCACTCATTGTTTTTGCCCCTGCATTGTAGCCTGACTCATTTCAGAATGGTAGCCAAGATGAATATACAGCCAGATGAGACTCTGGCGTTGATGGATGTCTAACACCAGGGGAAAGAGAGAGACCTGCGCATAATGCAGAAGCTATCACCACTGAAGATCTGTACCTGTAGACTACTGACGAGGATGATCTTCATGATTATAGTGTTCAAATAAAGACAGTGTTAATGATTATGGTGTTCCGATGAGGATGATGTCAAAATGATGGCAGGGTCACGATAACATTTCAAAGGAAATGACTGGATCCTGCTTCACTGTAAATGTTGGCGTCTGACAGCATTGAGGATCATGGTTTTAGAGTTCTGATAAGGATGATGTCCATAGTTTTGTTCTGTTTTCTGATTACCTTAATGTTGCTTGGTTCTGATACCTGAGAGGACTAATATAGTAATACTGTTATTGTGTTTTTTGATGTTCTACATGAAGGTTATTTGAGTTTGTTGTATCAGGTTTGGGAGTTTGTGTTGTTGTTCATTTGGGGCCTGATTTGAATGATTAGGACTTGTGATTTACACAGTGGGATGATTCCTCTGTGTGTGCAGATCTTCAGGAGATGCTGGCTAGTGTTCAAGAAGGCTTCCAGTAAAGGACCCAGGCGGTTAGAGAAGTACCCCGACGAAAAATCAGCCTACTTCAGGAGTTTTCACAAGGTAAACACCATGTCTACTTAACTGGAGTTATCTTTTACTCTAACGGGCAGTCGATCACTCAAGCATAGCTTTCCTTACAGTACACTCCATTATTGGTCAAACTGATACGCTATAAAATCATTACACCCGTGACAACGTGTTTAATTTAAAGGTTACCCCATGTCTGATAAATACATATTTATAACTCTGAACTATCTGACCATGTCATTGGTTGGTGTCCAGCCATCGCAATATTGTCACACCTTTCACTTTGATTACGTAAAAAAAACCTGATTCAAATGCCTCTTTATTCTTGACGCTTTTGTTATTTTTGAAAACCTCTCGTGTTACCTGATAATCATATTACACAGAAGTTTAAAGATTCTTTCTCTTTTGTCCTTATATGAAAGTGCTGCACATTGGACACAGATAATACAGTTAAGAATCCATTAGAAGACATTTGCAGCTTCATCTCATTCCTCTAGGGCCTTCTTCTCCTTTTGAGGAGGATAATCCTGAATATAATATCTCTCTCCCCGCTTCTTAAGTCCTTTGAAAATACCCCAATTAGGGCTCATTATCAAGGCAGCGGCAGATTATCTTATATGAGTTACACTGCGAGAAGCCTACTGGTGTAATGAGGGAAGATGGAGTCTTAGATAGCCACTCTTGACAGGTTTTTGATGTGACTTCATTGTGCGAGAGCCCTTAATGTCCCAGAACAGGCTGTCGAATTGTACCGTGATCACAAGTCAGACTTTCCGTGACCGCGTCACACAGCCTCATCTTACGGTATCGTACAGCGGCTCCAACAAGGGTGGAAAACTTCACACTAGAGTTCTGATCTTCCTCTGCTCCCGGTGTTGCCCCCTTGGTGAAATTTAGGTTAGGGTCCCAGACCTAAACGATCCATCACCAGTAAGGTTGTGGGGGAAACGGGGCTCCTGTACTGCATCATGCTGTCAGAGAGAGGCTCCCATGGTGTGGTAACCCCCTCCAGGGACCTCCGCACACAGCAGAGGAGTGAGCGATGACTACACACATGCTCCAGTGCACCTGGTAATGCCTGGCTCCAGAGATCAGACTAGGCTCCGTCTGACAGAGAGAGTTTGTTCAAACAGCCAAGGCTGGAGAGGAATCGCAGGACACTCCACTGATTCAGTCAAACAGCAGAATGGGCCAACGCTGTTTCGGTGGGTCTGATATGTACGGCTGTGTACTTCTTTACATGGCTGAATGATTCCTGAATATTTTTTTGAGCAGGGACACAAAGGGTCAGAGAAATCTGAGATTTTTCGGCTGCCTCTATCTGACTGCCTTTCTCAGGGCTCTGTCTCTCTCTGGGCTCTGTCTCTCTCTGGGCTCTGTCTCTCGCTTTCTCTGCCTTTTGAAGATCTCTCTACAAGGAGGCCACAGACAGAAGACATTGTGTTCAAGTGAACGGATGAGCAAACAGTGGAGTAGTAACTGGGTGTTAGGGGATAAGTGGGGGGAAAGAACAGGGGTCGAGAGAGGGAGGACATCGCCAGAGATTCGCTATGCAACAAACCAAGCCCTGCAGGCTGAAGCAATACTCGAATCTTCTCATACAAACAGAAACACACACACACACACAAATCTCATAAACTAGATAGCAGAGCGATAATACACACATCCCCTCTCTGTTGATTTGGTCTCCACTGGCAGTTGTCTGTTTAAATTGTGTTATCTCTTTCACCACATCCACTTCCATACATAGAAAACATTGCGATGGTATCAGAAGGATTCTCAGGATAAGACATGCGGTTGCCAAACCAAAATAATAACTTGTCCCAGAATAATATCCCCTGTCGACTAACTCCCTCTAAACCACAGTTGCTTATTTTAACCGATACATAGGTAATATGAACTATAATATTTGCAAACATACAGAAGTCTGTTGTAAATACATGTGTTGTTCATTCATAGCTTGAGGCTTTAACATGAAGGGTATACTATCTTATGGGCTCGCAGCCCACGTAATTCATTCCCAACCTGCTGGCGTGGTGCCTACTGCGAGCTGGGTCTACAATATTGTAAAGGTTCTTATCTCTGGCAGAGAACACTGCACACATTGTGGAATAAAATGGCCAATGAATGCCGACGGTATTTAATGAATTGTAATCTTCTTTTTTAAATACCCAATCAATCGTGCTGTAAAATGATTTAGATCCTTTTGATGGCATTTATCGCTATTGAGCTGAGTTGTAGTTGTAATTACAAATGTCAACAAACGGTTTCAACGTTGGAGCGAGGGGAGATTTTGGATTCCTTGAAGAGACCTCACAGATCTAATATGAGGATTTAAAAAAATACTGGATTCTATGAGCCGCAATTTGCTCCTCGTTAGTTTTACAGCAGTGGATACAGGTACTTCACACTGACTATTATTAGTGCTCATGGAATGTAGGTAGAGTCCGCAATACTAACACAGGCGATTATATAAATCACATTCAACTCAACCAAGCATAAAGTTAAAACGAGATGATTTCGCGCGCGTGCGTGCAAGAAAGGGTGAACAGTGGAACGGAACTCTCCGGAACATCGTTTAGCAAAACATTTGGTTAAAAAATGCAACGTACATTAAACTGAAACGGTTGTCTCTGCTCTGCTTTAGTAGGGCCTACATTACTGCCTAGTGTTACGCTTATAAACATCTAAACAGGCTACATGTTCTTAATACAACAGTAGCAAACATTTAAACGACCGAAAGCTGCTGTAAATCTACTTTGTGGATTACTGCTATCTGTCCCATTGAAAACCATTCAAACTGGTTGACAAGCATCGAGAGCTAGACCGACACGAACCACATGATCGCGTGATCAAGGAGCCTTCGGTGTCATGAATGAACGTAGAACAATTACCAAAACTTGATTTTCACACACAATTCACCAAAAAAACGTTTCTAATTGCTGTTGTTTTTTAATTTACTCTTTAAGTAGGTTTTTTGTTGGTGTAAAACTCTGTTAACACTGTTATTATAAACCTACAGTATCGAAGTATTTTGTACTTCCAGAAGCCCATTTTATCTTGTACTCATTCTTTAAATTGTGACCATTTTGACCTGGACACTGCCAGTCTAGACAGCATGTTTTAGATTTCTCCTTCTGCTGCTTGCTGGTCAAGGTCATGTTTGGACTGTGTTGTCTCAGATCACAGAGCTTCACAGCATTAAGAACATCACCAGGATGCCCAGAGAAACCAAGAAGCATGCGGTGGCAATCATCTTCTACGATGAGACGTCCAAGACATTTGCCTGTGAGTCAGGTAAGAAAGAGACCCCAGTTCATCACCTTGAAGCTCATCTGGTGGAGTGGGAGGGAGAGACCGTTAGAAAAGCAAGAACAGGACAAAGGAGGGAGTTTGAGGTAGGTTTGAAGAAAGTTGCATTGAGGGAGGGAGAGAGAGAGAGAGAGAGAGAGAGAGAGAGAACGAGTGGGCTTGAAGAGAGAGGCGAGTACTGGAGCTTATCCAACTCGGATCATTTTCTGCTGTATTAAGAAGGAGGGATATAACTGGAATTATTGATTTTCCCATTGCAGGTACTACAGAATTAATTTGCTACAGTATGTGAGTCAAGCCAATTTACACACTGTAATTATTGCTATTGCCTTTGAACTATAACCTTTGAACTGTTCACAAAATACCAGGCTGCCTTTGGAGCCTACCTTAAGCCTAAAATTTGATAAAATATGACCATTGTGTTGACCTATTAAAAAGAACCTTTTCGTGACAGAGTAATGCTAAACTACAAAATAGACTGTAAACAAACACAACACAAGTTGAACTTTCTGTAATTAGGCACCTGGTTTTTCAAGTTTGTACCAAAGTAGGACAAGTGTTTGATACTCTTAAAATATACAGCATCTCACGAGACTGGAAGGACAGTGAACTCCTCTCGCTCTCTCTCTTTCTCTCTCTCTCTCTCACTCTCTCACTCTCTCTCTCTCTCTCTCACTCTCTCTCTCGCTCTCTCTCTCTCTCTCTCTCTTTTCCTCCCCTCACACCCCCTCCCTGGCCTCAGTTCCACCCCCTCCCCCTCTCTCCCCCAGCCATATGGAGGTCTGCTCCATCCTGGGTCCACCACATGTAGCATGCTGACCTTCCAGGGTCCTTCACTTCCTGCCCCCCTCTCTGGCCCTCCCACAGTCCCTAAGTATGGCTGTATGCCTCTCTCTCCACCTCTCTCTTCACCTCTCTCTCTATACCTCTCTCTCTCCACATCTCTCTATAACTCTCTCTCCACATCTCTCTACACCTCTCTCTCTACACCTCTCTCTCTCCACCTCTCTTTCCACCTCTCCCTCTCTACATCTCTCTCCACCTCTCTCCACCTCTTTTTCTTGCTCCACCTCTCTTTCTCCACCTCTTTCTCTCTCTCCACCTCTCTCTATCTCTCTATCTGTCTCTCTCTCTGTGTCTCTACCCCCCACACTCACATGCAATCACCCTCTCCAGTCCTGTCATGCATCATCCCATCCACTAGAGAAACTGCCTCACTGATGAAGTGTTTGTTTATACGATTTTCCACTCAGCGGCCCCAAAAAGTGTATGTGTGTCTGTGTATGTGTGTGTGTGTGTGTGTGTTTAGGGGATTGTCTGAGGGAGAGCGGTCTGAGGAGGAAACGTACCTTCTCCAGTTGTGGGGACATCACAAATAAAAACAGAGATGCATATGGAAGTGAAGTGAGCCATGGTGTGTGTGCATGCGTGTGTGTGTCTTAAAATAGAGCAACACACACACACACAAGCTCGCAGTGGCATCCCTTCACTTTCATATGCATCTCTGTACACATCAGTGGCCACAGTGACATATCCCAGAATCCCGTTGGGGCCAGGGTGGAGGAGTTGCGCAAAGATAAACAACTTGGGCGCTCGCCTCATTTCATACCTCACTGACTCTTACCAAAACTCACACGAAACAATTGGAGATCTTATTTCCCATTGTATACATATACTTTAAAAAAACTGCTATTCTCACGCAACATTCTGCTGTGAAACCTGAGAGTTCAGTAGGCAATTAAACATTTGAATCCTAACACAAAAGTGGCTTCTGTGGCCTGGTGGTTTTGCATAGTGTTTGATGGAATGATTATTGAGACAGTCAGGTTGGATTAATTGGTTGCTGATGCCTTCTCACAGTCCTAAAGACAGAATTCTGTCCTGCTAATTATTTCTTTCACAGAGAAATCTCTCCAATTAAATGTTCTCTAACAGAAAAACCTGGCCCGTCCTTCAATTTGGATAATAGGCTATTGATTGTCTTGTTGGTTGATCTCCAGCCGTGAGCTTGTTGATACCATCAGTTTTGACTGTGTTGATGGACCAGGGCTACTGCACTGCAATGGGAGGAGATGGAGAGAACAGAGAGAAGAGACCAGAGAGGAAATTCAGCATTCATCTGCCGTTTTGTGTTCATGAACTGCCTGCCTCTTTTCATCAGACCTGAATCAATCACATAGATTTTTTTCTACAGTTCTGGTTACCTGTACTCATGTCTTGCAGACTCAGGATTCCGCAATCTTTTTTGATTTATGTGTTTATTGTGGCTGTGCGGGTTTGTATGTGCATGTTCCTTAGTGTCTGTATGTGTGTGTTTTCACTAGAGTACACGCCTGTGCTAAAGGGTTTGTTTGCTGGGTGTGCAGGCGCAGAACTGGTTAGTCCGCGCGTACAGATACCTGCAGTGGGGTTAACCCTGTGCTTCCCTGTCCTGTGTGAGCAGAACTGGATGCTGAGGAGTGGTGTAAGCTGCTCTGTGTGGAGTGTCTAGGCAGCCGTCTGAACGACATCAGCCTGGGCGAACCGGACCTGCTGGCTGCAGGGGTGCAGAGGGAGCAGAATGGTGAGTGCTCTATTAGGCCCTGCTAGCGCAAGCCATCACGGGTCAGCCCCGGCCTCCCACCGGCCTCCCCCCGGCCTCCCCCCTACCTCCCCCAGCCTTCACCCCCACCCAGTGTTTAGAGCCTGAGACCAAACGTGTTAATGCTACACAGACCCCCCTAAAGCCTGCCTGAGCACCGCAACGACTATCCAATTAGTCGTCGCAAGCAGGGAACGATGTCAATATCATCTTGTTGTGTGTGCATGCGTTTGTCTGTGCGCACGCACACTCGTGCGCGTGTGTGTATTTGGACTCCCATGCAGTCCTGTTCGAGTGCATGAACGTGTGTACTGTAATGTGTGTGTGTGTGTGAGAGAGAGAGAGAGACAGAGAGACAGAGTAAGAGAGTCCAGGTTCCTGGCTGTGGCTAGGGCTGTGTTCCAACCCTAATGAGAGGTGCTGTGCATCACTGGGTTCCCTCATAATGAAGCGTGTCACAGAGATGGATGAGATTATAGCTCTTAAAGCCATGAGAAATAAATGTGCTTCCCCGCATCGTCCACCCAGGAACCAGACGGGAGGAAGCTGGATAGAGGGCTGCTACTACACTGGCTCAGTGGTACTTTGTACCATCGCTGTGGCAAGGAAAAGAAAAGAAAGAAACCAAGTGTACAAAGAAGTGTAATTGAAAATGAAAATGAACCCATGGTCTCGTCTCTCCTTCCTTACAGAACAATTCATCCTTTCTGCATTACTATGCTTCGGACATGCTTTGGGTTGGGTCCGGTTTTTTTTAAATATCCAGAATCTACAGTAACAAAACCATTTAATTTAATCAGCAGTAAAAGTGCTAATCACAAACTTGTATTCGCTAAGATAGTTTAACAACAGGGGTATACAGTAAGACTTTCTTCTCATTTCAAAGTGAGATAAGGGTTTCTAGAAAGTAAGATCCGTCTCTTCCTCTCTCCCTTCATCTCCTTTCTTCTCCCTATCCCTCCTATAATCTTTATGACCAAGAGAGTAAGAGATGAACCAGAGATTGGAACCAGAGGCTCTGCTTTTCCTTACATTTCAATTAGAAACCCCGCACAGTAGCGTTTGATAATTAAATCAAGTTCATTTTCACTTTTCTCTTTCCCTGTCACTCTAAAAATAGCCCTCGCTGTGACATCGCCATTTCCGCTTCGCTCCAGACACATGGCTTATTTTGAAACATTAGGCGTAATTAGCGGGCATTAATTTAGATTATGAAGTGCTCTCAGAGAGCCTGTTTAAATTGATTGGGTTGAGATTTGTGCTGCGGCCCTGGGGTTGGCTACTGACAACATGACGACGCCTCGGATTCTACACTTTGCCTTAGCAACGGATCTGTGACCTTCGTAGGAGTCAAAGTCAGACACCTGGTGCTTCCTGTCTCTAGCGAGAGCTGGTCTCCTCACAGCATGACAGGGGGCCCAGGGTTACGTGGCTTCCTAAGATACATTTGTAACTTAAGCCTTTTTGGAGGCCGTGCAGTGAGCGGTCTTCAGAACTTTTCAATTTACACGTTCTTATGACTTTTCTAACTTTTTCTGTTTGCCTCATTACTTTTTTGACACAGTTTTATCCCAGCAATTCATGAATTTCATGCTTGTGTAAATCGGTTTCAACGTTAATGCTTAATCCTTAAGGACATACATAATCTGGACTGAAATAACTTGGATCCATTACTTTCAGTGGCGCAACAAAGGAGCACGTCAGGCAGAACTCAAACATGGGCAGATATTCTATAAGTTTTTTTTAACATCAACTCCATCATGGTAATGGCTTCTGTCATCTGCTCTGAGTAGTCTTCCAAGGTATATACTCCATTCACACTCCTAACCCTGGGTGATTGTGAAACTCTCCCCTGACGTGTTTCCTGTTAGGTGCTCATCTGTCACTTTGCGCTAGAATAACAAATTCAGAAATGACTTCCATTATTCGCAGCTTAGCCTTAGAATGTCAAGTTAATCGAATTTCATCAACAAATCAGCATGTTGTCTGTCAGGGTTCTGTCTGAATCGAACCTGCAGTATTTGATTCTTCTGTGTTCTCGTGCTGTGGTGCATCTCGATCTAGAACGCTTCAATGTCTACCTGATGCCCACACCTAACCTGGACATCTATGGAGAGTGCACCATGCAGATCACCCACGAAAACATCTACCTGTGGGACATCCACAATGCCCGCGTCAAACTGGTCATGTGGCCCCTCAACTCTCTGAGGAGATATGGGCGCGATTCTACCTGGTTCACCTTCGAGTCAGGAAGGTGAGTATGTGTTCGTGTATGTGTGGGAGTCCATGTGTCTATAGCGAACGATGCACATGCATTATTTAATAAATTAAAAAGTGACTATTATAAACTTAATGAGTTAGCGTATGTCAGTAACTTATTTAAAAGAATTGTGAGGAACTTTCAACATCCCAGGATATCAGCATGTGCCGTAGACGCCCTCTGGCAATGAAATGACAGCTGTCTGTTCAGGTGTGTGTGTCTGTAGGCCTGTTCGGGTGTGTGTGTCTGTAGGCCTTTGAGGCTATGTGTCTGTATTTTTGTGTGTGTGAGCGTGTGCGTTTGTGTGCGTGTGCGCGTGTGTGCGCGCGTGTGTGTCTGGCTCACCACAGCGCACCTGTATGCACCTGCACATTTGTAATCAAAGACGGTTTATGATCAAAGTGTGTGTGTGTGTGTGTGTGGCTCCTCTGTTTCAGGATGTGTGACACAGGGGAGGGCTTGTTCACGTTCCAGACAAGGGAGGGGGAGATGATTTACCAGCGCGTCCACTCTGCCACCCTGTCTATCGCCCAACAGCATGAGAGGATGATGGAGGAAATGGAGAAGAACTCCCAGGTACTGGAGACAAACACACACACACATCTGTACAAACAAACACACAAACACACACACACACACATCTGTGCAGGCACACACACTCACACACAGACACACATCTGTGAAGGCAAATGCTTACACACAGACACACACACACACACAAGTTCAGAAGAAAACAGACACACACACACACATCTGTGCAGGCAAACACACAGATACACAACTCCGCAGACAAGCACACTCACACAGACACACACAAGCACATTTGCAAAGCCAAACACACACACACACACACACACACACAAAGACACATACTTGCCTTAATGAAGGATACAGGTAGACACCCTCCAGACACACAAGGTAAATTAAAAACCTCATTATATAAACCATAGACAATAAGATGTTTCACAGACCTGGAATAGTTAGCCTCGATTTTAGTGCTACTGAATATGCATTTGGAAATAAATGATCTCATGCCGTCTGTGTGCATTTGGGTTTTAGTCTTTCTTCTGAGTATGGAGACAATGCTTTGTGGAATCATCCCTCGGATTGTGAATAGTCATATGCCCATGAAACACATACACACACACACACACACGTGTTCACTCAAACACGCTCCCCCAAGTTTGGTTTTGGATCAGTTCCTTCTGACATCCCATGGATCCAGCCTCTGTTCCCCCCCTCCTCCCCACGATCCTTCCTTCCTTCCTCTCTGCTATCATCTGTATTCTTTATTTATGTAGCCTCGCCTAGAGGTTGATGAGCCTTGACCATATGGCCATGGTCTTGGACCCTGCCGTGTGGGAATCATTCCAAAATCAGGCTTCTCACTCACAACTATAAATCACAAAGCTACATGGAGGAAAACACAGACGGCTTTAGCTCTGGGTCAGCACTTTAGGAATAGGTCTTCTAATGCAAATTTAGATGAAAATTACATGAAATGTCTTATGCTGGTACATTCCTGGATCAACCACGGAAACAGCAGAAAGGTTGAGTCATATTGAAGTATTTATGAACGAAGAGGTTTTCTTTATAGCTGTCCTTGTTGGAGTAGCGATGCGGTCCTGTCTTTGTTTCAGAAAGGCAATGTTTTCTTATGGTCTATGTTTCAGACGCACTCTAACGAGACGTTAACTAAGTCCATCTCCCTGCCACGGAGTGCTTATTGGCACCACATTATGCGTCAGAACAGCGTGGGAGACCTCTACAGTTACCAAGGTACTGTGGAGCACAGCCCAGATGTACAACTGTAATGACCATGAACAGAACACAGACTTGTCTGTCTGCTCCAGTAAATTAGTGTGCGTGCAACCAGTTGGGGGGAACAAAAGAGTGGGCACAGGATGTCTGTGTGTGTGAGCGTGTTTGTGTGTGCGTGTGTGTGTGCGCGCGTGTGCGTGTGCGTGTGTGTGTGTGTTTGTGTGTGTGGGGGAGGATCATGCTGCACAGGTAATGTTTCCGAGACATAATATTTAACCTGCCTACTGACTGAACAGACCACCTGGTCAGAATGACAGCTTGTATTCAGCCAGGTTGCTGTCTTACTGAGGCCCTGATCAGATTAGATAGCATTAGTTTATTAGTGTACCTAAGCAGTAAGCCTTGGGGCTTTCACTGATCAAAGACATTGGAATCTGGTAGGGTTGTGACTAATCTTGGAAATATTTTCCTCACTTTGTAATTACTTGATAAGATAACATTTATTTAATTAAAATATCCAGTGTGACCAGTATTTTTAGAAACAGTGCTTGTACAGTTAATAAATGACAAGAATATTTTGATGTGGATAAAAACATTCATGGTTAAGCGCGGTATCACATACGACAAAATTTTCAAATCAGCTTGGCAAGAACATTAGGTTCCAAATCTGTTTTTTTTGTCTGGATATCCTTCATCGATGTCTTCATCACCTTCATCGATGTCTTCATCATCATCTTCCTGTCATGCCCATTAGGTCCACCCCCCTGGTGGGAAGGGGTCTGGCACAGGACTCTCTCATCTCTCTTCTCATCTGTTCTCTTTCTCATCTCTCTTCCTGCTCCTCTCTCTCCTCTTTCTCATTCCTCCTCTTTCTCATCTCTCCTCTCTTCCACCTCTCTCATCTCTTTCTCACCCTCTCTCCTCTCTTTCTCCTCCCTCCTCCTCGTCTCTTTCTCCTCCTCCTCATCCATCTCTCCTCATCTCTGCCTCCTCTTCGTTTCTTCACCTCCCCAGCTCTCCTGGTTGCTCCTCGTCTCTAGCCGTCCTCCTTGCTGTCTCCCCTGCTCATTATGTCTCCGATGTCTCCTCCTTGTCCTACTTCCTTCCATCGCTCCCTCTTTGTTCTCATACACATTCAGCTCAGCTTTTCTTATTCTCCTTCTCAATGAATAAATTGAACGTGTCAGTGTATCTGATGGGGCAGTCCAAGCCCGCGGAGCTACAGCGAGGGGACGCTCTGATCTGGAGTGACAGGACCGCTCGCCGACCGGTTTGACACGGAACGCCAATGCCATCAAAAGTCCCAGTTTGTAAAGTGTAGGTGTGCACTCTGAATGTTACTCAGTTGAAGTCATTTCAGGTTCCTGGTGACCTGACTGCACTGTTCACTTTCCAGCCGCTCGAGGTGGCTGTGGGAGTGAACCAACATCCCAGCAGTCGCAGAGCAGCGGTCGGCCTTCCTAGGCCTGAACGAGTCTTCTTTGTTCTCGTCAAACCTCTTAGTTCAACCTGATGTGATGCAGTTACTGTAACCAAGTGTGACTTCACTCCGTAATCATGGCTTCAGCTGGTACGGAACAGATCTGCAGTGACTCACTCAGGACGTCAATAACATGTACAAGAAATGATTAGAACCTTTCACATACATGTTGCCATGGTTATTATATTTCGGAAAAGTTACCATTATGACATATAGGTGCATCCTGATCTGTGCCTGCTGTGATTAAGCCTACATTACCACTCAGTGTATCTGATGACTGGATACTGGGAACAAAGGTACAAAAACACAAAGCTGCGACTCAAAACAGGAATATCTCCGATGCACATTATAGATGTGGAAATACAGATGGTGCTGCCATTATCATAATGAAGGCTAACTTCATTTGGAAACGACATATTTGAAGACAGAGGCTGGATCAGGACGCGATTACTTAAAAGAGGGAAGGATGCTGATTGAGGTCTGAGCTGAAGTGAACGATTGAGCTTTCCTTTGGGGTCCGGGGGGAGGGGAGGGGAGGGAGGGAGGAAGGGGAGGGGATGCAGAGGGGAGACAACCAGCTCCCTGGGTATCAGTGTGCACATGATGAATATCCAATCAGCACGCTCAATTTGCTGAGTCATGGTCGGGTGGCGTTCAAATCCCCCTGGGTCTGGGGGAATAATTAAGGAACACTGTTTCCTGTCCCTCTGAGCCTTACTGCTGCTACTGTTCTGTTTATTTATTTTTTTACATTTTTGATTCAGTTAATCAGGAACACACAAGCCAATTACCCTCGTTGAATACTTACCTATTTCAGTGTGACTGTTGCTGACGATGTTCAAAACTGATAGACGTAGACTACTTCCTGGTAGGAGACGCCTGGAAAGGTCAGGTTATGTAGAAGAATATCAAAATGTTATGCGGCTGTTAAAGGTGCTGTAGATGGGACGTTTTGCTAAGTCTATCACTTCAACAATCCACAGTTGGAACTACAAAAATAATTACCTTTTATTTCATCTGCTGGAGTCTATTTTACTTAATGGGATGCAGTTCCAGAGCCATCTCTGGGTTTTTTCGCAGGCACATTGCTGATGCAAAGAAATAATAAGCAGAAATAAAAGTTTGAATAAAAGCACAACCCTGCTATGTTTCAATTGGTTCTATTACCAGCACAGATACTGGGACTGGAAATGTACAAGACTATCTCCATCATGACACGCACCATTCTAATGGATGTCTTCCTCTATCTTGAGTTTTGTTCGATCTGTAACTATCCTCTCTCATTCTCTTGCTTTCTCTCACTCTGTGTATCCAAACACAGTTTCTTGGTGCTGTGTCTAGTGTCTGCTGTGTCTAGAGGCCAGGCCAGGCCAGGTCTGTCTGTGCTCTTACGTAACCTGAGCAGGTGGAAGGGGCTGTCCTCTTGGTGCAGGTGTTACTAGGTGGCCATCTGGGGGTGATCAAACACTGCAGGGTGTCTGCAAGTGTGTCTGTGTGTATGAGTGTGTGTATGAGTGTGTGTCTGTATGTACGAGTGTGTGTGTATGAGTTTGTCTGTGTGTATGAGTGTGTGTCTGTGTGTATGAGTGTGTGTCTGTGGGTATGAGTGTGTGTATGAGTTTGTCTGTATGTATGAGTGTGTATCTGTGTGTATGAGTGTGTGTCTGTGTGAATGAGGGTATGTATGAGTTTGTTTGTGTGTATGAGCGTGTCTGTGTGTATAACTGTGTCCATGTGTATGAGTGTGTATATGTGTCTGAGTATGTCTGTGTGTATGAGTGAGTATCTGTGTATTAGGGTGTATGTGTGTCTTTGTGTATTAGTGTGCGTATGTGTGTATGCGTGTCTGAGTGTGTGAGTGTGTATGGGTTGGGGTGCCTGTACCACCCCCTTTCCAAATCCCCCCCCCTCCCCACCCATCAGCAGCTGTCACGCTAGGCCAGATAGGATGACATGACCTTCCCTTGTAATGAAAAGGCACTGACAAATCACTGTCTGCCTTTTACTCTGGGTGTGTATGCGCATGTGTTAATGCTCGATGGTTCACTCTGAGGGGACCTGTGTTGTGAGAGTTTGTGTGTGATTGTGTGCGTGTGTTCTTAGTGAATGTACTAAGCACACACATGGTTCCCTGCTAGTAACTGTTCCCCACCTGCATGGCACTGGTATGGAGGAGACTGTCTTGGCTGAAACATGAGAAGGATATTCACCTGGATTCCTGTCTTGGCTGAATGTATTAAGGATAGTTCTGCTGGTTCTTTAAAGTTACTCAGACTGCAAAGGACATTCACTGGGCACATTTTAGGGCACACAACTTTATTTTTTATCATTAAGAGTGTGAATGTGTGTCTGTGTGTGTGTGTGTGTGTGTGTGACTCACTCCTTCCACCTGTTCTGTCTGAAACCCCACTGGTGCGACCGGCTCCTCATTACCCCTTTCCCACCTGCCTCCAAATCTCTCTTTCTCTCTCTCTCTCTCTCTCTCTCTCTCTCTCTCTCTCTCTCTCTTTCTCTCACACACAAACACATATACTGTATATATACAGTATAACATGCAAACTCTTTGACATGTAAACATTCTCTGTGTTCTCGCATTCCTCCCTTTCCCCTACCAGTCTCTCCCCTCAGCATTAACACCAGTTTAGCAGAGCTGGCCAAGGTGACCGGGTGTGTTTTATGTGTTAGAGTATGTAACTGAGTCTTGGCAGAACCACACACGGTCCCAAGGCCCCATGGTGGCTCAGTTGGCACCCCGTACAGGAGCCTGGCAGAGCGGAACAGGCCCGAGCAGCCGGCCGGCATGGCCAGAGCTGGACCCCAGGAAATGTCCAGCTCCAGCTTACTGCATCGGCACTTCCCAGGCCTGCCAACACATGTCCTTGTCCCTGCAGAATGCACTGCATCCCTTGATGTGTTGGACATGCAGAATTTGAAAGTAACGCAGTCGCTGCGAAACCCGAAGGCAGCCATTTAGCGGAAGCCTTGATTCATTGAGATTATTGAATGGAAATACAAAAACCATCGAGTCCCTTTAAATTCATTAATCAAACTTGCGTTCATGTTCTCCGCTGAGTGAGCTCAAAAAGTAATGGCCCTCAGCTCTTGAATATATCGATGTGTGATTGAACTGCTGAGCCCATTAGACCGCTGCATTGTGGAGTCAAACTGCTGGGCATAGTTCATTACAGTGTTTGTCTGATTTTGCACCTCATGGAATATTGATTGTTGGACACTTTCTACTTGTCTAGCAAACAATCACCAGTGTAAGCACTGTATCCTTATCTTACCTCTGCTGCACATCTCCAAATTGCCTCCCATTCATTATTGATGATCCCAGTCTAACAGATGCCCCCCTTATTTAGCTCCCCAAAGCATCTAGTCCTCCTTACTCAAATGACATGTAGTGAGCATCTGATTGGGTAATTAGTTTAAATTAAGAAAGAGGGAAATTCTATTCAGAACACTGTTGTTGTTTTTTTGGTTAAGGTAGGATTTTTCCCACGTACCATATCTAAAGTGGACTACCACAAGCCCAAACTGTGGTAGTATTCTTTTGGTAGATATTAGATATGTTTGTTAGCGGTATGGGGAAAATGTGGGTCTTTATCCATAATGTTGAGGTCGTTTTCAAACCAAGTGACCAACAGATTATTAGATTTTAAAAATATTAAATAAATCTTGTTGGGATTTAGAAATGTTCATGACATTTTCTTTCTCTCTAGGAACCAGTTTGACGATGACACTTATCCCCCGAGCACAGACTTTCCCCAGCTTCCTGTCTGAGCGGACAGAGGAGGAACTCACACCAGAACACCAGGAAGAGGCGCTATCGCCCTCCAGTGGCTATGAGTCAAGCTGCAGCCCTAAACTGCATCAATGACAAGTGCTGACTGGCCAAAACTGGACATTCCTAACCCTTGCGAAGGATGTAGAAATCTGTATAGCAACATGTATGAAATACAATTGTTTGTCCATAAATGAGTGTTTAATGCAGAGTGGTACATACAGTATCTATAGCTATGATACTATCATAGACATTTTTGTTGGTGTTGTGTGACAACAGTTGCCTAAAATATTGCACCAAAAAAAACTTTTTTTAGTTTTCATATGAAGATGTGTAATGTTATGTACGAGGTCATCCCACTGTAGATCTCTCCTCCAGACAGCCCCTTCATCACTGCATATCACAAACATGGAATGACAAAAAACGTACGTATGCAGATTTCAGAGCAATGCTGAGGAGGAGGTTATGTTACAAAAGTATTTATTTGAAGTTATTCCACATATATGGTGTAAAACAAAGGAGTTCTCATGACTTCATAGAGTCAAACAAGCAGACTAAACACTGTTTGAAGTCCCTTGAATGTGACTCTTTCTCATGTTTGTACTTCATGGCAATGAGATATGCGTGTTGCTGGTTTGACCAATGTTTCTTCTGGGTTTAGCAGCCTGAGTTCCTGTCCATAAGCCACAGTATGAAGTGCCTTCTGACATAATCTGCAGCGTGTGAGCCAAACACCAAGTCAAACATCCCTCGCTGGACCTGAGTTGGTTATCAAATGAGATTCAAGTATACGATCATCACATGTTCCAAAATTAGATCTTGACCGTGTTGGTGAAGTACCTTGACATGAGTAGCTATGTAAAATACAATACATGGTTAAAACACATGGGCAGTGTATGAACACAATGTCAGTATGTACAGTAAGAGACAATCAGACCGTTTTAGTTCAATTACAGATAGGCACCGCATTCAATGTTATTCAACCTCTGCTGTATGAATGTCTGTCTTATATGATCATTTCAAAGACATGCATTTGATATCTGCCAAGTCATCAATAGTTTTTTCCCCCCCAGTCATTACATCATGGACATTGTATTTGAATGTATTTGGATTCAAGGATGGAAAACGAATAGCACGTTTGGGTACAGAATCCAAGACATGTTGAAGTAATACGTAAAAACACGCTCAAGTTGTTTATAGTTCACAGTTGCATACCACTTTAAATGTATCAGTGGAGGGGGGAAAAACATTGTTTGTGGCAGGATTAAACCCACAGATGGGTTGGATGTTTAGAGAAAGTGCCGTTCTAAGAAAGGTCTTTAGTATCTTTAAGATACTCTTAATAACTGTTTAAAACAGTCCTGTTTGTGTTGTTCATTTGTCTTGTCTATAGTCCACTGAACCTCCAGGATAACAGCTGGGAACAGTCGTTCCATTTAGCATGGAGGATCTCTCTCATGCCAGGCAAGGAGGTAGTTATAATTTCACTGTTATATTAAGTATTAGGGAACACTTTAGTATTCTTGTTGCAGTTTAATTACATAAGCAAGTACCGTGTCAAAGGCATGTAACAAATTGAGTTGCTTGGGCATAGCATGTAATTATGTTGTGGAACACTATAATCACAAATTAAACAAAAATTTGGAGAGACTCTTCTTAAAGACCCATGAAGGAGCACAGTAGTTCCATCACAGTGTATATCTACCGTCTATTCAACAGCACATACATATGTATGATAGAGGTACAGAGCATGTCGTCACCTTGCTAATTACACTGTACTTTCTGAGGCAATTCTACTGTAACACATATACTAATGTAGTTTTATCCTCCAATTTTTTCCTTATCTTTTTTTCTCCCCCTTCCCCTCCTCTACATCTTGTTTTCACTGTAGTATAGGAAAGAAATGTACTTTTTGTCAGTTCTCGTCACTTAAGATGTCAGTTTGATGTTGGTACGTGTCTGTGTAAATGATCGCCCCCATTTTGTTACTGTCGTAATATCTGTTAATAGCACTTTTCACACCTTGAGTGTAGATTACTGTTTTCACTTTAAATGTACATACACTATGTTATTTGAGTAAAAACAGAGAATAAATTAAGTTATGCTACCAAGGCCTTCATATTGTAGTCTTTTCAATTCAAGCCAATGCATTTGACATACTGTACCGTATTTCACAGAAGGATTCTTTATTTAGTCCGTGAGGTCAAAACAACAGCAGAAAACCCCTCTACACCCAACATACTGTGGATGACACGTCAACTTCATGAATGAAAAGACAACCCTGTGTTCCAGATGTACATTGTCCGCCACGCCACGCCTCCTCGCGCGTGTCGTCTTGTCAGCCAGAGTCAGACACGCTGCAGAAGTCATTCTCTGTGCCACTGTCTCCATCTCTACAGAGGAGAGGATATTCACATCATTGTGCTTCTTCTTACATGAAACAGACATTCGCAGTATCCCAATCCCGGGTATGATCTGATATAAGTTTAGCTGTTCTCCTACAGTTATAAAAATAGCATTTCTCTACGGCTGACGTGCAGACAATATAAACATTTGTCTCAATTTATTGTCCCCCCCCCCTTTGTTGATGAGCAACCAGGCTCATCCATGCCTGTACAGTAGCAGTCCCTCCCAGCAAAATCATCAAAGCGACTGTTCTTCTGGGATGATGCTGCCTGATTGGGTTATTGTTTGTCTACGCTGATTGAGTTATAAGGTGCTGTCAGGGTTTGTAGAAGTGGGAGGGGTGAAATGAGCGGATGATTAGAGGAGTTTCAGTCGAACTCCTGAGCAGGGAATCACTACTGATGTAGTCTTTCATCAGTGGCTCTCTATAAACATAAACTATCTGCTGGTAAATATGTAAAACATGCTACATTTCATTAGCTGCATCTAGACATAGCTGCACAAAAAATACGATCGTCTTTCTGTAGGAGCATCTCGTAGACTAGATGTGTACTGTTCATCTGAGGCAAAATAACAGCCTCTCATGGCAACGCAAACCATTCAACTACCCGCAGTACAAAGAAGCCTTGTACCACAGGGCTTCAGTCCCAGGGTTATGGGCCTCTGGTTCATTCATCCACCGCAGCTTATTAGAAGAATAGTGACGGGTTCTGACAGCAGGGCTCAGACCAGAGAGATCCTCCAGAGAATTGGACTCGCTATTGCTTCCTCATGTTCTGCTGTCGTATAGTCTGCATGTTGGCATATATTGGGCTTTCTCTAGACTGCTTGGACTTCCTCGTCTTCTCCATCTTGCCATGTAAAGCAATGTTCTCATAGGGGTTAGGGAGCTAGGAAGAGATTAGAGATAAGTATTTGATATTAGCTTGAGTTACGGATGTTCCATTAAAGGCATATTTCTGACAGATAGCAGAATTGTCATTGACAGTTAGCGTAGCCGCTACTAACAGGGTAGTTATTAAAGTATCAGTGTGTATAGTTACAGTAGTAAGCACAAACTCTCAACATCCAGTGTGAACATCATATAAAATCATGTTTACCCGCCGATGAGCTGGGTGTAGTCTGACTCTGTACTCCTCTCTCCTCTTTTTCTTCCTGTGGTGGGAGGGAGGGAGGAAAGGACAGAGACACAGACAGACAGATAATTGTGGTTATTTCAGGACATGTACAGTATGGTGTTTTACACCAAGGTAGGAACAGAGGCTCTTCTCAGTGACTCCTTGAGTTGAGATGGGATGTTAGCTCATTACATAGTCCACTTCATGGAAAAGTAGCACGGTGCCAATGGCCTTCTTATGAAGACAGCAAAAGAAGAGCACCATCTCCAGGCAAACAGGAAAGAGGGATGAAAAACGTTTCACAGCAAAACCACTCTCACAAAATAGGCTGCAGTGCATGTTGACGTCAAGCTATGATGACTACCACAAATTTATTTGCTAAACCTCAGTTAAACCCATAGTAGTTTGCTCTGAATCCGAATCATGTTATCATGCTTGATACTCACCTGTGCAAAGCAAATAGTAGAAGAGTGACAGCAAGCAGTAGAACTATGGCAGCTCCAGTCCCCACATAGATGTAGATCACATTTTCAGACGGGCTGGATTCACCTGACAGTAGAGAGAAAAGGAGTCAGACAGTGAAAGAGTGGAACAAAGACAACAAGATAGAGACAGAGATAGAGAGAGAGACTGAGATAGAGACTGAGCTGAAGACAGAGATAGAGACTGAGACCGACTGACAAAGACAGAGACTGAGATAGAGACCGACAGAGAAAGAAACAAACTGATAAAGAGACAGAGACTAATATAGAGGCAGAGACTGAGATAGAGGCAGAGACTGAGATAGAGACAGAGACTGAGATAGAGACAGAGACTAAGATAGAGGCAGAGACTGAGATAGAGATAGAGACTGAGATAGAGACTGAGATAGAGACAGAGACTGAGATAGAGACAGAGGGAGTGAAAACAGCTAAATCAAAACAGCTTAGCAAAAATAAAAAACATGTATAATAAGCCTTGTGGTACAACTGTTAGGTATTAAAGATAAGAGGTAGAGATGATGGGTGAGGGAGGTGTTTCCTGGTTGCCCTGCACCTGTTCACAAGGAGCCTAACCACACATCACACTGTGTCGTGAGATCTGGTTCAGAACGAGCCATCTACACATCTGTTTGTTCTCTTTCACTTTTGATTTTGGTTCATTATACTTCTTCAGTTCATCACCATGCGAGGGTTAAACCTCCAAACTCTCAACTAAGGTGAGAAATAAATGTGTGAATATGTGACCTCTGACCTCTCACCTGGGCCAGGCACTGTCAGCAGCACAATAGTGGTCTGGACTCCAGCATCCGTCGAGAAACGACAGCGGTAGAATCCTCCGTCCTCCTCCACCACCTCCGTCAGCTGGAGATTCACATCCAGGCTGTCCGTACAGTCCACCCTCCCCCTGGACATGAACTCCTCCCCCACCAGTCCGCCGTTCACCACCCGGCACACTGCCATGATGCCTGCGCCCGTGCTGCCACCTGATTGGCTGTGGTGCAGCTTCTCCACGGTAACCTGGTAGACGGTACCATTGTGTTCGTGGTTACAGCTGATGGTGAGGTTGTCGCTTCTCTCGGCCACCAGCTCCGTGTCGGCCTTGATCACCTCAGGGGTCGCTGCCGTGGTGACGAGCTCAGACTCTTCTGTTTTCAGAGACACAAGCAAGCCCCAATCTTTCAAGCCTGATAACTACAGTCTTGTTCTTGACAACTGTGGCGTCATAAAGGGCTATGTTGTTCCTCAGATATCTCTTTTTATAACCCTATTTACCCTGAGCAACAACAGCAGTTACAAACAAAACCACAACAGTCCACACATTAAATAAGCATGGGTGTGAAGTAGAGACAAGCAGCAGTTCAGAGGAGGGTACCTGAGTCGTGGAACTCCACCGTGATGTCTCTGGTCCACGAGCCCTGAGGAAACGTTTGGACAAAGCAACGGTACAAGCCCAGGTCCTGCTGGCTGATGTTGCTAATGGTTATGCTACCATCCAAGTATGAACTCCTTGTGAAGGTCACCCTGCCTTGGTACAGGGGGGAGAAGGCCACACCGAACTCAGGGTGGAACACCGCCACAGGAACCTTCTCCGGAACCTTGGTCCAGGACACCATGCTGAGGTTTCCCTCCCATGGACACAGACATTCCAGAACCATCCCTTCTTTTAGATTCACCGTGGCAACAGTCTCTTTCTGCTGGATGGCAACTAATCAGGGCAAGTGTATGTCGTTAATATACTTCATTTATGTTGATCACAGTGTATCACGTGAGGTTTGCTCACAAAGGTTTAAGGTTTACTTTACGCCAATACCATGTTTTCACGTCTTTGGTTTCAAAATGGTTGAAAAAGATTTTCCAAGACATTGAAAAAAATATGTGGATATTTGTACGAATTACATTTTTGACAGATGCGAGCGGCTGTAGTCAGTGTAGGTTTTGTGTGACTGTCCCAGGGGTTTTGCTAATAAGGCTAATTAAAAGCCCACACAAATCAAGACAGCTGACACGAGCCAGCGATCAAACTCTCGCACCTTCAAACACCAGAATCCCCGCTAGCTGATGATAGATCCCATGTCTGGTTTTATACCACTGGGAGCTCTGACTGATTACATGTGAGTTGGGTACAGCCTTATCATATTCATTTGTTTGTTAGGAACTCAGCTATGCTCCTGTGTCTTTATAAGGACAGCTGCAGATCAACATTGTTTGCCAGATGAGAACATTAGAAAGCAGTTGGTTAAAGAGAGTGTTCAATAGTCAAGAAAATTAGTCTTGGAAACAAATCTCTCTGAAAAATACAACATTCTCAAGCACTGATCAGAAAAACCTTTCGAAAATATGTTTCTACAAAAACATCAAATTCTGAAAGCTTACCTTTGATAAGTGGGAGAAAGATAAGGAGTACCAACAAGTACCAGTGGTCCTTTTGTACAGCTTCCATCTTGCCCCTCCAAGGCAGAATGAAAGCTGCATTGATGAGATGAGTGGAGCGACACCAAGACTACACTTCCTGCTAGCAGTGAGGCTAGCACCACTCAGGCTCTTCAGCTACTGGCAGACACTTCATGGTAAACCCACGCTTTGCTCTTTCTGCACAGAGACTCTTTGTGACCAGGGTCAACGGTGGCAGCCATCTTATGCTAAACAGGCCAACGCTACGAAAAAGTGCTGCCTAAATAATCACAAACATTGACAATTTGGCATGGTTACAATTATGCCAAGACTTGAATGTTATACTAAATATTTACAATAAAGAGCAGTTCCATGTTAGTTTGAAGTTTCATTACAATCTCCTTAGAGACTAGGGATTAATGTTATAATCTCTTGACAGACTAGGGAATAATGTTATCATCTCTTTACAGACGAGGGAATTACTGGAGAATTTGAAATGTTATCTGAATCACAGGAAGTAGCATTTCAGTTTCAGTTCTGGTATATCTTTTATCTACAGTACACAGGCACTGCATCGGGAGTCACAATAGTGTATATGAGTTTCCTGAGAGAAACAAAATACATTGAGAGGAACTGAGACAGCTGTTCTTATGGTAGGGATGTCGATCACGTTTCTATTAAGAATCATTTCAAATTCAACGTTATAATTTGTACTAGATTTAGATGCTATAATAAAGATACAAATAAATATCATTTATTTGCATCAAACATTTTTGTATTCAAGATCATTCAGCAACTAGATGACCTCACAGTGCCTTGAACAAAAATGTACAGTAAAAAGCTTTTAGCTGACGTTTTATTGCCGGATTCATAATCTATAAAACTAACAAACATCAACACAAACTATTTAGAGTAAACATAAATAACAGACAAACACAGTTCGTATTTTACACGTCATAAAATAGGAAAATAGGATTTGGTCAATCCGTTTCAGGTATTCAACAACTGGGACAAGTTTTCAAGGCACTTCAGCAAGTAGGCATTCATAGGGTCTTGCTTTTTCTCTGTATCTGAGGGGAGACGCACACAAAGACACAGTTCGATCTGCAGATTACTAACTCAGCTATTCTTCAACTTCTCTATAAAAGGAGAGAGTCTTGGTAATCAAAGACAATAAATGTACTCCCCCCTACTATACCTTTCTTAGTAGCCGCGTGGGCCTCATCGACCACGAGTCTCACCGAAGGACACTTCAAAGTGGTTTTGGCCTTTGTGGGGAAAACAATGGCAGCCCAGGTTAGCAACAGCTTATCTCAATGGCGCTCTGCAGGACTGAAATTCTCTTTACAGTTTGGAAAGCCAACTCTCGCCAACAAAATGTGTTACTTTTGCATTTTGAACAGGCCATGAAAAGCTACCCTGGTAAGTAGCCAGTGTAAATGTAATGGGGAGAGCTGTGTACTGTTGATTACTTTCTGGTTGTTGTGTAGCAGGGCCCACAAGGCAGATGCTCCCATGGACCGGATATCTGTGTCTTTACTGTCCAGACAGGAAACCAACACCTTCATGGCTTTGTCTGAGATGCAGCGTGCAAACACAATAATGAATACAAGGCGGTTAGAAGCATCTTTGTGGTTGCTTGTCATTGATGACATATGGCGTGGTTCAAAGCAGAAACTATATGGATGTGATGTTGTCAGAGGAAATGAGGGTAATTTGTGAGATGTTTTCCAATTGTCATCTTGACATTTGTACAAAAGGACGGTTTTAGCATGGGCAAATCACTTTCTCCGCTGACGTCTTTAACCAACGAAAGACGAACGCAGGGCTTGAGGATGCGAGAAGGACCACTTCCTTTTACACCCCCAAAGTCTCACATTCACCTCTTGCAGTCACAGAAACTACCTTTTAGTTCCCTGTAACAATTTTATTTCAACACCCAGCATTTCTGAAGAAATGCCAAGACTTCAGTCAAGCCGCCTCTTCACTGTAAGAGGCGGCTTCCAATGAAAATACTGCAGATAATCCAACACACACATCTCGTAGACACCTTATGTGTCGACCACAGATGGGAGTAATAGCATGTCTCTGTATGATTCATTTCTCTCCTATGTCTCTATGAGGGGGTCTTCAGAGCTGCACAGCACAGAGCAAGACCAAACCTTCTGCTCTCAGGTGCTCTCTCTAGCCTCCTCCCTCCCTCCCTCCCTCCCTCCCTCCCTCACATAGACACTGTGTACCGTTGGCAAGGAGGCGGGGCTTGTTGGCCGAGCTGAAACAGACATTGTGGAGAACGAGGATGGCGTCGGCGGCCAGCGGCCTGTTGCCGTGGCGATGCTGCTGGGCAACGTCGGCCAGCAGTTCCAGAGCTCCGTTGAGCCTGAGCACGTCCAGCTGGCCGTCCTCGCCCTGCGTCACGACAACCAGCAGGCGCAGCCACAGCCCTAGCAGCACCCCCGCCTTGCCTCCACCTGCCTTGGGGACGGGAACAGCCAGGAAGCCCTGCAGGAAGTGACTCTGGGCAAGGAAGAAGGAGACAGGAAGAAGAGCTGTGTAAATGAGGCGTGGTACGGACTAGACAGAGAGCGGAGGGCTGGGATAGGTCAGCATGCTGTGTCGGTGGTCTGCTCTGTCAACATAAAGAAGAGAAGGAGGAAGCTGCAGATGGAGCTAAGAGAAGCAAAACCACCAAGCACCAAACACTACAGAATCTGCTGTACACATGATGTCTCTGCTGTTTCCTGGCCGGAGGCGAAAAAACATTTCCTGGAGGCTTGAGGGCCAGCTGTTTGTATTTTCTTTTGTAGATTTATAAATCTGCAGTACCAATATGCAAATATGTCAACTAGTAAATACACTATCCTTAATTAGAATTCGGAATGGTTTGAAAAGTACCAACTGCGGTTATGATTCAGCTGAACAATTCCAGCATTGGCTTCATTCATAAATCTCTCATGAATAATTTGGTGGTAAAATGTAATTGACTGACTTTTTCTAAACATCATATATATAATCTAGTTTTGAGGTAATCTCTTCTGCCTTTCAATGTGACACCAAACAGCCGCAAGCACCGAGGCGTTTTGTTCGTGACTGAAACTGAGTCATACAGTTTCTGAGGTTTCACAGAAGAGGAATTGGGTGTTGTGTTCCTAAACCACGTTCTTCAGTTTAGCATTTTACTGAAGTGCAGCTCTCCCTAAGAAAAGAGCAGGAGAGGTAGGATGCCAGGTGTGCACGGTGCAGAGCTGAGACGAGGGAGAGCTGGTCACCTTGTGCAAGATGCCCCTGCAGTCTGGAGACACAGCCAGGTTAGCCAGTAGGGAGAAGGCCAGCCTCTGGATCAGGCTGTGATCAGACGCCAGCCCTGAGGCCAGCCTCATCACCAAGTGCATGAGGGAGCCAGCTCCTCTGGGGCCCGGGGCCACACCCACACCTCCAGTTCTGCACAACTCACTGCATGCTGGGAAACAAGAAAGGTAGGGGGAGGGGGAGGAACACAAGGGGAGAATAGATGTAGTCAAAAAGACTAACAACAACAATTCTACCTTTCTACAGTTTCTATTAACAGACTAACAGCCTGAAATGTAAATTGTAAATGAAGTGTTGCTTCATTTATGCTGAAGAACGGCTAGAAATCCAATTGAATTCTTGATAAATATGACCGACATCAAAAACTATTGACCCTGACATTCTGCTATTGCATCATCTAGGCTCACACTGAGAAGCACTCACACACACACACACACACATTCAGACACACACACACGTTCAGACTAGAAGCTGTCTGAAAGGATCTCAGCTGCAAGACGCAGCATCCTGTCTCTATATCCTCTGCTTTCCATGACCTAAAAATTCCTGCCTAGCTCTTTGATAGCATGCACACGCACACACCAACCGTATGGGTAGATGATGAAAGGAGCCAGTCCCCGTTTATCAAAGTCAAAGCCCGCTTGCTCATTCCTGCACACAACTCTAAACTCTTTCTATTGATCTCCTATGACTGGTTCTCCGTTGTACAGTGAGTTTCAACCTCTTGCACACTCAACCACCCACACAGACATTAACTCTCTCGCACACTCTCTCGCTCTCACACACACACACACTCAAGCACACAGGAATATCAATGTTTTAAGAGACACTGGAATGCTTTGTGGTTTTGCTCTAGAGATTCCACAGCAGAGCAGCTGGGAGCAGAGCAGCCGGGAGCAGCCCAGAGCAGCCCAGAGCAGAGGCTGTCCAGCAGCACGCCTGGGCAGCCTGCACAAGGACCCTCACAGGGTCTCTATTGTCAGGCAGCAGGCTAGCCGGCACTGGCCTGATACAGTGGAACAGAATGTTGTTTAACTGTCATCACTGCAGACAATGGGGCTTTTGGGAGGACTGTGTATAACTCAGTCAGATCTCTGAGCACAGACAGACACTCTGATGGGCACGAGCCAGGCACAGCGCCTGGACAGACACGCAGACAGGACGCACACACACACACATACATACACACACACACACACACACACACGTGCCCAGAGACCAATTATCTTTCTCTCTCCCTGTCTACTTCTCTTGCCCTCTCCCTCCCAAACACCCGCCCGCCCAGGTTACCTGCGGTGCAGCTGGAGGTGTAAACACACAGCAGCTCCAGCACAGCCTCCATGGCAGCATCGTCTCCCAGCAGCCAGGGCCACAGGGCCTGCAGTGCAGGGGCCAGGAGAGCGGCACAGGCCACAGCCTGAGAACACACACACAGCCACACGTGTGCACACACACACCCAAACGTCCATAGACACACACACGCATACATAGACACACACACACACACACCACAACAAGGCGTGCACACACGCACCCACACACACACGCTTTTATGTTTCTACATTTTGCCAACGGTGCACAAACACAAGGCTAGCTTCTCACTGTAGAGGGAAGTGTTTCATTACAGCCTCTTCCCATATAGACCCTCCTATGCAAATGTAACTACAGCTCGGTTGAGGATATGTACCAATTACCATCTCTGATGTAACGGCGGTGGAGGCCAGCCAGCAGCCTCAGGGCTGAGCTGTCTGAGTTAAGGGTCTCATCAGACATAAACAGGCCCATCAGCATGTGAGTGGATCTAATTCCAGACTCAGCACCAGTGCAATGGCCTTCATTAAAAAACAATCAGCGTGCGTGCGTGTGTGTGTTTGTGCAGGGGGGGGGCGGGGGAAGAGGGATTCAAAGGCCAATACCCACTTTGCACTCGTCGTTTCGGTAAAGACAATTCCTGAGGATTTCGGCGGCCATCTTAACCTCCTTCATGTATCCCTCCTCCTAATGACACAGTAGAACAGTGGAAAGCAGCCCCGCTACGCATGACAGACATGGCAGTTGGGACAAACGATTCTCTTCAGAAAACCAACAATCCAATAGCAGCCTGACATCTACAACAGCTATCAGGAACCTCGTCAGGAACATGGAGCATCTGTTAGTCCTGAACACCAACAAACACCCAGCTTCAGCCTCAGACATCCTGTAGTGGAAGTTTCCTCAGGTACACTGTGCTGGGTTCCTGTTTGTCTGGTTGTCAGGCTGTGTTGCCAGGTAGATGACGCCCTCCTGCCCTGCTCACCTTCCTCCTGGGAGAAGCTCTGCTCGGCCTCACTGACTCCAGCTGCAGCTGAGTCTGCCTCTGTTTAAGCTGCTCAACACAGCTGTCAATCAGGCCGGCTACAGCACGCACGCACACACACACACACACACACACACACGCAGAGGCAGATACACACACACGCAGATACACACACATACATGCAGATATACACACATACAGGCACACAAACACACACACAGGCAGATACATGCACACAGCATGCAGACACACACACACACACACACACACACAGGTCAGACAAAGTCAGTGCAACAGTTTCCACCCAGAACAGAACAAAACAGAGCAATGCTGCACATGAAGGCAGCCTGGAGACGTTCTCAGGGGAAGTTTAAACAAAGGAATTCTGTCTCAAACCCGGGAAGCTATTTCATGCTCCTGGCCTAGTTAGAAAATGCCAAGTGTAAAGTGGTCCTCCAGAGCCAGCCTGTGCCTGGTCCAGCCTGCGCCTGGTGCTCCTACCCTGAGCTGCGTGGTCCTGGGCTGGGGGGCTGCAGGCCAGCAGAGCGGCCAGGGCTCTGGCTGTCTTCATCTTCAGCGGATCCTGGAGCAACCTCTTCTCAAAGCTCTAGTATTCACACAGCAGGAATAACAGTGTGGGACTGGGACAACCACAACCTACACTAGCTCAGTATATCTGTAGTGGAACTCATGTGACTTGGAAATGTATTTCTGTGTTCCAATGATGATGAGATATATAGTCCGGTCAGAGTTTGAAATGGTTGTGGTACCTGTAGGAGAAGTTCACACATGTGGCCACCGGGGGCGCCGTTCAGGGCCTGTGAGAGGGGCGTCACAGGGTCTGGGGTCGTTACGGGGACCTTTAGGAAGCATCTGTTCGCCTCCGTGGAGAGCAGCACACACAGGAAGTCAAGCGCCGCCGAGTGGAGAGGCAGCTCCGAGCTATCCACACACACGGATAACGTGTCTAGGGGACAAACACACACACACACACACACACATACAGGTACACAGACACCCACACACATGAGCACACGCACGGTTGCGCACGCACACACACAAATTCATTAGATAGGATTTGAAGAGGCACAACATAGTCAGTGCGTGTGACAGAACTAGACTAGCTCCAGGTTTTATGAGTGAATCATCATGTTGCAGCCTCCTGAAACTAATTCATAAAAGACTCAGTACCCCTAACCAGCTTACGGACACATTCCGGCCTCAGGCTTGGTGTACTATACCTTCCACATGGCCGCCATGACACGAGCGGTCATGAATCGCATGTACGCACGCACACAGACAAGCTGAACACTGATCTGGTGTTAGGCTTGGATACCTACACAGCTACATTTTTCAGAGGGAGGAAGACCACGAGGAAGGAGGCAGGTAATAAACTGCATGTCCTCTCTCCCTGGCACCCCCCCCCCCCCCCCCCACCCCCACCACCACCCCCACCCCCACGCAGCAGGAGGTAGGCGTGTACCTGAGAAGGCCTGCCAGCACGCTCCCAGCGCAGCAGAGACAGATGGAGCAGCAGCAGAGCTGGCCCTCCTCACCAGCGTAGCCAGGAGCATCAACAGGTCTGTCCAGCACACACGCACTGCAGCCTGGACACGCACGTCTGACCGCAGGCACAGGAGAACCGCACGTACAGAATGCATACACACACACACACACACACACAGAGAGAGACAGACAGAGGGGATCAAATAATATAATGGCTGTGGACTGAAGACTGGGTTGGCTGGCTTATCTTCTGTTGAATGAAACATCACCAAGGACAGCTAAATAGTAGTCAACAGCAAATCCAGACATGTTGGTTCTCTACAGGGTAAACTGGCAGTGGTATTTTGAGCCTATCGACTCACCCCTAAACAGTCCAAATGTAAGTTCTCTAAAACATTAATGATTTGAATCGATTAAAATGTATTCTGCAGAGCCCTGAGAGATATGTTCTTAAGAGTATTCTGGGCAGAGTGTGTGATCACGCTTTCGGACTGACCACAGACACCCAGTCTGATCACAGACACCCAGTCTGACCACAGACACCCAGTCTGATCACAGACACCCAGTCTGACCACAGACACCCAGTCTGATCACAGACACCCTGTCTGACCACAGACACCCAGTCTGATCACAGACACCCTGTCTGATCACAGACACCCTGTCTGATCACAGACACCCAGTCTGATCACAGACACCCAGTCAGGTATGAGAGACATGTCCCACCCTCTGAGTCTCTCTCA
Source organism: Plecoglossus altivelis (assembly GCA_036571765.1). Classification (NCBI taxonomy): domain Eukaryota; kingdom Metazoa; phylum Chordata; class Actinopteri; order Osmeriformes; family Plecoglossidae; genus Plecoglossus; species Plecoglossus altivelis. The sequence continues at coordinate 10,308,303 of BROE01000024.1, read as the reverse complement.
CCTAAGTCTTTGCTATCGAGCGTGAGGACAGCAACGACATTGGTCAGCAGCGGTTTGAGGAAGTCAGCCTGACCCATCAGCTCTTTGCTGATCACGACACAGGTGTGCAGAAGCCTGCAGTAGCTGGACAGGTACTGGAGCAGGGTAAGAACCTGGAACAGGAGCCCAGACAGACAGAACACTCGTCACCCTCCGCCTCTCACCTCCGCAGCATCCTAACGGACCGTGGAACCCACTGACAAGACTGTGTTCTACTTGATATATTGGTTACGTTTAAAAAGCTGTGCCCTTGACAGCGCGTGTGGGTTCATGGACAGCTGGCTGCGAGACTGCAGTCCGTGCTCAACATACCTGAGTCTTGTTGTCGGCCTTGTCTCCTGGGAGGCTGTGTAAAGCCCTCAGCTCAGACACACAGCGCTCTATGGTGCTCGAGTCCACCAGACTGCAACACACAGTCAGAGGAAAAATGTGGTGAGGTTACAAGCATCCTAGTCATGGTCATGCTGTGATCGTTTGGCACCAAGGTTTAGGTTACTATTCTTTTTTTGAAACAGCGAGCGAGTCTGTGACCTTGGGACTCCCCGGTTGAAGATCCAAATAGATTTGGAACTGACCGAAACAACTAGCATTCAGGTGTCTGATGCCCTTCACATGAGCTTCAGTGTTGCTCCAAGCGTGGGTGTGTTTAAGGTCTAACCTGGCCAGTGATTGGAGGAGCTGGCTGTGTAACAACGCTCCGAGGGTGAAGTCAGGAAGTACTGCCAGCAGGTTGTGCAGGAGGCCACACAGTGCTGACAGGAGGTCAGGGGTCACGATAGCACAGGCGTCGGCTGAGGGGTCACCTGGCAGGGAATCCTGGGACATGACAGAGGTGCTGGTATCTGTGTCACTCTGGCCTGGGCAGACAAGAGATCACAGATGGGAAAAACGAACAATAAAACTGTTTGGATTTACCCAAAACGTTATTGGCTTTAGATGACACATGCAAGACATACACACTCTCACAGGTGCGCACACACCCCCTACCTTGAGCCATAAGTCTACTGGCAGGTGTGTCCTGGGGAGTCCTAGAGGGGGAGGTGGCAGCAGGAGAGTGAGGTCTGGACCCCCCAGGTGGGAGCTATGACAGACAAAACACAAGGACCAATCAGACGTCAGACCCTAACTCCCAACATGGTTACCAACTTGGTGAATTATGGTTTTAGATTGTTTTAAAAACTCAATCATGTTCTTCTTCTTGCTCTAGATGGTGGTTTTCTACAGCAGCCTGGCTCCCAGTGGAGCAACATTTCAGCCACTCTGATTGCCTACGGCTCTTCCGTATCTGGGGAGTACATTCAGTGTTGCTAACCAGAGTGCTCGAGGTGGACAGGGAGCCAGAAGCCCTGCTCTGATTCTGGGCAGCAGGAGCACAGGACCTCCAAAGGTTCAGAGAGTCCTCCACCTCCTGGCCATCCTCAGGGCCAGGGCCAGGCCCAGGGCCAGGGCGGAAGGGCTGCAGGGGGAAAGTGTAGCGTCCACGGTAGCAGGTGGAGGCCATGAGGGAGATGTGCTGGAAGAACCGGCAGTGATAGAGCAAGGCTTGAAGGGCAGGCAGGCCAACCAAGGACACCCCGGATGCCTCGTCGTGAACACACGGGTTCTGCAGGGAGGAGGAAGGAGAGACAGGACGAGGGGAGAACAAACAGAGAGGGAGGAGGACGAGTAAATCAACTCATGCAACACCAGACTTGGACAAGACAGCAGGACTACAAAATAACTGAGTTATGAAGCGAACAGAGGCCTTGAAAACAGAGCGGCCTGACAGGAAGACGAGGGGAGAGACAGAGAGAGAGAGAAAGAGAAAGAGGGAGAGAGAGAGAGAGGTGTAGAGAAAGAGGTGTAGAGAGATGTGGAGAGAGAGAGTTATAGAGAGAGAGAGACAGAGAGAGAGACAGAGAGACAGAGAGAGACAGAGAGAGAGCGAGAGAGAGAGAGAGAGAGAGAGAGAGGCAGGAAAGAGCGAGGGATGGAAGTAAGAGATTGAAGCCCCTCTTTCACTTCCCAGTGATTGGGAGGTGTGTTTAGTGACCTGCCAGGGGGAGTCTTTGGCCTCGTCTGCATTGGCAGGCATGGGCATCACCAGCAGATTCTGCAAGATAAATGCTGCCTGGAGACATAAACACAGACACACACACAGGTGAACTGAGAACAAAAGCAACACTGCCCTCTACTGGTACCTAACTGGTAATTCATCAGTCAGCCAGCCTGCAGCTTAAAACTACTTTTTGGTCTGGCAGCAGATTTCCTGATGCTTTTGCAGATAAAAGTGGATAGTTACGCTTTACTATCTGATCAAGTTGACTTTGATTAAAGGCGAACTGAGTATTTTATTTATAAGAGACAAATACATCTTAGAGAACTAGACACTTGACACCAGAAATCCTGCCTGGCTCTTTCTGCTGCATAGCATACATTATGTTGCACCACTTTATTTTGGGGTGTCATTTGGAGCGGTGTGGTGCGAAATGTTGCACTGCTGCCCCCCAGGCTAGCCTATCTCTCTGCGCACCAGGCTAGCCTACCTTTCTGCCCCCATGCTAGCCTACCTCACTGTCTCCAGGCTGGCCTACCTCACTGCCTCCAGGCTGGCCTACCTCTCTGCCCCCCAGGCTGGCCTACCTCTCTGCCACAGGCTAGCCTCTCTCTGCCCCCCAGGCTGGCCTACCTCTCTGCCACAGGCTAGCCTACCTCTCTACCCCCCAGGCTAGCCTACCTCTCTGCGCACCAGGCTAGCCTACCTCTCTGCGCACCAGGCTAGCCTACCTCTCTGCCCCCCAGGCTAGCCTACCTCTCTGCGCACCAGGCTGGCCTACCTCTCTGCGCACCAGGCTAGCCTACCTCTCTGCCCCCCAGGCTAGCCTACCTCTCTGCCCCCCAGGCTAGCCTACCTCTCTGCGCACCAGGCTGGCCTACCTCTCTCCGCACCATGCTGCTCTCCTGTTGGTCCAGCAGGATGTTGAGCAGGGTGCCCCACAGGCCCCCGCTGATGTTGTGGCAGCTGGCACACAAAGCATGGCACCCACTGGGCAGACAGGACAGGGAGGAGCCCACCCCCAGACTGGCAAACCTCACCTGGAGGAGGGGAGGAAAGGAGGAAGATGGGAAGATGTGCAGAGTTGCATAGATAGAAAACGAGAGAGAGAGAGAGCGAGGGGGGGGGGGATAGAAACAGATTCAAGAAGCACATGTTGTTGTGTGTATATATGTGTGTATCTGTGTGTCTGCATGGGTACTGTAGATTATTAAGTGATGGACACCTGACTCACCATCTGTCCCTCATACGCCCTAAGAGAGCATCTCACAGCATATTTGAATGTGTTGGTTATTTGTTCTGGCATTGGTGGCATTTACAGTGAGGAGTGCAAATAGAGATCCTGCTTGTCTAGGGAGTCCCTCAGATTGACTTCTACAGGAACTTACATTTTGAAAATAAATCAAAACAGAAGTCTGCAAATGAGCATCTATCAATTTGTCATTTGCTTTTCTCTGCCACTACAAAGGAGCTGGAACACAGCTCTAAAGGAGAACTGCATCATCCCTCAAATCAGCTTCTGTTTTACAAGAGCGTGTCTGTGAGTTGCTAGGTTGCTGTTGTTGTGGTGTTTTGCCATGGTTACCTCTGGGTCTCGGTCTACCCACAAAGGAATGAGCCAAGCCAGACCCAACTGAGACCCACTGGGCTCCTCAGAACTCATCTCATGCCCCAAAGACCACTGGGAAATGAAGTCCTAGACCAGGCCAGAATAAATAAAGAAGTCAAACAGAGGCCAGACTGAATCCTTCTACGTTCCTAAAGTCACAACTGAGCCATTGTTATATTTCCATAACGTAAAGTAAGTATTCAGGTAGCTGAGACATTTCATTGGTCGCTCTGACCTTGTCCTTGCCCTCGGCAATCATCTCATGAGACAGATGCAGCAGGCAGATGATGGCATTCTTGGTCACCCCTTTCCCCATGAAGGACATGGAGTTGCCCCCCCACTCCACGTAGAAGGAGGAGATGACCTGGGGGAGGAGGCACAGGGGGGAGGAGAGTCCGCCAGAGCAGCGAGGGCAAAGAGGAGGCGGCGTTCACGTCAAGATGGTAGTCAGCTGGGCTGCAGCTCAGAGTCCAGAGTCTGAGTCCGTTACAGTATCGTCATTCACGGCATGCAAATGAGGGCTAAGTACAGCTGGAAAGCGGAGCGGGCCTTTGCTTTGATTTCCCTTCAAAGGGAGCGGGGAGACGGGAGAGGCCAAGGCCAGATGAGCCCCGAGGCTACACGGCAGAGCGAGGCGGGGGAGGGCTGGGTGGAGGGTGGAGGAAAGGGGTGAGGACTAGTGGAGAGGGCTTGGGGTAGAGGGTGGGAGGGAGGGAAGGAGGGTGGGCGAGAGGGGTGAGGGATAGGGAAGAGGACTAAGGGTTTAGGGGTGCAGGGCCGTTGGAGGATAGGTGAGGGCTAGGGGGGGAGGGCTTAGGAGTGGAGGGCTGTTGGAGGATAGGTGAGGGCTAGGGGAGAGGAGTGTAGCTGGGGTGAGCTCAGGTTAATTACCATGCCTTGGCCCAGCGTTTGAAAGCGTATTAGAGTTAGCTTGAACAAGGACTCATTGTACATCCTGGCAGTCTGCAGGAGCTGGTCTGAGGCCAGGAGAGGCAATGCTGAGCGCCAGATGGAATCTGCAGGGATGATATCTCATCAGCAGCTTAACGGCATCGTCTGCATATTTAATTGATGAAAACTTTATCTATTCGTATCTCGTAGCCATATTTGGGGGGAGGGGGGATTTTAATTAATTCCACAGGTAGGCCAATACTTCTAGGACATGAATTAATTTCGGTGGGCATAACAAAATTCCGCCACTGCAAATTCCATCTGTCTCTGTTTGGAAGACAGCTCCCCCAAACCACACACACTTGCAACGCACACACAAACACATTAAAGCGCAACACAAAGACAGACCACAGATGCAGGCACAAGCACAAGGACACAACCTCCACCCCCACCCCCACAAACACACACACACACACACACAAACACACACACACAGAGCTACCTCGAGCAGGCCGCTAAGGTACTTGAGACGGAGAGCGTGGGGCTCCAGTGAATGGCGGCTCCAGCCAGGCTGGGCCGTCAGGTTGACCATGGCCAGCAGAGTCCTCTCCAGGCTGGGCAGACCATAGAAGCGCGGAGCGTCCGACACTCGCAGGCTCTGGAGCAAACGCATGGCCAACTGGCTCTCAAACGGGCCAGCCATAGTCAGACACAGCCTGGCCAGAACGCAGATAAGGAGTAATGAGAGAGTTTATACTGACAGATGGACAGCTGTGCTCCTCAAAGTCAAGTATGGATTGTTTCTTAAATTCCAATCTAATTTATTGTCGACATTATACGAGTCAACTCCATGGATTTCGGATACCATCTTCCTCATTAACAGACATCAGCTGGGTTGCAAATTAGACTTGAAAAAGCATCTTCCCATGGAGCCATAGGCATTGTTCTATTAGACGTGGTAGAACTTTAAACATTCATCTGGCCCTACAGGCATCTAAATAATATCACAAGTCAGCATATATCAATGTGCATAATACTGATTCATCCATTTTCAACAAGGAATCCTAATTCCGTGGAGATCTATCTATATGCAGAATGGAGTGGGTGGTAGTGTGTGCGTGTACGTACGTAGATGTTTGTGTGTGTGTGTGTGTGTGTACATACCTGTCGGTGGTGTGTTGGATGCAGCGCAGCAGGGTGTTAAAGAAGGTGGTGAGTTCTCTCTGCAGTCTCTGTTGAAGCAGGTTCCTCACCTCCTCCAGCTCCCCAGTGTGGGGCTGTGTGTGGGGCTGTGTGTGGGGCTGTGTGTGGGACTGTGAGCCCAGCAGAGGGTCCAGCAGGGAGCTGGTTTCCTGCACGGCACATGGAAACACACACATGCAAACATGTGCTGTCACAGCTGAGAACATCTTTTCATCCTGTGCTTGCTTTGGAACATGCGTGTTAACATAGACATCCAGTGGTGTGTCTGGTGTGTCTGTTGGGTCATGCCAGCCTACCTGGTTAAGGAGTAACTCCAGGATCCAGCGCAGGTCCTGGTTGTCCCCCTCAGAGTCAGAACAAGGCTGCTCAAAGTGGCCGTTCAGAAACGCTACGACATCCACCAGCAACCTCTCATCCTCCATACCGGCTGGCTGCACCTGCAGAAACCTGCAATAAGCAAAGATAGAAGAGGGAGGGAGGGAGAGAGGGAGGGAGAGAGACATAGAATATGAAGGGGAGAAGAGGGTCAGACAGAAAGACGACACATTAATAATACGTCAGACGACCTTTAAGAACCTTTGAAACACGTTTTGTGCGTGACATCCATGTACCAAGTACCAAACAGGATGTGTACCTTGCAATGGCCGGCCGCCAGGTGAGGGAACACAGAGTGTTCCGGAAGCCCGGGGCGTGGGTAGGCGTAAGTGCCAGCCTATCAATAAGCCGGTAGAGGCGGAGCCTGGACACAGCAGAGGTCACAGACCTGTGTCCTGCTGCCATGACGATGGCCTGGATGCAGTCTTGCAGGCCGCTGGGGAGGTGCGTTGCCCGGAGCAACAGTAGCTGTGCCTCTGATAGGAGGAGATCACTGTGGAAGCTGGGGAAGAGAGGGGGGAAGTTGTGGGATAGTGATTACGCAAGCACAAGCTGCTGCTAGCACAAACACAACAATCATTACCAGCCGGCAATCACCAGCAAAATGAGTAGAAATTGGTACTTTGCCAAAAAAGTTGACTGATTTGAGGAAGGTGCATAGAAATGTGAGTAAAGACTTATGCATTATGGCTGAATGCCTTGGCCCATGCATGCTCAATACAGTAGACACTGCAGATAACAGCCTATAGAATTTTCAAAGGGGCGATCAACGTAATGATGGTAATGCCATAAAGCAATTTGTGCAAGCGCGGAACAACCCGTTAATGTTTCAAGACTTCTGTCACAGTCATGCACTCGTGAGATCCTGTGCTGCCGATGCTATACTCAGCCTCAGTCTCCCCAGAGCAGGATGAAGCCGTTTCCCTAGCCTGGGGCGCATCTTACTCGGCCACAGGGCTGCGGTCCTCCAGGAGGTTGTCTATCCCAGAGTGCCACGCAGCGTTCCAGGCCAGCTGCAGCGCGTGTCTGGCTGGGGCGAGGGCCAGCAGGTCAGCAGAGGGGGGCAGGACAGAGCAGTGGGGGCTGACTGCATGATGGGACGCAGATTGAAAAGGGAGGTTGTACCTGGAGACGAACAGGAAGGAGCGTGTGAGGAGCGTCGTTCACAGGGGGGCTCAGATCAGACCAGCACACACGCTGGGATATCATTTAGTTTCAAGGAAGCCAATAAAAGAACAAGAGTGCGTTACCTTCGTAGTACGGACACAGGGAGAGAGAAGGGAGAGAGGGAGGACGAGCCTGCTGTGTCACACCTGGAGGGGGAGGGAGAGAGAGAGACAGATAGCGAGGGAGAGGGGAGAGACAGACAGAGAGGGAGAGAAAGAGGGAGAGGGGAGAGACAGAGAGAGAGAGAGAGAGAGAGAGAGAGAGAGAGAAAGAGGGAGAGAGAGGGGAGACAGAGAGAGAGAGACAGAGAGAGAGAGAGAGAGACAGAGAGAGAGAGAGACAGAGACACAGAGAGACAGAGAGACAGAGAGACAGAGAGACAGAGAGACAGAGAGACAGAGAGACAGAGAGAGAGAGAGGTTAAGGGAAAAGGCAGAGAGTAAGCGATTGAACACAGACATTCTCCCAGCAGCTGACACCGTAGCACAAGATGAGAGAGTACTCACCATGTGTCTACCGTGGCTACCTCATCAAAGAGCAGCAAGCACATTAAAGTCGCCAACTCGCGCACATCTCCTCCATTCTCCTTAATGAGCAGCGAAGCTAGCAGGGAGGCAAAACAACTATTAAAACCAGCCAGTCACTTTATTCAAATAAAACCAGTTGGCTGGGGGAAGGGCATTAGCTGTACACAGCCTGCTATGAAAACACCACCATTAAGGTCACTAGTGCTCGCTACATGTAATTAAGTCTTATCAGCGTGGCTCAGGGCAAAAGTGGTCAACGAGATGTACTTAGCTGAAAATGTAACTAAGTGACTGTGAAAGTGTTGTGAGAGATGCTCGGAGCTGTGTTCCACTGACACGATGATTAGCAACTGATTGTCTCGTGAGCGAGCCTGAAAGCTCTGCCGTCATACTGCGATGGTGGCTGTGAACGGCCCCTTGGTGAGCGAGCTTGAACGTACCCCTCAGCAGAGCGAGGAGCAGGTCTTTCTGCTCCGCCAGCCGGCGCCTCAGGGAGGGGTCTGCAAACACCAGCTTTCTCAGGATACACACACAGGGCTCCAGCAGGCTGCCTGGGCACTGAGGGAACACACACAGGAACACACACACACACAAGCATGCACACACACACGTACACAAACACGTACACACACACGTACACACACACACACACGTACGCTAGTGTTAACGTGAATGAACAAATGGGTCTCCTCAGGCTTGTATGTAATCAGCCAAACCAGCCATGCTGGACTAGTAGCCTCTGTTCAGCAGAATGAAATTCAGCCCCATAGAATCATCAGATGAGTGCTTGGGGAGCTCTGGATTAAGACCTAAGGTTCATTTGACTGGCTGCTGTTGCAGCTGCTGGACACCATTTACTCTGACTGACAGTTTCCTCGCTGTCACACACAAGCTTCAAGGTCCGTGTTCAGGAGCGATACACACACACACACGTACGCACACACACACACACACACACACATACACACAGAGACAGACAGTTGATTCAAGGGCTGCTGTCTGCTTCCAGTGATGGAGGACTTGAATCTAGAATTAAGGGTGATGTTCAGATCTCGCCTTCAGCCTTCCGTTTCCCCTCTGAGAGTGAATGACCTCCTTATCTCAACTGTAACTCAGTCAGAAATGGTCCAATTGCCTGCATGTAGTTTCTCCATTCTTGCAGGGTTTTATTGTCCCAAAGCAGAGCTTCACATGAGCGGTATGTGCACACCCTCACCTTCACGTCTCTGCCGGCGCTCTCTGTGATGAAGGCCGTGACTGTGTCGGTCACCCCCAGCCTCTTCAGCACAGGGTGCATGGCTGTGTCTGAGGACATGGGGCACAGACAGACAGACAGACAGACAGACAGCCTTAGCCACAAGTGAACCCGCTGTGGTGCAGTGGCAGGTGCTTTGGAGTGCGGCTCCACGTTACCTTGCAGGACGACGGCCAGCTGTTCAGCAGCAGAGCGACGCAGGGAGGAGTCCACCGTGTCAGACGACAAGATGGCGTACAGCTTCTCCACTGACTCCGCCTGACGCCCGCAACACCGAGAGAGGAAGAGGAGGAGGGTGAGCCCAGTGTGTGTGTGTCTTCCTCTGAGTACGTGTCTGCGTGTGTGTGCGGCTATGAGATCGGACCTTCAGGAAGGACCTGTCGATGGGGTCCAGGGTGATGTCCAGCGTGGTGTTGAGGCAGAAGAGGGAGGGCAGAGAGGAGAGAGCCAGGTCCTTCTCAGCAGCCAGGTAAGGAAGCAGGTGCTCTACAGCTTTCACTCTCACCCTGACATAACAAACACAAGGCCTTCACCTGTTTGTACTGGAAAAGCTAGTTGTTCATGTGTTTCGTCTAGTGAACGATATTGGTGCCATTGAGAATCTCCTTGCAAAAGAGTCTTGAAAGAGAAATAAAATGCAGCTTTGACAAAATATTCTTAACAGTATTAATGCTACTTTTAAAGAGCGGATTCTATGTTTAATAAGCTGAGACAAATGGGCCCTAAATCTCCCTTGAACATACAAAGCTGATATCTTTGGAATGTAAAAACCCACAAATGAAGGCCTGAATGAATGCATCGTTACATTCCAATCGCTAATACAAAACACGGAATGAATCCACATTCATGCCAGTAAGGACACACAGATTTATGTAAGACATAATGCAGCGACTCAATAAATAATCTAGACATTAACGTATCAAATATTCAACCAACCGACAGCCAATCAATGAATCAATCCATGTTTGTAGCCAGTCCGGTCAATAAATCACCGTGCGAATTATTTTCGATTCAGCAATGAGATGGCTCCTATTTTGCGTTGTGTTTGGTAAGACCCTACGTGCTAACAGGAGTGAGGGTTTCCTCAGTTTGATGTCTCCATATTGAGCATGGCTGTGTGGATGAGCTGCATGCTGAGGTTCAGACTAACTGATGACAACATCTCCATGCAGCAGGAACCAGCTGGAACGCGTCCATCAGAGCTGGAGCAGAACACAAAACACTCTGCTGCTAGACAGGTCTCTGATTCAGCAAACCCCATGAGGTTTGATGTCCAACTCATCAGACAGCTAACACACACACAGGCCAACTCATCAGACAGCTAACACACACACACACACAGACCAACTCATCAGACATCTAACACACACACACATACACACACACACACACACACAGGCCAACTCATCAGACAGCTAACACACACACACACACACACACACACACAGGTTTGCTTTCAACGCATGAACATGGAACTACACACGTCTGCCCAGAAACACACACGCACGTACGCACACACACTCACGTCTGCTGTTTAGTGAAGAGGAGTCGGAGTGCTGCTCTCAGCCTGCTTGTGTTTGGAACCATGTTGTCTCTCCCCAGCTCTGACACTTCACTTATCAGCAGCACACAGTTTCCCAGTGTATCCTCTGTGTCTGCATAACTCTGCAACACACACACATGTAGAGAAACAAACGCAGACAGGCAGGCAGGCACGCACACACGCACACACACACACACGCAAACACACACACAGTTTTCAGGCTGCATGAACAGACAAAGGGTAACACATGGGAGTTCTAGCTGAGCAGAAAAGTAAATAAATATGCATCATTTTGATTACAGATGGTTTCACCCAGCCTCTGCTGCCACGACAGGCTCAGCGCTGGATGGGCTAGGCTAATCAAATCTAACTTGACGACCAAGTCAAGATATTTTGCATATTCATGCACTTTTTCCCCCCAGTACTGATGTTGCTTTTGCCAAGTATTTAATAAAAGCTTTGTTTCTGACATGGGGAAAAAACCGCAACATCACAATAAATGTAAATTTGAAAATGACAAAAATATTGTTTGGCCCCGGTTCCATGTGCTGCTGTTGCACTGCAGGCAGAGCAGAATTACCCTTTGATGACTTTTTTTCTGTTAAGAAAAGAAAATCCTTTTTAAAAATGGCTGCATAACAGCTTCCAAATGCGATTTCCCTTTAGGAGCAGTGGGCTCCTCCCCCGGTGTTCTGTGGTAGTCAGAGCGAGCGGAGGTCCACATCGTACCTGCAGTACAGGGATGACTGCGTAAAGAGCCTCGTTCAGCCTGTCCCAAGCGGAGGCTGTCATCATCAATCTCCCTTTCAGCAGAAACAGCAGGATATCCTTGGCAGCCGTGCTCACCTATGGATCACACGTCAACTTTTGAACCCCCAACGGTAAACATTAAACAAGCTGTTAGACGAGAAGTCAAGACATCTAAGCTCTTACGGAGCCGGTGGAGATGGTTCTGTGCGCTTTATGGCTATAGTGTGTGGAGATGGCTTCACGCTGTCATTTAACCTCACCATAAGCAGTCACTTAAGGCAAAATGATATCTGACTGATGATATATGTATGTTCTTAGATCCCACCCACACACCTTCTCCGCTGGGTCCTGCAGGCCAAAGGCACTGATCTCGTAGAGGACTCTAGCATGAAGCAGGAAGTGGACCCCACAGCAGACTGATGACACAGGCTTAGACCCATTCTGAAGCCCTAGGCAACGCTACAGGGGGCAAATGGGACAACATCACATGGGCCGTTATGACTCTTCTGACGCAGCGCTCCACTGCATGACCGTGACAAAGCCCATTAGGAGCGTGGTATGGCTCACCTTAACCACACTCAGGGTGCAGGAGTAGGTCTCTGTCTTCACCGGGAGAAGAGGGTGGGAGAGGAGCTTGAGAAAGACCCTCTGACTCTCTGTTTTTAGTAAGGGGCTGGCCTGGTCCATCTTCCACCTGACAGACAGCCCCCCAGCCCCCCACCCCCGACAGGAACAGAGGGACGTTAAACAACCATTACATTCTGGAAACCAGCCATTCAAAACCTTTACGGCTTGACTGTTTCTCATTGCAGAAAATGTCATCTATATATACACATTAAAACAAAGTCCATTATTCATTATGACAACTCATCATGTGGCAGGATTCCAGTGGTGGGATCTTACAGGTTGGAGCAGATGTTTATGCACTCCTTGATGATGGGCAGGTGCTGGTGAAATGGAAGCCCTTCTACAGCCTGGCCTGCCAACTCCAAGAGGTCTGGCCAGTTCTTCTTCCCCTGTGAGACCAGAGGAAACACTCTTCACATGCGCCTGAACGCTCCTGCCAGCAGCAACACAAGGATGCTTCCAGAACCCTTCTCAGAGAGGGGAACCGTGTATTCTGTTGAGAGCCATGCTTGTGGGGGGGAGGGGTAGGAGAGCGTTCAGTACCTCAGCCTGCGTCTCTTTCAGGAAGGCGCACGTGGACTCCATGCAGAGAGACGCACGGGCCACCCTCCGGTAGAGGGCGTGGCCGTCCGAATTCACCTGCTCCAGGTAAGCCACCGCAGCCTCGTGCATGCTGGGAAACAGCAGGCTGAAGGGCCTGTCTAGAGCGAGAGGGAGGAGGACGGCCGCAGTGCACTCTGGGAGATTCTCACTGGCCTGGGGAGGGAGAAGAGGAAGATGCTGAGATAGACAGCAGAGATGAAACGGACATGAAGGGAGTTCACACACACACACACACACACACACACAAACATGCACACACACACACAAACACACACTTTCTCCAGGGGCAGGATGGTCTGCAGGAGCCTGATGGTGAAAACAGCCGTTCCAAGGTAGGCCATCCGGTGGTGGATCAGGCAGCCAGGAGGACTATCTTCTGGCCAGCTCTGGTGATATCTCAGGATCTCTCCCATCTCGGCCATGCTTCTCTGCAGCTTCTCTCTCTGGAAAAGCAATCGCAGGTGCAATTGGTCACCACTTCAATCTAGCTGGCTTACGGGGGATCTCATAAAAATAAAAAAAAACGTTGGAGTTTTTTCTGATTGATAGAAGTGATTGCTACCAGTGGCGAATCGTTGAACCAATCTTTTATAGTGGTCAAGAGAGTTAACAGCCTCATAATTCAAGGCTACGACAGCAGTTCATGTCCAGCAGGGGGCAGCAAATACCCTTCCCACATACCGGCTTACAAGCTTGCAGGACAAACCCAAAAAGGTCTATCCCATAACACTAGTCGTCAGATAAAGATAACAAAACAGTCATGGTCCTAGGATACTGTGGACCTGTGTAAAACATTTCAAAGCAGGGGGGTACTGTGCTTGACTACAAGTCTACAAATCTCCCATGAACACCAGAGGGGACAAACAGCTCAACGCCACAGCTCTCCAACCCTGCTTTCTGAACAGCTACCTTCCTGTACGTTTGGGCTCCAAACCCATTTCGAAGCTGGTTCAATGGTACATGTGTGGTACATTAGAGTGGTAGTCATATCAAACAGCAAGGTAGTTCTCCAGGAACTGGAGACTGGAGGGTTGTTCTCCTGTGCCAGACCTATACACTGGTACTCTCAGGAGGGCGGGGGAAACGTACGGTATGCTGTTTACAAAACCTTTTGTTCAAAAAAGATCAAAAAATCAAATCACTCTATACTGGTAGCTGAAAAAAATAGCAAGCAAGAATCCATTTCAAAGTGTAGTTAATTTGTGCATGCTAATAACATTGGCTTCCGTAGGCTATGGGTTTGTTTTGTGAGCATGTGTGTGCGCTTCTGCATGTTCAAACGGAGCACATCTAACCTCACTCTTGACATTACACACTGTGTTCCATCAAGCATGCCCTTGGTGACTGCAATCTGCATTGTACACAACCACTTGTAGGCAAGTACAGCGATTAATATTCATGGAGATGAATGTTGTTGTGTTTGGACTTGCCAGCTCTGTTCCCAGCAGGCTGTGGTCATCCCAGACCAGCTCACAGACGCTGTCCCCCAGCAGCATGGCCGTCTCCCCCAGCAGCTCCAGCACACGCTGGAACACACGCAGCCCGTCTGTAGGGCCCACAGCCAGAGCAGGAGGCAAAGTGACCGAGAGACGAGAGAGACAGACAGAGAGATAGACAGAGACAGACAGAGAGACAGAGACAAAAAGAGGAGGAGAGAGAGAGACAGACAGACAGACAGGTAGAGAGAGAGAGAGAGAGAGAGAGAGACAGAGAGACAGATGGAGAGAGACAGACAGGTAGAGAGAGAGAGAGATGGAGAGAGACAGACAGACAGGTAGAGAGAGAGAGAGAGAGAGAGAGAGAGATGGAGAGAGACAGAAAAGATAAACGGGAGAGAACCAAAAAAAAAAAGGGCGAGAAAGAGTGAGGGCACAAGAGCGAGAATAATGCAGGTACACTTGTTTGAAAAACACACCCTGCAACACCTTCAATTTGTTAGGAATTACAGGGACACATTGTGGGATACTTTCACACTCATACTGCTGTATAAAAACCAGAAGGGAGGGGGTGTACTAGGACAGCAGAGTAAACACAACAACAAAAAAAGACAAAGGACAAAGAAACTATTTCACAGGACTTGATCAGCGCACGATCCCATCCACACACCTGTCCTGAGCATGGGTGTGGCATGCTCTAATGTGGTGACTGCGAACTGGGGCAAGCTAAGCTGCTGCAGCTGCAGCTCCAAGACGTCCTCTGCCCCCAGGTCTGGCAGCTCCAGCTGGGCAGCGTCCGCAGGAGACTGAGGGGTCTGCCTCAAGGCCTGGGAGCCTCCTCCAGCACCACGAGAGCTGCCGCTGTGGAGAGAGCAAACAAGGACATAAAAGCACTGAACAAGCGGGTGTGACAAAAACAAAGACGGCTGTCGAGGAAAAAACAAGCCCAGCTGAGCGAGGCAAACCTGCTGGAGGGGGCATCCCCATCCTGGCCGTCCCCGCTGGCCCTCTGGCCTGTGCGGCCCACCACGGAGGGCCTAGGAGAGCACTCCGCCCCTGGGGAAGAGGCCAGGGAGCGCTGGACCTGGGTCCCACGGACATCCTGGGAGCAGGACATGGACGAGTTCTGGGACACGGGGTCTGGGAGAAGACTCAAACTGATTATCACCTTCCCACTCGGGGATTGATACAACACGCCTATGAAGACGTAGGTGGGAAACACGCTATGTTAGAGTAGGCAGCGAAGAATAGGTCTCATCTATATTTCGTGTTGGAGATAGTGAGATAGTGAGTATCTGAGTGTGATGTTCCCTGATACTGTAGTTTGTGACCATTTAAGTCCCTGGACTATGTACCAGTGAAGAGATCTATAAATAGAGGTGTTAAGGGATAATTGGTGTGCCAACAGCCTGATACCTATGCAAATGAATCATAATTAATGCATTAGGAGCAATAAGACTACCATGTGAATCATCAGCCTTTTTTTCCTTCCTCTTTTCTCTCTATACTTAGACGTGAATTAAGAAAATCAGCTCCTGTCAGGATAATAGCTTTGCTTTTCTATCTATTAGCTGACTTTAATTTGGGAACTGCTGGAGGGGGGTTTAAAGTTCAAATGTAAAAACCTTGCTTTGCCGAGTAGAAGCTGGGGTCTCGGTGGAAGCGCAGTCTGGTTCTAAGAGCCACGCTGAGCTGCCGTAGGCAGGCCAGCGCCTGCAGGCGTAGGTAGCCTGCCTCCCCCTCACCAGGACCCAGCCTTAGGAGGGACAAAAGGTTCTGAGGAGAGACAGCGGGGAAACACCGGATCATGTCGGCTACAGAACAACAACGCTCCCAAATGCAGCATTTACCAGGTAAATCATATCTAATTACAAGTCATTTTCCACAACACAAGGTGGTTGTAAGGCTATAAGACTTTAAGACTACCACGTATTACTGGAGAGGAAAAAAAGTATATAATCCTACAGAACCTGAATGATCGGTACAAAAAAGGGCACTTGGTGTTTCGTCGATTGAGCTTGTGATTTGTTCAATGCAAGATGGATTTCCCTGCCTTCTGCCAGTAATGTCACGCCTTAGAATCTGAGTCCTTTGATCTCAGTAGGTTTAGCGGCAGTAGGAAGGCCCACGATGACTGTTGCATCAAAATGGAGGAACGACTGGGATCAAGGTGCGTGAAAATGCAGAGGGATGAGCAAGTGGTGTTACCTGGACGATACTGGGTCTCTGGAGGAAGAGCTCAGCTGGGAAGTCCTGCATGATGACATCACGCAGCAGCTCGCATGTCGAACCAACCAGGTTGGGGTTGTTGCTTCTCAAAGAGCTGGGAAAAAGCAGAAAACATGGCAGGACGTTTGCATCTGAGCTAGTATGATCTGCTTGAAGTGAACTAAACTATGTACTTGGAGCACGTTCACAATCGCAAATCAGCGATGGAGGAACACTTGCCTCTCGTTGGATGACAGTATGTGTCGGTCTGTAGTGGTCAACGTCAGCCATGGGAATGTCGAAAACTTTAAGCACCTCACAGTGTTACCCACTGTAAAAGTAGATATACAACAATGGATCAACACATATTGCGTTTCGCAGCATGTTGATTACCATACATGATGAGTTCTCCTTCCTATGTGGATCTGGTGTTGAAGAGGCTAAAAGCAGACTAGGAGGTTCCATACCTGCTTGTGTCTGCGGTGGGATGTACGCCTGGTTTGGCTTGCTGCTCTGGAAGAAACCAACTGTCGGAGCACTCTGCTCTGGGGGGACTGCAACAACATTTCTATTGGATATAATGAAACTGCTCTCCAACTAGAGAACGCTACATTTAATTAGGCCTAAGTAAGTAAGTAGCCCTGGCTTAGCGGAGTCAAGAAATATCTAGTAGTGTGTGTGTTGTTTGCCATCAAAGATGTGTAGCATACAAAGCTAAAATACTGAAATCATGACGAATTCATCTACAATCACCAAGAAAGCTTCATTAAGGCTCACATGTAGAGGCGATCCCAGTCTGATCTTGGGAGCAGGCAGTCGGACAAGCAGTGAACTGCTCAGGCAGATGAAACAGCCGGTCGACCAGGCCGTCGACAACAGTCCTTAACTGGGGCTCCAGGCTGGGGGAGAGCTGTGTGAAAAACTCCACAGCCCCAACATCTCTCAGCATCTGGGCTCCAGTCTCGTGCTTTAAGGACAAAAGAGATAAGTATCTAGCTAGCTGGTGAATGTAAAAACCAAAACCAAGATGATATGGAGGTATGTGGACAAGAATACATCAAACATCATTGTGCATTATGGTGTCTTCAGTATGTCATACAGACATGGTTTATGTCTGTCATATAGCATAGATGATGACTGAATTAAGTGATAAGTTGACATTCATCATGTTGTGTTTAGCTTACGTTATTTGGTGAGCTATTCAAAATAATGTATAGACCTGATCAACTGTCTGTGAGTACTGTAGTTTGGTGACAATTCCCCACCAGTTTTACCTACCTTAGATAAAGTGTTCAGCAGTTGAAGGACCTCCGCTTGCATCGGCACCTCAGGAAAGTTAAACCATTCCAGGAGAAGGACGAATAGCATTCTCTCCTGAACCACATCAGACATGGACAAGAGGGAATGATCCAGCTTACATATGATGCTCTTCAGAGCACGAACTCTGATCTCCAACAGAGAATGACCTGTTTTGAGAGACAGACATTTGATGGACAAGTGCATCCTATTGGAAAGTCTGAACAGTCTGCCTAAAGTTTATCAGCACCAGATATCTGTAACCAACTCCAAGTACACTTAGATAGTCAAGTTGTTATATTCTTATACAGTAAATATATGAATAATTTATGGTTTAGTAGCTCAGCTAGACTTAGGCTGGCACAGTGCTGTGTGGTTGATTGTTTTCAAACTTAAACTTAAACTAGAAACGTGCTGTAGTAGCTATTAGGCTAGTTAGTTTGTCAAACTGCGCCATTCTTACCCATTTTCCTAATGAGAGAGCGTATCTCCATGTCCGGTGTATGATTATAGCCCAACAAACGAAGGGTTAATCACTATATTTTCAGTAGCCTAAGCGTTTACGTCCGTTTTTTCTGTTGCTGACAACATTGCCCGGGGTTTGTTTTCAATGAACGCGCCAGTGTCACTTCTTGCCGCTTCCTGGTAGCGATGCAGTTTGGGGTGCATTCAAGAAACGCAATTGAGGGGTCGTATTAAACGTTCAGGTCTCTCTCGCTCTTTAAATAAATATACAGTCTGTATGTATATACAACATGGGAGCAAACATACCCGCCATACCATCTTAATTTATTTAGCCTTTTCCCTGCAGGATACATCAGCTAAATGCCACTCCACATACTGTCAATAAGCACGACCGTAATGTGATTATAGGCCTCTCCCATCAGATTTGTAATGTTTGGAGAAGCATTTGAACATCTAAAAGGCTTTTTAGTTCTGATACAGTATGAGAGAAATCTTGAGACCTTCCGAATTATCATGCCATTCAGTGTTGTAAAGCATCAAAGGAGCTCAACGTTGCTTCTCCTGAAAAATCTGAGGTTATCTGACTGTAATAATTCAATTGCTTGAATTCTCACACTTGACAGGTGATGCAGCAATGTGATAAGTCTGAAGAGGTGATAATTAAAACCTTATCAAATTATACTTTCACGGGATAATTATATAATCACGTAGTACTTGAGAACACTTCTGGGAAATAAGTGCTTTTGAACATACACTCTTCCTTCTGGTTTGAAGCTGCTGTTTGGTGAAAGTGCAGTCCAATGCCTTCATACGGTAATTACATTCCCTCCTTCCTTTGACGTTAAAAGTAATTCCGTTTTTTTTTCATCAACCCTTTACTCTTCTGCTGTTGTTGTTTACTCTTCAAGTTACACAAACTATTCTACTCTCATGTGGTCTGAAGTGGCACATTTTAAGGCTCTTATCTATGTTTCCATCCACCTCAAACCAATGCGACATGAGACATTTCTTAAAGCAGGGCTCTGAGACTTTTACTTCACAAAGAAAAATGTTGACATTCAACTGATCCCCAATGAGAATACAAGACAACCTCTTCTCTGACAGATTTCAAAGAACATGGCACCTCTTCCGAGGGACCGCTCCTGTGACCAGAACCCTTCATCTGTCTGAAAAATACTGTGTCAGAGAGTAACCCATGACTATTGAGTAGGTTCAAATGTTTCAAAGCGTGCAGCCTCGCTTTCTTTGCCACCAGTCTGCTTTTAGCTGTGTTATTATTGTCAGAGACAAGACCTCTCTTCAAATACATGAGAAGTGGGCCATTGTGAGAGGCCTCAGTCCAACTCCATTGTAATTGCAGTTTTATTTTGTAATACACCGCGTTTTTATCTTCACTCTCTCTCTCTCTCTCTGAACACATTTTTGGAATATCTATACATGACTGCAAACCAGTTAGGTTTCTAAAAGGACGGGTGGGTGTTCTACCCTGGATCTGCTCTTTAACCTGAGGCAACATTTCAAAAGTAGTAGAAATGAATCCATGTTTGGAACCTTTGAAGCCAGATTCTGACCCTAATGTGGTCTAGAAGCATCATGCTTCCGATTTGAAATGTTATCACATACGTAGGATCACCGTGGAAAAATGGGAAATATTCCCCCACAGTATGTGAAAGGAATTCAGACAGATACAGTGAAGGTATGTTGCTAGGTGACAAGTATCATTTGATATCCTATATTGAAATGACTACAGTGTTATGGCCCCTTAAGTATAGCATACGTCTGTTGATATTTTAAAAGCTCTGGGGCTTTTCTTACCTGGGGCTGTTCGACAACCACAAATACATTTATTACGTCAATAAATACATGTGGGAAAAATAGATAGAGGCACATTTGTCTTTAGTACATCAGCTGTTTACACATTAGGATTTCAATTGTTTTTAACAGTGTAACAATGTCACACGATCAGTGTAGTGATAATACTAGTGTTGGTCATATATACTCAAAAAGAAAATGTACTGATTTTGAATTTAAATGTTTGCATTTTAAATTGAATTCAGAGTTTTTTTGTGTGCAGTCATGTCAGGGTGACATTAAACCTGAGTCAGTCACTGTGTCACTGTTTAGTACAAGCTTGTGGAAACATGAGAAATATTTGACTTACTTTATGCACAGAAAATACATTAACATTCAGCTCAGGTTTTACTATAGCTGACTCATTAAATTCTGCCAGGATACAGCTGTTGTAAGTGTAATTAATGCACAATCCTCCAAGACCTCTTACAATCTCTTCCCTGCGGATTGCAGGGTGACATAAAGGACTGAGCTGCTCTCTGAATCTTAAACATGGCCAAACCTGCTCCTTTAAACAGAAAAGGGGAGTGTCCGACCATGAAGTAAAAGAGGTAAACATCATCCATTCTATAAATGTCCTCACTACGTTGAGAGGAAAACCTCCTCCTGTTATTCCACATTCATTGCTAGGACAAAAACACAAGTGGTCCCAGCGGCTCTGTCACTGCTTGACATGCCTGCAGTGCTCCGTCTTTCGCTCCACTGCCAGTGTTGAAGATATGAGGGTGGGCACCTTGGGACCCTTGACAAACCCCCTCGGCAGAGCAGTCAAGTTGAAGGACTGAGTCAAGCTGAAGGATTCTGTGGACATATTGAACAAAGAATTTGCGGTAGATATGGGTTTCCCATGAAATTATAAAGAAAAATAAAAGAATTCCACCCACGTGTGTGAGTATCTCATTATAATACAGGTTTCACCGGTTGCCTGGTCCCATTTGGACTTGAAAGTGTCCTACTCTTTTGTTGAATACATGAATTGAATTCTGAAATGTAGATTTTTCCCTTCTATTGTTGACAGAAGAACTGGAACAAAACAGTATTTTTCAAAACATTTAACATGTTAACCATTGATAGAGTAATTCATACATATACCAACACCAAAATTCTCTTTCTTTCTTTGCTCTGTAATTGACAATGACACATAACAATATTTAAATTGTATATTATGTTAAATTAATTACCTCAACCTTTCTCAGACATAATTTCACTCCAACTAACAGACACAACAAATTTCGCTTATGCACACAAGTTTGTTTGTCAGGTCCAATTTGGTTGGTTAAAAACATTGCACCCCCTACTTGCCAGTGCCCTTGGTACATTCTAAGAACTTCTTGTTGCTCCCCCTCCTTCCTCTTTGCCCACACATCAAGTGAAGGCAGGCTGATCAACCCTAATAGGGACTGGTAATTAGAGATTTTGCATTGCTTGTCACATTGCAGCCCTAAGCAGGCTTTCCATGGTTGCTATACACTTGACAGTTTAACAGCATGGAAAAAAACAATATAATGTACAGTGTATGGCCCAAATTAGCCTGGCAGCAGTAAACACAATTACACACTTTAAAACAATACTGACACTAATTAGGCCACCAATGGCTCATTTCAGAGTTCAAGTTCTTTGCTAATTTCTGGGATGCAAAGTTACTGGAAAAAACACTTGGACAGCCAGGGTATGTATTTGGAATACAAATCAGATTTCTTTCCCTGCTTTGCTGTTCAATCCCTCAGGAAAACCATGTGAGTGGTTAATAAGATGTACAGAATCATGATTCTGAATCAGTATCTTCACAAGGACATTACAAAGAAAAAATGAATTGCACTGATACTCCCCTCAGAACGAAGTAGTTATTTAGCATAACCTTGTTTTGCAACAGAACCAGGGTAAAACAGCCTTCCTCATATGTATTTACATTTCGTTTTTGAAACTCCTTGTGCAATGGTACAACAAGTATGGCCTTTGCTGTCTACAGAGGCGCTGTTATTGTGTGAGGATTGCAGGGGCATGTTTGTGCTCAGACAACACCATTGTCAAAGCTGACTGTTTGAATTTGTTATGTCCAAAAATAACATTTGGCTGCTAAATGTATTTTCCCCATCCTTCTCTCCTAAACAGAATGAATATTTTATTTACAAGCATTTCCATTTCTGAGCCTAACCGGCTTTTTATTATTAATGAAACTTTTAAAAGTGGCAGAGTACATTGTCTGAGATTGTCTCATATGCTTTTCCAGTGTCAAGTATTGCATTAATCAAAACTGTCTAGCTACCCTGATTCATCGCGTGAATGCTGGATGCATCATGTGATCAAATACAGTTTAATAGAATGTTTCTCTCTCCGTGCGTGTGTGTGTGCGTGCGAGACAGACTGATCAAATTCTAACTTTTTGTTAATAGAATCATATACTAAAAATGATACAATTTGGTTAATCGACATTTGTTTCACTAAGTAAATCATTGTCGGTGTCAGATATTGGCAAAACTTAAACATTTCGATGCGATACGACCTCAGCGTGTGATTCGCTGTATTCTCAGAAGCCTGTTCTCCCACAATTCAACAGGCAACAAAGAAAGGAAGGGTTCGGCTGGAAGTAGCTATATTACAAGAAAGAATAGCCTTGCTTCTGTCTCTAAAGGAAACGGCAGCATCTAACATGTAAAACAATTAGCCATAGCCCAGACATCAGAACACTCTTTGAATGGTTGGCTGCTTTTTATCTCCAGAATAAAACACAGCAAAGTGATCTTCCAAGATATGTTTTTGACAGCTAAAGCTAGCTAGCTAGCAAATAGGCTAAGCTTGCTAGCTAGCTAGCTATAAAGCTAGATGCTAGCTAGCTAATCAGTCAGTCCTGGTTGCTGTCGTCTTCTTTTATTGGAAAACTCAAATCAGTTTTCGGAAAACCAGAAATGCAGATGTTCAACTAAGAGTAAGTAGCAAGCCTAGCTAGCTTTCCAAACACGGGTTTCATGTCTAGCTAGCCTTTCCGACACAGCTAGCTGGATAGTTTGGTTATACCTTGCTAGCTATGTGGCAAGTAGCAAATCAGTCAGTACCTTTAGTCAGCTGCTAGCATTACCAGTAATAGCATTGTTCGTTTAGCCTGACAGCTACTCTAGTGTTTGCAACGCCTTTGTCTTGCTAGATGTTAGTTTTATATAATCGTCAAAAGCTAAACAGGTCCACAAAGCTTATCACTGCGTTACGTGTCCGGGTATCAAGTTGACCTCATTATTTGTAGCCTAAAAAGTTTGAGCTAGCTGCTTTTGCATTCGTCGTTTACCTAGAAGCAAGGCCTGATATTAGCTTGCTTAATGAAACATTAGAGAGTACCAAGGCAGACAGCTAGCTAGTTAGCTCCTTACTAGCATTATACCTGGCACATTTTAACTGGCGCGCAGACAAGTCATTGTAAAATGTATAATTGCTAACAGATGTATTGCTTGGTAAAATATGTATCATTGATAATGATAGATTCTTTCACGATGGTTTAGAAACAGCTCTGCTGAATAGTTGACAGCTGTAAAAAAAATTAAAAAAATAAAGAAGAAAAATATAGAAAGCAAGCTAGCTACCACAGTTAATTTGTTGCTTTAAATGGGTTACAGAACAGGTATCATTCCATAGTTAGCTGGCAACTACTGCAGCATGTAATCATGATTACTAGAGATGTAACATGGATGAAACACTATCAACAAACACAAAATTATGAGTAACCTGTGATGGTTACTTTAATCATTGGCATTACATTTAACAGTGGTCTGTTTTATGCTGTTGTCTCTTCACAGGGGATGCCAGCAAACGTGTATGTATGAGCAGCTGTGTGGAGCCTGATGGGAGGACATTGTGGATAGCACCTTCATCAGGAGACCAGGAGTGTCATCCCACCCCATGCCCTCACCTTGGCGGACCAATCAGAATGAAGAAAATCAGCCTTAAGACCATACGCAAGTCCCTCAACATCAACAAGGGCAAAGAGGAGGGCGACTTTGTCATGCTGCAGCAGCCCTCACTGGCCCCTGACTTCTCGAAAGAGGACTCTTTGTTTGGGGGCTGCTACACCAAAGACCTCTCAGGCTGCGAACTAGGTGTCGACGAGGACAAGACGGGTCCTAAGGGCCGCTCTAAGAGCGAGAGCCTGATGGGTTCGCTCAAAAGGAGGCTGTCAGCCAAGCAGAAGGCCAAGGTCAAGGGAGGCTCGGCGGCCATGGGCTCGGCAGACGACGACGACACCTTTTCCTCCTCCTCTGTGCCCATCAGCTTCAATGAGGTCAAAGCCCAGCGGCCCCTGAGGTCGGCATCTCTTCGTAGCCATCATTACAGCCCCTCGCCATGGCCTCTCAGGCCGGTCAATTCGGATGACGCTTGCATCAAGATGGAGGTAAAGGTTAAAGCCATGGTGCACTCTCCCAGCCCTAGTCCCAACCTCAATGGGGTCAGGAAGGAATTCCACGACTTCCAAATGGAGGGGATTTTCCAGGACCAGGCAGAATCCCTGAAAACCATGCAGCAGCCGCAGAACGGTGACATGCACCTGAACATTGACGAACACGTGCCTGTGGTCCTAGGCCTCACACCCCAGGACTACATCCAGTATACGATGCCTTTAGATGAGGGAATGTACCCTGAGGGGTCCCACTCCTTTTGCCTGGATAGCTCCTCTCCCATGGAGGTGGTGGCAGAGGCAGACAGTGACTCCCTGCACACAGACCAGGTTCAGGTAGACCATGACCTGGTGAACCTACCCCCAGACATTTTCATGGAGCAGTCGGTGAATGGGCTGCTCCTAGGCTCTGCTGACGTGATGCTTCGAAGCTCCAGGGTGGAGCCCCCGCCCCCTCTGTCCCCTCTCTTACCTCCGCTGCCTAGCAACGAAATTCCAAGGACTTTCTCCGGGTTTAGCTCGGCCGACAGTCAGGTGGCAGAGAGGATGAGACGCCACCTGAACTTCGACCCTAACTCTGCCCCCGGGGTCAGCCGGGTGTACGACTCGGTGCAAAGCAGCGGGCCCATGGTGGTGACGAGCCTGACGGAGGAGTTGAAGAAGTTGGCCAGACAAGGCTGGTACTGGGGCCCCATAACCCGCTGGGAAGCAGAGGAGAAGCTGATCAACCTGCCAGATGGCTCTTTTCTGGTAAGGGACAGCTCGGACGACCGCTATCTCCTCAGCCTAAGCTTCCGGTCCCAGGTCAAGACTCTCCACACGCGGATAGAACACTCGAACGGCCGCTTCAGCTTCTACGAGCAGCCGGATGTAGAGGGCCACACGTCCATCGTGGACCTGATAGAACACTCTATCAAGGACTCGGAGAACGGAGCGTTCTGTTACTCCAGATCCCGCCTACCAGGATCTGCCACCTACCCTGTCAGACTGACCAACCCTGTGTCGAGGTTTATGCAAGTGCGCTCTCTGCAGTATCTGTGTCGGTTTGTGATTAGACAGTACACCCGGATAGACCTAATTCAAAAACTGCCTTTACCCAACAAAATGAAAGATTACCTGCAGGAGAAGCACTACTGAGGACATGAGATAGGATAATGGTAGCAACTTGCACTTTTGGGTTCAATTAAGAGATTTAACAAGGTTTACAGACATCCATACTTTTGCGATGATTGGTTTCATTGGTTCCTTGTGTCCAACAATGACTGTTTCAGTGTCCAGTATGTGTGTATAGCCTACTCTTCACAAACGCATAGAACCCATGTATGAATCTTTTAGAGGGCTACTGGTTAAGGCTAGGCTATACAGATGTAAGGTAAATTCTTACGTTAGATAGGACTATAGTTCTGGAGATCTCCACAGTAACTGCAAAAGGACTATGGAAGAATGGGAGGTTGTGTCAGAGAGCATTATTGATAGTTTGCGTTTTGTATAAAACTAGGGCCAATTGAAGAATATGGTTTCACCACACGTGACATTAGACATCTAAAAATGCTGCAATGAAGAAAATGTTACATTTGGGATTGTAATTTTCTCATTTACTTAATTCATGATTCATTTAGAAATTCCTCAAACTATTCAGAATTCATTGTGACCTATTTTAAAAGTGGCCTAATAAAAAAAGAAAGAAAAATTGGTAGGTTGAAATTGTTTACCAACCAAGTAGGTAACTACTTTGGCTAACTAGGTTGTAGACCTAACGTTGATCTAAATAGTTTTAAGCAACTTGGTCAACTTTGCAAGTAGGTAAACAAGCAGTGTGTTGGCATGTCTGTTTCAAGTAATAAAGGTACTATTAGAATATGCTGGTTTCTATGTTGCTGCACACGCAAGGCCAGTGTGCCAGTATGATGGCCTTTCAAATGCAACTATAAGTAACAAATGATCATAACCTTACGATTAAAAGTGTATCAAGCTTCTCGTCATTGTCCCTGATGGAACAATACTACCCCCACATACTCAGTTACTCTAGATGAGTTTGTATATTGGAGCAAAGGGAAGAGCACATAGTATGTGACACAAGTGCTTTATATGTATACTTCGACAGGGAATCATGTTTTCACGTAAGTCAGAGCATCTTTTGTCATTGGTGTCCTAGAAAGTATTTTGCAATTGATTTCAGACTACTTTGGTATGTTGGTAGATTGTGCGTAGTCTAGGCTTAGTTAGTGACATGTGAAGGGGCCAGAGTTGGAAACCACAGCGTTCAGACAGCAGAGAGTAGTTAGGAACATTTGAATGGTGTTGCATGTATAAAAAAAAAACTTTTAAAAAAAAAGTGTGCATAAAGACTTGTTAACAGTTTCTTTCTTTGAAATGTATAGACATGAAGGATCTAGATTGTATGTTGGGGCAAGGAGGGATTCTGCTCTTGGTTGTCATGATCAGGGGCTGGACATTGTGTGGAGGTTTTCCTTTCAGTTTTCATCTTAATGACATCTGCCATTTGGAGGACTAGACAGAGGCCTTGTTAAGAGGTTGAATCAGTGTTTATGATTGGCTCGTATCTTAATTTGCCTGTCATCTATTACTTTACTGGCGGCATTTACATCCACTAATGATATTAGTGATGATAGCCATCATGTATTTTCAAAATTGAAACATTACCAGTAACTTTTCTGTTATCGTACCTGGCAAAGGTATTCATCCGCTTTCAATCTACTTACATTTTTCACATATCAGCCTAATGTCAACACAACATACCCCATATTCAAAACACTATTCTGAAATATTTTCTTAATTTATTGAAAATGAAATGCAGTCATCACATGCCTCAGTATTCACAGCCCTAATTACATGTGCAATAAAGTAGTGGTGTTTGATACTTTTCTTTTCGCATGCCTTGATTTCATTTAGTTCACTAAATCCCAGCAAGTGATGAAGGATCTGAGTTTCTGCTGAGTGCTGGGGGGTGCCTGGATTCAGATAGCATTTATTTCTCCCGGAGGATGTTTTCGTGGCGTTCCATGGAAAACTGCATCAGGATCTTGATGATCCATGCCTCCTGCAAACCTCAGTAGTGGGATGGTTTGATTTGGGATCCCTGCTCTTTTGGGTGACTTGTGGTTATTTAGTGAACTAAGGATTCTGTACGGCAGAGAGAAACGTGAGCAGTCCAGGTCACAGCTGATCATGGCTGGCTGTTTACAGACTCTATTTGAACAAATTTGAAAAACACTATTTCTATAGAATGTTTTTTTCTTCTTCATTAGACTGGTAGTCAAATCTAGTGTCAATTAAGTAAGGTTGATCGTTTGAAATGGGGTGAATTTCTTCACAAGGCTCTGTACAGATAATGTCCTCCATATGGTAGTGTTGAAGTGGGTCTGTCCCACACACGACTGCACAGGTGTAGTCTGTGTTGGTGTAACTGTTTTGTATTTTTCAAATCCTTGGTTTGAGATGTCATGTTTGTGGGATTCAAAGGGTAAGGCTCCTGTAAAACAGCCATGTCTCTCATGACGATTATCATGGAATTCGAGAACTAGAATGTGGACTTAAATTGAAGCTTCTTTTTTCCTGAGAATTTAAATGTGAATTGATAATGTCAGTCTTTCGACTACATTAGTAATTATTACGCGTGTTTCTGTTTCCTTTGCCATTTGTTGTTTGATTTCGATAAACAGGAACCAATATGATATACACCTAAATATAGTATTTCTGCTGTGATTTTTCCAAATACTTCAGTAGCCTATTTGTTTTCCTCCCCAAATTCATTGTCATATTGCCTCCAATGTGGGAGGTTGATGCTTGGTTAAACTGCTGCGTTTTGAATTCATGGTTGTTTAGCACTTAACAAGCTGCATCAATTTGTGTTTTATGTTATGCATCTCTGCAAATGAAGGTAATTGTTTACAATGATATATTTGGTGGTAAATATCATTTCCCCTTTTTGTTTTTCCTTTCTTACACAAATATCTTGGTACAATTTTAAACCCCAGTTTCTTTAATGTGTTATACACATTTGTGCTGCTTAATGGATATGATTGCCTTTCTTTTATTTAACTATGGTAAAACAGAATGTCACAATTTAGATGTATGTACACCTAATGACTTATCATCTTGGGAGAGTGAAAATACATCTGCAATTTGTAAGAAAAAGAGTCAGTCAGTCAGTAAAAACAGCATTAGTATCTATTTAGGAAATCCTCAGTAGAAAAATGCATCACTCCAGTTTACATTTGTTGTTAACTGTCAATTTTCCAAAGTAGATTGTTTTGTCTTTTGTATTTTTTTCTTTTGGAAAAAAATCAAGTGATTTATTGCACATTTTGGATACAGTTCAAGAAGTTTTTGTATCTGCCGATTATAAATTATAAATAAACACTATATTCCGAAAGTTCTATTTAATGTTTTTGTATCTACTCAAACCTTAAGGGGAAATAACCACAAACACAGCAACATTACCCTCAACTTGTCCGTTGTCCATGTTAAGAGAGAGAGAGAACTCCCTACATGCGAGTAAGTCCTATTGACCAGGATCGCTGTTCCATAACACTGCCAAGAGACTCCATACAGGAGACCAGAGTTAGTTTTTACTGTTAGGGTGAGGAGAAAAGATTGTTGGAAGGGGGAGGAGGGGGGGGGTAATGGTGTCAGGCCTGGACCTCAGATCTCCTTTTACACCGCCTGCATCATGATGAGGAGGTGAGCCTTGTTAACTGTGGTGTCTGACAGCCCTCTCCAGGCATCTGAGGTGAAGATACACAACTGTTTACTCTCTCCGCTCGGCTCCTGATGATTTATTCATAGCACACACTGGTGGTCGCATGTCATAGTGAGAGGCCTCCATCATGAAAGGGCTCATCGCAGCCTTTCGGCTTCAGCTTTTTTTTCTATAGCTTTAAGAAAATATATATATATTTATTTGGGAATTTGGAATAACTTATATTTGCTCTGCCGGTTCAACCTTCTGTAGTGCAACTTGCCACGATATGAAACAGCATTTCCGTTTTTCATGGGGTATCTGTAGGATGCTCGTGTCTACGTCGGGAACATTCACTCTCCGTGCTCTGAATATCTACAACATTGATTAAGGCGAGGCCTTAAAACTATGATTTAGGAGCCATTTGCTTTGAGGGAACGCTGTTGTTAATTTGGCAGCAGCAAGCGTTGCTATTCCTGTTGCCTTTCTAGCAAATGTACCATCAAGAGAACAGCTTGAGAGTTTTATCTCCATGGTTCATTTACTTCCCCACATACTTACTACGTTGGATCGAAATGTTATTAACACAACAACTGATAACAAATCAGCAGACATGGAAAAGGACAGCTTAAGCTGCGACTCCTTCCTGTGGGTCGTTTGTGTGAGTATCACTGCTTAATAATCCTACACAGCATCGTTGTTTGCAATGGGGTTTTCTTTTTAAAGCTAATTTCTTGGTGCGATTATTAGTTAAAGACTGCTGACTTCAGAGGACCAATCCATCAAACTTCTGGGTGCCTGGATTGATGATCCAGCCCTGCCATCTGCTGCACTGCATGGCACACCCATTTGTCACTAGCAAACAAGGATGATGAGGATAGCTTGAATTAGTGGGTGAACATATATAACCTTTTAAATCGACATGCCAGGAAAGCGTTGGTGGGTCTGGCTTGTAATGATAAAGCTGCGGATACCTGCTGGCAACAGATGTCTCTCAGCTCTGAGTGAAAGGTTCAGCCTCATTGGTGCTTGTGATCTCATGCCAGCAGGCCCATACACCACTGAGACCATCTCCTTCCCCATCTATCATGCATTAGCTATCTCTGAACTTCAATTAGCCCTGTTAGAGAAGAGACTATGTCCATAATTACCAAGTTCCCCTTCCGTTGAAGGACTCATTTGACTTGACAAGGGCTGTGATCATTCTACGCAGTGGTAAGTTCAGCTGGTTCAATTGTATCTTTATTTTATTAATTTAATTAAGTATACATCTGGAATAAATAAATTTTAGGAGTAATTACTGCCACTCCAGACACTACACTGTTGGAACAAATTGATCCTAATTGTGGCCATAATATTCAGTACACAGCTTATTTATCTACCTACAGCACCTGCTCTGTAAAAAGACAGTTACAGTACCTGGCAGTGGACATTGTTAACTGCCAGTAGAGGATGGTACCATCTGGCACTATCTCTTTGGAGAAAATGAGGTAAACAGATAAAACAGTTTGGAGCTTTGATCTGGCCACTGTTGTAGCTCCGCCTCTTAAAAAATGGCAACAAGAGAAAGTGATGGGGAGATCATGTTTTCATTACAGGTAATGGAACGCACCCATTTGTTGCGGAGGGAGCCATAGCAGTCGAACCGCTACTAGCTAGTGAGTATCCTTGAGCACTAGTTGTCTCATCATATTTAGCATGGCATAGGAGTACGCTCTCAGTTTTGCATAATTCCGCACAAGGCCACAGTGGAAGGTGGTATGTTTGTAGAGTGGTGTGCACGTGTGTGGTTTGGGTTCGTGTTTAATCAAGGGAGTGTGTGAGCATGTTGGCATTTGTGATTAACATAAGGGGCAGGATTAAGGCCAAGGGGAGTCATAGGAACAGCCATAATTGCACCATTAAAAGGAGTGACATCTGGAACCCTGGGGCAACCAGGTAAGAGAGACACTCCTCTGCCATCCTCACACACACACACCCACCTACCCCGCCCTGTGACAGAGACAACGCTTTCTCCTCCCCTCAGCAACCTTCCCATCCCTCACGCGGGAGGAAGAACAGGTGGCGACCATCAGGAAATGGATGGAAAGTGTTTTGAACACGGGCCCTGCTTCCATTCCTCAAGGAGCACCTCGCTACCTGCCCTTCACCGACGGTCCAAGTGGCACGGTAAGGACGGGAAGATGAAACGAGAACAGGTGTTAGTGCGTGGAGTCTGAAGAGGGGGAGTCCTCCCTTAGGTCTCTGTCAGAGCTGCTCAGGGACTAACGCTGCCCTGCCTCTTCCGCTGAGCTCCGGCTGGCAGCACGAACCTGAACTCCCACAACACATTACACACTACAGGTGTTTAGTTCAGGAACACGAACCAACATTTACCACCTCGTACGTTCAGTCGTCCGTTTTATTCGACTGTTGGTTCTGTTGCGTCTCTTTTATTTAGTTTGGGTGTCCTTTTGCAGGTTGCAGGTTGTAGCAGTGAGTATCAGGCTACAAAGGCATTGCTCTATTCCCAACTTGATATTTTGTACAAAAAAATGCATCGAGACAAGATTTCACTTTTATTTTTTTTATAATTAATGACATGTCTGCCGCCAATCTGTTTTTTTTAACAGCGAGCCAAAGCACCGTCGCTTTGTGATTGAATTTCTCCCTCATCCTTCACACTTTGAACTACTGCCATCCCAGAGGCCACTGCCACTCCCCCAGTCAAGATGTCGCATGGCAATTAACCAACAGCACTCCTTCCAACGAGCATCGCTCCAGTCCTCAGAGCCGGCTTACCTTCACATGTATCCAGGCTTCATTCTGTTTAGCTCCTCCCTGCCAAACCAAGATGAACTACTGTACCGTAGCAAGTAACGCTTCCTGTGCAAGCTCAATAAACACTGCGGTGCTTCTCCGGGCTGCAGCTGTTCAACTTTGCTTCTGTGCTGCCAACCTCTGGCATGAGAGGATCAAGGCGTCTCTGAATTGAGTCGGAGCACCTGAAGAACCCACCTCCTACACAGCCATCATAGTGACATGCTCTGCATGAATCAAGCTGCGTCCCAGTCTGTCGCTGCTGTGGCTGTGAAAGGGCTCCGCTACTTATAGCTAGGCTCACGCCATATGGATGCCAGTATATGCCCGTGGTGCATTCATTTGAGAGTAGAAGCCTGGTAATGACTCCAGTGCTATTATTTGCCTCCGACGCGAAAGGCACATCATAAGGAGAATGAGTATTCATCATTACGGTCTTCTACAGAGAGGAGGCTGTGCCTTTCTCTCTGCAAGTCACCGCTTCAGGGTGGTTTGATTTGATATGCACACATCTCTCAGAGATATGCTAATTGGTCTGGCTCACATCACCCCTGGACATGAATCACGAAATCAAATCGAAAATAAAATCACATCACGCCACACCGTCTCTCAAGGGAAGAATAGGAAACATCAAGGTATGTCAATATGTTTGACCTCATCTGTCTTGATAAATTCTCTTTCAGAGTAACAAATGCATCTACTATAACAAGTGAATGCTTATTAAGGAATTTGATTTGCCTTAAATTGTGCTTTCTCCTTTGCTTTCAAAGTATTGAGCCTGTCAAAGTGGCATAGTGTCACTTCACAGTCCTTAAAATACCCCAACACTTCAGATCAGGCTAATGTCACTGATGGACAGAGGGCAATCTAAAGGAATATTACTCACGATCAACTTGATATGGATATTTTACTTGACAATTGTTTACCTTAGACATCATTGCATTGCACACATTTTACACTAGCCATCTATTCTATTCCTTCTTCATTAGCATGAGCACATACCCCACTCAACCCTAACCCTGATCCCGGCAGTGTGTCAACCCTTAGGGTGCCAGGGTTCTGACTAGATTGTTAGCATTCTAACCAACAGCACTCACAGTTGACAGGTTTTTGCTGACAATTATCCACCAGAAGAACCGACTGTTTTACACCTTGATTATATTGTCAGCGACACCATATGTTGGGGCTCCATGTGAACACTTAAATGGCTAAGTGTGTGTTTATGTCTTAACTGACTGATCAGATTTGTTAGTGAGTAATTTGATTTAAGACTGAGGGGCCCTTGTTTCCAGACTCTCCACTCCTCTGGTTCAGACATTTATTGAAACAAAAATGTTTTTTTTGATCGCTTCCCAAAATGCCTGCAATGCTGGAGTTGGTGAGTCACAATTTCCCAAAAGGCATTCTTGGCATACTGGCGTTCCTTTCATAAACATCTAGAGAGCACTACATGATGTTGGAAGTCTGACAGTCTGCAGGGGAAATACACTACTTTAGGGTAGATCCCACCATGATTTAGTCCTAAATGGTGTTCAGACAGCTGATTAAAAGCTGTTCGGATACAAGATCCCTTGTTTACTTCCTCCTGCTCTGCCAGATCTTAAATACACTCTTTTCAAGTGCAATTTAAGTTCTGAGAATCAAGGAACAGTCATGTTTATCCGATGCCTCGAAATGTAAAATCAGGAAAATGAATGATTCAGCCTCTTTCGTAGCATGTTCCATCCACAGCCATTCAACAGAAATAATCATTAGGCTGGTATGTTCTGTCCTGTTTCTTCAGCACACAGCAGAGTTTCCCTCTGATGGGGGAGATCTAAGGAGTGGATCCATCTCTAACCTTGATGGATATTAGAGTGAGCACATGAGGGTAGTGGGCTTGAGAGGGTGCCTGGAGGGGACACTACCAGTAGCCGGCATCAATGACGAAACCAGAGCTGAGGAATTAGGAAACAGGTTCACAGTTTGCTATATGAATGTACATTTCTTTAACTAGCTACCTAATTTATTTTAATGGTCAGTTGGTCGGCTGGTTACCCTGATGAACGATACAGTAAAACCCAGTGTTATTTTCAGATGATCATGGTAAGAAAATTCATAAGCAGAATCTGGTAAAGCTTTACATTTAATAGTAAGTTTACAGTTACCCACTAACCTCAGATTCCTCTCTTTCAAGTGAGTTTTACCTCTACTGATCCCTGTTAAGTCAGCTAACGTTGACTTTGTTCTGTGGACGTCCATCTGATTGACACAGCTGTTGAGTCACTCCTCTGTCTCTGCCTCTTTGAACCTCCAACCCCTATTCAGTCACACAGACTGTCTGGTCTAGATTCTGTAGTCTGAGGGAACTCTGAGGCCTAGGAGCGCTGTTCTTTCACCTAACATCTCCAGAACAGGGGAGCCTTACAGAGCTTGCTGTCCTAAATCTGTCCGTCTCCCTTCCCCTTAAATGCATCCCGGACTGACACAATGGCAGGCCCCTAAATTCATGCAAGGTGGCTAATGAGGTACGGTACTGTTAATGACGTACACTCATGCATTATGCAGAGTTGGTGGTCTTGATAGTGTCTCCTGTCCTGTATTACAGTCACCCTGCAATTGTTTCCAGTTAGTAAATAATGCAGTGCAGTCTTGATGAGTAAAAATGACCGTAGGCCATGCAATAGTAATGAAGATTGGGAGCAGACTAAAGCAGAACTGAAATAATTCTGTTTGAGGATAACGGTTAAATATCCCCAGCTGTCGTAGCACAGATCTGCAGGGATGCTCTTGGATAAAAGAATGTGTTTCTTTATTTATTCATTTCTAAAAACTGTCAGGAGCTGGAAATGCACTGTGGATGGTTTAACTTCGTCTTAAAATAAAAGGAGGAAAAAGACAAGAAACAAATAAATCAAGGAGTAGGACGTCTTTGTGAATTATGGTGCTCTAATAGCACAAACAAACATTTATCCAGATGTTTGATGTGAGACAAGTCACATGCCAGACTTTCAACACAATTATGTAAGGGAGAAGGAGCTAAACTGATCAAAGCTGAATGTGGTTGTGAGTTTTTATGTAAAACACTATGGGCGTGTTACAGTTTGAGGTCTGAAGGTGAAAGTGAAGGTTGATACAAAACTGTATATATATATATATAATATCTGAAGAAACCTTTGCTCAAGCCTGGCATTTTCTTTCTCTAAAAGGCTGTTGGACGCTCCACTTTTAAAGGCATGTAATCACCTGTGGTAGATTCTTGTCTCCACTAACATTCTTGGTTTTGAAGGTCAAAGTCATCTTTTAAATCAGAATCAATGCCTTGCGCGTTGGAAAGTACATATTTAGACATTTTGGAAAACTGAATTGAGTACATCCAATCTGTTGGAGGGTCATTGAAAGTCACTTGAATACTGTAAATGTGCTGAACCCAAGCATTATATGACCATTATTTCCACTCACTTTGCTCTCCAGAAATACCCATTGATTGTGACTAAATCTAAGGCTGTAGAGTCGTGTAGTAGAGTCGATGTTTGCGCCAGTAAACAGTAAACTTTGCTGCAGTGCATTGAGATGCCCCTAGATGTCCTTGTTCAGCAAGTGATTCTGATCCTATAAAAGTGAATTGATATATTGTTCAGAGGAAATATTTTCTGATGGAAAAGTATATTTTAAATCACAAAAAATGGTTTGGTGAGGAAACAGGGAAAAGATGACAAAACACAAGATGGACATGCAAACAAGGCAGAGCAGCATGAGAATCAGAACAAACCCATATGTGTTCAAAAGATCATCTTAAACATATGGACAAAATGTAGCCACACGAAACTGGATAAAACCTGCCAGACAACCCCTGGGGTTGCCTCTATCGGAGATTTTAAAAGTAAATGCTCTCTGCTTAACAGTTACAGTACAGGGATGAACAAGGAATAACTAACATTGACGACTCCTTCTATAAAGACACACTCATTCAGATACTCCCTGGTTTCTTCAAGACCAACCCATCTCTAATGGATTAAACCAACCACAGACATTACTATTCTATAAGTGTTCAATATTTTTGCTCCAGCTAGATCTAGGGATTTCAAAACAGCACATATTTGATTTGCCATCTGTATAACATTTCAACAGCTCTTCCAAGGTTTTACAAAATAAGCTGGGATACTTAAACTCTCTGTCAGCCCGTCTATCTACAAACCCCCTTTTAGAACACAAAATATGCACAATGTGCAGTGTTTGGATCTATGAATCATAAAGCTAAAGAACTGTCAGACTCAGCATTGGGGAGCCGGCGTCTCAACAGGAGAGATCTGGAGCGCACGTGGGTGGTATTTAAAACTAAATAGGAATAAAATAAGGTGAAAATATATAAAGAAATACCATTCTTTTTACTGAGCTGAGCTCATTTGCAGGATGACAGACACAGAGAGAGAGAGAGAGAGAGAGAGAGAGGTGGAGAATGAATGGAAAGGAAAGAGGAAAAGAGATGGAGAGAGAGAGAGATGGAGAGAGAGAGAGAGAGAGAGAGAGAAAAGGAAAGATAAACAGAGAGAAAACAGAAATCGTTGTTTCATCGGAAGGTTACCATTGAATTAGTCTACAGGTTAGTGTCTCTATCAATGAGTTTGTTCCTGTGGTGTGACACAAATAAAATGTGACACTTAAGCTTGTTTCCACCGTTTAGAATGGTGCACTTCCTATGACACATTCTACTTCACAAAACTTTGAGAAGTAGTGTTAAAAGATGATTATTATAGAACTATTACTGTCTATTCTCTCCAGAATTTTGAAGGAAATGTTCCCAGTAATGTAGATAATGCGCATATTAACTACAAAAGCCACACATTTAAGAATATTATCTCAATTGATTTGGCTCCTTTTGAAATCTAACGTTTCAAGCCTGTGCTCGCCTGCCCAATGCCTGTCACTCAAGAAAAAACTGGAAGTCTCCTTTCATCTGTACAGGTAGGTGGCTTTATTCAGTATAAGTGCTACCGGGTAATAGTCCCTGCTATTCAATCCTATTATTTGAGTGTATTTATCATGAATTTAGAATAAGCTTTGGGGCAGTATCTATAATTTCTTTTGGAGAGAATTGGAAAAAAAAAATCAATCAGTTGTCACATATGGTATTGTGGTATGTTACAATACACAATGAGAACGAAATTCATAATTTATTCCTCAAGCAAAAAGTTCCACTAGTATGCATTCGCATTTAGACCTAAAATGTAAATATGTGTAATCCGCTACTACTAATACAATGAAATCATTACACATGTGTTCATGTTGTGGGAGGACCTGCTGCTTGTGGGTAACCAGTGTTTAAGATTCCCTTCTGACAATGAGGGGTTTTTTTTACAATTAGATGTTTTATAAATGTCATTTGATTTAGAATGTTCCATGCACATGGGTTCCTACCTTAATGGAACTCTGGAGGAACCATTATGATGTGCAAAACAAGGCTGTCATTCATCCTGGTGTCAACTGTAACAAGTACCCAATGAGAGGGGCAGGATGGCTTGCCAGGATGCAGTAAATCAACAGCCATATCTAAAGGTCTGCTACTAGCCTCTGCATTGCAAGTAAATAGTGACCTGATTATTGGAACACCATAAAGCTTTTCCAGAAAAAGTTCCCACATAATTATTTTT
The DNA here is from genome assembly GCA_036571765.1 of Plecoglossus altivelis. NCBI lineage: Eukaryota > Metazoa > Chordata > Actinopteri > Osmeriformes > Plecoglossidae > Plecoglossus > Plecoglossus altivelis. Next base: position 10,270,911 of record BROE01000024.1, on the reverse strand, counting down.
TTGAATACACGCAACGCAACTCGAAATAGTTCTTCACTTTGAACAGATTTGGGACGGTCTTATGTGGTGTTCTTGCAACAAGCATAGCAGAAAAATGCTTCCGTTGCTTAATATTCCATGTTCATGAGAAGTCCCCTGACCTGTGCAAACACACTCAGCAGCTACCATGTGGAGATTCCCACAAGTGTGGAGTGTCGTTATACAAAACTAACCGGTGAACCACTTGAACCTGATAGATTTTCTGGCAGTCACCTACCCTGTAAGGAAGGTATTTTCAGAGGGCTGTTGGATTCAAAAGTAAAGCAACAAGCCCTGATACCCAAGATATGACTTTCAACATGCCCTTGTTGATTTGATGTTCCCCACGTTAGGTGATTGTTGGTTTTTGTCCATTCTTCTAAACACGTTTCCAGCTACCGGAGAGGCCTGGTGCATTTGTATGTGTCTGTGTGTGAGTGTGTAAGACATATGCGTGGTCACACTTAGGTGGGTAGCAAATATAAGTGAAACCCTTGTTGATAGCGCTGTCCCATGCAGCACATACATGCTACAGTCCTGCTGCCAGTGGGTTGCCTCGACTCCAATCACCTAGGCACGGATAGCTTTTTGTTTTAAATGTCAATCTTGAATTTACTAACACATCACAAACTCAAAAGGATGTCAGTTGGAAAGTGTCCCCCCGAATCTCTCCCGCTCACTTTCTCTTTCTTTCTCTCCATCTTTTAGTTTTCTTTCCTCCCTCTTCTCCTTCTTCCAGACTACAAATAGAATTCTGCTGGAGTAGCTTAGTTGGGGTACTGTGGCACCTCGTTTACGTTTATACCTGGTGTCAGAGTCTTGACTTCCTTTCCCTTTGTTAATCTGCAGTAAACAACATGCCCTTCTAGAGACTGTGTATGGCGTGGGGACATATTTTTACCCAAGCAACAAAAAAAAACGAGGAAAAAAAAAAAAGAAAAAACACAAGCCATGATTAAAGATGATGCCTTTCCTACTCCACAGTGTGCACCATGATAAAAGGGGCTTAGATATCCTGGTGACAGGTTAAAGCAACACGCCAGGCTAATTGACGCTGCCTCTGTATCTCTCTGCAGCATCGAAATGTTACCCAGTTCTCAGATGTATGCACACAAAATCTTCCCAGGTGTGCATTGCAGTAATAAACATACCAATCTTCAGTTTTAGATGGCTGTCACATTGTATCTTTTACTTACCGCAATAAAAAGAGGCAAAATTATTTTAATCCAAGCAGTATTGTCAACATTGGTCTCTTCAGTATGTTATGCTAATATGAATTCGTGGTAGCCAGTAGAATCTGTGTTTTCTATTTGAACTCACAGCATGTCAGGTATTCAAATCAGCAAAGTATATCTGCATGAAAACATGTGGTCACAGTTTGGTGTATTTTCTACAAGGACATGATAGAGCAATCAAGATCATTCCCAAATGTCAATCACCTTCTTGTGGCAACTGAGTCAAAGAAATGAAAGAAAAAGAAAAAAAAACTGATGGAACAATGATTTAAAACCAACTTGGGGAAAAAAAAACACAATTTGATATTTAATTTAAAAGTTATAGATTAAGATACCACCGTTTGCATATCAAATAACAGATATTATTGAAGCCAAATCATTCAATGCCAATTATGTAAATGGTCATCTAGTTACACACTAGAGTTCTCATTTAGATTAAATACACTTAAGATGGTTGGAGTGTGAGGATATAAAGAGCTACACACTTTACTGCTGCTGCTGCTGCAAAAACAGCCAAATGCACTGCCACTGTAGAACACATTACACTCACATTTTCTGATGATTCAATTTTCTTACAATGAGCAGTGCTCTAATAATGTGTCACAGAAATTAAACTAAAAACAGCACAAGCATCAACATTTACTCCACAAGCCCTCCAGCTCATCTTCTCTCCCAGCCCATGTGGAGTCTGTGGCTGAGTGTGTGTGTTTGTCATAAGAGTACTTTCAGCTGATTAAATATGTGAATATTTAGAAATGACAATTCTTTGCACCAGCTGCAGATAGTCGGCAGGTCCATTCCTTGGGGGAACACCAAGCTGTTCGTCCCGCATTCACCAACACGCGCCTCACTCACAAGGAGGCTCCTGTAGCATTCAAGGGGGCTCCATGTTGTTTGTAGAATCAGATTTTTCCTGTAAATACAGAGCACTTCGCACGCTCCGTGTACAAAAGGGACCGTCCCACAGGAATGCCACTATTTGGCTTTCAATTAGCGATGCTGCCTCTCCCTCCTCTGCGCACTCCATTTGATAGCGGCCATGGTGGTTTTGGAGGCTGGTGGCTCCACTGTGTTTGTCTGAGCAGCCCTAGGGACGGACATGGGCCGTACAAGAACACAGTTCATATGCTCTTCTGTGCCAGGGACTGCAAGGCTGTTTGTATATTTGACATCAGAGAATATGCATTCTGGTATGCATGGTAACTGTTGGCAGACATGATAGATCTTCGGAGAGGGTTGGCGGTGGCTGCTGGAGCTTGAGGGGACGTGTAGAAGGTGAGGGATTCGGTTTGGGGCATATTTGTCAAAGAGATTGCGTCTGTGATTTTCTAAAACCCTTTTCTTCGTTTATTTATGCTCGTCCCATTAAAAAACGAATTCTGAAACGTTTCCCCTGTGTCAGATCGCATACAGATAAAACACAACGAACATTCCTGGGTGTTCTGTTTACGAGCATTTACGAGCAAGCACAAACCCAAACGTTGCCAGGGCAAGGTTAGGGTTTGTGCAGCGTGAATGCTGCATCCTTTCTCCTCGTCATTGTTGAGGCATATTCCTGGAACAGATTTGAAGCATCGTGCCAAGATCACCTTGCTGTCTCTTACTATTACTAGCAGAACGGATGAAGACCTTGCCCTCAGCTCTTCATTTATTTCTCCAAAGGAAGAAAACAGACAGATGTCATTTACATTACAGAAACCTCAGTCTGGATGTTTCCCTGCCTCGGCTCCAGCACCAAAGAAGAAAGGCTAATCAAGTCAGAGGGCAACAGCTTTCTTGTATTCTAACATGTTAGAATTTCAAACCTATAATGTGCACAGTTAAACAGACACTCAACAGAAAGAAATGCACACAGTGCAAATACTCAATACAAAAACTCATATGTACCTACAATACATAGACATCTATTTTGGCTGATTTGGAGTGACACTGTAGACATCCTATGATTTTGTACTGCTTTTGAACCTGAAGCGTCAGTACAGAGATTCTAGAATCCTAGAAAGCTAAAAAATGACCCAGTGTCTGGTCTAGAATATGTGAATAAACACTGGGATATTTGTTCTTTCCAAGATAATTGTTCTTATCAACCACAGCTCACAGGGTGAAATATTATGACACCTCTACTCTGCATGTGATGACGGCCCGATGCGTCTGCACACGCTCGGGGGAGCTCATTTGCATATGGCGAGGTGGGATGGGAGCTGATGAGGGGCTCTTACTTTGGTGGAGTGCTGGAGTCGTGCCTCACAGATCTCTTCTCTATCCCACCTCTCACACACACTCCCTGCTGTGCCCATCTGCAAGCTAGTCCCCCCCCTACTCCCAGAGCCTCAGCGTGCGTCAGCCCCGCTCCCCAGACTTTCCTCGCTCTTCTCAAGTGTCTTTGAGCTCTGCCAGGCCCCCCTTTTCACATCTGAAACCCACGAGCGAAACACACGCTCTCACAAACAAATGCACACCCCAAAAGTGCACCATTCCTCGTATACAAACACCAAAACATATCTGATGTAAATGCACAAACTTGCAATTATCAAACAACATTATTTTCCAGGACCTTTTCAATATACGGAACACTGTGGCTAGTTATTTACATTTTTGCATTCTCTATTATTCATTCTTGATTGCTGTAAAAAATACTATACTACGAAAACAGCATTAATGTCGCATTCTGCAGGATAGAGTAGGTAATAGTTGCAAAATTGTGGAAACATAGAAACTATATATTTATAGTCATACTTAATTATGAATTGAGAAACTTAGTATGGGGGATGTTGGTCTGTCCAAGTATATGTGGATGTTAACATTGATCTTGTTTTGATGAACTCAACTGCCTCTTTAAAACATCCACTTACACCCCATTCTGTACCTTTACGTCTGTAATAGCCAATCCATACTGCCACTCAAAGTATGTGTACCTGTTTGCCTGTTTGTCAAGCTGTCTGTCCTGGTGTCTGTCCAGCTGTCTGTCTCGCTGTCTGGCTGCCTGTCTATCTGTCCATGTGTCTGTCTGTCTGTGTTTAATCCATTTTTCTATCCCTACAGTAGCTGTGACTGTGCAGAAAGTCATCCAGACTCTGCTTCTGCTGCATAGATGTGGCATCATTATCAGCCCAGCCTCACCTTCTGCTGAAAGGGGTGAAATCAGCCACTGGTGCCCACATGCACACGCCTGTCAGAGCGGTGCCTCTCATACCCATATCTCCCTCTCTCTGTCCCCTCTCTCTTCCTCTCTCCCTCCCCCTCTCTTCTCCTCCTCCACTCTCCGCCTTCCTTCTTTTCTGTCACCCACCTCCACCACCCACCGTGCCGTGGAAAGGAAGCCCCTCCCTCTCGCTGGATGCCACACGGAACAGTGTCAGTGTGCAAGTCATTGGTGGGCTTGCCCTGTTTAACTTTCAAAACAGATGAGTTTGTGTATTTTGCTTTGTAGAGACTCGAAATACAATATTAAAGATGGTAGAGACTAGTGATCAAGGTTATAAAAACATCAGATCATTCACAGTTTAGATCTTCTTTCCCTGATTCTTTAAATGGCTATATTGTAACTGAGAAACAAATATTGTACAACAATATTTCTGCATTCTCAAAAGTTAATATTGTGATCATATCAAAGAACAGGTAAATAATCAAATAATAAAAATGTCTCTTTGTTTCTGGGTATTCAAATAAACCCTGGTTATTAATGGGAATTTCAGCGTGAAGGGAGAGGGCAGGGGTTTGTAAGGTACAGTAGATTCCATCAATATGCAAATCCTCTAGTTTGGCGGATGGAGCTACTGTAACCTATTACGTAACATATGGCACCACTGTGATGAATAACCAGCAGTTTTGTGATTTTTCTACTGGCTTTGGGGAGCTGAGTGGGGTGGCTACGCAATTACACAAAATAATGTATGTATTATGGAAATATTATGCAAATGAGCTAGACCTTTTCCCTCCTGTAGAGCCCTGTGAAGATTTGGATTGTAGAAGTTGTTTCATTATGTTGGAACCACCCAGATTATAGGTCTGTACAATATGCGACAAGTTTGTTGTGATTTTTCAAAATCCAAATGACATATTTGAGCTTTTATGCAGCTGAATATTTAATAATACAACGGCGTTTTCAAGAGAAGTCAAATTGATGACTAACATGAGAAGTACTGAAAGCACATTCTCTACCTTTTGTCCAGCCATAGTCCACCTGGGTAAATTCATGATGATAAATTCAAGTCATGACATCACCAGGCCTTTTCCAGCAGCTGTCAACCCCTGCCATCAAGCAGGAGTTCTTACCTTTGCCTCAGGGTGGAGCAAGAGAGCTACAGCATTCTGCCCCTCCCCAGACAACACCCCCTCACATCTCGGCTGTAACTCCATCCATCGGATTGGCAGTTTATGAGTCAATCCATGCCTAAATGCCTCTGACACACCAAGACTCCTGACCACCTGGGTTCAATCAATCTCACTTAGCACTCCTCTCATCACCACACTGTCTTTGAGGCTGAGACAACAGTGAGGGCAATTCTCCAGTAATGTTATCAGATCTTTTCAGGGGAGATAGGATGATCACTCTTGAGCAGGAGTAGAGAGGGAGGAGAGAGAAAAGAGCAGGTTGCTCTCTGCTCTGGGTCCAGTGAGGCAATTACAAGCTGGTCATGTGACAAGGGGGTGTTGAACCCAGAGCAGCCCAAAACTCCTGAGAGGAGCTCTGGCTCTGTTAAATTCAGGTGATACATCAGATCTGCCGTAGCAGGCTGCATCTACAGTCAGCAGACGTGTGTTTAAGACTCCCTGAGATAAACACAGTAATAACCCTCTGTGTAACCCTGTACAACTTGACAACTGCTGCGCTACGATCAAGCATTGACCAAGCACTCCGTGTTCCTGGCAACTCTTGGTTTCTTCTTCTCCACCTGTTCAGACTCATCGGTTCGTGACCGGCCACTGTGGAAGAACCCCAATTTACCAACAAACCCTCAGTGGTGAAAACCAGTGAACTTTCATTATTGCCAGTTTTGTCGACTCCCACAAATAAGTTCACACGAGCGGGAGCTCCGGATGATTGATACTGTTCATCATCTGGGCCTCTCTCCCCAGCAGCCCTAATCTAATACCAGACCACTGCCAAGCTGTGTCACCCATTCCAAGGAACTCTTCAATGTTGCCACGCTATCGATTTGATCTTAACAACATCCTTTCCACAGATTTTCCCCCACAGAGCAAAACAAAGAAAACTAAAACCATTTAAAAAATGCAGACAGGGTGAGAAAACAGAAAAACAAATGAGTCTGCTGGAATAAGTGAGTTGCAAATGGGGGGAAGAGCACATTTTCAACCTAATCACAGATAAATGTTCTTAATATCAGCCCTCGTCGTCATAACGGGTACGAGACCCCCTACAGCTTCCCCCCCTCTCTCTCTCTCTTTCTCTCTCCACACTATTCTACTGTCCTCTGTCTGAAAGTACAGTACCAGTCAGCATCCTTCCCTCCTCCTGAACAGTCATCAGATTTCTATCCACAGCGGTATAATCGGCCCAGATGAGACTCCTCCGGACTATGAACTAAGCATTTCTGAACAGGAGAAGCCCAGCAGCTCCAGGCCTGCATCAGTGTTTTTAAGGCATCGAAGGCAAACATCCCCACGTTAACAGGCTGGCCTGGCGTTCCCACTCTCCCTGCAGTCTGCATTCTTTTCAGCAGGGCTTCATATTTATCACATCAAAGACAAAGCAAATTGCTCCATAATTCAGTTTGGGGAAAATTCTGCCAAGGGTGCACAAAAAGAAAATTGCACAAAAAAACCCATCTTAATTTCCCAAGAAAGTGAAGCATTTATCGACAAATATTATTACAGGGAGGACTAGTTTGAGTATTTTGGTCCTGAAACAAACTTTTTGCTGAGCTTTGTTAAAGGTCTGCTCGTGGTTAAATTGAGCATCCTTCTGCGAGGAACACCTGATTTCATCTGCAGCTCAGCAAGGTGGCAGCTCCCAGGATGCTTGTCTCAAACAGCTTAGCTCAGCACCAAGAGACGAGAGATCCAACCTCCCGAACACACCGCGGAATAAAACATCTGGCTTAGCGTGTTTCTCCCCTGTCTAGCCTGTTGTATCCTGGAATAAAACCATGGGGTCTGCTGCTAGGGCTAGGTAGGAAATAAGACCACAGACGATTGCATTGGTATTGTTTGCTGTGATATAATATTACAGCCTGTGATAATGTGTTTAACAAACACGGTGGTGGACTGGCGTCTGAGATAAATGGCTGGTGTTGTGCGATCCGTTCCTCTCTGTGGACCAGATGGATCAGGTGACGCAAGGTGCTGTGTCTGGTCCGCTGTTGATGGGTAATTTGTGACCTGATTCAGATAAACACAGAGGTACCACTGTTCATCCCTTTTTTCCTCTCCTTCCTCTGTTCACCTTCCTTCATCTCTTCCTCCTGCTCTGTTCCTCTAGCTGTCATTTCTTTCTTTAATGCGTGTTTCTTTTTGTCTACCTTCCTGTCATCCTTTCTGTTCTGTACTTAGGACACCATACGCTATCCCATAAAGATGAGTCTAAAAAGTAAAGAACTACTTCTTAATGTTCAACTGTTGTTTTGATGGCAAATTGTTCCCCATTTACAACTCTTCATAAAAGTATATGTGCATGTTTTACACAATATGTCCCAATTTGACAAAATGCCACCAATCAGAGAACCAAGTGCGAGTGCGATCGAGTTCCCATTTCTAACCTCTTCATTTATCTTACCACATCCCAATGCTTCTGTGCCACAACCTGGATGAAGGTGAATGGTAAATGCATTATTCATAGTCCCTAAAAGTCTGAATATAAAAAAGGGCCGCACTTGGAAATATTTCCTATAGACACTGCAGTGGAGACAAAGCACTCCTGTACTCGATCATTCACAAATGTAATTGTTTCTTGTGTCTGTTTTTCTCCACGTGGAATAAGTTGTAGGTGAAAAGTTAAAGGCCTCTCTTCTGCATCGATTGGTCATGAAGCTGGGGACATGTAGTGGAATTTCAGCGAGCGAAAACAAAGACATTGAACATTTAAATATGAGTATGTGCCGTTGGGGACCAAAGGGGAAAAAAAAAAAAAAAAAAAAACCTCTTCGGTTTCCTATCCGATATGATTGATGACTCAGCTAGAGTATGGCATGTAATGATTCAGCATGTTGATCAAGCTTTTGTATTGAGGCCCTTGTTGGAGAAATATTGCTGTGAGACCGAGAATAGACAGCAACGAGATCAATTACCACTTACGTTCTGGTGTGTGCAGTCACGCATTGCATCTACCTCAAGCTGTGGGGTTACCTTCCAACAGTGCCACAAGCATCTCCTGAGCATTGCACAAACACAGGAAAACATCACAAAGTTTGACATCTACGCTATGCTACATCTAACTATTAACATACCGTACATACGTAATTATGCTTTTTCAACTAAACAGAGGGAGGAAGGAATGTAACGTTTCTTAAACCCTCTGCATCAGATTTCAATATAGCAGTGAGATACTTGCCAGTCTAAAGGGAATAGCCAGGGAGAAATATAAATATTTAAGTGGGCACTTGGTCAGGAGGTGCTGTATCTACAAAATGTGCAATTACTTCACCCCCTCCCGGGACGAGAAGCTGTTTATGACAGAAGGGCCGAAAGGCCAGAGGATCTCTTCAGACCAACCTACTTCAAATCGCTCTATTACTGACAGTGTCGTTTGATTTTACGTGGAAGCCACACATACGGGAGAGTCAGCATCCGTACACAAGGACAAATGCACAGTAACAATGCAGTTCAGGTCCTGAAGTGTTTGCAGTTATTTGGGTATGTCCTTTTAGGTGGAAATTCACATTCAGGAGCCATGCTGTTACAAGTTAATACATGTGTGAAGCCTGGTTACACTCTCCACAGCTGTGTGGCTGACAGCGCTTAGGGAACATATGCTTATGACATGTGGTGATAATATTTCGGACTTTTAACCACAGAAGGAGATATCACTGCAATACTAAACATTAACTTTCCAGACCTTTCAAATAGATTTGAAAGGTCTGACGTCGTCTAGAGGCCATCTCAACCTATGTATTTTCCATAAACATGATTTTGTCTTACTTTCTATTAGGGAGCAATATTTCAGCCCTGTCTGTTAATGACTTGTCCACAAGTCCAGCAGAGCTATCCAATCTGCAGACTCAGCATCCACTAGATCCAGAGCAGACAGGTGAAGATCAGCAATAGAAAAAGGTCAACAATGTTTTTCAGGTGAATGCCAAAGAAAATCAAGAGTATTTAAATTTGCCAAATGCTGACTTCACGGAAAAACAAAACAAAAAAAGCATGGGGTTCCTTGCTCACAACACTCGACATGACAGCTTGGCACATAGATTGAGAAAAGCACATGTTATTACTCCTCTTGAGTAGCGTTTGTTTATGCACAAGTAGACGCCTAGCTTATGTTTGTTGATTTACGTGGTAAGCAGAAAAAGAGCTTCACGCATGATAAGCATCAAAAACTGCAGCCACTTGAGACACACTATTAGCAATTTCCCAACAAGACGGACTACAGCAGTCAGTCAAAGACTATCAGAGCACATGAGCATTCTCATTGTGAGAGATTTGAGCTAGCAATGTAAACACGCTCTCAGCGCTCGCAAATTCAAACGAAATCGTCCGCAGAAAACAACCCAGACTTTTCTGATTTGATTTAATCCCCCTTGATAGAACAGCTGATGTAAAACATGCATCTGTTTCTAAACAGGCTTAAGGATAGACGACCCACCCCACCCTTCCCCCACCTCAGTGTCCTCCCCCCTACACCATCACCTCAGGTGTTATGAGCGTGTGTGTGTCTGCGCAACGATCCGCTGCCTTAATCAGACGCAAATCTTGTTTTCAATAATTAGCAGACAGACGAAAAGGGGAGAAAACTCATTTTCCTACGAGACACAGTGTTCATAGATAAATGTCATGAATGTCTAATAGCAGCTTTGTTTGCCTTTGCAAGGAAGCCCCTAATACTGAATTTAAAACATGTCATCCTCATCAAAATCGCATGTTGCTGTTTCATGTAAAATCCACATGCCAAGATGTCTTATTACATTGTCCACAAACAGATTGAATAAACATTGTCTGGAGATTCCAAGACAATGATGAATGACTAACATTTAGAAAATCAGACATTTTAATTTACAGCCTGGGTTAGATTACCTCTCAAATTTAATTAGACTTAAGGCAAAATATATGCATGCTAATGGTAGTGTTCCAATGAGACCTCAAACTGTAGACTAAATGCAACAATTAGTGCTGACACTTTCTTTCACAGTAATTGCATCCACACTGACATACAGAATTACATCAGAAAGCTGTATATGTGTAGATCATGATAAACTTGATCCAATCTTCCTCGAATCGCAAACTACCGCCATTCAAAACAACCACAGTGGCTACCATCATAGTTTGGTTTTTGTTCCTGTTGTCACTTTTACATTGGATGCCATTTATGGATACAGTGTTTTGCGCCACCAGGCTAGCTCTACATAACAGTACACAATACTGTGGATCAGGCTCACAGAGAGGAGTATCCCAGTGATGCGAGCAGCGTCTAAAAGACACCCGTGGAGCAAACGGAAAGCTGAGACAATGTGTCTGTAATATAACCTAACTGCGGCTCTTTCTTCAGGGGACATCAGCTCCTGATTAATGCATTCATCCCAGCGTGGTGACAGGGCCATGCCGGGCTTTCACAGGACCCAGACCTGACACTCAGGAAAAACCTTACCAAGATAAAGAAGTAATTAAGGACGGTAAAAGGTGAATATGATTTTTGGGGAACCTGTCAGTAATTGGACAGATGAAAGACGCACGGCGGGTGCAGACGCAGCCGCTGCTCCTCCTTATTAAGCTCTAATGTGAAAGCCGATACTTCAGACTGGGCGGGGGCAGGTGGGGGAGGAGGGGGGAGGGGGGGGATACAGGTTGCTCAGGGGGGCCACGGTGTCCCCTCCTCACTTAGAGATGAGGGAGCCCCCATTGTGAGCTTCAGAGCAGTCAGAATGTACGTCTGCTCCTCCAGTTTTAATTCAAAGGAGCAGCACAGAGCAAAGGGCTGACTGGTTCCCTGGAAATGGTCTTCGGCTAGATACTGTACGGCTGGCTCAACCTGGAGAAGCATGAGAGAACACGAACAAGAGAGCAGAGAAGGGAATGGGAGGCTGGCATTGTTCTTCTTATGTGACCAGGCTTACGTGTCGGAGAGTCTGGAAGTCCACTTCAGAGCTTTACATCTCAATGAGCCTTGTTGGGTATTTCGGGGGCAGTGTGTTTAATAAACACTTGACAACCTCTCAACCCTGTCAAAGGTACTCTTTCTCCCACTGTATTCTGAAGGATCCTGAACATCCTGTGCTGTCAACCAATGGTGCACAAGGCACATTCCCTTATTAGAGGATGTACAAGAAGACTTCTCCAAAAAGGTGCGAAGCTGTGAGGCAGATCCTCCCTCCCCAGTATACTGTACCATAGTCTGTCCCAGCAGGGACATAGTGACACTGGCTTATTAGTTATGTGAGATGTGCACAGGAAGCCATACTGGGAATGTTGTTGTTGCTGTGGGATCACAAATCCCACCAATCGCATTATGTGAAGATTGGCCTTAGAAAATGTTCGTAAAACAAAACTAAAATGAAGGTGACCATGTTTTAGTACCCGTGTCATGCATGCTGCACAATCTCAAGCCTGCTGATTGCATGGATGCATTGTGCCTGTGATTACAATTCAACTGGAGCATTTTTTGCATAGAGAGACATACGTAACAGTTTGCAATGTCAACATCTAACCCCTAATTAGCTTGTGTGTTCAAAACATTGGCGTGAACTCGAGAGCAGCCTTTGAAGTGGCATTAAGGCTTTTAGAATGTGAAAAGCAGCATCTGTGCAGATGCTCTGTTCCCTGTGAGGAAAGGTATAGTGGACTGCCTGTCAACCTGTGAACATGGGTCCAAAAAGCCGTTAGAAATTCTTCAGTCTAACAAGTCCATAGAGATCCAGTGGTTAACGGTTGGCACTTCTGTATCCGAACAAAAACATCTCGTCATCAGCTGAGTTTAATTTAAACCCAGTCTCAGTAAGTGGTTAAGTTAATGTGTCAGGTTAGAGTACAAAGTTTCTGTCTAAGAACACATTCTAAAGATAAATGTGTAACGTTAAATATATTCACATGAGCCCTTTTTTGCCTTAATTGTACCTAAATCCATTAGGGATAATGGTTGCTTTAAAGGTCTTTTGAAATGCCCTAAAGTCATAATAGGCTCTCTATGTTTTTGTGTGTTGTCTCCCCACACCCTTACTCAGCCAGACACACAGAACAAGTTTACAAAGTTGTAGAGGATTCATTTACTGTCTAATTGCCCCCTGAGGAGGCTGGTGTCAGCTCCCCTCTCATCGGCCTCTTGCATAATGAGTAAAAATGATGGAGCTGGGATAGATTCTGCAAAGGTCACACTATAATCCTCCTTTACAGAATCAAATGGAATTAATGAAAGCTCTCTGTCTGTCTCTCTCTGACTGTTTTCCTCTTTTTCTGTCTCTCACCTTGTATTGCCATTCTCTTTCTTTCTCTCTCTCTCTCTCTCTCTCTCTCTCTCTCTCCCTTCCTCTTCATTTCACTGTTTTGCATACTCTCTCTCTCTCTCTCTCTCTCTCTCACTTCCACGTGTTCTCTTTCTCTCAATCCCTTCCTCTGCATCTCACTGTGTGTGTGTGTGTGGTTGTTTGTGTACAAGTGCATGGTAAATTGCCATTCTCTGAACTATGTTTCTGTTTGAGTCTTCTTGTCATATTTATTAGTTATTCCAGCAGGGATCCTGTTTTACTCCCTTATCTGTTAGATTCATGAATTCCTTTTAATAAACTAATATTTTGCAGTGACAGCAACAGTGGAAATGAATTACTTTTACATACGAAATAACAAAAGATAACAGTATAGAGAGTAGCATTTCTAAGGAAATTGTGAGATGTGCTTGCTTTGGTTGCGGTTAAGGCCGTTTTAATGTAGACAACTATCTTTTCTTTTTTTTACTATATCACCTCCAAACGTCTTGTTTAACCTAACATCAAACATAAGTGTACTTAACTTTAACCTGATATGAAGTGATATTTCTGTATATTTTAAATAAGTATGCATCATTATTCAGAACATAGCAAAACATACATTTGCTGCTGCTCATTTACTCTTCATGTACTAAGAGGGAAGTGTAGAATTAAACTGGGTTCTTTTCTAAAGTCTTTTTGTGCACTACGTTATGGAGATATAAACATATTGTAGCCGCCTAACATTTTGGAAACATTTGCATTGAAACGAGCAAATCATGTGTAAAAATGATCCTTTCCTAAATAACCAGGCTATCCAGTATCTTAGCTGGAATTGCTATTGAAATGATGCAATCTGCAAACTGAGAGTACGCCAGCCAAAACGTAAACACGGTTGAAAGGTATTCTAGGAAAACTGGCTAATTATCAAAGTTTACTGGAAGCGATCTTTATCAGCAACCCAACGTCGCTAGCTGAGACTATGGGGGCAGATCATAAGACTGGCTATCCATGTTGTAAGTAGGGAAAACAACCTTACCAGTCACGCTTCTAATGTTTTCCACTTCAATTGCTCGAAGAGCATCGATACAGGACTTATAATGTGATACCCCTCTCCTGGTTTATTGCTTTATTTGCAATTTGCCAAATATAACTGAAAGGCCAAAGGCAAGCATACCCAATAAATTAGTTAATTTTCTTAATATTGTATTCTGTGTGGGTATTATGTTGCAGCCAGCAACCCTCAGAACTTAATTTGACAAAGTTGTCAAGATGTTACCAGTATGTCTAGGGAACTCACAGAATACTGCATAAAAACTGCATGATTTTAGATTGGGGGGATAAACTAATCAAACTTTTATGTTCTTTCTGAGTGAGAAAAAAACGTTGTCTTTAAAGTGTAATGATATGGACACACTAGAGTAGAAGTAACATCCTGGACTTTGAATTCAGTGCTTATCTAATTTTCCACTGTCCAGCCTTAAGGAAATGAACACCTAGGAATGTCATGATTCCTCATAGCGTGTAGTACCCCCCTCTACTGATAGAAAGTTGGATTTTTCCAAGATGAAACAAAGATTAGCCATGTTACCATCTAGCTGATGTGAAGATCTGAGGTTCTGGGACTTGACAATGCCATCCATAAAGAGCCGTTACAGTTGGTGATGGTACATGATGATTACTGTCAAAACAGGCACACAAAAAAACATCTTCCCCACAAAGCATAAGATGGAAATCATCACAGATATTTTGGGATTTCACCTGAGGCTTCAATGGAACTCTGTGTTGCATGACTGACTCACAGTGTGTATGGAAAGCTGCTAAATTTAGCTCACTGAGTGATCCTTCATACCAGCCCTAGATTGTAATTGGCAGATGCGAAGAGTCTTTGAGTTGTGTGTATGTGTGTGTCTGTCTGTGTTGTGTGTGTGTGTCTTTGTTGTATGTGTGTGTGTCTGTCTGTGTTGTGTGTGTGTGTGTGTCTGTGTTGTGTATTGTATGTGTGTGTGTGTGTGCCTGTGTTGTGTGTGTCTGTCTGTGTATGGGTGTGGGTGGGTGTGTGTCTTTGTTGTGTGTGTCTGTGTTGTGTGTGCGTGTGTCTGTGTTGTGTGTGCGTGTTGTGTGTGTCTGCATAGTTGGCTCCTGTCCTGGTCCTTTCACGGTTTGGTACCAAGGGGACATAAGCCACCTCCATCTGCCTTGAGTTTTGTGTCTCTTTCTGTTCCCAAATGAAAGACAAACACACAAGATGTTGGGTTTAAATCAACATTTTATCAGCGTTCTAATTACAGACAGAGACTAGGAGGTGCTGTGGTCCTACACACACTGCTGGGGAATGAACACAAGGCAGAGCTGTGGTTTTTGTACATGGCTGGGGACTGCACATGCTCAGTGAGCCACTGCTTCCTGCTTAGCTGGCTGTCCTCTGAGAACTGACAGACAGGAAGGCTTGGAAAACCTTGAATGGGGCTTATTCTTGAAAAATCGTATTGTAAACAGAAATATGACGGCAAAATATCCATATATCATTACATTTTATCCCACTGTCTTGGTTAGGAATTATGCCAATTTTTTTTTTTTTTTGCGGTACAGCCAGACACTAAACTAATTAAAGTTGTGTTAAAGTTTGTCTTTGACACAGAGAAGTTTAATGACACCTCCACACAAAAAGGCCTTAGCTATACAAGGTCCCTGACAACTATGATGTGTTTTCTTGTTTGATCAGGGTGCTTTGTGGTTTCAGTTTGAGCTCACCTTTATATAGAAGGTTCTAATAGTCTAATGAGCTATCACATTAATTTCCGCATGACTGTGAATTTCAAACACCTTGTAAAAGAACTCTTACTGTTCAACTCTTACTGCTCACCCATATGTTATTGATGGAACAATCTGGAATTACATATAGGATGGATATATAGACAGATGATAATTAACATACTTAATAGTACAATATACAATATCACTGCATTTGAACCTCACACATGCTGCGCACCTAATTGCCACTGATTATGACATGTTTTACCTCATAATTGGATACTCTGCCATTTCATACATATGCCACAGTACCTAATTGTGGTGAGAGCTGGTAACCTTTGTTAAACACCAATATGTCGTGTAATGATGATGTCCACACATTAACCTCTGCTGCTAAGCTGGACAGATGGCTGGCTGGGTTGCCCTTTCAGAGCCCCCTGCGTCTCTCACTGTGCTGGCAGTTGTGTGTGTGTGCCCATGTGTGTGTGTGCGCCCATGTGTGTGTGCGCCCATGTGTGTGTGTGCCCATGTGTGTGTGTGCCCATGTGTGTGTGTGCCCATGTGTGTGTTTGCCCATGTGTGTGTGTGTGTGCCCATGTGTGTGTGCGCGCGAGTGTTTGCATACCATGCAAATGTTTGTACGTTTGCATTTAGGATGATTAAATACAAGTGCAGCAATCAAACAGTCAGGCAATTGTAAAGTTCTGCCATTGGCCTATTAACAATCATGTAATATGATGCAAATTCAGATAAAGGAGAGTGTAGGTACAGTTTGTGATCTGTCGTTTCCTCTGAATCTCACTTATAAATCCTTCTCAAATGTAGAATGTGTAGCATGTAAAAGAATGAAAGAGCTGAACAGATGGATGTGGGGGAGAGAGATGGTGACACCACAAAGCCTTACAACCTTAGCAACTTTCAGAGAGATATTAAATATGTCCCCACTGAGCAAAATAAGAGAAACCAAGGCTGGCTGGTTGGGTTTTTAACTTGTCAGAGTAATCCTGGTATACGCCCCCAAGGGAGAACTGGCTACTGGCATTTTCTCTGTGATTTGTTATAAGAGAGTGAGTTTACATTTTGATTTAATAAGGCCCAAAGGCATGGCCCCAAACAAGAATCAATCATCAGGCTTCAGCAAATAAGGTGCTGGCCAGGGGAGACCAAGTGGACTGGTTTGGGATTAGTACTGCTGGAGAGCACACAAAGACACACGAGTACAAACATACAAAACACACACGCACATGCGCTGTACATATACACAATAACATGCGTGCTTTGGGATGCTCTCCCAAACACACTCACCGTTCCACAATCCTCACAGTCTCCACACATCCTAATGTTGCCTCTCGACCACACTCTCACGCCCGTCTCCAAGCATCCTACCCTCTCCCCACACCAATCTACCTCCTACACATCCTCACACCTGCCTACCTTTTTGCTTGTGTGCAACGGTCTGCAAGAAGGGATCTTTTTATCTCAAAATGAAAGCATGTTCGTCCCCTGCAGGACCCGTACAGATACTTCAGTAACGCGGTAATAAAACAGCCCGAGACTTGGTGGATTGAACGAATGCAAATGTATTTGAACCCTGAAGTGAATGCTGAGGGAGGTATCTGCTTCTACACTTCAACATCATCATGCTCAAACTCCTGGTTCATTATGCTAATAGAGGAACCAAACTAGGTTTGAATCCGACTACCTAGTTAGTGATTGACTCCATACCAGAGTGTTGTTTCTGTAGGTGTGGAAGGCAATAACCTCCTTTTTTCTTTTTTCATCTAAAGCCATTTTATTTCTCAATTGCACACAGACCTGTCTGTTCCAATTTCTCCTGTTTGTCCAGGATACCTTAAACATCTTGTCGGCTGTATAATAGTCAAGCAACAGGGGTTTTTGCAGGTAAAAATGATAATGATATCAAATGGATTACATTTTCTGAGGTGAAGTGTTTCCTTGTGGAGTGCCTGTCTGGAAATACAGTACATAAAGGGAAGCCGTAATAAGCCCTAGTGCAAGCCCATACGTGGCATGTCAGGTTATCTTCCCGTCCGTGCGTGTGTAATGATCAAGGTTGAACAAATCTCTTGAGGAGAGAGCCCTCTTGAAAATAAATTGTTAGATTTTCTTTATCGGGTGAAGAGGCCAGGGACTGGGGCGGTTCACAGAGAAAACATGACACTGCTGTGATGAGATAACAAGATTAGTGGCCCTGACCCTGTCTAATGCCACTCCGTCATATTTACCAAATGGTATTTGGAGCTGGCATGGCAGACAGCAGAAGATGGAATAGATTGGTGACAACAAAGCCATACGCCCTCAAGGGTGTGCTACAGTGGCACCTTATCCCCGCAGCCCTCCTGCTCATAACACAGAGCAAACAAACAGGAGGTTTCATCACTGAGTCCTAGAGCTCTCTATCAGGGGGACAGGAAGGGGCTGGGGCCTGGTTAGGGCAGTCAGGGACCTGTGTTGGGACTGATGTTTTAAGCTTGTGATTATTCTTGATCGTGTCGATATATGGAGATTTTAACACACCGGTTGTGCACACAACACAAAATGCGTACGCTTGCAAATGAGTGTGTGGGCACACGCTAATTTACCTTCTTCCACCTTGCCTCATTCCCCATCCACCATCTGTTTTTCTGTTTACTACACATACGTTCTACACATACGTTCCTGTTAAACAGTTAGGAAGTTACTCAACATTTTCTGTATTCCTGCCCCCCTCCCCTCCTCTCATTAGAAGAAGTGGAGGGAGGAGGTGAACAGAAGATGACAATTAGAGGTGAGGAAAGAGGAGGTGTGCAGAGGGAGCAGTCAGTGACATAGGAGAGGAGGAACAGTGGAGAGGAAGAGGGAAGGAGGAAGAAGTGTGGGGAGGTTAGCAGGAGAGGAAAGAGAAAGAGTCCAACCATTGGCATGCAGAGAGAGTGCGTGCCTCACACAGGGGGGTGTCGCGTGGTCTGGTCTCCTCGGAGGACAGAAAAGAAATCGCTCCTTGTCTTGTCAGGGATGATAATACAGTGTGAGTCTCTGCTGGGATCGACACCGGAGTGACAAATAAATATGCTGTGAAAAGAGCATTCATCGTCTGCTTGCTGAGAC
Source organism: Plecoglossus altivelis (assembly GCA_036571765.1). Lineage (NCBI taxonomy): Eukaryota > Metazoa > Chordata > Actinopteri > Osmeriformes > Plecoglossidae > Plecoglossus > Plecoglossus altivelis. Next base: position 10,252,226 of record BROE01000024.1, on the reverse strand, counting down.
GTGTGTCCTTACGAAGAAGGAGGGAGACATTCGTCAGTCTGTTCTGTAGATGCCCCCGCAGGAGGCGTTGATGAATAACCTCCACCTTGCTTTCACTTGCCACAAACACCGAGCCGTGCACACTTAGTCTACCATTGCCTCCCATCCAATAAATACGCGAACAATCACATGGGCAGAAGAACACACACACACGCACACACACACAGAACTGCTCTCCCCTTAATGACCTTCAAAAATATTGTCCATTATTCATAGCCAATGCCCTGGCAAGCTTTCTGGCACTAATAAGTAATTAAGCCCTAAGTGACTGGCCCTGGGATTGGAATGGCTACTCTTTGGTGTAAATATTTCATGTTCAGCTATGGTGAGCATGTCACATAGTTTAAGGCCCTTTTCCCCACTTTGCTATGTGAATGTACTGTGTTGTGATTCCATGACCTTGCTCGTGACTTGACTAGGCATAAGCCTTGCCAGGTGGGCTGAGAGCTCTCTCTTTCACTGATACCAGATTGGAACCTCTTTTGGAATCCAAAACGAACATTGAAATGACACTTGGTTGACTGGCATCCTGTGGTGGTGTACATGATGCTGACTGCGCTTGTTGGGGGAAATGGCAGAGAGAGGAGAACCGCAACGCTCCCAAGCCGCGTAGCTTCGAGTCCACTAATTGGTTGTGTAGCGTAGATGATGAATTCTTTTGTAATTAGACATTGAGGCAGAGATTTCTTGGCACATAATGTCTGCCCTCTGAGCTTTGTCGGACTTGAACACTTCTCCAAACTGCAGTGTGGTAATGGCTCTTCACTTTGCGGTTTATTTTTATGTCTTCACCGTTCAGCATGCACTGTACTGCAGAGGACTCCCTGTGAGCAAAAGCCCATCTATTATGCATACTATTAAATATGTATATCTATGCCTTTGTTTATTCGATTGGAGCAGACTGATATTTCTCTTTCTCTCCAAATGATTCAAAATGAAAATTAAAGAACTTCCCAACTGACTTACAATAGTGCTTGATGTCATTAAAGTTGGACGTGGTTTTTACGCTCTGCATCCTTTCTGACTCGAAACAAACTTCACGTGACATCACGGCACACAGGGATGTTTTACAAGCTCTCGCAATAAAACAGATTTTCCCCAAGCGGAACCCACAGATCCCACCTGCCTGTGACAGATGATCTTCTCCCACAGGTTCCAAACTTGCACCGAGATCTGACATCCCCCAGAAATCCTCCTTCAGACAGAGTGAGAAGCTGCTAAATGCCGGCTTGGGATCCAGGCCTACTGTTTGCTCATGACTCAAAGTCGTGTATTTGTATGTTAGTGCAGGGAGTTTGAGGGATTAGAAGGCATAATAGATTTCTGTGTGCTACACCAGAGTCCCGATTCAAACCATGCCTGGGGCTGATAAGCTTCCTGACTGCAGATTGCAGCAGAAATAATGGTGTTTTTTCTAGTATGGGGGTGCTAATAGCCTCTTAAGAAAATCCCAGAATAGTGGCAGATAACCCAGCTCTGTTTCAATTGAACAATGGCACTGGGATATGACTGGGTCCTCTTTACTCACTCTCGTCTACAATATCTCAGTTTCACTGCTCCTGAAAATCCATTAGACAAAGAGCGATGACGGAAATGTGGAAACCATTACAAGTCTTAGTGTTCTCCTCACAGGTCGAGCTGTAGAGGTGAAGATGGCTGAGCTGGCCTGGTGGAGTGAAACAAATAGGAAAACCTATGCACTTGTGTTCTTATGCACTTCTTTTCAAAATGGCCAGTGAACACAATGATCGAAATCGATTGGGCCTTAATTTGAGGACATCTCTATGGTGATTCTAGAGTGTGGTCCTTGGAGGAAGAGAGTGTACCTGCTGTTCTTGACCCAAGACATGAATAACATACATGGTGACAGATAGGGGCCATTAAAAAACAATAAAGACGGAATAAAAGTGACATCAATTAGATGAAATCAGTTAAATGTTCAGCAGCAGGTCCTTTTTTAATCGCCTCTCTAATTCCTCCAGACATTGTTGAACCGCACAAAGGCAGCAACTAAAGGAAGGATAATGATCTCATTGCAGCCTTAAGTAATTCTGGTTCATGAGTCAAACTAAAGAAATGGCCGAGGATATGAAAAAGCCAGTGTCCCACCAGGCAGGCAGTAACAAGTGCACACACACACATGCACACACACACAAACACATGCACACACACACAAACACATGCACACACACACATTTCCTCACGCTTCCTCATCATCATCAACAGAACATCCACAGTCGTATTTGAGTGTTTATGTTCCCCGTGTGAATATTTAATTCAGGCACGGGCTAAAACCAGGGACACATGCCACCAAATGCATCATTAATTATTAACTCACGACTTGTCTTTGCCATCTACAGAAGTTCTCAGTGCATTCATTAAAGTGTCTGGGTCTTATTGTGGAAGAGCTGCTCACCCTGATGCAGTAAGACATGTTCCGCCCAGTAGACAGGGAACCCTCCATCTTCCATGGAGGAAGGCCATACTTCCTATATCGAAATAGAAGACAACATAGAAATCGAATGGGGGTGTTAACTGACAGATTAATTCACAACTTTTGATGTTTGGTAACCATGAAGTCTGTGAGTAATGTCATCATCAGAACTAATAAAGACAATTATAAGAACACATTTATCCAGCACTTGAAAGAAAACTTGTTTTTTTATTTCAAGGCGTGTTAAGTTTGTTTTTGGCTCTACTCGAATAGTTATTATTTCATAACAAGTTCAATCTCTAATTATCTGTGTAATAACAATTGGTATAATTGCAGAAATAAAGGCGGAGAGATACTTGCTTGTCATTGATCTGACTTACTCAACTCTCAGCAACAATAAAAAGTGTGTTTGACAAAAGAAATCCAGGCAGGAGGAGCTCCCCCATCCTGCAATGATGGCAATGTTCAATGTTGTGGCTCGATCACGTCCATTTCAACGTATTGACAATCGTCGCATAAAGTTCAGTGGTCTAACTGTGATCAAAATTTAAAAACACACAGGTTGTTATACAGTCCAGATGTGAGTCATGGTTCTCCAGTTACTGAGTTTTCTCTGAAGCGTCTGTTTCAGTTCATGTCACTCTAACAGACAAGCCCCCATTAGTCTCTCTGACACGTTGTCATGTGTAAATATAGGGTGGACGGAAATACTATACGGTTGCATAAGTCAGCCAGTGATGACGGAAACAGGAAGCTTCTGGATCACCTGAACGTCAGCATCAGACAGTGTTCAGTCTGGAAGCTGCTAATTAAACACCCAGTCTGTGTCTATCAAGTCCAGCAGAGGCAGGTCACACTATTCAAGGAAATTGAAACATGTTTCCTATTAATATTAATCGTTCATTTCTTCCAAACAAGGCTGTTTGAGCCATATATTCAATAGCCTTTCTTTAGGGAACCCCTCCATTGTTTAGTTGTATTTTTTGGGTTATTTTCTCATTTCTTCTATCTCATCCTCTTCTCCTGTTTCTCTCTCTCTGTCTCTCCCCCCTTCTTTCTGTCTCTTTTCTCCATGTCTGTATCTGCCTACATTGGCAGAGGAATGGCTGATAAGTGTCTGTCTGCAGTAGGTTCCAGAGCTCAGGCATCATGCTAATCAGGACTGGGGAGAAATGACGGGCGGAGGAATGTGATTCAGACCTAATCTCAGGACTTGCTGGGGAAGCTAACTTGTGAGTTATTGTGCCCTAAGGGCAGATTGGACTTCTGGTTCTTTCTTTCCTTTTCGTCTTCATCACAATCTACAGGCACTTTGTGTGTGTGTGTGTGTGTGTGTGTGTCAGAGTGTATCTGATTGTTCTTAGCGTTCTGGGCTTGTGTGTCTCTGTCTTCACTCCTTGTCCCTTCTCTTGTTCGTCCTTCCCACTAGCAACTCTCTAAAACATTTCTTTGAAATGGCTGCATACACAAGTGGACAGAAGGTCACTTGCAAAATACGCAACTGGAAGCGAACTGACGTACGACATACCCCTACCGTCAGCCAGAATCTGCCAATGTGTTTACACCAGGGAATCAAGTTAGACGGTCAGCCAGAGAACTGAATGACACAATTAAATGCTGTTTTCAAGGAACAACTTCACTGGCCAAAAAAAAGAGAAGAAAAGCTGAACAAACAAAAGAAATACTGGGTTTTACTGACTCAGATGTAATCCAAGAAGAAGAGCACCTCTTCCCAGTGAAACCTATTACCAGCCCATAACTGCTATCTGAGACTGAGGCTGAAGATGGAGAGAGATGGCCAAGATTCCTTCCCTTAATAGCAGGGCTCTTGTTGTGTAGCTCAACAAGGGCATGCAGCCCCAACCTCCTCTGTTTCAACTCTGTAAACAGCTCATTGCAGCTTGGTGTTGACACTAAAACTAGATTCCATGAGGCAGTAATAGGGGCACAAATTCCTGTAATCTCTCCAGTTCCCTGGAGTCAAAACACATGTATCACTAAGCAATACAGGCAGGACTGAGGGATGGAGAATACACCGAATATATAAAAACCATTGGTTGTGGCTTCACCAGGGAAATGTATTCACGCCTGCTGGACAAGGAATTCTTTCCTTTGTTTTGACCCAAGCCCAATTTTTTTGTCGGTTTTTCCCATTTGCATTCTCAGATTCCCTGGAAAAATCACATGCATGACTTATTTTTTATGATTTATTTGAATTCCAGCAGCCCAATTTTTTCGCATTCACTGACTTTATCTGCAGTTACCAGCTTTCAAAAGGGCAGGAAGCCTCCACCTATACTGTCCAAGATGACACCAAAATACCACTGGAAGGTAGAATAGAGTGGAAACATATTACTATGAACTCCTCTATGGACACATAAAAATTATCCCTCTCATTTCCCTCAGGAGGATCTCTATGAATTTTCAGAATGATGCGTGGAGCAGATTCTCTCCTCTCATTCCCCTTCTGTGAATGCTCTCTGAAGACTCCATAATAGGTGGGGCAGTGATGGAGGGCATCTAATCCCCTGGAGTGAATTGATAAGAAACATAAGTGGGGGGTGGGGGGGCGGGGGGCTGTGTGTTGGAGAAATAAAGCTCCGGTACATAGGAGAGGGAAATTTACAGACGGGACCAATATCTTAAAAAAGAACTTTGTATGAAAAGATCAGAAGATATTCCAGACTTAGTATGATTTTCATCACTCTCTTTTCTCTCTCTCTCTCCACCATCCCACTTTCTCTTCATCTGTCCTCGTTGCCTTTTCTGTATTTTTCTCTTCATCTATTTCTTTTTGTCCACTCCCCTTTCCCTTAATGTATTACAATTAATCCAGATGGGCAAGAGAGAATACCAAAATTTCAATGAGTTCAATGGGATCAATAAAAACTAATTGTCATAGTCAAATCAAAATCCACAGAATTCCCATGGAAAAGGAATTATTGACACACCTGCCTGTATTGATTTAGCGGTGTATTATGCCCAGTGGAAAAAGTGAACACCGCAAATAACTCATAGATACGCAATTGTTTTCTGCTTGTTTAAAATAATAGCTGGCAGTTTGTTGTGATCTCTGCAGACTCCACATCTCTCCCATCAGATGTTTGACAGTCATGTTTGGGCTTTCTGGAGTGGTCTTGAGAGAAGTGTGTGACTGTAATACATGGTGACAACTCCTGCAAGCCCTCTTACCAGGGAGCAAAGATCATCAGACATTCGATGCTTTCAGAACATTTTCAGGCTCCTTCAGATTTTCCACTTTTTGGTAGTTACTGCCTCACTCTAAAATGGATTAAATCCTTTATTAGACTTAGAACCAGTGGCATAAATAATGAGGAAAAACTGTATTTATGGGCACGATGTACATCATGCAAATTGTTGTCCCTTGTCAATTTAGAAGTATTATTTTGATTGGAGTTGTGGGTAGATTTGACGGTAACGTAGCAAGTATTCAAATGTTTTTCATTTATTAGGCTTAAAAGGAGAGCTCAATTTCTTCGAGGCAAGCATTGAGGATAAACAAAAGTATGAACATATTCAAAGGTCATACCATTAGATTTGTGGAACATTTTCTGCAGTAATTTAGGGGAGTAGTTTCATGGGACTGAATGGGTCAGTGAGGTGTAAGTTGTTAAATGTTGCTGTTAAATATAACGTATTTCTACTATTAAAGATTAGACAATACTATACTCAGTGACTCTTTTAAATAATTGTTAATAATGATCATATAATATTTTCCTCCTACAACATTCCTACCCATTACATGTGTCAAGTATAATTTATGGATTTTAATAAAGAAGAGATTCCTTGCAAGGCAGTTGGAGCTGAGAGTGGTACACTGCAACAAGGAGTGTATGAAAACATATTGCAGTGTTGAGGAAAGGGAAAGCAGTCATACATCAAAACCACAGTAATGTTCATACTTCAGTCCTCACCACTGCACCGCCACCTTCAGTGTGTGCGTGTGTGTGTGTGTGTGTGTGTGTGTGTGTGTGTGTGTGTGTGTGTGAGAGAGCGAGAGAGAGAGAGAGAGAGAGAGAGAGGGTGTGTGTGAGGGAGAGTGTGTATGTGTGTGTAGGGGGTGGGCGATTGACAATCAACTTAGTGTGTTATCTGAGCTGCTCGTCTATGGTTATTTATGATGTGTATCCTCATTAGGACATAATCTCTTGGTGATAAAATGTTAATGGTGAGACTAAATCCCTGTGTCTGTCCACACTGGGATTTGCAAAGCTCTGTAATGCTGTTACCTCCAACTGGGAGGCTAGCCTCTCATCCAGAAATACATCATAACAGTGACCATGGAGAGAGGTGTTGGACCAAGGGAACGAGAGATAAAAACGATGCTAAAACTGAATTAAGTTGCAGGTCAACAGTTTCCCAGTAGTGAACACACACACACACACACACACACACACACATGCATCCATTATATTGGGATATTTACTCATGGACACTTTATAGACACAACACCGAGCTATATTTTGCACTTATTAAGTAAGGACTACTGTTAACCACAGTTATGTAGTTTTAATAAGGTTTTTCTAAAGGTTTTTGTCATTTCGACTAATCTAATTTGGTTAAGTATGGTTCTTTTGTACAGTGTAGTGCTCTTCAGTGAGCTTGTAACAGTGCAATTCCTTCCCAGATAGCAAGCATCTCTTTATCTCTACTCAGTTCTCATATGTATTCCCCAAATCTAGGCCATGATTTTATTATTCTAGAGACCATGTGCTCTCTCCGTTATTTGTGAGAAGAGAAGAACAATCAAGACTACAGTAGATCCACACCCAGTAAAATGTGTTTCCTCCAGCGCTCAAACACTTTCAGATGGGTACAAGCGGGGGCATTTTAAATCGTCTCCTTGCTCTTCCCTATCTGAGAATAGGGGCCTCCCTGTTGTGGAGGAGCTCTTAGAAGATGCTGCTCCATCTGCAGCAGCTGCTGGTCTAATGACTCTTTGATGCCATATGTCAAATCTCATCGCTTGCTGAGTCGAGTGACATTTCTGTTGATCGCTCATAGCAACGACGACACAAGTGGTCGACGCACCTCATCTGTATTTAAAAAAAGAAAAGCGAATAAGAAAAACAAATCTATACTGAGAAAGTCATGCAGCTCCATTTTATGAAGAGACACTTGCAAATTCTAGTGAGCTCACAGGTGACTATGGCACCTGTGTCATTTCCATAACAAAGATATTGTCATCAGGTAGATGTGTATTAAGCTGAAGGGCGCACAACACCTCTTGGAAACACATGGTATTGAATGTATTTTGGTTTCTGTGTGTGCTTACATTACGTTGATTTAATTGCCTAGAATATGTCTCTGTCTTGGTTGGCTCCTATGAATGTGTGTGTTTACGTGGAGATCTGTGTGTGTTTAAATGGAGATCTGTGTGTGTGTCCTCTGTACTGGATGTGTCCTCTGTACTGGATGTGTCCTCTGTACTGGATGTGTTCTCTGTACTGGATGGGTCCTCTGTACTGGATGTGTCCTCTGTACTGGATGTGTCCTCTGTACTGGATGGGTCCTTTCTAGTTGCCAAGCTTCCCATGCTATCTTGATAGTAGCAGGTTGTATCTGGGAGAACAGTTCAATTATTTCCACACCCATACAACATTATTTCCATATCAACAAAACAGTAGTTACATGCACCTTACAACACTTCACTGTTCTGTTGACAAGCAGTCACTCGGCTTTGCATTGACGCCTCATACCCTATCTAACTTCCCAGGTCCTCAGTTACAAGTGCTGCAGTGATGACTAGCATGCTGTCAAAAGAGCAGACAAAGATAGCTCTGCTCCTGAACACAATGACATCTTGAGGTGAAATCCTAAGCTTGCTGCGGAGGAGACCCGCGTTTCTCTCTATTGTGGCCTGGTCTTGTGCCACAATGTGCAATCCCAAAGGGGAGGAGTCAGGGTGTAGACATCAAGGAAACAGCTATCGCCGCTCATCACCTGACCAGGAGAGCAGCCTCAGGCCACAGTACTCCTCACATCCCACATCAACACCTCACTGCTGAGATGAAGGGGAAGAATGCCTGTAATCTCTCATCTCTCCACAAAGAACCCTCACGGTGGAGGTAAACATGGCAGAAGATGCACCGTTTGGAAGAAGTTTGTTTGCAAAGAAAATAGATCTGTAGGTAGTGATTTACGTGTGTACGTGAGTTGGCGGGAATCAATGATTATGAGAATATCTGGGACAAATCCAATGCCAGAGAGAAGACTCTTCTCCCGCCTCAACAACACAGTGCTTCTAGGGGTGAGCTGTCCCCCTAATGTCTTCTAATCAGCTCTCTACATCCAATCTTGGGTTCACCTGGAGAACCAGCTACTGATTTCCTGTCAGTGGTAAAGTACACTATAATTATGCTGCCATTTAAAATGTAAATGCTTTCCTTGCGGAGCAAAGCGGGGTGGAAAAAAATGAGGCTTCTCATTGAAATGTAAGCTGAACGCTTGGGGGATGTAGTGTTGAGTAAACCTTGTCTTTTTAATTAAAGGGAAGGGTGGCCTTGGCGAATTGCTTGTGACGCAGGGAACGATCAGGGCACTCAGAGGGCTGTAGTTCAGGTAAATATGCCTTTAAGACCTCATGGGACAGTGGAGAGGGCAGGACTTAACCTCGTCTGGGACTGAACGGACATTGGCAAGAAAATGCTTTTTAACTGGTTGGATGCACATTTTCCTGCCTTCACAGCCCATTGGTTTATCATGAATGTAATCTGAATGTCTCGTTAGAGTCTCTCGGCTGCCTAAAAAAGGCATTTTATCATATGAAATTAATCTAAGACATACATTTGCCCTTAGATCTATTTAAAACGTAAAGCTTTCTCTTTGAAACTGACTTTACATGCATTTGTGGCTTTAAGGAAGTCCCGTATTTCGATTACGCACATTTTCAGGTCGTTGCCACACTTTACATTTAGACTCTCTTTCCCTAGTTTGGGTGATTTTGACTCCAATACAGATTTGCAAATGCTTTACTGTTTTACCTTATTTCCCAAAACACCTAGATGTTTTTTTCCATTGCTTTGTGCTTTGTATCTCATAAAAAAATTCAAAGCCATCTTGACAGGGGGGATATTAGACACATATTCATCTGGAATCTCTCATTAATCTCCTGTTCTGGGATTAAAAAAACAGTGTGCACCATTACATGTGGACAGAAAATATGATACCGAGATCAGTAAATATAGAAAGACAAAGTCTTACGACCTTGACATTTAGCTTCACTGAAATGTCAGTGGATTATTCTGTTGACTGAAAAAGAAGAAAAAAAAGACAAGAGGGGAAAACAAAAGAAGTTGTCTCAAGGACAAACGTGTTTTTCTCTGTGATTCTCTCAGACAAAGCAGTTCGATTTTTCCGCTCAGTTCGCTGTCAAGTTTTGGTACATTTTAATCAGTTTTCTTAACAGTCTCTAAATTGCCCATTTCAAGTTATACATAAACTTTCCCTTGAACACCCCCCCCCCCTCCCAGTCTTATAGGTATTACATTTCAGCTACGTTTAAAGTACAGAAAGTTCAAAAGTTAAAACTAAAGAACATTAGAAGAAAGATGAAAAGTACACTGTTTTATCTAAAAAAAATATCACCGGATGCCGTTAAGTCATCCTTGCAGTTTAGTCACGCTGTATTGGAGTTATGTTAGCCATCAGGACGTACTAAAGAAGTGTCTGACGTGGGGATTAGCATAGGTGCATGACCCCAGTAACAAGTGCAGGTGTGCTGATTCAGATACTTGATTTTGTCCACTAAAGTAGATGATTGGTAACACATTTGGCTACGGTTCCTGACGTGGCATCCATCATCGGTATTGTCATGCTAACATTCTAAATCATCATAAAAACAGGCAAGTTGCAAGCGGGATCAATCGAAACAAATGCAAACATTTTGAGAGCACATTCATTTCAATCAGAGACAGCGTATTCCGTTGCAGCCACTCTGAACTGATTTCAAGTGTGGTTTCTAAGCATGACTTGCTCTAAGATGAAGCAGAGTAGGTCACCATGCTTTTTATGAGTGGGAAAGGCTGGAGCCAGTGACCAACACATATGCTCTTAATTACAGATATCCTGAATTAGACCTTTGACTGGGATCAATTATGATGGAGGTAGTAGTTAATGAATATCCAGTCTAGCTAATACATCTTTAAACATCTTGGCAAATCCTAATGGCCCGCACCCAAAGCTGCACTTAGCAATAGCTTACATTGCATCTTGTTAAAACTGTCCCCTTTCTGCATGATTTAATTGAGGTTGTGTCGTAACATTCTCTTTTAAACGGACTACATTCACAGTCTTTCTTGCAGTGACAAAATAATGCTGTTAAACATGCCCTGTTTGTTTCCCTTCTGTCTGGATGACACTGATGCATCCACACAATATTTGGTGTCTTCGGTAAGGGAAGGAATAGACAATGGAGGCTCTTCGGAAATGGGTTTGCGACACTAGAAACCTCAACTATTTAAACAGACGTTGAAGAAAAACATTTCTATGTACATCCCCGTGTTCTCACTTTTACGGAATCTTAACACACCGAAAAATGTTCGCTGGGTTTTTCTCACTTCAATAATTTATTTCTACTTCTTGGGATGCAGTCAACCAAGCAAATGCTGCCTTCCATCCCAGAACCATGAAGACACAAGTGTTTGTGACTGATCCGACAAGAAGAGCAGGTCAGATACCCTCTGCCAGTGCAGGTTTTCCCAAGTATGTATAAAATATAAGTTCAATATATTTTGGTCATGTTTAACGGAAGTGTTTGTGAGTGTAAGCAGGTTGTCTAGGTTACCCCAGACAGTGTCTGGCTGTAGCAGCTCACAAACACTCGGTGTTTGTTTGCAGCCCCTCGTCTTCCCTTTTTTTCCTCATCTCTGAATTTCTGTGGCTGACAAAACGTGGAGGATCAGCTGTCTGCTCTTTGTGTGTAACTTAGTTGGGTAGAAGTATCTTCAGTCAATCTTCAAGGTCTGGAGCTTCTTCAACCCATCAAATAGCTTTCTTTGCCTCGCAGCTTCAACCGAACACTGTGCAAGAACATCACTTTCTGATTGTTTTACATCAAGGGGTTTTGTTTAGCTCAAAAAACCATCGTCGCTCTATTTTACAGAGGATATTTACCACTCTGGTAAACGGTGTGTTCTTTAATGACGATTGTATTTGGAGGCGTTAATGGCCCGAACAAGCCAAACTCTTTCTTTGTGAAAGGACTGACAAGGTCCGAGCAGGTCCGAGCAGGTCCGAGCAGGTCCGAGCAGGTCCAAGCAGGTCCAAGCAGGTCCAAGCAGGTCCAAGCAGGTCCAAGCATTCACTCGTTTTCTTTGCGTATCCACAGCAGAGTAGAAGTTGGTGTTACTTATTTATACCTTCCCCAATGTTGTCTTCAGCATTGGCGATACGATTGCTCGGCCTCCAAAAGTCATTGATGTCCTTCTTAACTTGTTGAATCGCAGACAGAACCCTTTTCTGTTGGCGCGCCCTTCATGTATTTGCTGGGTTCTCCTTCATGGTGTTCATTAGCTCCTGTCTAGGGCCGAGCCACTTCTGCTACCATTGAGTCATCATCGTCAGACATTGCTCTGATATTTTCCTGTTCTTTTGTTTTTGTTTTTTTCGGGCAGTCCTTGACATTTTAATGTAAACCAACCTCAATAACTGTATTGCACTGCTGTAACAAGTGTAGAAGTATGAGTTTGCAATATTTTACCCCGAGTGTGACGGGAACGCTGAATTCGACAGCTGTTCCATTCAACGCTGTGATGCCTTTCATAACTATTATTATTTCCTTGAGAAATAAGAAGAAATAAACGTAGTAATAATTGGCAGTACTCTCAATAATGTGCTGTTTTGAGCATTAGGGTAAATAAAGTTGTATCTAAAGTATTTGAGTGTGTGTGTGTGTGTGTGTGTGTGTGTGTGTGTGTGTGTGTGTGTGTGTTGTGCATGAATAATATGCAGCAGTCTGTGTGCACGGATGCTGTAAGGGATCTGGAGCCCTGGGCAGACTGAGTCAGCCGTTACCCCTCGCTCTCCTCGCGCTTTGCTGCCTCACCTCTCACCTGCCCTTTGGCCCTCTGCCTGGGGACAGCCGCTGTCTCACCCCTCCTCCCCCTCCCTCCTTGCAGTCCCTTCTCAGCAGGGCACAGGGGGCTTACTAGTGCCAACCGACTCCTTACATTCATACTGCCCACCCACTACTCAAAGTCATGACTTCTTCAGAAAGTAGTTAGTTTTTCAGACTTTTTACCACCATGCTTAGAGAAAGCTGCCAACCCCAAGTAACCTGGCCACATGGGAAAGAGGATTCTTGTAAAAGGTTGAGGGACACATGCATATGGGCTGTGGGTTATTTCTCATGAGAGGCATTATCTGCCGTCAATTAAACGCAAAGTCTTTGTACGACGTACTTGTATGAATTACTCTGAATCCATCACGACTTATTTAACCAAAGAAGGTTTTGTGTCCACATCTTGTTTAATAAAAGCACTACAAGGACTAGATTTTCTCCTGTCGTTATTGTTTTGCCAGCAGTGCCATGTCTCTCCGACTCATCTCACTGAAATGTGCTTCTGCATGGCCTGTCATTCATAGCCGTGTTGGTTGATTGACAGCTGGCTCAGTGTGAAGAGAAGGTCTGTCTGTCACGGTTCACTGTGCCCATGTGTAGATTTAAAGAAGTACAGGGTGGTGGAAAACACAACTGGTAGTGAGGAATCAACTAAAAGATGACATTAGGAATGAGGTTTAGGATCATGATTCCCCTGGAGATGGTTGGCATGTTCTCCAGTTTGTTGATGGTCTGTGATCTGGATGCCACAGGGGTAGCTCTGCCATCGTCGGCAGGTAGGAGGATGTTATCACTCCTGAACACGCCTGAGGCGGTCCACCTGAGGGAATCTGGAAAACACCTTACGGTCAAGTACATTCAACATCCGCTTCACGTGCCGGGAGGCTAGTTGCACAATCGATACATCTTCATCTGTGATTGATCTCTGGACCAGGCCTTTACACTTCAACCATTAAAGGCTCAAAAGCAGTCACTACTGTCTTCCATTATGGCCCAATCTGGCCTCAGCTTTGATGTCCTTCAGCTGTCTGGGCCTGCTCTTTGGTCACACTGAACACATGGTTTCAAGGTCAGTGACTTCAAGGCTCTTGAGTCTGGGTCAAACAACGCAAATGAAAGAAGAGTCTTCCCTGATATTGGGGTGAGACACTGTAATCACGCCATTTAAGTTTGGATTGAGTCCTTGTAGAAGTATCGTGGTGTTTGTTTTCTGTACTTGCTGTCAAACGGACTTGGAAAATACATTTAACGAAACAATGAAACGCTTCATTCGACAGTTGAATTCTCCTGAAATGAAACGTGCACTTTTGATAGGATGATGTGTGTTTGAATATGTGTCCCTGACAGTTGCAGAAGACATGCCACCAGCTTTTTTTTAAAGAGTTTAAACTTGACAGTTTTTGTGAATGTCTCCATGGAAACGGTGAGAGGTTCTCATTAGGCTGGTGCCACAAAAATCAGTTTCAGAGGAACAAACCTCCTTGAAAAAAAAGCAACCTGAGAACCATGCAATTCAAAGCCACCTAAATAACAGACACAGCAAAGGAACAATGAATTTAGTTTTAAAATCTCAAAAACGAGAACTGCAAGAATAAAAGGACGAGGAGGAGGCCTTCATACCGCCACACTTGAGCAAATACAACAGTTTTGTTGTGGGCACAAAGAGTGTTTGACTCGCACTGTGTGCTTGTTGCGTCAGTCCATGTCAGGATCTTTCCCTTACGATACATTCCAGGCGGTTCTGTGGTAGTTGTGCTCCTTTTAATCCATACAAGATCTCCTTTTCTTCTCTTCTTCAGCAATTACGTCTTCCGTGAGAGATATTCCCCACACAGCCTTTACTCTGACACCACCTACATGTAAATGTACATTCATCCAATCTGTCACATATAAATTCCCTGACAGGAAAACCTACTGTCATATATTCCCAGTACTTCCTCTATCCATTATTTAACGTTAGGTATTTTGAAAAATGTTAATCGTATTATTGTGGTGCATTCGTTTTATTTCATTATTCCAGCAAAATCTATAATAAAATGTTCTGTATTTCAGTGCAGGAGTCAACGCTGCTAAATTATGAACCAATATTCAACTTGCATTGCATATTTCTTTTTTATCTCAGTACAATGCCCCAGGATGAGTCATAATGTAAAATAATGCCAGGCGCCCCAGAGGAACACTGTGCTTCCCAAACCCTGTAAAGGATCACACCCCTCTCTCATTTATGGAGCAAGCAGTAGGCCTTTTCCCCCCAATCCTAGTTTGAACAGATGGCTGTAATGAGTGTATACTGAGATCATGTATCGCTGTGTTATTGCCCCCTAACAGGGTGAGGTCCCAATTTAAACTTAATGTCAAAGTGAATGTCTTGTTTGTAAGTGATAAAGTGGAAACGAAGCAGACAATTGAAAAGTTGAGAGCATAAACTGGATAACAAGATTTAACAAGGCCTCGTCGATGACCAATGTATTATACTCACAACCATGACATAACTCATAAATGTCCACAGATCGTTTTAGTGGTATCCTTGTGGGCATTCATTACTCAGCATTATCCCTACCCCCGTACTATTATCATCTAAATGTAATCACGATCTCAATCATGAGGTCTCCATTATCATCAGGCCATTTTATTGGAACAGCACCGTTTGCTCTCAAATGGAAATAAGGGTTGTTGAACCAAATGCAGCTTTATTTCCGGATAAGGAAGTGGAGCAGCGGAAATGAGGAGAGGCCATAACATGCCTTGTGGAAAACTGGGAATTAGATGGAAAGTCAGGAAGAAAAAAGTCTTTATTTATGGAGAAGGAAAAGAACACGCCGGATGAGCAAGGAGGAAATACGGCAGGCATACCTGGGGACAGTGCTGAATGGAGAGAGCTGGTTCCCAAGACAGGAATTCTGCTGAAACCATGTGAAGAGCAGGATCTGGCTGATGGGTGTTAGAAAGTAGGACAATTTCAAACTGATGATTATTTTTATCCCAGCGAACAAACAAGTCAAATGACTGCATTTCTGTGTAACGTGTGTGTTATGTTTAACACATCCTGGGGTATGTTTGAAAGTCAACTGGCAGTGTGTTGAATGCTTGAAAGCACCTCTCACCCTTTATATTAATTACAGAACACACAAAAGCACTCCAAAACACATCTCATTATCCACATGGTGCACATGCCAAGAGAGCTGCCAGGTCTCAGGTAACAGAAGGGCAACATTAAGTGTGGTCTTTTTTTTTTGGTGTGTTTGCGTGTGCGCGCAATTATTTCAAGAAAGGTGTATGGAAGTATGTGTTTCTGGCATACTCTGCCTAATCATAGAGAAAGAAAAGAGAATACTGAGTGAAGAAAAGTAGCGGGGGATGGGGAGGAGGGGACTGCGCTGAAAGGGGAGGCAAAGTAGAGAGAGAGTGAGTGAGTGAGTGAGTGAGTGAGTGAGTATACGAGAACAATATCTCCCAATTTGGCTGCACTCTGCTGTCAATTTTGTGCCTTTGCAACTGGCCTTCACCTCCCTCTGTTGGCCTGATGGCCTGTGAGGGGGAGGGGATGGCTAGGAGAGAGAGCAGGCAGGCGGGAGCTCTCGGTTGATCGTACAAGGACTGAGAACACCTGACAGAGCCTCCAAAGCACTGATGCTCCCTCGCCTCCCCGCCTGCCCGCCCGCTTGCCTGCCTGCCTGCCTGGCTGGCTGCCTGTGCCAAAACCTACAACTGCCTCATACACCTACTCATCACAAACAACCAAGAGGAAGACAGACACAATATTTACTCCTCCTCGTTTCTGGAACAAAAACAGAAAAAAAGAAGAAATCGAGGAATAAAAACACAATATGAAGGCTGACAGCAAATTAGTGGCCTGCCCTGACACATGGTAGTATAGTGGGACAGGTCCCCTCATCCCTTCTTTTTATTATTATCCACGCTTGAATTATTCAGTAGCCACCATTAGCATACAGGCAGCCATTTTATATTTAGCCTTGCCTATGTTGACTGCATCAACAGCCTCTCCAAATATCCCACTAGCACTCCTGACACAGGAAAAGAGGCAGCGACTTAGAACTGACTGCAATTAGTGACCAAGAAGAGCAAATGTTTCCCCCTCCCTGTTGTCAGATCATGAGCCTAGGACCTGCCTGAACGTAATGTCTTTTTAATGCCTGACAGAAAATCCATTCCTTAATTTTGATGAGCAGGCAACACTGGTGGATTATAATGTTTTTTTTTCTCCCCCTCCTACAAAAACAGCAGCACATATGGCGTTGTAACTATCAACTGGCGTCATTTGTCACTATTAGTTGCTATGTGAGAGAGATTCTCCTTGTCGTCCTCATGGTCTCATTTGTTGAGTTCAATTTGTAGACAGGCTGGGGAGAAGCGAGCTGTGGTGATGAAAACCCACTGCAGTCCTCCGTTTAAAATGAAACCCTGGCATGGTAGTTAAGGGTTAGCTGCACACCAGCATCATTAGACTGAATTCAGTTAACATTGGAGGCCTAGAAGAGACTCATGACCCGTGGTGCTGTGTGTGTGATGGGTGCCTGTAGTTGCATGTGTGTCTCCAGCCTGCATGGCAGTGAGCGAGATGGGACCGAGTTTCAGACCACACTTTCGTGCTGTCCTCAGCCTTGCCAGCTGTGCCCTTTGACCCAGCCTTGTTTTAGATCTGCTGTCAAAGACCTCCTTCCTGCTGCCATCTCTCCTCATAACTCTTTGAACTCATCACTTCTCTGTCCAAATTTAGGATGTTGAGTGGATGTCTCCTTAAGGCTGAAAGACAGTACCGTCCTGCTCTGTGAGGTGAGTCGAAGACAGGCAGGATAAAGAAGTTTCACACAGGGGGCTATGCAACAAAAGAAAATAATCATGCCATATAAAGGCCATTTATTTCTTTAACAATGAACAACAACGTTCCTAATTCGAGATGTTGTAAAACACGACTCATTTTAATCATGAGAAAAGCCTCAAAATACAATAGCATCCTTCATCCTATATCGGTTGGGTATCTTTACTTTGCCAGTGAAGTATTGTTGATGACATAAGACATACAGTAGAGTACAACATCTGTCCAACTCTGTGTGTTTTATCTTTGCTTACCTACCTACTATTTATCAGCATTCTCCTTGGTGATATTCATGGTTTTCTGTCACTCCAACCCTAAACGGGTGAAGCTCAGATTCTCTCCCTATTGTTCTTCTTCTGCGAGAAGAAGTCTCTTCTTCTAAGACTTCTGCAAATCCACCACTGAAAACACAGTACAAGCAGAAAGCAGGCTGTCTAGTGTCAAACCTGCTCTCAGAATGGTTCCCATGGCCATATGAAGGCCCGCTGAATATAATCATTGTTGTGTGGTCTCACCTACTTCACACATTTCTCACATACAAAAAAAAAATACATCAACTAATACTGAATCAACGGGAATGTGTTGCAAGATAAAGCCAATGTTAAGGGGTTGAGAACGTCTGAGTATTGGTGAAGGCTTGTGAAGTCTAGTGTAACCCTACAGCTCCGGCTGCATCATGGCAGAGTTTTAGAAATCAACGGTGATTGTCACATGAAGGGCTTCCAGTCTCCTTGGTGTAATTTTAGACAGCTCTGATTCCCACTTATCTCATGGCATATGGCAGAATAACTTAAAGTCCCCTTTTCAGTGTAAAAGGACAGCAATGCATTTTTCTTTTCGTTCTCCTTTGAATTTTTCTCTTGCAAGACTTTGCAGCTTTCTAATGGCCCCCTCTATGAAGAGTCTTTTAAATGCATTGTTCTGTAATCTCTCTTTTTCTCTCCTCTCTCTCACTTCGATATATTCCTCTCTCTTTCCTCTTTCTTCATCTCCATCTCCACATCCCTCTACTTTTCTCTCTACCACTCTTGCTATCACCTCACGCGCCTTCCAAAATCATGATTTTAAGATGATGTTTACAACAGACCTGCAAATACAGCAATGCTTGATTCAACAAACAAACAACAAAAGTTTAGAGAAAAGTTATATTTGAATTGTTTTCACCATCCGTAGCACGCTGAGAATGTTGCCTCCCTAGAATCTGCTGACACTATGCAGTGTTCTATGGTACCATACTGTGAATTTGATGTCAGTCTTTCCTGTTCCTGCAAACATTCATGCCCAAAAAAGGCCGACTGTCTCACAATCGTGTCTAAAAGCCACAACACCCATCCTCTTAGTCCGCGGCAGAAACACACAATTTGAGGCTGTTAGAGGCCCGTCTAGAGCTTCCTGTTCTCTGTAAAGGGCTGCACCCCCACGCTGGCCTGCAGCACACCACTCTCCTCCTCACTACCCCCTTTCCAGGTGGGACAAGGTTTCAGAGAACAGACTCCCCAGGCACCAGTCCACTACTTCCTGACTCGAACACAAACACACATACAGTATACACATGGTCATGCACAAACACACACACATACATTATACACATGGTCGTGCACAAACACACACACACATTTGTTCCTCTGTGGACTCAGCAAACATCAGGACCAGGAGAGAAGGGGATGAAATGTGGAGGGTGATGAAAAATAACAGAGAAAATAAAGAAAAAGAATATAAGGGAAGGATGAGAAAGGGATGAGAAAGGGTGGGCTGAAGGAAGGATGGGGGGGAAGAGGTTAGCAGGAGGAAAACAGAATAATAGAGGAGGGATGAGGAGGGTGAAGGGAGGAGGGGTAAGGGGAGTGAGACATTGCCCCTCAGTTGGAACAGCAAGGTCTGCATGTGGGAGCAGCTGTTGTGCCCTCTAGTTTTAACCCTGAGAAGATGGACAGAATATTAATTGTGCTGCTAATACAGCTTATCAGACCGGTTGGCGGTGCAGAGAAAGCTAAATGAGTCCTGCAATGTGCTTGTCAAAAATGATAAGTGATATCTCACATGAACATTCACCGGACAATTCCATCAGGTTCTTTGTTATTTGATGATGTCAAGGGGGTCATGGTAGACATCATATTTGATCCAGTGTTTAGGAAAACATTGAGGCAAAAATAATGCCACGCACACATTTCTGGATGTTTGGTTGTGTCGAAACGCTTTTGTGTTCAATAACAGGCAATGGGAATTGACCTCAATAGGCCTTGTCTTCCTAATAATAAACATAAGCACAGGGATCTTAGATCTATCCCTCTGCTACTGTCTTTTCAATGGCAGAAACCTGCCTTGTGGATCTCTAACAAACGAAGCTTTTGTCTCGCTCTACCGTATCTACAGTGAATCAATGCAGACCGTTTAGTGTTGGTTTGGTTGTTCGTTCTCTGACAAGAAAACCGCTCGCTCGTCTGTGATGTACTTAACGAAGTGCTTGGCTAATTTGAAGTCAGCTCCTCTCAGCAGGCTGAGGTGCTGGTTGTTTTGTGACCCTGTTTGTGTCGGATGAACGCGCTGCACCTCTCCTGGGAGCTGCCTACAGGCATCCTACACATCTGACACCACGCAGCAGCAGCATGAAACACAAGACGGGGAGAGAGAGAGACGGAGAGGGAGAGAGAAAGAAGAGGGGAAAGAGAGAGAGAAAGAGAGGAGAGTGAGATGAAGAAGACAAAAACAGACCCCCAAGATTCCTGGCAGCATATATTACAGAGCAAAAACAAACTTTCTGACATCTTTTTTCTTTTTTTTTTTGGAGACCGGGTCAGTAAACAGAAAAAAGTGAATGTGTGGTGGAGCAAGACAAAACCACCATGACTGAGATTGCAAACACGTTGATTACCACTCCTGAAGTTTTCTGTTTGAATTATGAGTAAAGAGAACGTATGAACGTGGAAATTATTCCAATTTGATCATAGAAATACATACCATTGGACCATTGTTTTACCCTACACGGTATTAATATTTACTGAAGTAAAATGGTTATCAATGCAACACAATCCAGGATTTGTGTGCTGTGCTGCAGTAGCAAAAAGCTAACCCCTCCATATTCAGTCCCTGATCTGTGAGGTCACAGGATCTCTTGGGAGACGCTCTCTTCAGCAGTTGAAATACCTTAGTGCCCCCGCGGGACAGAGGATGTGGGCAAAATATTTAAAAGAGAGGGCGAAGACATTGTTGCTGGACCCTAGGTACTGTTTGGTGGTGGAGCGTGAACATGTTGGATGGGAGATCTCAAAGGGAGATGCAAGGAGGTCAGAGTCTGAGAACAGTCTTAATCAGATAGGATTTCCTCAAGGCAGACAAGTTGGAGAGCCACGCAGAGAGGCTGAAGAGATGTTCTGACAAAGGGAGGTGTGCAGAGGGGTTGGGGAGGTTACATGTGTAATTTAAATGGTTTGAGGGCAGAGAGGGCACCATGGGGTGATATGAACACCTGTAATGCTGGAAAGACACATGCAGGTAGTATGCATTGCAGTAGGCTACCTGTGGAGAGTGAGGAGCGCCAGATAGATCGGTTGCAAGAAATAACAAGAAAGGGCGGGACGGAGAGGTGTGTCAAGACAGAGATACACTGGCGATGATCCTTGCCCATGACCCCTCCCCCCCTCCCTACATCCTGGTCCCCCTCCAGATCCCCAGTAAAGACAACAGAGAGGGTCACCACTGCACTCCTCTGCCACACGCTCGGATGCATCCCCTCGTCTTCCTGGTTAATTAAAACCGCAGGTGGGACCCAGCATGCAACAGGCACCATCTGGTTCAGAGAAGGGCACGCATCTTCCAACAGTCAAGGGTTAACACTTCAAAGAGGAAAATCTTTGATAGGATTCCGGATCGGGGAGAGGGTGGAGGGGAACAATAACCGCTGTTCCTCGAATTATTCTGCAACGCAAAGCATGAAATGTGTGTTTGAGTTGGATGTTGCCTGCGTTCCCCATTGGGTTCCTCTCACCTTTCAATGGTTGGTTTCACGTTCCCCTGGTGGTGGCTGTTAAACATACAGGAGATTCTTCAAAAGCCTGCTGTGCATATTGCATTTGCTTCAGATACATGGGTGGAAAGCATACACTCTATAAACCCCCGCAACATTTGATATTGAGTCGAGCGACGTTGTGAAGCGTGAACTTGTGAATCGCGAACTTAAACTTGACATCAAAGAATATGATCACGACGCCGTGTGACCAGCTGTCCTGAGACTGAGTGTGTGCGATACAAATACAACACGCACTGCACATCTAACACCCGCAATCCTGCGTGTCACCTTTGACAGAGTTGCCTATCAAACTGGCTGTCAAACTTGGCATTTCCTTTCACCTGAAACGACAGATTCGTAAACCAACTCTAAGACCAGTTTCTGATTCCTCTCGTTCGTAGACGATGTTCCATTTGCTGATGATTCCCCGTGATCTTGAACACGTCAGTGGGGCTCCTGTACCTGTAGTGTTACTGTAGTGGTACTGCTGGCAGATTGCAGATGTCTACCTTTCCTCAGTCTGCTGCACTTGGTGGGCCTGTTGTTTCTTGCTAAGACTCCCCGATGGCCTGCGTCACTTCTGCTTTGGTCTCCGAGGAACGATAAGATCCCAAACAGCATGCTTAAATTTAAGCTTCCGTGAAATCCCTACCATTCCTGGTCTGTTGGCTTGTCATCCCCTAGTCTATCACCAGTCTTACACATACACGAACACACGCACAAACCTGTTACTCCTACCATGAGATGGAGACTGCGGTGGGTTTGTTTTGTGTACTGGGAGTTTTGGGAGAAGCAGAGCTGTAGCAGCAGAACTCTGGCATTTTGTGTGTGCGAGAGTGTGTGTGAGAGTGCGTGTGGACTGTATGCTTGAGTTGGTGGGTTTACTGAATGTGTCGTCAGCATCTGTTGATGACAAGGCCTAATGAGGAGGGTTCACAGCAGACATGGAATCCAAGGGAGTTATGGAGGACTCGTCAGAGCATCTGCTTGGTGAAGACGTGTTGAAGACAGACCTCCTCGCCAGGCTTGGAGAGAGCATGAGTGAGGCTCCTGTGAAACCAAGACAACAGAACTGAGACGGAGGGAGTGAACATGATGTAACATGCAGCATCCATACCTCATGTAGAAACTACCCTTTCCAGCGGTGTGAGTGTGTGCTTGAAATGTGGGTCATGAGAGGAATCCATCAAACGCAAACTCATAATCTAATAGCTACACTCCCATTAAAATGTAACTATGGTTTTGACCCTTGTTCAGCCTTCGGGTCATTGTGATTCACCTATTGTACCACAACTGTGGGTCACAGTAACCCAAAGGTAGCACCAGGGTTAAGGTTTCCACATGGATCAGGCTCTCCCATCTACATTCACTAGGCTAATGATCATTGCCGTACGATTTGCTGGTGAACTGGGAGAACATGGTGAGTGAACGCTCTGGGACAGTGTTCCAGTGACAGAGTCCATTAGCGCACGTCCTAACTGAACTTGATCTATATCTATTTGTGGATTGGGACCCATTCTCCCCTACCAGCGTTGGTAGAGGAAGAGTAAAAGGGTTGCACTCAGTGGTAGGACACACATTTAGGCAGGCACAGCTGCTCCTTATCAGAATTTAGCACTTATTGGTAGAGGGAAATTCATGTATTTCCGCTTGAATATAGTATCTCATGCTTCCAGGCATTGAATATTTCAATTCTCATCATTTTTTTCCTGACATTATTCATCCATTACTCTTTCTCTGTCTTTGTATCTTCTCTCTCTCTTTCTCTCTCTCTCTCTCTCTCTCTCTCATTCTGTCTGTGTCTCTCCTTTCCAATTCCAACTCTAAAAAGCTTTTTATTTTTTGTCATGCTGTCCCTCTCCCTCTGTCTTTCTTGCTCCTTTGGTCCTGCGATGCCTCTCCCTTCCAGCCCAGCGAGCGACTGTAAAACTCCAGCTTCAGAATTCTGATCAGCCACTTTAGTACTAAGACCCAAGCCAAACTGCCTTTTGGATTAATCAATACTTCCATTGGCAGCCGTTAACACCTGCACACCTGTAACCTCAGCGTGACATGGAGGGAAATGTTCAGTCTCACAGCAGAATAACAAACATCACCTCATCCAGGGATGACTGGTCTGCGTCTGGCTTGGCTGAGGGGAGTTTTCTTAACGGAAAAACAACCCAGAAAGATGTGAACACGAGGGCTTTTGTCTCACAGTGTTCATGCATGTCTGTGTGCACTTTAAAACCTTGGTGTGGGTGGTTGGTGCACATGTTCCTTGGTGGTATCCATAAGACTGTAGGTGTTGCAAGGTGCTTGAAGTTCTTGTTGCGCTAAACAATTCATATCCTGAAATCTAGGTCAATTGTAAACCTCAAAGCAACTGCTACAGTATCGGAGACTTTGTAACATCAAGAAGATTAACATGCACACAACATCCTGCATTTACGCCGACGTAGCATCCTAGCTAGCTGCAGTTGCTCTTGTTTTCCTGGGATTTTCTCTCATGTCCTTTGATTCAAAGAAATGCACTTCTTCAAGCCAACAAACTGATCAAAAGACCCATTTGATTACAGCATTTTCAGAAATGATTCAAATGTCCCTACTGTACATAAGGAAACATTCTTCTTGTGAAAATCTAAAATAATGGGACTAATGTCCTCTAACCAGAATTAAATGTAGAACACAAAGGTTATAGGCTTTTGAGTTGGATTTCGCTGACAGAAATGTTACCTTTTGTGTTTGTGGGTCGGTTTCTTGGTATGTGTTTTTGTGCCCGTTGCCCCTCAGTCATGTGTGGATGCGCTTCGGGTATAACCATGCTGCATCTCTGCATGACTCTCCAGCCTGTCTGCCTGGATGATCCCCCATCAGATTAAGCTCTCACTGCTCCTGACCTCCCCCACTGCTCCCTACACACCCTCTATCATCCCTACCCCACCCTGTTATGACCGTTTCACTGGTCTTCCAGGGTTTCTCTGCGCCCCCCACTACCACCCATGCCCCGCGCACAACCCTGACCCTCACACACACACACACACACACACACACTCACACACACACTCACCCGCAAATATACTCACAGACCTAGATACAGATTCAGTGGGACACCTGCTGTTGATAGGAACCTCAAAGTGTCTGTTGGAGCTGGATTTTGGTTGGCTGGTTGTTTTCGTAGTCCTTGTAGTCTTAGTAGCTTCTGCCGTGTCATTGCTCCCTACTCATTATTTGCTTCACTGATTGTGTCCTGTCTAAGACTGTGACAGTCTGTGTACTGTGTCTCTGATGTTTTTCTGCATGCGGGCAGTTTTTAGCCTGTAGGCAGCTTTTAGATCTACAGAGATGAAGCCACGGATTAGATTTGCAGAAACACCAAACTGAGATCAGTTCAAATCTCACAAACATAAAGGGTCCTATTCAGTCATAGCCATTCACGGGTGTTCAAGAACGAGCATGTCTGGAGAAGATTTATACTAACAAGTACAATGTGACTGAATATCACTGCCATCATTGTTTCTTTTATTCAGAGTCTGTTTATTTCAACACACTATTTTGAACGTAGACGTAGACCATGATCTGAAAAACATCCCATATTGTATAGTGCTCCAAGAGCATCTTCCAAGAGTATACAATATGAGTTACATTGGTTATTGCCCCATACTTGCATTAGACCTTAGACAATAACTATTCCAAACAACGGTCAATTTAGTCATTAGTGTGTGTGTGTGTGTGTGTGTGTGTGTGTGTGGCAGTATCATTTATTTATCCTGTGTCATTGCTGATTTTATGAAGGGTCATGAGTTGAGCCTTTTTGCATTTGATTGCACATCGTTTAAATTGAAATAAACAACATTTATTGTGTAAGTAATCAAATGTGTGTGTTGCTGTTAGTGTCTTCATAACCTTCCCAAGGGCCTTTGGCAAAAAAAATGAAGCATTAGTTTGAAAAAACATGTTCAATCTAACAAAAAGTGAGAAATTGAGTTCCATTTAAAACAGCATTTCAAGAATTGAGGTTGAATCTCAGAGTTGTAATATGTACACAATAAGAGGGTTTGGGCAAGGACTCATAACATTTACATGTTTCGCTCATTAGTCCAAGCCGAACCTTGAGAATTTGTTATAAGGCTCCGCTTATTGATTTTTTCCTCATCCTCAGAAATCAAATAAATGATGTCAGTAGCATAATACACAGAACTGGCTTTCAACACAGACGGTGGATCTCATTGCATTATTGAGGAGAGCGTCTCATACAGGAGTAGAAGGGAACCTGATCAATACCTTCATCTGTCTGCTTCAAATTGGCCTCAATCATTAAGCACTGATTCTTCTCCTGTTGATTGCCTGATTCCTTGCGGTGATGAATATGTAATAATATTCCGGAAGTTTCCAATGTCTAACCTACGGTGACAATGATGTGGTTTTAGGAAAACCAATGCGGAAAGTGAAGATTTGATGGTGGTGCTGTGTGGAGTGTGTACAACAGCTGGTTGGAGAAGCACAAATCTTATATTTAATAGTCGTTTATGAATACCGTTAATAACGGAAAGAAATCGATTTTTGAATTTGAAAAACTAATGTTGCCTTGGTTTCACCCTTCACTCACAAACCTCCACTCCACCACCTCGCTCTCTCTCCTCTCTCATCTCATTCTCTCCCAGTAACAGGTGATATCCTCCCCAACCCTCTGGGATTGTCATCAACTGTCATCAATAGCAGTCAACCTTGAACCAGCTACAAGATGGGGGATTTCTCTCTCCTGTCGAAGTGGAGATGTGTAGTTTGAGGAGGAATGCCACACTGGCTGGAGACAGAGGCCTTTATGTGGAAAGTCTGTCAGGACGTGGGGCCCAGCTAACACAGCGTGTCTCCCTCTTTACCTTGTGTCAGCTGCTTTCTTGTTCCCTGACGAAGGCTCATCCTAAAACAACTGGCAGATTCCCTGCACAAGAGACGACAGGGCTGCTGAATATTGCTGCAGGGTTGCTCACCTGAGTACGGCTTTCTACTTCACAGACGGGCCCCCCAAAAAAAGGTGCCTTTCCCCAAAACATCCCCGGTAACTCCCGATAACTTGCAACACTACGAATGCACTTCCAGGCTGTACCACCACTGGGCTGATTGCTTAGGATGTAACAGCCCAGTTAATTCTCTTTCAGATTGTAATCCATGATGCACTGCTTCACGCATGGTTTCTTTCCTCTTCATTGCTTGGATGTCTTTATTCTTTTTATTTCTACGAAAAAATGAAGAACGAGTGACAGACAGTGATAGTGCTATGTGTATACTTCACGTGTATCGGTTGGGTTAAGGTTGTGAGGGTCGTTTGAATTTTCCTTTATTTAGAGGGCTTTCGCAAAGCCCAACCCTGCACATAAAACAAAGCTCTGGTGGTTTGAGTGGGCATGGTAGGTTCATCCGAGTCAAGAGTCTTAACAGCACAGTTTGACCACTCCCAGGCATACAAGCAGCATGAGGGATGCCCTTGGTCCTGACAGTAGTTTGGATGAGTTCATCATAGTCCCTCTGCTTGGCCCGGAGACCTTCTCCACACCTCTAACCCCACTGGAGACTGTATGGTTCCAGGGTTACTCACATCCATGTGTATCAATGGAGACAAGTGTAATAATCAAAGTGGCACTTTGTACGTCTTTAGTTAATGCAATCAGCTTATGGGCATATGACACTCTTATGCTCTCACAGTGGCCTATGGTCAATGCCCCCACAAGTATAGTCACACATGAATGCCCACACACAACACACACGCGTCCGTATCATTCGTGTAACTTGCTCCAAGAATGTTGTTTGCCTGAGTTTGCATGTTTCGACCGTTTCACCTTGGAAATGGCAGCCTTGTTAGTGTTAAAGTCATTCGTAACCACTGCAGTGATTATCCATGCTGTCTCTCAGTCATGTCTGTGTGTGTAACCTTCCCCATGGTGGACCACCTACACTTGACAGTATGTCTTCCAGCCCCGTAAGCTGTTCCTCCACTGTGCCGTACTGTCCTGCCTTCCTGTGACACCTCATCTGACCCTGAGCTAAAACACACACACACACACAGAAAAACACACACAAGCAATAAGCACAAGCGCACACACTCAAGCTTAGCACCTCGCGTGACCTCTGGCATTTGCTGTGCTTTACTGTGAGACTTTGTGTCAATGTGTGGCTCATTAAAACAGTTTATGTAATGCGCACACATCAACCGCAGTAAAATCATCCCGCCAGCCCGTATCCGCAACTCCCCATCGTGGTGCCATCAAAACAACTGACAAACTATATACAGGGTGAACTATGGCTTTAATATGTCCATGTACAGAATGCTACAGAGATGTTTTTGACACCTGGGTACATACCGTCTGAGCAGCGTACGTTTCTCCTGAGCGGATGCCAAGGGAGGTGTTCGAGGTGAAAGCCAGATAAATTGCTTATTTTTCCTCTCTTTCCTCCTCTTTGAACCAGACCTTTGGCCCTGGGTGTCTTCTGCAAGGCACTGGAGCAATCTACTTTTATTGCACTTAATGCTTCAAGGTACTGTAGGAGATGGTACAGATGAACCAGAAGCACAAAGACCTGGCAACCAACTTAAGTGCCAATCAATTTTTAATCATGTTGGGATCAATAGGTAGGACAAGGGGCAGACTTTTTTTTGTGGAGTGGAAGAAAACATTGATAACCAAATATATCTTAAATGCTTGCTAATTATTTCACATTGTACCACAACCTAATGACAACCTGACATATTGACGCTCTTTTTATTATTATTTCTTTTGCAGGGGGGAGAGGGGGAGGGGGTTCTTGCAACATCACAGGAAGTGGTCCTTGTAAATACCGCCAAGCACTAATGGCCACCCAATGTGTGACTTACTTAAATATTTATGCCTACATTTTATATCAGATATGCTCCGCTGCAATAAAGTGAGATTAAAAGGCCCATTTGTGCGTTCCCTCAGTTGTGCGTAATAGATTGAATGTGATTTGGGATGTTTTTTATGACCTGCACTTTGTCTACATTTGAGTTTAATGGGGATGCATGTGAATGTAGCATTTTGTCCTCATACCAGTTCATAAAACCACGTGTGAATTCTGAAGAAGCTAAGATGCACTTAAGAGAAAAAGACTCAAAGACGTTGAAGAAGTAAGTAGAAGTTTGTTCGTTTTTTTCTGTTTTTTTTGCGGAATCCAAGAAAGTGATAGCTGCTTTATAGTCTTAAATTCCATTTTCCATTATTGTGGTTGGCTTCCATGGGACCTGATCGTTACAAACTTACCCCAACAAAAATTAGTTTAGTTCTGTGCCCAGTCCACTGAAAACAGAAGCTTAAGTGTTGTGTCATTAAGCAGAGTTGTAGGGATTTGATATCCAAACGCTCATCTTCCACCAGATGTAATTAACGACTAGTCTGACATGCCAATATGTAAATGATGCAGCTGCATCTAAATAGCTGCTTGTGAGCTGAAACACCAGAGGAATAACGGGGTGGCATATGGTTCCAGACCCTTCTTTGCTAGCAATTCCTCTACAAAAAAGCATTATATATAGTCTGAAATGCAGAGCCAGCAGAAATACTGACAGAGACCGTATGTTAACACCTCAAGATGACTCGGTTAGAGTCAGAGATGTTTTTGAAGGGCACCTCCTTTGCATGAGTGATTGGTAGGGATAAAATGTCAAGGTAGAAATATTACTTTTTCAAATTGAATTATAAAAAAGATTTAGATTTTTTATTTTTTTACTTTTAAAAAATTGTTACTTTACTTTACTTTACTTACTTTATATGTAGAATACTTCTTACCCCCTGAGATGTCTCCTGAAATCAGGTGTCTCACCATCATGTCAGCCATACCCTGGCCCTAAACCACCTCAGTGTTCAATCCACTGTCCAGTGTGTTCTGTGCCATAGTCATCTTACACTCATACAATAAAAGATTTGAAATGACAAGAGGCTTCATTCTGCAACCCTAGAATCTCAGACATGTGAAAAACACACAAACACACGGTCCAATCCTCCTGTCCCCCCATCTCCCTCCCCCACACCCACTTACATGCACAATGTCCAAAGACACAGTATACAACACATGTTGTACTATGTTTGTACGAAATAAATCAATGTTCAGTCTGCTCTAAGCAAACAAACATCATGTAGTCGCAGTGAGACACAGTGTGACCGCTGTTGGTGTCAGGGAGATTACTAGAGGGAAGCAAAGGGAAAAGAGGGATGACATCTTTGTTTCTCTGCCTTCACTGCTTGACTTTCCAACAGTGCATTCGCCTTTATAACATACGTTCACCATGTTAGTAATCCTCACAGACCATCAATAAATGATCAATCGGTCCACATACGTAAATTTACATTTATTACCATCTGGTACTAGTAAATTCGCTGTTCAATTTGTCTTTATTTGACTCTTGCATATAGAAGTACGTGGTCGCTGATGGATGGCAGATAGCTAATAATGTACTTGACACAATAATCAAAAACAAATTATGTTGCTTTACCTGGGTCTTAAACCATAATTGGACGACTGTTGTAGCACACTCTTTTTTCATCACTCTCAGATCAATAATCCCGTAGAGAGAAACCAACAAATTATCCCAGAGATCAGGCGGTGGAGTCTAGTGCTGATGATGCGGGAGACGAGGGGCGCCGAATCACAGAGGGCTGCGATTTAATGAAAAGTCCTGCTCAGGCCGCACATTTGACCATGTCTTACTGTCTAACCACCCCGTGAAAGACAAAGCACCCTCCGCGTCCCAGGGGAACGCAACGCTTGTCTAGACAAGATGAAATTCGCAGATTTAAGAAGTCAATTTCTTGTTTTCCTAACGGAATTCAGTTAAAATACAGAGTGTTCAAAAGAGAAACCTGGAAACTAAGAATCCTATCAACAACAATGTGCAATATAATTGCTAAACGATGCAAATATCCTGTTTTCACATCAGTAGATATACCTCTGCATTTTTTCTTGACCATCTCCTTCAGATATGATCAAAGGTTCAACAATTTGCATTCGGAGAGTCGTGCTTTTCATTGCAACAACCTCACTGCTTAATGCATGACTTTGCTTGAGGAGCAGGGGCTGATGAATTGATTTGAATATGTAGCGTTTTGGTCAAGCCGGACAAAAGGTCATCTGGTTTTCTTTCATTACGGTGCGATCAAATCCTTTTTCACCCTTAGTCACCTGTCTAATCTGTCCACAAACAATCTTGATTCGAGCCAGGAACATGGCTGACCCTAGTTCTCTCTCCTGCCTCCACAAGCAGTTGTTCCTGAATAGCTTCTACAGTCTGGCAGAATTTTGAATCACTAAGGCACTGGAGTACTGTCTAATGCACCGGGACATAGTTTAATTGAATGGTTTTCCTCTCAAAATGAAAGTAATTTGCTATTTTGTTCACCTAATCAATCTAGGAATTGGTGAGACCACTGAACCATACGGGTGTAATGATTGCATAATTGAGTAATTTGGCTAGTTTTTTGACCAATCAGATTCACAGAGATTAAGACAATTTAAATGTACACAAATGCTCCTGAGGTGGCAGGAAAAATATAACCTGCCAGGGCTTTTACCCAAGAGCAGGGGCAGGGAGCAAACAAGCACACTACATAAGCTTAAGAAAACAGAATTTACAGCAGACCTCATGCCTCATTATTTAACTTACAACATTTCCCTGTTCACTCATGGAGAAACCTTGCCTTCAATCTGAAAAGAGGCTAGGGTTTCCACAACTTGCTAGTTCGTAGGACTTACAGAACCGCAACGATAACAAGAATGGCCATTTTTGGCGAAATATTTCTCACATGGTAAAGTATTCTTAGCCTGATTTGATGTTGCTAATGAAGTTCTGGACGTGTTTCTTTTGCTTTTTTTTGTCACACCTTAGTGTGCTGCCATGGCAATAACACCCCACCCTTCCTCTCAGGACTCGCCTCTACTCCCATGCATGCAACATACAACATACACATACAACATATGTCAATGTGGATTTACAACTCTGTGTTTTGTCAGTTTGCTGTGCACACAGTGTTGCTGTCAAAAACTTTATAGATGGTTATATGACTTTGCTTTCTGTCAAGAACAGAAAATAATTGCTATGGCAACGTAAGAAGCAAGTGCAATGGCATCCTGTAGCTAAGGATAACATTTTTGAGTCAGTTAAACTTCCTTCTTTGGTTGGCTTAAAGAACCCAGTTGATGTTGTCTGACTAAACATCATCAAAAATGACTTACTTTTGTATCAAGTGTACAATCAGAGTCACCTACATTAAAACCTGCTGGTTGTGGCAGGTTCTGGATCTACAGAATGAGCTGTTTGTAACTGATGTATTACTCTGTAATGTGACCTGTAGGTTTGACTCATTCCAGACTGCACACATTGTACAAGTGTGACTCAGTTCCCAATGAAATACATGACATGTTATCAGAATGGCAGAGAAAACTCAGACGTGAAGCTTGTTGATTGATAACAGAGTGATTTCATAGTTGCAACTTGTCTCCCCCCCCCCACACACACACACACACACAAAAAACCATTTTATTCAATAAAGCCAAAGAGTTGAAATTGCAGAGGGAAATCATTTTTCACATTTGCAGGAAGGGCTTGATATACTCAAGATAAATAAATGACAGACCAGGGGAAAGTGGTTATGACAATTTGGGCAAAATGGAATGATTGGGGGGGGGCAAACATTGAACAGAGAAAGTTTCCAGTGCATAAACTAATCTTCTAGAAAGCTCTGTACATAAAATCTTCATCGGTAGTTTTGTCATTTGATTTACTGTGTAAAGGTTGAGGTTCAATGCACATTAATTTATGTATTGGCATGAAACAGTCTTTCTGTACATACATTATGTCAAAAGTACTCTCGACAATCCAATCCATACTTGAAATACTTTGAAACTATTGTTGGAGTCAACAAAGGTGAAGAAACGCTTGTGTACTGTGATTCATGATTCTTTCCACAGCCCTTTAAATCTATTGTTCTAAATCAACTCTGCTTTGACAAGATTGAATTATACAGGCAATATTGCACAGCTGGCTTTTGACTGAAATACATTTGATGATATCAAAACCACTTGTGACCCATTTATTTTGATTTGAGAAAACAATTGTATCCCATCCCTAATGACTGCGGTGGGTTAGCATAAAAAATCTCTTGACTGCAAAGGTTCGTGCAAGTCTATGCGTGTCAGAGTCAATAGCAGAGACAAGACAAATGTCACAGTATATTTAACCATCTATTCATCAGGTGTGATCGTTGTCCCTGGAACGCTGGGTGACCGTTTTACGCTTAAACAGACCATTTTGTTCAAAACAGACATCCATGGCCATGATGTCTCAATTTATTTCATGGTTATAACTTCTATATTGAAAGTAAATAAAGTTTATGAAGGCTATAAACTGACTTATTACATTACATGCACTGTGATGGTGTGTGCATCAAAACAAAAAAAGGCACAGGAATGTCTGAGAGCTGAAACCACTATGAGTTGCAGCAACACTATTCTTCTCACAAGACAGGTTTGTCCTCACGTGGAACCAAATTAGAGTTGGATCAGCTCTACAGAGGAAACACTTTTATTGCTCGTTGGAGGAGAATGATGCTACTTAATAAATCCCAGCCCAAAACAACAGATGGAGCCTCTGTAAAACCTGAAACCACCACCTATGGTTTTTCAGTGGTGACTTATTAGATAGCGATCTGTCTTAACAAACGCAACGGTTAGCACAAGAATGTGCTAATAAGCAAGCTCTGTCAACAAATCAGGTTTAAAAGTTTTTTAAATATCCAAAGTCTGTGCTGATGAAAACAATTGTTGAAAATGTTATTCTTTTTTCATGTTGTCTTTTTGGGGAATATACAGTTTACGATCACATATTGCTTTTTTCGATTTCTTTTTTTTTCCTCTCGATTGAAACGCTAACAACTTGAACAATTGCCCTGGGAACAATCCTGAGATTTAGAGACGGTCCTACAGTGACCAAGGGAACAGAACATGAACAGCCAAGGCTTTCTAAGGTATTAAAGGGCAAGTCAGTGGGAGGTGATAAGATGGGGTTACTGTTGATGTTTACATGCCAGGTGTCAGTAGTGTCACAGATTGCCGTCCCAGTGTTCCCAGCAAGACTTCAGAGTGGTAAACAGACTTCAAAGGGAACCACCTCTGCGTGTGCGCAGATACACTCACACGTTAGAAACACACACACACACACACACAGTACTCACCTCACTACTAAAGGAAAACTTCGATATAGAACTAAGGCGCAACTCATTGCTAGTACTCTAGCCCTGAGAGGACCAGCACACCATGCACCCGCTCAGAAGGAGGAATCAACTCCAGTTAAAAACATTCTCATTCAATGACATTTTTCACTTCTATATAAAGACGTAGGACATTGTGTCATACAGTCCAAGGTCTGTATTTTACTTTTTGTAAAGTATATTTAACTATTGCTGTTTGTGTAATGCTTAGAAAAGCCTAAAGCTGTTGTTACAATACCATGGGAATGCATGCAAAGGAATTGACTGTCGTTTTGCAGTGCTGTCAAAGAGAACACAGGAAGTCTATGGCGTCGGAAAGGATTGATGTTGGATGTTTAAGGTTTGAAGGTTTTTAAGTGGGGAAAAAAAGAAAAAAAAATTAAATCTCATCTCTTATTCAGGCAGCGTGGATGTGCCTGGAGATATGCGTTTTGCTGAGGCATGGCATATTGTTTGATTTCAAACCCGTTTTTAGCAAATCATTATGTTTTATTAAAGGGACCTCTGTTGATCATATAAGCCCCCTTCCCACTTGTTTGAATAAAAGCCGTATATCTAGACATATCCAGAGGTCCAAAGAGCACATCTACTTTTATGGAGGAATTTCTTTTCTGTTCAAACCCAGCAAACAAGCTCTGGAGAATGTAGCGGTTTCATTGGTTGTCTCCTAATTTAAGAAAAATCTCCAAGGTTCATCTTAGTTTTATGCATGTTATTAACTTGTAGAATACAGTATGAACTCCGTACCTCCAGACAAAACCGTTTGGTTCCAGTAGTTCGTTTTCCGCTCTACATTTAGGAATACGAAATAATCGAAGATGTTCGCTTTTTTCCCCCTCTAGTATTTATTTGATCAGGGTTAGTCTGTAAAACGCATCGTGGGCGTATGTCTGCGTGTTACTCCTAAACCTGCATGAGGAGAATCTCACACCTTGCTTTGCTTCCTCACCCTGCGGCCAATCGGAATTCAGATCATCTCCTCAGGCGACGCCCTGAGTGGCGTCTTGTGAAGTCATGCATACTGAAGGGACACTGTCCTCCACACTTCTTTAATATTTAATCAAGACGCCAGAGCACCAAATCACATCAGATGCAATGCATGCTAGATCATATTGTCTGATCCAATACTGTGCTTCTGCATTGCTATCAATTACAACTTTGGCACCCAACTAATTCGTTTGAAGCTGGATTGGTAATTTGATTTTGGGCTCGCTCACTTGATTTCCCCTACCCATTAATTTAATTTTCACTTGCCCATCAGTGGCAGCAGCACATGTTGAGTCACCCACATCCCCCCTAGCTCATCTTATCCCTCCCTATTAATACCAGAATTTGCCGAATGCCACCCAGTCAGGGACACCTACAACCCAGACCCAACTTCCATCTCCCTCTTTCTCTCCACTGCCTTCCTCACCTGCTAATTCCACCTGTTGTCACCTGATAGCTTGATTTGCTTACCCTGCAGAACAAATTAACGACACTGCCATGTTCGGTGTTTGAGTTATTACCAAAATTCTGAGTCTGTGTGCGTTCTGAACCATCATGCAACAAGCAACCATTGTGTGACGATTTCTTTCCGTGTGTGAAACATGGCCTCAGGATTCATGTTTTGAAAGAGCAGCTAGCGGGAAGATAATTAGGGTTAGTTAAGGAGTCTATGTCTTTTTTATGATGATCAAACTGGAGATACTGTCAGAAATGTAATCTACGTCAATGTGTAACATTGAAAGAATTAACAAAGAAAATACATTAAGGTTGTAAGTCCACGTAGTCAATTGCAACAGTGTGTTTTCAGGTATCTGCTAAATTACTAAGATGAAACCACATGCAACTATGGCACTATTTGGATCTTAATCTAATGTGAATTTACATAAAACATCAAGACCATTACATGTAACACACCCTTAACAAGCCACTCACAGTCGTTCTGAACACAGAGCAGTAGTACAGGACACTTGGTAGGAATGTTGAAATGCCTATGCATCGTGCACCAATTTATAACGCAGGTGCTTCCAATGAAATCTCATTATCCAGCTGGAAACAGATTTGAGATGTGTACACTGCAGTACGAGAATAATGAAAAAGTACCATTTTACAACTCATCAGGACGTTCCATCTCTGTGTTGTTTTCTCTGGTTTATATTGGTGCATTTTGATATGAGGAGAAATGGCTGAGTGGGCTGAATGATGACATGCTTGTGTTGGGGGTGGTTATGAACATCCTGGAAAGAACACCATTGTCCCTCTGGTTAATGGTCATGCCCTCTTTGATGAATAAGAATGAAAGAAAATGCTTTTTGCACTGTAATGAGATGCAGTAATTATTGTCATCGATTCACATCCGTAAGGATCCTGACTCGGAAAATGCGATTACTTTCATAACATTTCAAAATTTGAAGTTAGTTTCAGGGCGCTCTAACTTGGTTAGTGTTCGACTGTGGAGAGGGCGAGGGCTGCTCTTGCTTCGTGATTGATGAGTGAACACCGGGCAGGCTATTAAAAAACTGCAGCTCTCATTCCACAGACAATGGCAATAAACATTCAGAGCACAGAATCCAAAATGACTTATTTATGGGGAGAGAAAATGTTGTTTTTTTTCCCAACCCATAACCATAAACTCTGAATTAATGGGAAATGCCATGTGCACAGTTACTGTAAATGTACTGTGTTATCACACGAACCGACCCAACCCCCTACACACACACACACGTGCACACGCACCTTTCCTTCAAAAGCTTGACAAGCAAGTTTGTATACAGGGATTTCCGAAGGAACCACTAGTATCAGCAACAAGACCTTGAGATGTAACATAGCATAAACGTCTTAATAAATCAGGCTTTTAATACAGAATCAATCCCATCTAATTGTCTGATAATCCATTTGAGGGTGCATTTTGTGGCAAGACACACTGAAATGTACCCCCCATGTAATCTCAGTTCTGTGTGTCCCAGCATCAAATTGTTCTTACTGTATATTGAGGGAACTTGTCTGAGTAACCAGAGTAAGTTTCATGCATGTGACATTTTCCTAGTCACAGTTCGTAGGGGGTCCATTCCATTTAAATCCAATGGAAAACAAGGCCTGCTATGAAAGGCTCACCATCTGCATAGATGTCTTCCCTTTTACCCCAGAAATATTTAATATATGTATAGGTTTGACATGTCTAAAAACAGAATAGTCCATGGTAGGATTACAGCCACTCACAAAATCCCCAACTTTCTGTGTTTTTGGCAGGATAAGCATCACTCTGCCGTGTGACTGATGCTCAGGCTCAAGACTGAAAGGCACTTCTAAATGAAAGGTTGGTTCCTCGTCATATATTTCAAATGAAAGGTTCTGCCAGATAATGACATTAGGTAATGATGGGCTGGCACGTGCCACACCAGACCACTCCTTGAACCTGCCCCTAGTGTGCAGGTATAAGATAAAGAGAGGGTCGGGAGAGACAGAAGTGGAGTGAGGAAGGGAGAGAGAAAGAGAGAGAGAGTAAGGGCAAGAGAGAGGGAGGGAGAGAGAGAGAGAGGAAAGGAGAGAGGGAGAGAGGGAGAGGGAGAGAGATTCTCGTTACAGACAGATCAACCGGGATAATGTTATGATATGATAATATCAGAAAATACAGAACCTACCTGCAATTTGTGGAAGATGATAGTCCCTAATGTCCCTAAAACCAGGGTAATTGTATGCTTGGGACAGTACACATACAAACAAAGACATGCACACATAGACACACGTACACGCACACAGGCACAGATACACGCACATATTGACGCACGTACACGCACACATGCACACAGATGATGCGGGTGCATATACTTTACGAAGCCAGGACTGTGTGGTGTGTTGGCAATATGTACAGGTGCTCCATTATTCAAAGTATCTCCTTGGGAATAAAATCTGTGACGGAGAGCATCCCACACACCCCCCCATCCCCCCCCGCCCCCCTCCCCCCCGGCCTCTCTGCACCCCCCACCCTCCCCACAAAACACTTCCCGAGTGTGGGCTCCCTGGGGAGCTAGAGGGGAAACGTAATCTGGAAGAGAGGGGCGCATCCAGCACAACAACAGCTGTTTCCAAATCACAACAACCTGGGGAAGGGTTGTGGGTTATATTTTATGAGCGGAGTGGGACAGGAGATGTTCATTTATTTATTTTTCTAGTCATGTTTGAGGTGTGTGACTCTTTGTGTTTGCGTGACTGTTTGTGTGTCTATGTTTCTGTAACAGTTTTCAGCGCTTATCCCTCATCGACAATAAGCTATAACATTTACCATGTAACACTGTAGAACGATATAGAGCCCAATGGCAAGATTACTGTCTACATATTCTATGAATTTACTTCTTTTCAAATATTTTATTGAACTTCTGAAACATGAGAGTTCTTATGCAGCTGCTATCCATGGAAACAATTAGGCTGAAAGCCATTTCATAACTCAAGTATGAAAATACCAATACAGTAAGACCACAGACTGTCCAGTACAGTATAGGAAAAATATGGTAGCTGGGCTTGAAATGTTCAAGTGCTGAGTTAATAAAATTAGATGTAAATTTGTTCACACACACACATGCAGTAGTACGCCTACATTAGCGTGATGGTTCTGAGAGCGCACCCACCCTAGACAGGGTTTGACTTGCACTGAAAGGAAACCAATTATTAATATCTGAAAATAATCTGAAACTTGGATTAAGAGTTCCTTCTCTTTTTGTCTGTCAGATTTCTTGTTCGTGCTTCTAGACTGAATGACATGACATGCTCTTTCTCATTTAGTCATTTCAACTGGGGAAAATGGGCATTCTTTTCCAACCAAGCGTTCAAATCCAGTGCTTGCTTTTTGTTTATTTTCCTGTTGCATTAGAATCTTTTCTGGACGTGATATCTGAAGTCTCTGGTACACAGTAACGATCTACCAAGAGGAGACAGGTGTATTCCTTCTGATGCGGTGACGCTTATTCGTTTCACCTTTTCTCCTCCCTCCTCTCGCTCCACCATCTGTTTGTCCTGTGAGCTCGTCACAAAGGCAGTCTTCTCATTCACAATGGCCCTCACCTTCACTTTCTTCTTGGCACGAGCTCTCGTGTTGACAAGCACCTGAACAAAGGGGCTGAAAAGTTCATTTTCAAACGCCACGAACCATTTGCATCACAACCATCATACCAGATCGGATGAAATATCACCCATTATTTTGAGCTCAATAAGAAGTCACAGGTGATGTCAGGAAGGCATCAAAAACTCAGAGAACCATATAGTGCACAGCAATCTATATGATAACAGACGGGGGTCTAAAATTGTCAATATTGGCCTTGCATATTAGTCCTCTATCTGTCTGATATTGTTTAATGAGCAGCTTAGGCTCATTTGTTAAATGTTTGCTCATATAAGGTCATGGAAAGTTTAGTGCTCGTTGGGTTGACAATCTCAGGTTAGGTGTTAGTTATTCAAATTAAAGGAACGATCATACACAGACATGACTTAGCAGATGGATGCTCATACTTTGGGGTGGACTACAAAGCATAGCTCTTGTATTTTGTTTGTTATTGCAGATACTAACATTATAAGTATGCGTGAGAGTGAGTGTAGTTCGGGAAAAGTTTAAGTATATGAGAGAGATAGTATGAATAATGTGTTAGTAGGTGTGCTTGGCCTAACAAATAAAAGAAGAATCAGTGTGGTAACATTACAGCCACTAACGATGAAAAAACATAACATATCGTCATCTCCATAAATTGAGTGTCTGTCGGTTTTCATGTGTGTAAAAGGCTTATATGTTGATTTTACCCAAATAGTGTTGTTTCTTCTTACTCTGCACCAGAAGAATGTGACTTCAGGATGATGCAATGACAGCATACTTCTCCAGTGGGATTTGTAAAGGCACATTTTTGTGGCGCAAGAGCCCAAGTTGACAGCGAAATTAGTTTTATCTGGCAGTAAACTTCTGTATGTGAGACAAGCAGTGCGTATCTGTCAGTGAGACTATGCAATTTTGTTTCAGTAAGCACAGAGGGACTATAACTAAGCGTCACACAAAGCCTGTTTAAACAGAATCATTACTGGGCCTATAGTTTACTTCCATTGCTGTGCCCACCTTTGTCAATAACATGTCGGAAAACTTTCAATAAGCGCGAACAATTTTTTTAAACAAAATTATACAATTAAATTAAAAATGGAATTTCACTGTGCAGGTTCCATTCTACATTGTTCTGTCATTTGTGTCCGTTTTGATTCATTTTCTGAGACAAATTGGAGCTAAACCCATTTAAACAATCAGTGATTTCACGTCAATAAATTATACTTACAGTATGGGACTGTTTATACTGAGTGATGGAAATTAACCAATTACACAAATGTGTTGTTGTGCGATGCAATTTCTAGTTGTTTTATCTCAAGCAACACCATGTTTAGTGACCTGGCAACATGTCATGTTGTGTCAGGTCCTTAGTCCCAAGAAGATTTGCTCAAAAGAAAGGTCAAAATAACATGCTTATAAAAAGATGTGGACAGCTTTTACCCTGTGGCTTAGCTTTAATCAAACCTAACCCTGCTGAAGTCGACATGAAACACACTTCTGATTTACTCAAGCAACAGTGAGCACTGGTTTTGAGTAAGACCCTTCTGAATTGTGGAGTTGAGGGCACTGACTAAGAAAGCACCATGTCTCCACCTGAGGTGAATATGTGGGCTTTCCTAGTGGCCATTCTAGAATGTGCATCCCATTGCTTTCCTCTTTGTCAGGAGCATAAAGTGTGAACCCATTCATCTGCAACATAACCACTCACTGGGGTCGGGCACATTCTGTTATTTATTGTGTAGTGGTCAAACTGAATCCACGTCACAACAAAGAAATTCTGTTTTCAATTTGGATTCAAATGATGCATTATCTAAATAGAGCGTGTAAATGTGTTGCTATGATTTTGTTTGCCCTATATACTGTAGTTTGTCTTCTGTTGATAATATTGTTGCCAGAAGAGTGGTACAGTAGCAGCTACACCTATAAATCATCTTACCAGGAAATATTCCTGCTACTCGGGTAACAAAATCGTGTCACTAAGGACTCATTCTTGCATCTGAGAATCCACGTGAAACCACTCATGTTGAATGAACACCACCGCTCCAAAATGCTGATCATCTTATTTTTAGATGAGGAATGCCCCTTCCTGTATTCCGTGCACAGAGGGACAGCAAGGTAATGTCTCTCTAAGCAGATAGACCCGTTAATGGTTGTTTAGCAAGCTTTCCTCTGTAATTAACTAGTAACACCCCCCACCACTGCAATACCTGATTCAATTTGCAATCAGACAACGCTTGTCTGCAAAGTTTTTAATTGTGCCCATGGTGAGAACTTACTGTTTGTAATCACATTCCTGCTTCAGCGCCATTCCCCCGCGGCGCTTTTGGAAAACTTACCAGTGCAAGCTAATTCAGAAACAACCACGTTGGAGGTAAGAACAGTGCACATTACTGGTGTGCTTAAAGACCAGCAGGACAACAGGAGGAGAACTCTTGTGCTCTCCAATTATTTCCACTTTGTTCATTTATAGCCTCCAGTGGGAGTGATGCAGGGAGAGAGGGACAGGGAGGTTGGGAGGCAGGCAGGGAGAGAGAGGCTAGCAAGCAGGGGGGGTCTCTGAAGAGGATGTATTAATATGCAGTGGACGATGCTCGTGGTAGACCAGCCCCCCTGTCGCATCCGTCAGAGATACACACCAAAAATATATGCAGCGGATGAATCATACGTTTGCCAGCTGTCTATTTCCTGCTCTGAATACAGGAAGGTAAATTGTAGGTGACGTGGTGTTTTTTGTATGCTTTACTGGCTTGTTGCTAGTCTGAACTGACCTAACAGACACAAATATATGTTGTCACATATTAGTCACTGTTAATCTTTCAGCCTTTTGTTCCCTCTCCGGACAACAGAAACACGCTGATCTGGAAGATATGTGGTGGACTTTATGGACTGAATAAAATGTTTTGTTCAGGTTGTTGAATGTTTCGGGTATATTAACAGTCACTTGCAAAACCCCCCGCTAACGTTAATGCACACAGACTTCAAATTCAAACAATTTGGGTCGGCTTTTTAGAATTAAATAGGTGATAATGTGTTGCCGACAAGATACAGGAATCCAAGTTAGTTTGGCTGACACACACCAATTAGGTCTTTTTCCAAAGCAAAATTTCCCAATGCAGCGCAGAAGACTGCGCCAGAAGACAATGAGATTTCCGTGAATGTGTTTTTAAATGTGTATTCCTCTGGAAAAAAAACTGCATAGATACAGAGGGATAGACTGAAGACCAATTCACAAGACGCGCAAAGCACAAGCACACGTATAATCTTATATGCACATGATAGAAACACACATTTGAGTGTTCACACTAGCTCTTGTACATACACCCAAATGCACACACAGACACACACACACACACACACACACACACACACATGAACACACACACACATAAATAAACCAACCAATTTGACTGGTTTGCCTACCGGGAAGCCTCTTTTATAGTATTGTGAAGCAGTAGTATAGAATTGATCCCTCGGTAGACTAGTAAACAGTCAGCATTTGATGAGCTTTCCGTTCCTCTCCCCAAGACATTTGACTGTTACCCCTGCATATGGAATCAAGGAACAAAGTGATGGAGGACACTGCAGCCTGTGGCCTTTATGCAGTGTACAGTAAATACTCTTGTTGCTGCAGAAATGAAGTGAGTGAAAGACTGAATTGAGAGTTTAATGAGAATCAGGAGACGATTGTTCTGATCTATTTATAGGGAGGGTTGTTGTTTGTTGGCTTTATAACTGCTGTCAACCATTTCTGAATCATGGATTCATTTCAGTATCACTTCATTGGGTATTGCCGGTCGGTCAGGTTAAATATTGTGCAATTGCTATATTGTTTAGTAGTCAATTTCCAAGGTTTACAGTATTGCTTCAGACAGTGACTTTTCCATGAAAGATTATGTGTTTTAATTTCCTAAACAGCCATTTTAAACAGGATTTTAGTAGTATAGTGAGACTCAGGGCAACCCAATTCAGCGGGGTGCTGTAGGTGGCTAGAGACCACGTGACACCCTTCTCCAGGGATCCATCTTCACCCTCTCATTTGAATCACTAAGAAACGAGCGCCATTCATCACATAGAAGGGGGAAGCCCAAAGTACCCCAAAGAGAGTTCAGGAGATGCATGGGGCGGGCATATTAACAAACATATTCTTCAGGATTACATGCCCCTTCTATCCAGGCCAGGAATTTGTCAGGTGAAGTGCAGATATGGCTCTATCAATAATCCATG
Source organism: Plecoglossus altivelis (assembly GCA_036571765.1). NCBI lineage: Eukaryota > Metazoa > Chordata > Actinopteri > Osmeriformes > Plecoglossidae > Plecoglossus > Plecoglossus altivelis. The sequence continues at coordinate 10,209,289 of BROE01000024.1, read as the reverse complement.
GCATTGTGTATTTCCCAACTGATGTTATTATACAGCAGAGGATGACAGCACACAGACTCCATCATCTTATCCACTGGGACCAGGATCTCATAAAGAGCTCTCAGCATAGACATCTCATAACGGGTAATAACTCCAGCCAGTTAATACAAGGGAATTATCAGACAGAAGAGCAATGAACCCGGAATAAAAACTGGGGCGGCAGCATTATGGTGGAGGAGGATGAGTGAGACCAGAGAGAGAAACCGAGAGAGGCGGAGAGACATACGGAGAAAGAGAGAGAGAGTCAGAGAGACATGGGAACGAAGAGAGAAATAAATGAGACAAAGGGGTCAAAGAGCGATGCAGAGGGGGTAGAGTAGTAAACATTGTGCAAAATAAAAGAAAGGCGAAAAAGACAAGAGAGTAGGATCCATTAACACTTGGATGAGTCGAGGATAAAGAGAGATAATTAGCTGGTATGGCTAATAGTGTCGTGGGGGAGGCAGAGACTCCTGGGAATTTGAGATGTCTTTTGTCTTGACCTAACCTAGTTTAAAGGGTCAGCCCTTTCTTTGGGAGGCAGGCCTTTTTTACGAACACTAGTTTAAACTTTAGTTATGAAAATCAATCAATAAACATGGAGTTAAGAAAGTTATATGGTAAAATGGTACCCTATGTAAGTAGATGGATAGTTAGCAATCGTAGCTACAGTAGTGATGAATTAAAAACATGTAAAGCTAGTACTTAAAACATTTATTGATATCTAATTTCGGCAACACTTTCTTCAGTAACTTGCAGAAGCACCTTTGGCATCAATTACAGTGTTGAGTCTGTCGGAACTTCCTCTAAAGGTTTTGAACACATGGATCTGGGCAGTTTCTGTTGTTCCACCTTAAGGATGGACACTGTCAATATACTGCTGTCAAATATCTCCATAAATTGTCTATGGGATTCAACTCTAGGCTTTGTCACTCAAAGACGTCTACTTGTCCAAAAACCACTCTGACATGGATGCTTCAGGTCACTGTCATGCTGAAAAGGCGAATGGGTGCCCTGGTCTGAGGTTGTGTGCTCTTAGGAGCAGGATTTTATCAAGGGTCTCTATGTCTCTTTTGCCTAGTCTTTCCCTGTCACTGGGAAAGGGCATCGAAGTTGCCTCTCTGTTGGAGCAAAATGTTGGGTAAATAAATGTCATCGCAAAAACACGCTACATTTTCTGTATTTGAAATCAATTCAACAAAGAAATAGTTGGTGTGAAGGATACCCCGAGACACTTTCAATCGCTAGGTAAACAGACCAAGACAGACGCTTCCGTAATCTTCAGTAAACCCCGTAAACATTCAGCAGTTACCATGGCGTTGGAGCTGTAAGGACACCTGATCTTTAAAAACCCCAGTCAGCCTAGGACCTAGAATGTTACTGCTACATTTAGAGTTAACAATGGGAAGAAGTTAGCAGATCATAACCAGTTAGTAGGTCATTACCAACCAAACAATCCACCCACACACACACACACACACACACACACACACACACACGCCACACAGACAGTAAAGATATTCAGTGTTTGCATTTGCAGGGGACAATAAAGAGGACCATCTGTTCTTGTCACTTGTACTTTATTGTTTTCCTCGCGAGGTTGCTACTTTGGGGCACCACATCATCTCCCTTTCTCTTTTATTCCCCTCACCTCACACCTTCCCTGAACCCTCTACTACCTACACACACCTAACATTTACTCAATGTCTCACCCTTTGCTGTTGGGAGGCAGCTTCAGGTATTCTCGATCTAAGGTGTGTATGTTATCAAAGATAGATACTAAAATAGATTGGGCACGGACTGTAAAAGCCCTGCATTTGTCCCCACCTCCTCATGTGCCAACAACTGTATGACCAAGTGTGTCATATCTTGCTTTGTGTTGCAGCAGACGGAAGGAGAGAGAATTGGGGGAGGGGGGATATGGTAAACGACCCCCGTCTGTCTGATTCTGCCATGGACAGTGCCCAGGGAGTGAGGCTGGGATGTTGGCCAAGGAAGAGAGTGTTTCCCTGGAGGAGATCTGCCAAGTTCTTCCAGTAAGACTGGATGAACCTGGAAAAGGAAGGCGGTTTCTGCACAGTGCATCAAAATGACCGAGGGATTGCAGTTACCCTTCAGAGATGGTAGTCAATGAAGAAAAAACAAGCGACGAGACTATTTCGAATCTTATCATGATTGACAGAATCTCAGCCGGCAGAATGTCCGTCTGGCATTAAAATGGCAAAGCCGCCCAAGAGGTCAAACAGTCGAAGCCCGTTTCTGTTTACTGTGGTTTACTATGACGTAACACTGTTTGAGCCATGATGACTTCATTTTGTTTTACTGTTGACACATCATAAGCACAGAGAATGGTGAGACATATTTATCTTTCATAGGATGATCATTCGTTTTGGCCAAGAGATAAACAAATCACTTTTTGCAGGAAAAAAAAGAACTAAATGTCTATTACACATGTATTTTACCACAAGCATGAAGCATGACCATGAAGGTTTCAGGTGCTTTTCCATCATAGTCATCAAGGTTAATCTCTTGAGAAATTAAACAAATTGCTCCTCTAATGCAGACTTAAACAAACCAAGAACTTTGGTGCACGTGAAAACCTCTTGGGTTCTAATTATGTAAAACTATAGACATCAGAAGGCACTGTATTCTTTAATGAGCACTTGAGAGAACAAAGGGAATTTAAGTGAATGTTAATAAGGGAAGCTAGACAACAAGGTAAAACTCTACCGAATGAATCTTTTGCGCAGTAATGGGGGCATTCACCAGCCAAGCAGAGCTCCTTCTCACTTCCAGTCAACCGAAATAGGGAAAATAAACAGACTTTCCACAAACCCTCTCCACAGATAGAGATTAATGTAATGTTAGGGAGATGTGATTTTCACCCAGCGTGAGGGTTAGGGGTGGGGGATAGTGTGTGTGTGTGGGGGTACCCTATGAGGTGTTCATCTCTAGACCTCGGCTAGAGCCAGGGTTTGTTCTTGCTTCCTTCCCATTTCTGGTGTGTGGTCCCTGGGTAGGAAATCACAGGTTAGCTCCCCTGGAAGCCTATGGCTCAATGCTCCACGCTGACTGTGATTTAGCCTGGGCTCTGGTAACACAGACTCTGGATTTACTTACTGACAAACAAGGCAGAGTGTGCGCATGAAACAGTGTTCCACTTCACTGGTGGGCAGGCTGGCCAATTAGCATTGACAAAGACTCCCATGTGTATAGACAGGCAGAGCTTTGCCTGGGTTGAACATTTTGTACATGAGCCAAAATGGATCCCACTGTGGGGGGTTCTTCATCCCAACAATTTCTGTGACTAATGTGTCAAATAAAGAAACTGTGTGCTGGAGCCATATGCCATTTTGCCTTTGTGGCGGGACTGTGCAAGTATGGACTATGGTGTGTGTGTGTGTGTGTGTGTGTGTGTGTGTGTGTGTGTGTGTGTGTGTGTGTGTGTGTGTGGTGTGCTTGGGAATGTGTGTGAAGTGTTGCGCCCACTGACCATCCGGG
>BROE01000024.1:10058874-10205735 GCA_036571765.1 Plecoglossus altivelis | reverse complement strand
ATGGATGAATTATCCTCTCCTCATAATCCAACATTCGAGGCTTCTCCTATGTAGACCTCTGGGTCCACGTCTGATTATTCCACCTTGGTTCTCGTTGAATTGAACAAAGCTAGGAACGCAATTCTGTTTCTTATGTTACCATGGACACCATATCAAAGCAGTCCTGCTATGCTTGACAACTAGTTTCATAACGTGAAACATTCTGTGCTTGTATCTCATGGTTGAACTCAGACTAGAAGGGTAACTGAGGGGCAGGCTAACTCTTAGTCATATGCGTGTGTGTGTGTGTGTGTGTGTGTGTGTGTGTGTGTGTGTGTGTGTGTGTGTGTGTGTGTGTGAGAGAGAGAGAGAGAGAGAGAGAGAGATAGAGAGATAGAGAGATAGAGAGATAGTTTGAATAAAGTTTTAATAAGGAGAGTGTGTCTGTAAGAGAGAGCAAGGGGTACAGAAGGTGTGTTTACTACTGTATGGAAAGGACAGTGTGTGGTCTCGTATGCATAACACTCACAAAAGCATAGACCATACACTGATTTATTTGAGTATTTGCAGCGAGAGAAGCTCTACAATAAGCAATGATTCAAGAACTGCGATCCACAGTTGTGAAGACTGCCAATCACAGCACAATGGAACCACAATGGCACTATAGTTCAGAAACAAATTGGACCTTTGCATGAATAGATCAAGAAAGTGAAGCTATAACCTATACATTACAGATGGAGTATGCTCAGAAAACCATGGCTTTTACGGAACAAGGTTACAATTTCAGAATGGCGTCAACCTGTTCAGATGAACCACAAAGACCAAATCAAAATCTGATTTCCAAGATATTTAAGATACACTTCAAAATCATTGTGACTGGCACAACTTAAGGATTCTAGAACACAGAACATTCTTTCAACGGTACTTCAAGGAACATGTCTAAGAACTTGCATGATTTTCGCATCCTGAATCAGAATTATTGATATGTTTTCTCTTCTGTGGTCATGCTTGGTTAACCTTGAGAGGGTTGTTGCTGTAGGAGAAGCCCTGTGCTTTTGTTTGGCGCGAACACTCTCACATTCATGTGCTTTCACCTCTATCATCTAACACGCCCATTTAACATTTAATCGTTTTTTTCTCCCACCATCCTCAAACACATACTTTCACTTTGAAATGAGCTGATCATCACTGTATGATTAATCATTATCAGTTCAAAATGGTGTGAGGCTTTAGATATATATTTTTTCACACAATTTCCCTGTTTTCAGAGAATAATTATTGGTACGAGAAGGGGGGGGGGGATAGGTATGAAAGTTTTTCATCTTATTCTATTCAAATTTCGCTGCACCCTCTTTGATTTCCATATTCTAAAAGGAAGGTATAACCCCCAGGGCGGTGACGAACTGTCATCCTTCCCCTGGGGGCAGTAGTGTCTCTCTGTGGCTCTCTAATGATCCCTTTCTCTTTAGAGAAGAGCAGCCCTGCCACAGCCTATCACTTAGCTTAACTAAGCAGCAAAGAGAGAGATGGAGACAGACAGACGGGGGGAGGGTGTGGTTGAGCGAGAACGTTGGCTGAAAAGGGGAGAGAGAGAAAAAACGGAAAAAGAGAGAAAGATAAAAGAGTGTAAGAGAGAGAGAGAGAGGGAAAAACAGAGAGAGAGAAGAGAGAAACAGAAAGAGAGACATAGAAAGCCAAATGAATCTTCAAGTCACGTCAAAACCTATCTTCTGCTTCCAAGAGTTCTAACACAGAGCTGCCCTACGAGTCAAGATCTCCGGATTCTTATCTCTTTCCATTACGGGAGACACTATTATGCAGAGTCATGCTTTAGGAATTCCAATACTTAATTCATCAAATTCATTTATATCGTAGTGTGCAATTTTCCATACCTGAACAATCAATAAGTGATGAACTATGAACAACAAAACAATTCAGACTCTTACACAGATGTTGTTGTACCTGGAGTATTCAGAATAAATTGTAAATATTTGGAATATTCTTAAATCAGAATAAATGGTTTTTATCCATCAGCTTTGTCTCTCTTGTCATAAGTAGCAGGAGCCTCTGCTGTCGGATCCTCTTCAATCACTCAGTAATTGATGCTGTGGCATTTTATGTTCATATTACCCAAAACATCATTGCCTTTTTTCTCTCTCTCTTTCTCCCATCTCTCTTTCACCTCTCTCTCTCTCTCTCTCTCTCTTACCTCTCTCCTCTCTCTTGCTCTCTTTCTGCCTCTCTCTCTCTCTCACTCTCTTCCTGTCTCTCTCCCCCAAATATCCCAAGGCTTCTTTCTCTGCAATTTTCAGTTTAGATTGATTTTAGCTCTCCTGGAAGCCAATTTGGCCTGTTTGCATGTTCTTATATTCTCCTGATTTGATTCAGCGGGGCGGGTTGTTAGTTGAAGGGAACCGACCGTGAGAGGAGTACAGGATCACATCACATATTAAAACAGAATGGTGAAAGCTATAAAATAACAGCCGCCTGCGGCTGAGGGGAGCAGGGTTGCCTAGGCCTGTCTTTCATGCCCTTTTTACAATATTAAATCACAACAGTGATGGAACACCTGGGACAGATCATGGAGAGGTGGGGAGGATAGGAGGAGCAAAGGGGGGAGAGAAGGGGAAGCTCTAAAATAACTCTGAGACTGACAAAACACCACGCCTTTGCCCTATTTCGACTTCACTTCAGTTGACTCTTTCTAGCACGTTTCAAGCGCAGCCCTTTCTTTGCATTGCAGGTAAGATATCCTTTCATGCCTTCCATCACAACCGACAGGACGACTCTGATGGTGGAGGAGAGGCTGCACTTGATGTAGGCTTGCTCGGAGAGCAATGCAGCCAAGCTTCTTAATTTGGGGGGAGTTGTGTTGAGAAAAGGTTTTGGGGACAACAGCTACACTATGAGTTCAGCACATTTTGCACACTGCACAGTAAGAGGTTTGTCAGTACAGAGCTATTTCTCTTAAAAGAGTGCGAGTTCTTTGGAAAGAGGGGAAAGAAAGAATAAACAGAGTGAAGACAGAAGTGTCTTAAAACCACAGGAGAGAGAGAGAGAGAAGAGAGTAGAGAGAAGAAGAGGGAGAGAGAGAGAAGAGGAGAAGAGAGGGATGAGAGAGGGAGAGGGAGAGGAGAGAGAAGAAGGGAGAGAGACGGGAGAGGGAAGAGAGGGGAGAGAAAGAGAAGAGAGATGAGGAGAGAGAGAGACAGAGAGAGAGAGGAGAGGGAGAGAAGAGAGAGAGAGAGGAGAGAGAGAGAGAAGAGAGAGAGGATAGACAGAGAGAGAGAGATAAGAGAGAGAGAGAGAGAGAGAGAGAGAGAGAGAGGAAGAGAGAGAGAGAGAAGAGAGAGAGAGGATAGACAGAGAGAGAGCGATAAGAGAGAAAGAGAAGAAGAGAGGAGAGAAGAAGGAGAAGAGAGGAGGAGGGAGAGGCAGGGAGAGAAGAGAGAGAGAGAGAAGGTAGAGACAGAGACAAGAGAGAGAGAGAGGGAAGAAAGAAGAGAAGATGAGAGGAGAAGAGAAGAAGAGAGAGAGAGAGGATAGACAGAGAGAGAGCGATAAGAGAGAGAGAGAGAGAGAGAGAGAGAGGGAGAGAGAGAGAGAGAGAAGAAGAGAGAGAGGATAGACAGAAGAGAGAGCGATAAGGAGAGAGAGAGAAGAGAGAGAGAGAGAGAGAGAAGAGGAGGGAGAAGAGGAGAGAGAAAACAGGAAAACAGGGAAAGGTAAACAGAAAGGGAGAGGGCCAACGATCGGGAGCAGAAGAAACACACTCTGCATTTAAAAACACTCCTAACTTCAGAATATAAAAGACAGGTACAAAAAAAACACATAACTAAGAGAATTTTCCCAGTGCCCAGAAAAAAATAGCTTTTCTCAACTTATTTTGTCTGTCTGGAGTTACTTTTAGAGTGCTGATCATCCCTTCAATGACAGACGATGAATTGGCAGTTGTTGACTGAGCATGGGTATTCCAGAGAGAAAAAAGAGAAAGAAATAAAGAAAAAGAGAGAGATGAAGTGATGGAGAAAAAAAGATTCTTTCTTATCCACTCCTCTCCTCCTTCTGCCAGAATGGTGTTTTCTACAGTATCTCTGACATTGAGCAGCATGAGCTAGCTGTGAAACTTTACCACAAGCAAAAAAAAGAAAAAGCTATTTATTTGTTGTCACATGATGGTTACATGAAGTGGTTAATGACAGACTCTTTTCAGCTGTCTGTCAGCCCACCTTACCAGTCCTCTAGCTGTACAGTATAACCTTTGACCTGTAGAGGGCACATACTCACGCAAAAGAAGGCATCATGAGACACAATCAAATAAGTGGCTACAAGAGCATCTATTAATTATGAAAACAGACTGAACTCCAAACGGCAGATCAGTTACTGTGTATGTTTATCTATTTATACAGCGTATGCAGTTTCATAGTTCAAATGTTTTTATTCGATTGAATTGAATTGAACAGGCAGAATTTAAAAAACAGCCTCCAAAGGCTTGTATCGTGTGTAGACAGAACCAACAGCGCCACATACACAGTTTTCAGTTGTTGCATTATTCAATTAACCACCTGTATGATTTACACAGCTCACTGACTGACAACCAATTTCTTTCTATTTTTCCTGTAGCGTTGGTAATGTGACATTTGGCTTTTGAAAGGAGCATGCCTTTCAGCATCTGCATGACAAAGATAGAGCCGATTATCTCTTCATCCTCTCATCACAACAATGATATTACACCATCACAATTACCCTTGTATTTCACGTGTCCTTTGTCCTTTTTTATTCCACAGCCAGAGGAAGGGACACAGCTGTCTGTGATTTAGGACCACGTGAAATAAAGAGATGCAGGTGCTGACTGTATGTGGGAAGTGGTCATACTTCAGGACCGCGTGGTAACAACAGTGTGTCTCATTTACATCACCCCCCGCCCTCCCCCCCGGCTCATCCCCCACCCATTCTATCCAAACTAACACCTCTGCCAGAAGAACTATTTTGGGTGGAGTTGATTGGATCCTATATGGTCCCACTCCCCTGGGTTGTTGCGCATTGGATCTTCTGGTGTTGATGTTCTGTGATGGTTTCCAGTCTCATCCCCTTCTTCACAGCACAGGGAACTTCAAGAGGCCTGAAGAGCAGGGAGAGGGAAGATGAGAGAGGAGCAAAAACAACTGATTTCCATCAAAACAGATTGTCAAACCAGACGGGGATCTCGCTAGAACTGGGGCAGAATGGGAAAACACTTTGATTGGGCAAATGTGCCTTTCTCAACACAGAGACATCCCTACCCAACCAATACAAAATAGCTCTCTCAAGCCCTCTGCATAACCACTGTAACATAAGACTATAGTTATTTCAGATTCCGTTTTGTGTGAGGTATAGTAGAGTACAACAACATTTCACAAGTCTGTGCATTCATACCTGAAGATGAACCCCAGTTGTGGTGTCAGTCTTCACACAGATCTCGTAGCCTCTAGTAATCCTCCAGTCCAGCAGAAGAACACTCCCACTTGTTTTTTTGTAGACTCATCCCTTTACAAATGCACTTTTAGTCAACATGCATTGAAACGGTGAAAAAAAGCCTCACCGGTTCATAATAAAGCAATAACAAAATGAACACAGGTGATTATTTCTTTCTTCTGCGATGATGAAAGGGTAGCGTGCCACATCAACAGTAAAAGACTATTGAAGTAGGGATGGGTGACTGTGTTCACTGCAACAGATTGATTGCAGGTCAACCTGGGCTCTCAACAGGATTTCTTTTATTTAGCCCTCAAACATGCCTGTAGCGCTCCTTAAGGTCCCCCACGATGCCGCAGGCTCCAGTGCCACCAGTGAATACAGACTTCATCAAATCTTTCTTCCTGATTTCACCAACATGTTTATGATACAAAGAGCCTGACCTGCTCACGGTTCTTTCCTCTCCTGTTTCCTTAACCTCCGAGACATTGATTTGACCCCTCACTACACCTCATCCATAACATCGTGTTTTCTATAGGGCCTTTGACACAGCACTGAGCAAAATAAACATCCTTAAAATCTCCTGGTTCTACAGCATTCTGTGTTGTGTGCATCGGTCTGTAATTCCTGGCAAAATCCTAATTGAGGTATAACCACATGAGGAAATAACTAGCGTATATTACACTTAGGAATCTGTGTATAATAGTGAAAAATGAAATTGTGATGTGTTGTTGTTGCAGATCCATTGTGGGTGTTCTGGCCTTTCTCAGAACTGATATGTTTACTTGTTAATGAGTAAAATACTGAAGTCACTGAGTGGGAGAACTACGGTACCCTCATTAACTCTTCTCTTTGGTCTACATAGATTAGGTCCCAGTTGTGTGTAGAAGGTTTACTGCATTTATTAAACATCCAAATCCTTTTCTCTGGTTCATAACTCACTTACTGAACTATCCTGAGTGGACATAGGCTCAGATATGCAGAGAAGACAATCAAAGAACAGGCTTGACTTCATCAAAACTATGCAGTTTAAACCACCTTCAAGTGATCTATACAATCATTATTACAACTGTATGACCTATATCTATCATGTTAAAACTCACGACTGCTGCTTTGAACCCTATATGTATACATGTGTGTATTGTATACTGCATGTGGGTTTATGTGTGCCTATCCCTGGTGATCAGATCATACACATCTCACATTCAGGATCTGTTTTCTAGTCTTCATGTTGGTACAGTGGTAATGAGGCATTGTTTTCCCCATTCTCTCACCCAGGCAGGCAGTGAGTGTGTAGACAGAGGATATATTGGAAACCATCACATCATGACATATCTCTCAGGAGCTTTGGGTGCCTAGCTCTGCATATCCCACGGCTGTCTGTATAACTAGGAGGGCTAGGGGTGGGCTGGGCTGAACTGGGTTGGGCTGCTTAAATGCACTGTCTTCGGAGAATTGCCTGTTTTAGCAAAAAAACCAATACTGTAGACTGAGGCAAAAGCAGAAGGAATAAACAATGATTTTTCCATTCCACTCATTTTCTCTCCTCTATCTCTCCCTCTTATCATGGATCTGATTGACACTGGGTCCTCACCACAGAGACACTTCTGAGACTGATGTGAGTCTGTGATATGCTTCTCCTAATTTGTAAGGCAAAACAAATGCATTATTAACAAGCCATTGCCACATGATGTCCCATGTTGTCATCAGTATCTTTCCATCCATGGCACAAATTAGCGTGGTCATCTTTCAACTGCAAACTGTAATTCCAAGGTCTGAGATGAATGAGAAATAATCACCACTAATCTTGCGAATAAAGAAAATAGATGTTTCAAGAAGGGACATATTTCTCTATGATGGGGCTCTTCCTTTACCTTTTAAAGTCTTTAATTTTATTTCCTGGAATAGAAGGGCACCGGTGGTAATGTGTCTCTTGTTATGCAGACAAAATGCTGCTATTACTGAAGGCCATGAAATTAACAGAGCTCATTCGGAAGGGAACCTATGGAAAGAGCTTTTAATAATGATATAAAGGGTTGGCCTATTAAAGATGGCGATAAAATATGACATTCAGTATGCATTTCCTTTTAACTTGCTGCCACATTAGATATTAGATTGAGTGGGCCAAGGCGTCATTTTCAAACTGTAGAGGAACTGAACTGCCTCTAGGTCTGCCTCAAAGCATCCTGAATAAAAATAGTACTGTGAAAGGCTTATTATCACCCAGAATCACACTTTTTGCAATTTGTGCTACAACCAGGACATTTGAGAAAACAAGGCCACTGTGGAGGCTTCCAGTTTGTTGGACTTACTTTTTTCTTGATTTGCCATGATCAACCATCATAAAATTGATTGAATGAACTGTTGATCTGTCTTTTTCAAATGGTTTAGTTTGTTGTGCTGTTCCCTTCGATCCAATAGTACACGTACTTTGAACTAGTATTAGGATGTTTGCGTTCCATGTGGAATGTTCTGAGACTGCTGCAACTTCACTTGGAAGCCTACATGTTCACCTGGAAAATGTTGACTGAAATATCATGCAAAGGTGGTCCTTAAGTAACACAGCCTGGACAGAAAATAGTCCAAGATATTCAGCAAACCTTAGGCAGCACACTGTCCATGAAAGGCCCAACAAGACACCACACAAGCAGCATGCTATTTAATTGTCAGGTCCCCGCACCTGTGTGTGGTAATCCAGCATAGCAAATTGAGGACGTTAATGATCAATGAATGGATGGAATAAGCTGTCAGGACATGTGAAGAGATCAGCTTGTTATGGTCAACTGTCTAGCTCTCAAACATGAATGATCCTCCAGTGACAAAAGTATTTAACATTTAAAGCGTACAGTTGGTTTATTTTTGTAATCTCCTTGCGTCTTGATTTTTGAATCACCATCAACTTGTCAATGTATTTATTAATGGGGTTATAAAAAAGTGTTGTATTTGGCATTGCAGGCTGTTTAAATTGCACCCAAGCAGAAAAAACAACAAGGTTCTCGATATTCCTCTGAAGTTAGCAAAGTAAATGTGAAACTGACCAGTATTTCCAAGGACAGCCAGTCCAACTTTAAAGAACAACCCATTATAGAGCTGTAGTCTGTTGTAGACAGTCTGAAACCACAGTTGAGAAAGCCCATTGTGCTTAGGCATTAGCTTTACATATCTTATCTTAAATAACACTGCACATAAGTTGTTGGCTTTTTTGTACTGTAAAAATGATGGTATATGACTTTTGAATCATGTAGGAATGTAGACTCCAAGACGGTAGCCTCTGTTTGCGTATGCTATAAGATGACACCATTTTGTATATATCATCACTAGGAAAAAAGTAAATCTGTTTTTCTAATTATAGTTGTTTTGATATGTTATGATCTGTCATTTTGTTGAAGGGTAAAAGAACAGGCATTACTGGTGTGTCTCAGCTGTGTGTGTGTCTGGCGTCTGTGTGTGTGTTTGTGTGTGTGTGTTTGTGTGTGTGTGTGTGTGTGTGTGTGTTTGCACCAAACCTTCAGATTCCTGAATGAATGAAACTGACATCCATTATGGAAGCTTGGACGGACAGATAATATCCCTCCAATAACTGTAATATGTAATTTGGAGTCTAATGCATAAAGTATTGCATCTTCTTGCAATGTGATGGTCCTCTTAAATGTAGGATCCTGTTGTTTGTGATGTTCCAGACTAAAGCAGATATAGTTATCAATACAGATTTTTCCGACAGCATTGAACTGTACCAACTTTGAAAATGGGTGATTTTAAAAGGCTGAAAACACATTTTATGTAGGGGCTTTTAATTGGCCATACCAGTTTTATAATTATTTATATGAGGCCCACAAAGTGCAGTATACCATGCCATCTGGACATCCATAAAACGATGTCCATATACCAGGATTTATGACAGTTTGGGGTAGACACATGGTGCTTTTATCATCTTGCATATTTGATATATACTTAGGAGACTGTTCCCAAGGCAACACCCAAAATTCTATAATGTCTGATCTTAATAAGCGTTGCCACCATGTTTGCAACACTTTTCGCACATTTCTGATATTACTATCAATGTTTTTTTCTTGGACTATGATTGCAATTTGAGCTTGTTACACGTGTACATGCTGTACCATTCATGGTATTAAAAAATATGCCTGACATTGGAAATGTATTACATCAGCATGTTATCAAAATGAACTAAGGGCTTGTTAAGATGGACAAACCATTTTACTACATTTGAAATATTTAAAGGTCTTTGTTCCAGATACAGCTCAATTCTAAACTCAAAAATGCCAAAAGGAATAATTTGCAAACTAACTATTTTACTACTTAATTTCCACAAAGCAACTACCCAATTATTAAGGCAGCATGGCTCAACCACTTGTTTTGAGAATGCATTGGCTTTTGAGAGGGAGTCAACAGTCATGGCAGAGCCATTCTATTCAATGCAGTTGTATGAGACATCATCTAGAGGACCTATGTGCACAACACACAAGTCAAATGTTCATCCAGATTACATGTGCCAGTCTGATCATCTACTGTAAATGTTTGCGCTTCACAAATGTGCAAAGTTGAAAAAATACAATGTCTTCTCATTACAATAGCTGAGGATTTTCAAGACATGTTGATCCTACAACGACAAACTGGATTACTTAGTATCAGTGATAGTGCTGGTTAGCCATCTTGTTTTACTGACATGCCTGCTGAGGATGTTTAAAACAAATAAGAATAATCAAATCTATTTTTATGGCTTCAAACGCCAAGAGTCAGGCCTCACTTAGTTTTGTTGACATGTACATTTTGGTTATTAAGACTAAATTAATCGACATAGCAAGCATAAATAGGACTGCAGGTGATGTGTGTGTATGTGAGTGTGTGTGTGTGCATTTTATAACTCTGAGGAAAAGAAAAACTGTAAGTGATTTAGGTGTATTTTTTGAAAATATTATTAGACCATATTTAATTCTATCTGAATCTACTATTGACCTAATTTATTATTTAATTTCCAGTGGTGAAGGATGTGAGCTCGTTGTAGGTGTTTGAGCAGAAACAGCTGTGTTCAGCACCATAAACTTCACCAGCTTACTGTGCCCGGTGAACCTGAAGTAGGAGTGCAAACATGTCTGAAGGTTGAGCTCACTTCACCGATAGACCTGATGTCTTTCCATTCTATTATTTTGAGTAAAATGTTATACAATGCAAGTAAATAGATGCGTACCTTATACAATACAATATATTTTATTAGGCGGGACATATAGGGATTTTTATGTTATTTTCACAAAGTACATTTTGTGAGCACTGAACACTAAATCAGTCAAAGCTACGCAGATCCGAAATGTAGAATACACCATCATGTGAATATGTATTTTTATAAATTAGATAAATTGTTAATAAAAGAGTTTAAAGTTGTTTCCATTGGCAGAAATATGTTGTTTTTTTCTCTTTTAATAAACTCTGAATAGTATGCGGCCTCCATTTGGCTTGTTTTCAATAGGCTATGTTGACCATCCAAATGCAACACCATGGACAGCACAAAAAAAATCTTCCATTCGTGCAAAAAAATGCCTTGGGTGTGAAAGCACTTCTAGATGTCCATAATCCATACATCTCACTAGACAGAAACGCTATACAAACATAAAATAGAGAACACTCGTAAATACACTTAGTTCTTCATATAATCTTCTGATTTGTCCAGTTGTCCAGGTACACACAGGTACACTGACTTGTCTGTTGAAAAAAAGTTTTTCCCCAGCGATAATATCCAAGGAGGCCTAATCGATATGTGCACGTCACAGCTCGATCGATTTGTTATCCAGATTGCGTTGGTCGTTGGATTTGGATATGAATTCCAGGGAAACGTTGCTTTACTTATATATATATATAGCCAATATATAAGGAGTGTAGGTACACATTTTGTCGGCGTCCTTGGCTGACGGCTGTGTTTAAATAAATTTCATGTTTGCTTGTTCTTCCACAAGTGAAGGAGGGTCACGTGGTGATAAACTAATCGCAAATTTGATTATAGTGGGAAGACTAAAAAGCCTGAGAAAGTGGAGTATTTCCAACCGCCCATGAGCGTGCCCCGTTCCAGCTTCAGATAAACACGGTCCTCGCGCTCCACCATCAGCAAAACCCCATTGCTAGCCGCCTCCCGCGTAACGTCCTGGTCACCGGCAAAAGCTGATATAACCGGGTAGTCGTTCTGCATCAGGTTGACCTGGGATAACGGAGAGGACGAGCATTTTTAGATGAACTATTTTAGCCGTGTCTCCCATTAAATGAATCCGTAGGTTGTGGTGATTGCACTGTCCCATTGTAAGACACGTTGAAAACATAAATAATTTCCACACGATTTTTTCTGTAGAGGGAAAGCAAAATGCGTGACTCACCTGTATGGTTTGTCTGTTGTAAACCTTCACCACGTGAAAGCTGAAGCTGTAGATTCCTCTGCGTGGCGCCAGGAACACACTCGCTTTAAGATCGAAATGGTTGCCGATGTTCACTAATACCTGTAACAAAAGCGATAGAGTGTAACCCACCAATGGGCCCACAAACGGATTAGCCATGAAAGGAAGATTACGACATGGTTTACAGTATAACCAAGGAGGCATGAGCATGATAATTCTCATAGACTGTACGTAACGATTGTCTGTACATCAACAACGCTTCATTTTACTGTGTGACATTTTGTTTGACTATATTTTGTATTTCTTTTTTTCTTCTTTCTTTTTTTTCTTTTTTTTTTAAATCGACAGTTCAGAAGAGATGTTCATGTTGTGAATATAAGGGGGTCCGTGTTGCAGATTGAGGAGGCCCTCAGCAGCCCATATGTGAAATCTTGTAAATAAAAATTAAAACTATTTACGACAGGAATCATAATTTTGAATGATGTACTATTTCTCCAAACACTGACCGTGCGTTTGCCAGTTAGTATGCATTAGTGGTTTGACGCACAAAACTGCCCACAAAAACTTATTACAACCTCTTAGGAATTAACCTGTAGATCTAAGCTACTCTCAAGTGAAATCAATATAATGTAAACAAACTCTATATAAACGCTTAATTGTGTACAAATTATTCGTCAAAGAGGACAAATAACGGACTGATCTCACCTGGTCGAAATAGATGGTCATGGACGTGTTGCTCATCTCTGATGGCTCGTGATTAGTCCCGCGCACCGCTGAGAAAGCCACCTTGGCGCCAGCGGAACGGACAGATATCCCGAGCGAGGAGGTGACTGCTCCGTCGGAGGAGGGGTTGGAGTCACAGACCACCAGACACTTCCCTTCCAGTACGATTGGCTCCGTGTCGTTTTGGCCGAGGCATAGCACCACGCCGCATCCCATGAGGAGCGTCAGTGCCAGCATGGTACAGTGTCCCAGGCAGCGCATTGGCACCATGGTCGGAACACTGATCCTGTGCACACTGATACTACCCGGCAGCCCCTTGGAGGTTTGTTAGGACTCGATCACCTGGTCCAGCCGTATACTCCTCTTTTACTTGCTCTCGTCTTTTTCTCCCTCTCTCTTTTTCACTCGCCCTCTCTCTCTCTCTCTCTCTCTCTCTCTCTCTCTCTCTTTCTTTCTCAAACACACATCCTCTAGACAGACGCACCAAAACTCTCTTTCTTACTCTCCTCCCTCCTGTTTGATTCAGTGGGTTTAGAGTGTCTTCAGACAACTTAGTCTGTGCATCCTGGTAATTTAAGAGACAAAATAAGATTTAGAGTTATGGCAGATCCTTGAAGGCCCACAATTTAAAATGACAAACATGTTTTTAACATGCGTAAAAAGCATATCAATCGACAGAATTGCGTCAAGATAAACGACCGAGGCAGGCTTAATAAAGGGTATTAGACGATCATCGTTATTTCTTCCTCTAATAAACACTCTATCCATAAAGTGCCCGTATTCAAAGATAAATAAAATATGTAAATGTCAGTGACAAAAGTGGTTTGTTGTTCAATTCATAACATAAAGTCCTACTCTACAAGATGGTATTAAAACAATCTCCAAGAAATGCATATACCGAAAACTCTCCCAACGTACCTGTATTATCCATAGCCCTGTTTGGTCTGTCGTGCAGCCTACAGTAGCCTACTCATCAGAGCACAGGTGAACAGAGCGCATGGTCGTCGGTGCAGATGAAGCGCCTCCTGGTTCCGTTTAGAGAAATGATTCACGCCCATCACGCCCATCTACTGTAAAAGTATCAGAATGTATAACCACGACAGAGCTTCTTCCCTACTAAACTAAGAAAGACTGTATTCTCGGATGAAGGTGTTTGTTTTACATAAACGCCTGAATTGAGCTAATGTATCAGTTGGACGTCGCGGGATTGAAGAGTTCACTTTTCTCTAGTGCACCAGCAATTTATATGCTGCCTGTTTTCTAGTCGCAAACTGATTAATGAGATGAAAGGCTAAGAACGGCGGGCGGTGTGTATTTGGCACTATTCGGATTCGTCATGCATGCCACTAATTTGAGTACAAAACTGAAATGTTGCCTAAGTATGAACAGAAAGACTTGTGCGACACCCAGTGGTCATAGAACTACAGTTCAGTTTTTTGTTGTCAAATTACTTCCAAAATACAACAGCTTGTCCTCAACCCCCCCTTAATACTTTACGTTTCATTTACCCCCCCCCCCCCCTATAACTTTCTCCAGTACCTAATACTATACACACCATTTTGCATCACAGCCCATTATTTTAGTTGTGCATAGCCCTTGTACAGGCCATTTTACAAGCAAAATCACAGAGGACTGTGCCTAAACCCAGCTAAAATACACTGCCCAGTCCTTCCCACTTGATTTGACACATGTAATTGTCGGTGGCAGTCTGTTAAGTCATGCAGAAGAATAACATCAGGTATCCACGAGCCACAACTGACCCCAGGCATGTTAAGGGATGCAGAACTACAAAAAAAACATCAAATGTCAAATAGAGGTAGGACCTGGTATTTCTATATACTTGAGGCTGTTACGGCCCCAGAAGCAGCTTTCCTTACAAGAGGCAAATGTGTGCCAGTCCTGACACTCTAATGGTGATTTTCCTTGACAGCAACTGGAGCACATTAGCTCCTAGGAAGAGAGATCCCTGATCCTTTCTGTTTGGCATGTTGGAGCTCTCTTCGTTATTGAAGTCATGGCTTTTCTACAGTGACTGTTTATCTGCCTAATCCACAGTGTAGCCAGTGGTAAATATGTGTTCAAATAATGCTGTATGACTGGATGTTTCCTTGTAGCATGTTTGATTTGCTATGAAGCTCTTGACTTTGATACAAAATTATGCCATCTAATTATGAGTGCTTCTGTGGAAAAAAATGCAGTTCATTTGATCATTTTTTCAACTCCCTCTTTGCTGCAGTTGTTAGATTCCGTTTGCTGAAAACAATGATCCAAGAATTCTCTGAATGCATTGTGCCTGAGCGTGAAATGTCAGATTTTCACATCTACTGATACTGTTTCTGTCGGATCCAACCTACTGACTTTATAAACCATATTTATGGTTTATGAGGTTCAGTCTGTAAAATGATTCAATCCAAGGATCCAATCCATCAAAATACTTGATCCAGTTCTAGTTTTTTGGGGGGCCAGATAAGAAATGACCATGTCTAAGCCATTGCCTTTAAATGTACTTCTGCCTCATCTTATAACAATTCAAAGTGCATCAACTTGCACTCATGTGCTAACAAAGTAGCTCTAATCCAGCAAGGAAGATGATTGAGACATTTAAAAAGCTCCAGTACCTCGTAGGAAGGTCGACCTACAACCAACAAGGAGCTAGTGAAAGATTGTAACATTTGTCTGGCCATCGTTGACTGTCACCTCATCCTTTTGGCTGAATGATTACATCAAGGCCTTGAACAGAGAAAAGCCAGAGACACAGTCGTTGGAAACTAAAGAAACTGAAAAATGGAGAACTCCTGCGCGAGCAGAGGTTAACCAACAGAGGTCAGTACAGTATACTGGATAGCAGCAGTTATCCATGCTAGATGACTTATTAATGGCCTGAAACTCAGTGGAACTCTGGATGTTGATAGTCAGGACAAGGCTTAGTGCTGTTAAGTCATGACTCATCATACCACTGGAACACTACTTGCAGTACTACCTACGTTTTGGAAGCAGATGTGTTCATTTATACCCTCCCTTCTCATTTCGTATTGCACACCAGCCACGAGTGTCTACGTCATCTGTAAAAATAGAAATGTTTGTATTTGATTGCTAGTCAAACCATTTTGCTTCCAAGCGTTGAAGCAGGTGCAACTCCCTAGAGGTGTTGGTTTGGAATATTGACATTCTTTGAACGTGATTTGATTGGCTACTTTATCAAAATGATCAAGGATGAAAGTCACATCTGAATTCTCAGTTAATTACATGCATAGGATATGCAACAAAGCACTCAAAATGATTGAGTTGTAATGAAACTTGTGGAAACTGAGGGGATCCATAAAACATGAAAGTAGATGGTTGCAAAGTGTAGGCTACTCAAGATAAACGAACCAGTCTGAATAAAAATAGTATGTTTTAATGACATCTTATTGCTCTGTTCAGACACCGGACAACACAAAGTACCAACACATTTTAAATTCATACTTAACATGGCCAGGAGTAGGCCATGTTAAAACACATTTACTAAATGTTAACTAAATTTCATGTATGATTTCACAATGTCTGATGGCAATTCTTGATTTTTTTCTAAAAGAGAATACCAAGCATGGTTACTTGCAATGCGCACAATTTCTGAGTTAAATGGAACACATTAAAATAGTCCAATTTTTGAACTCAGGTAACTTCTTTACGGGCGGGTATGTCAACCTCCAATCCAAAAATGTCAGAAAATGATTGAATCGTTTCCAGATGAATGATGATCTCTTGAGCACTTGGTCTCAACTTGGCCTCGCTGCTCCAGCATCGGCACAATAGGGACCGGCAGCCATCACCCTCTTGAGTGTCGAAAAATGGGCTGTCTTTGACGGAAGGTCGTAAATCATACGCTACAACTGCGTATAGAACATGTTGGCGCTCACCCGTATATGGCTGCCCTCTTGTGATTAATTGCCAAAGTGTAATGCCGAAGGAGTAAATATCCGCTTTAGTAGAAACGTCTTCTCCCTTCAACAGTTCAGGTGCTCTGTGAGTATACGTACCCCCAACATGACTAAGTAAGGGTCTACTTTCTGGCATATCACTCCCTTGGTCCAGTTTCAGTGAAGAGCCAAAATCAACTATTTTACAAACATCCTTCATCGAAACCAATACATTGGCAGGTTTTAGATCTAAATGCAAAATGTTGTTTTTATGAAGAAAATCAAGCCCGTGTGCAATATCTATGGAGAACTTGGTCCATCTAACGACTCCAAGCTCCTCTGCACTGTCGTATATGACCTGGTGAAGATTTCGATTTCCAACATATTCCATCAGAATGGTTCCAATGTTGTCTTCATTTTCCAGATTTACCGGCACGCACGTTGTCGCTGCTATGATGCGTACAATGTTTTTATGTCGTAAATGACCAGCGTTTAACTCTGCCCAAAAGCTTTGTCTGGAAGCAAGCTTGTTCTTGGTGCACTTCTTGACTTTTTTGACCGCAACAGTTTCTCCGAAGTAAACGCCCCTGTACACGGACCCAAAGCCTCCCGATCCAATTGATTGCATAGAATGTAGTTCTTTCCACTGGATCGTGGACGACCAGAGCCTGGTGGCAGTCTTTCCATGTAATCTTTGAGATGGTACTCGCAAAGTTGAAACAGAAGCATTTTTTGCCAACGGACTGCTGCAAGCTCCGAAATTAAGACACTGATGAAGTTCCCTTGCCAACAAGCGTGTCATGGGAATTGGAGAAGGCATGTCCCTTGTGCACTCTTTCCATACCTAGAAGGTCTTTCGTATGAGATTCGTCCTAAAGTTATGGCCTGCAACCATAGGCTACAACACGGCTGTCATGAGATAAGCTAATTGCTTAATCAGCTGCTAGTTAAAACAACAATTGAAAGTATGGTCGGGTAAGTCAATTGATTGATGGGCTTTTTGGTGGGCAGTTTTTTGTTGTCCACCGAGTAATTGGGCTCATGAAACTCATTAAGTATATTAACTAGCCTAATGCGACACGTCTAAACAGGTTCCTAACCAGAGAACTGTTGATATGAATAATGAGTTTATTTTTATGCAAGACTTAAGTAGAATAGTAGATGGATGCACACGGGATAATATCTAGCTGTTTCCACGACAGACACTGTCGTTGGAACTTCAAACTCCAATTAATTTCCTCTGAAAATCTATTTTATAAAGCTGTGTTAAATCACAGGCTGAAGCCTGAAAATTGTGGATAGTATGAACACAATTCCTTAGGCAGGAGAATATCTTTGAAGTACAATCTTTAAGATGACTAGGCCTTCCGAGAGTTTTTTTTATCAACACAAGACAGCTCAGAGCCAGTGGAAAGTCAATTTCAAGCTTTTTGTTTCGATTTTTGCCGTTGGCAAGGCCTGGTTGGCGAGGCCCTGTTGGTGAAGCTCTGTTGGCGAGGCAGGCTTCGTTTGGCTTTTTTATTTTTATTTTTACCACCGGGGGCACTGTTTCTCATATTCAAATGTATTTTATAATTAGCCTACCTATTGCAGCTTTATGGGTTTGGGTGGTTCACCTCAGTAGTGTGTTGTAAGAGGCATAGGACAATAGAGACATATCTCATCTGACAGCTAATACATATTTCTTGTACATCCTGTACACATACAAACACAAACAGTCTTCCATGAATTATTTGTTTTCTATTTATTAAACTTTAATTACATCGTGTAATAACACTGGAGTTGAAGACTGCAGCTCGTCTCTCTCATAGCAGCAAGGTATGTTTATAGAAAAAAAAACTCAGGTTATTCTGCCAGACAATAAATAATCTGTCTCTTTGGATGATGTCGATGTTAAAAAATAATTGATAAAAGCTGCGTTAATTTCAGTTTTATGCAAAATAGATATATGAATTATTTGCCTATATTTATACAAATAAAACAGTAGTTTGTAGAATAAGTAAAATATACAGGATTAGCAACATGAGTCCATTATTACTACAGGATGGCACTGTTGAAATGCACTGAACAACAAAACCAACATGGCTGGAATGCAGTTTGCCTCTAAACAGAGGCCTCTGTAAATCCTCGTCTTTGCAGAGCTGTCTCCACCTGGGAAGACTTTATGTCTGCCCTCATCAACGTTTACCTCCCAGTCAGACGTTGAGTGAGCCTCCTCCCTTCAAAAACTTGCCAATAATGATTACCCTGACAAAGGTTCTCCAATACCACAATACAAAAGTAATGGAGAGCATTGACAAGCAAATCCATTAAACAGGACAACAACAAGCAAGTCACAGTAAAAGAAGGTATATAAAACTAGTCACACGCCTAGCTCTAGAATGTGGAACACACATGCCAACTGTTCAGCTCAGTTTGATACTTTTGTCAAAATAAAATACAAATCCTACAATAGAGGTCTTGCAGCACCAGAAGTATCTGTTAGCAGCTTGATCCATTACCAGAAAGTTGCAGTATTGCAGTGTTTCTAACATACACATTCAACATGGTTCACTGGTACCACTGAAGCTTTACATGAAGGGTTGACATGAATACTAAAGTTCTGTGTCTCTCAATAAAGGAACATTAGTGTCTCAGGTATACAAAATTGGTTATGTAAAGTATTTTTAGGTAAGTGCTTTTCAGGCAAATTATGAGATAAAAGAAATATAAAAGTCCGAACCCAATAGAGATAGAAATTGTTGTAAAGTTGCATTGGGTATTTTACCTCAAAGGTGCCCTTTGATGTGCATTCAGAACAAACTCGACTATTTTTGTAAACTGTACTGGTAATCAATTCTATCAATAATGTCCATCTTCTGTTATTGTTCATTGACATATTGAACCTCTATGAGAGACACATAATATTTGTGCAAGTAAAGCAAAAATGACATTTTGATACTACAACACTGTAAAACTGTACCTGTAAAAATAAAACATTTGATACTGTATTTACACATTAACTTTCTCCTTCTAGGTAAAACTGCTTTTTAAACAAGACGGTTGTATAGGAAACAAAAGCATTACATTTCTTAAAAGTGCTATGATTTAAAAACGAATATGCCCAATATAGCAACTACCAAACATTGTATGTGAAACCAAAGACCTTTCAGGTACATCAATAAAACACTTTCAAAATGCTTTGAAACATTCATGTCCTCATTTCAGTGTCACCACGCACCCTTGTTACAAATACACTGTCTTCTTTTGAAAAGGGCCTCGGATTAATTATTTTGACAGCTCAACTTTGTCTCTAGCTATATTCTTGGGGGTTAAAAGACATCTTATTAAGTACCACAGACTTCAACTTCTTTGGTGCAAGCAGCACATAACGCCTGAAAATAGCGCTACAATGGGCAAACAGCAAGGTTGAAAGTTGAATATTGAGGCCTGGATTCTAGACCCTCTTTTGTAAGCTTGACATTTGCACGTGCAAATCCGACCTCATGGAAGGGTGCAGTTAGGTATTCTTGAATTAATTACAAATGCATCTAACAAACCAATGCATAACAATAATCTCTAGTCAATTCACTCCATTTACACTCTTCTAGTAAGTATGTATCCTTAAATCCCTCTCAGTTACAGCATCTTGCACAGACAAAGAAAACCTCTGGGAATGTCAACTCCTAGGTTAGCATATGAGTCAATTTAGCCACATAAGCGTTTCTTGTCTTTGCTTATATCATTGTATTGAGCAGTAAAAACTTAAGTAACACAATAATCATCTGACACTCTCTGACTCTGTCTTAGCACATAAATACTGGCTCCCATACAGGTGTCATGTTGTCTTACCATCACCAACATTTCTCTATCATTCTAACATTATACAGTACAGAACTGAAAACAGAAAGTGAAAAAGATGTTTCGCAACCACTTCAGAGCATTATATTTAATGTACGTAAAATATTGTATATAAAAGATAAGCCCTAAAAATACACTGGAAATTGCATTTCCTAACGTCTCGTAGGATGCGTCTCCCAGTTGTGAACCAATTATGACAGTGGCTTTGAACACATCTTTTCTACAATGTGTTTAATATCCACAACCCAGTTCCCTTTAGTCTAGTTTGAGTAGGCCTAATTTCCCACCAAAAAATTACTAGGTGACACAAATGATTGCGAATGTGCATTTTTGATAGTCACCAAATATTGTCATATAAAAGGGATGTTTTTCTATCTAAAGCAGAGGACATGATGGTTTGTAAGATGATAAACGTGTCTGGTGTGATACTGAAAGTGATTTAGCCTTTGTTACTTCCATTGAAACATCTATTGAATAATTTTCTTAATGGACAAGACTTCACTATAGCTGAAAATCAGTCAAGCTTACTTGGTCCAGCTATGATACCGTTCAACTTTCCAAAGAGCACATTTTCACCATCATAGGTTTCAAATTAATTTAAAGGTTATTAACCAGCTCTGCAGGTTGGACACCATGTCAGACATGATTAACTATCAGACCATTTAAATGTAACTTAAAATGGGTAATCTTATGCAAAATCATTGCTTGACTCAAGCAATAAAACTTGTAAAACTCACTCTCACTGTGTTACATTCTGATCTTTACACTCCTCAAATACAACAACACTTCATATCCCATGTCTTTACTACATGTCTGTATTTCTAAGGAATGGAGTGAAACATTTGAGAATAGAGAGTTATTGCTGTTGAGTCTAAATCTAACATAAACCCAAGTTGTGATGTTTCCCTTCATGTTAAGACGTTTTCATTACTCATACATGATTGAGCTATTTCTCCTTGATAACTGTAGTTGACTAAAGCAATTAAGACAACATGTAGTCTAAGGACATAACCATATTGTTTGAATCTAACCTACATTTTACCACAAAATAACAACTTCATTTAAAACATGCATGTCACAGTCATTGGCATCCATAGTCATCTATCAACATAGAAAAGGCCAGAGAACACACAAATGAAAGGGTTATTTGGAAGGGTAACCAGAAGATTGCTTCAGCTGTCACCAAACCACAAACATAAAACAGATAGAGCTAGTTCAATCTCGTTGTAAATTTAATTTAAATCTTTTTTGTTTGGTCTGATGAGAGTACAGTAAAGCCTTTTGCCAATAAGCACCAGTGGTGGGATCCATGATATTGCAGAATAAAAACTAATCCCTAATATGAAGTATGGTTGCAGATTTGGGATGTTGTGGGTCTAATCTTTACTTCCAACGCCCCTGGAAACCTAGAATATATGACGCTACAAAGTCCATCATGTAGCGGTAGAGTTTAGGTCAAAACCTCTGCTAATCTTTGTTAGATCTTCTAGTAGGACAATGATCTGAAGCAAATCCACACTGAAACGCCAAATCCACACTGAAATGGTTCACTGACCATAAATTTAAGATTGTGCAATGGCTATCATAGTCCTTTGACATTAATCCTATCAAAGCCGGTGGGGTGGACTTTAAAGGAAAGTCAATAAAATAGGACTGAAAATATGAAAGGTTTCTGTGTGGAGACACAGAAACTTCACGTATTTCCTGGCAAAATCTTCCAAGCTTGTCAAAATTTCCCATCTTTTCATACAATATAGGAGACAACAACTGACAGCTGTTATTTCTCAAAAGTGAGGATATACAAAATATTAAATAAAAAGGTGCCAATAATTGTAACATGCATGTTTCTGTAGAGTTTCTTTCTTCAAACATTTGTAACTCAAAGGTTAGATTAATAAAATATTTTGAGAGTAAGATCAAGCTGAAAATAACAATGACAATCTTTTCACAGCCTTTTTTGTTCATATTAACCTCGGGCGTCTTAATACATAAATATAGATAATTACATATATGATTACATATATATTGATAATTTATATAATTATTATGATGATAGAGAACAACAGTGTATGTCTCAGTGGGAAAACAGAGATGAAACAGCAGCATCGATACAACCTTAAACATCATAGCATACTACTCAACTGCTTGCTTGATAATTGGTTGGCTTTGGTTTTGATAGGGATCCAGGATTTACATTACCTTCATTCCATGGCCTGTTCCCAGTTGTGAGAACACGCTGCATGTATAGTTGTATTGTTTGAACTCCGACCACACGGAAATGAGACAGATATGTGATGATGTTCAACATCACTTCAAGTTCAAAGTGCTTTATGAAACATTGTAAAATAGGCACACTATGGTTTAACTATAAGGCACAGTATTTTAAGAATCAAAAATCAAAACACTGCAACCTCGTCTTAATCTATTTAAAAAATATATTTTAGAACTCTGGGTTAGGGTTTGTCTGCAACGACAGTATGGTGGTGAATTTGAATTGGCTGTTACAAACATGAACTATTCCTTATTGAACGAGTCTGAACTCTTGTAGTGCTGTACCCATTTTCCTTTTGTCAGTCCTGAATCTTTCTAGCGTTTGACATTGTCTGCATTTGCAGGGAATCATATTTGTTTGTCTAAGACAAATTGTTTGTGGATGATTGAGTAAACAATTGCTGTTTAACATTCTTTCAATTCTAGAATTAGTTAGAGGTAGAGGAATTAACTAGAGGTCGTTAACCAACTAGTTAACCAACAAGTTAGCTTATTGCTAGTGTGTTAAAACATTTCAAATTGTCTGGCATTTTTAGGTAACAATAAGGCACATCAGGGCATGCTATGGTTTCTATAGTACATGTAAGGTGGTTGCCTGTGGTCCACTGCCCATTGCAACTCCCCTGGTCTGTACTCTAATAGCAATGCTGTACATTACTATTATGATTATTCTTATTTACTGCCTTATTTGCTTGAAATTCAACATGTAGTAAATGTCCCAATACAAACTATATCTTAATATTATCAATTGTATTGATTGTGTTGTAAGTCAATTTACCTTAACAAGGAGGTTCTTATATTCAATAAATGGGTTATTTCTGACATTAAATGTCATCCTATATGTCCTAATAATCAATCAGTCCAGACAAGACTACAACTTGGATTCGGATATATGAACGGATGTCATAAACTCTGCATTGACCTGGTGCTGAACTAACTACTGAAAGGCCTGGTGAAAGCGGGGCAGTGTGGTGGCCGTGCTCAGATTAGATGTAAAGGAGGAAGAGAGACCATGCAGGGGACTTCCTGACACTTCGGGGGCATCAGGTGGTTGGGGGGATAACTGAACTAGAGAAAGGGTCTCCTCTGGCAGGAACGGCGTTGCCAAGCTGCCCGTGGCTCCTGTCTGGTTATAATGTGGGCCGTTTAAGGGCAGGAAGTTAAAGAGCTGTGAGAAATCAAGCAATGACGAAGAGGTTGCCAGCGTGTCACTTGTTGCTGCTGCTGCTGCTGCCACGGCAGATATTTTGGAGAGGGACATTTCCTGGGTTGTTTCATCCAAGGAGTCCACCTGGGGGTCCAGCTCCAGTTTCGAGGCAGAGAACTGAGTGGAGGAAGAAGGCATGGTGCTCTGCATTTCCATCAAGTATGTCTCCAGGTCTCCCTTCAAATGCTGATCCCTCTCTGGCACGGTGGTAGTATATGAGGTAAAGTTGGAGCCCAGAGGGTACTTTAAGGAGAAAGAGTGTGGAAGGCTGTTAAGGTGTTCTGTGTCCGGGGTTGGGAGGGCAAGGACAGGGCATCCGTAGAGCTGTAGCTGCCTCGAGGGCAGAATGGGTGGCAGATCACCCATTGCCAGGTCACTGACAAAGGGCTCCAGCGAATCGGTTGGCTCTGTCTTAACCCTCAGCATCTCCCGAGCATGGCTCTTCTTCACATGGCGTGTCAGGTGGTCCTTCCTACCGAAGCGCTGGGCGCAGTACTGACACAGGAAGTCCTTCCGCCCCGTGTGCACCACCATGTGCCTCCGCACATCTTTGCGGGTGTAGAACCTCCGCTCACAATGCTCGCATCTGTGCTTCTTCTCTTTGGTCCCGCCTGAGGACTTGCCTGCATGTGTTTTAAGGTGTTCCAGGAGAACCCCTGTGCTGGCAAATAGCTGCAGACACACCTGGCAGGTGAGGTCTCCGCTATTGGCTGCATGGAGGGCAAGGTGGCGTTTGAAGCCCAGCTTAGTGTTGTAGCTCTTACCACATTCCTGGCAGGAAAATGCCTCCTTGTTTGGGTCGTGAGTGTGCAGGTGATTCTTTAAGTGATCCTTTCGATGAAACATTTTCTCACAGTAAGTACACTTGTGGGTTTTCTCTGGTGAGTGTGTAGCCATATGCCTTTGAACACAGATACATTTCATGAGTACTTTCATGAATTTCAGAAGAAAAGAAAATCTGCGTATATGTAAGCATGCTGTGCAAGACACCCATCTTGTGATCTTAAAACAAGGGTTCAATAATATTTCTATCAAATACACTATGAAAGATCAGCATATTTAACTTTTAGTGAAGTACAGAGAGAAGCAACATGCTACAGTCTGCTAAATAAGTCCAATTGTCTGTACCGTAGCAGCTTGTATTTGGAGACGAAGGCCTTGGTGCAGTCTTGATGGGAACACTGGTATGGTCTCTCTCCTGTGTGTGAGTACGAGTGCACCTTCAACTTTTCGACACTATTGAAGGCCTTCTCGCATAGTTGGCAGGAGAAGTTCTTCCTGGGTTTTCCTTCAGCTCTCTTGCGCTTCCCTGTGGCCACCGCAAGCCTTACTTTCTCCGGAACGTGGTCAAGGTGCCCCTGGATTCCTGTGGCCATGGCACCCTAGGGCTGACCGGCTAGGTGAAGAAGGGCACAGTCCCCAACAAGTCTCGATGCAAATGTTCGATTCAATTGTAAGTGGTCAACACCGCCAGGACTGAGGTGCCTGAAGAAAAGAGAAGAGAGATGAGAATTGGATGATAGACTAAGAATAATTATTTGCACAAGCATTAATGTGTTGTTTTATTGTAACCATTGTGAAAACTTTAATTGTCAGTCTTGTTACTAAATAAAGCACATTGGCAGCTTTTTATTATATTTAAATATGTGTGCAGACCTAACTCTATATGATATTCCTAGGTAGGATTAGTCACTTTTCTATGTAAATGCTATTGTAAATATGTAATTGTGTTTGTTCACAGTTTTTTATTATGTATTTTACTACTTATTCTGTAACTGTCAATTGAGTTATCTGAACACTTTAATTTCGTTATACATTTCTTTCTTTATAATTATTCTTTATAAAGGGAATTGCATTATTTGGTAAGGTAAAAAATGTCACTTTGTATTTGTCTTTTGAGGATGTCATTGATTGACAACATGTAACATGCAGCAGGTTTTACTGGGCAAAACAGCCACATTATAACCTTTACAAAACACATCTTCAGCTGGTTAGTAGGCTATTGTATCCCCTATTCGATTAATGGGCACTTCGTCAAGTGTAGATAATGATAAATCAACAGTACCACACACACACATACACACCAATGCCTTTAACTATTTGTTTATCATTATAATCATGAGCATATATTAGGTATAACTAGGCACAGGATAAATTAGCCATTTCACAATAAGGCATAATATAAAACATTGCTCCTGTAGTCCACAATTTATGTCCACAATTTTCAACCTAAAAACAACAGCAAAACATGGCCTTGTCTAACTTCATCATGGAAATCTAGTGAATTAATGTAAGCACCTAGAGGAATAACAACTATTCAGCGATCAACTGTCTAATGACTAGCCTCTTTTTCACATTCTCAGTATAAAGAAACTGCAGCAAAAAATATCACATTTAGGCTAGCCTTTCGGTCAACGGCAGTTTAGCATGTTTTATGACAGCATATTATGTGTGTTAAGTGTGGCAGAAGTTTGAGGGATATGTACATGCACATATTTATCGAATTTGTCTTATTGGTAATACATTGTTTGCATTGTCTGTTATTTTCTTCATTAACACATCATCTAATCCAAAACGTAAAGTAGGCTACATCCTATTTAAACATATCTTGCACACATAGGCAGTGATTTCTGTCGTTCAGGGAGTGCAACTTTGCTTCGATCGATGTCATGTTTACAATTCTTTTTCGTGCACGCTTATGTCAAAAGTAAAACTATAGGCTAAGTGCAAAGCATGCATTTTAATCATATTTTTTTATCTAAACATGGTGCGCGTGTGTTCGCGTCAGCTGTCTTTGCTGAACTGTTGTTATAATAGCTTACTCAAAACTTAGTTCATAACTTTTATTATGATTTCACTTATTAACTGGTTGTTGACATAGCCTATAACCTAAGCAGAAAGTTGACGTGACTAGAACTAATGACACTATATATTAGAATGTTCTTAATATTTAGGCTATCAATCTTTAGTTTCCTCTGAAGTCCCAAACTGGGTGCTGATTAACAGAAACCTTTCCCCCAACTCACCCCGCTCTCATAATTTGAATAACCCTGAAATTTTAATTGAAGAAGTGAGTAACAATTTAGTTAATTCACGGCAAACTTACCCTAGGTGTCTTAACATTCTTTCTACTGTGTTTTTCTTGACTTGTAACTATTTTTCGAATTTTTAATAATTTTTTCTCATGTTTTTTGCTAGACGCGGCGGGCCTGAAAATTGTTTGCTTTCCAGTCTTTCCAGCAGCCATTGTGTATGCGCTGCGATGCAACCAAACATAGGCTACAATTTAGCCACGCCCATTCACCGATACTCCCACTTCTTACTTTTTGATTTGAGCAAAGTCCTGTCACTTTGATATTTCAATGTCAATTATAGTGTTCTTCGATAAAGATCATTTTCCCAACTTGCTAGTGTTACTGTCAATCCCAATGACTCCACTTAAGGTTCATTTGTAACAATAACTTGTTATAAGATGTCATTACCGTTGTACTATTGGTGTATTGGGGTGTCGGTTAACTGAACCCGTCTACAGTTACCTCGCTGATTCGCTTCCTGTTGGTTACATGTGCTGTCAATTTATTAACTGCTAGGCTGTGCCCATATTTGTGTTAGTCGCCGTGCGTTGTTGTCAAATGACGGGCGTCTGATACTAGTATGGAGTGAGATTATTATAGTTGACCAGACGGTAGGGAATCAATACACATAGTGTGCACCACACTGAAACAACAAGGAACCCGCAGATCAGTAAGCCTGCCTACTCTTCACTGTATCTATCTTCAAGAATATGAAATTGTTAAGAGGGATGCATTACCAAAAACGTTCAAAGCGTTACATGTACCTCTAGCTAGCTAGTTAGCTAGCTAACAATTGGTAGCTAACCTTACGTACAGAAGCCTATGCCATGAACACTTTAGCTAGGCGCTAGTAGAGCTAGCAGACTGAATCATGGCTAGCACCACTCATCAGAAAGCGAAGGTCAACAATGTCGATTTTTCTAGATTGCTGCTAGTTGTAGTTACCAGCCTGTTAAGCTTGATTCAGATTCAGTTCTGAAAGTATTGAATAATAACAGCTTCTAAAAGCATGTGGTGTTGGCATCCAATACCCATTAGACTGTCACTTGTGTTGTTTTAGCACCACGACAGTAAAGTTTGACGTTATCTAACTTGCTGTCACAACTGAGGAAAGGTTACAAAAAAAGCTTATGAATAGAACGTTGGAGAAATACGTTTGAGGAGTTGGTAAAAACATTTATATGGTCGTTTAGCATGCGTTCTTTACAAGTAGGCCCTTATTATATTAATGGTTTAAAGGGTGACAATCCAACACCTATTATTGAGTCAGGTGTGTATTGTCATTATATGCACCATATAAAACGGTGTATGACAAATTCTGTACTATTAGAAATAAAATAAAAATGTGAGATCTTTTGGCACTTTCTGCCTCATGCCTGGTCGGATGGGCTACATCACTTTAACTCCACTCTTTCATAGGAAAAGCAGAAATTTGAAGTTGGGCCAATCCAACCCATTCTAGAATTAGAACTTTGATAGAAAGTGTGCCCTTGTATTTGACCTTGCGAGATCAACATGGAAAACGTTTAGTATAAACGTCAAGTATAAAGATTTGGAGACCTGTCATGTATATTACTGTGTATTCTGAAGTCAAGTATCATTTGTTGTCTTCACACAGATTCAAATGGACAAAAATGCGCGCAAAGTACGGAACCAAGACATTAACCCATGCATTGAAGTAAGATTATAGATTGTACAAAATTGTAACCGCCCAATCAGGTCGGTGGATGAGAGGCTAAATGTGATCAATGTCAGGCTTGGGGGTTGGCTAGAAAGGAAGTGTTTTGGTCAAATACTCAAAGGTCACTCAAGAATTAAGTGTCACTAAAGTTGATTTGATTGTGAAGTTGATTTTAATAAGACCCGGATCGAAACATTAAATACCAAACTGATGAGTTATGTCTTATAGAAGATTATTATTAGTGATATTATTATTATTATCATTATTATTATGGTTGTTAAAGACAGTTGTCTCTAATGGGACGTCCTGAAAAAGCCAGACCCACTCCAGCTGTACAGTTTGCTCCAACATTGTATCCAACAGTGAAGTGAAGTGAAGTGATGTATTGTCAAGTATGGTTACCCATACTCGAAATTTACCTCTGCATTTAACCCATCCAAGTGCACACACAGCAGTGAGTAGTGGGCAACCGCATGCACACACAGTGAACATACACCCAGAGCAGTGGGCAGCTAATGCTCCGCGCCCGGTAAGCAATTGGGGGTTCGGTGGCTTGCTCAAGGGCACCTCAGTCATGGTATCGAAGGCAGAGAGAGTGCTGTTTATTCACAATCCCCACCTTCAATTCCTGCCAGTGCGAGAATCGAACCAGCAACTTGAAGGTTACAAGCCCGACTCCCCAACCATTACGCCACAACTTCCCCCCAGCTGCCTTAAGCTCCTTGTTGGACCAAATATAGATTTAAGGTTGACTAATTGAGTGGTAGAACATGACTAGAAACGCAGGTGTGTAGAGTAGTCATGTGCTCACATGTCCTTCATCTTTTACAGGAAAGCGATGGATCTCAGAAGTGCATGGACGTCAACAACTACGATAAGAGTCTGTGTTCTGCGTACTTCCTGAGATATAAAAACTGTAGGAAATACTGGGTAGGTGTTCTCCCACTCTCCCAGTGCCAAGAAAAACAACTCAAATGGCAGCTCAGGACTCATTATTACAGCTTCTTTGCTCTATTTAAAAGAAAGTCCTTAACCCAAAGACTTCTCAGAAATGAAAGCAATCTCGTGTTGAGAATAAGCATTTTAATATTCTGTTCAAACACACTGTTGAGGGCAACACTTTCTCATATTTTAAACCTGTTGCTTCGATTAACACCTGCCTTTTTGTGTGCGTCCCCAGCACAACATCATGGTGGAAAGAAGACATGGTGGTGTGAAACCGGACATGCCAACTGCAGAGGAACGACAGCAGATCTTGTCTTCGATCGGGGGGAAGCCTTACTGACACGGGGTGGAGGCGACACAGGGATGTGTTTAACAGTTTGTGGCATGCTCTTTCATTGATGGAAACTGTCCCGCTCCTGCCTTCCACCCCAACACAACAACAGTGCCACAATGAGACGAAGCTGCCTCTTGTCTCAAGCATCATACCTCAAAGCAGCTTCTAAGTTATTCTTGATGCCTAATGACTCAATACGTTAGCCAAGCAAGTGCAATTTCGTCTGGAAAGTTTCTGAACACATTTGGCCAGATTCTTTACTTGCTATAAAAAAATAAAGACAATGTATTATTTGTAGTAGTAGTATAAATTCAAAATTCAAGAATTCCCTTTTAAATGCAGAAGCAAAGGTTTTTGTGAACTGTGTCATGTGCGTGGTTGAATTTGCTGAAAAGCAGTTTAAATATGTATACTCATTAAAGACCATTATTTTTGCAAAGGGTGAATGTTTTGCTTTCTCAAGCGGACATTTATTACAAGTAGTAAACTAACAGTAAATGCTAAAAACAGACTTGGCTGTGTAGACAGAACTCCATGAGCTGACCCACAGCTAGGTTATCTTAGAAAGATTTGTGTCACCGCTATGACAAATAACTTAATCAGATGATATGGTTTGTTTTGCAATAGTGTCCCACCCCTCCTGGTCTAACAGGTACTTGAGGAAGCGTTCTGGAGTGTTCACACCAGTGTGATCAAAGTGAAGAACCTTCATATTCTCAGTGTTCTACAGCCCATGCAGGATGACACTGGCATGTACACCTGTTCAGATATATAGATGGATAAGTACATTGTTCGTCCTCTAGGGGGACATTGTATACAGTCCATGACCGCATCATCTTTCATACTAGATGATGAGCCTTTCCAGTCTGCTGTTACTCTGTTCCACATAAAGATGTCTAAACACTCCATTTCATCCTCCATTACTTAGTAAGGGGACAATATAGCAAGAACAAAGTCATTGTGACACTTGGTAATATATACTGGATTTATATAAAATCAGAATGAATGATGTACCATAAAACTCAGGCCATTGACATCACAGGATTGACAGTGTATTTAATGCAAACATGTAAGTAAACAATGGTTTCAAGTGTATGGTCACATTCAGTACATTCACAATTAGTACATATCATACTTATATATTATACAGATTCAATATGTGACCATCACTGATATTATTGCAACTATATCCTACAATACCATATTTATAATATACTTTATCTGCATAACAAGGCGGGTGATAAAATAATAAAAATTACATGCTTGATGCACAAGGTGATTAACAACAGACCCTCATTAAAGAAATTGAAACCAAACTGAATGCATGTTTCAGTCTTTTTTCCTATGGCCTGTAAACGAATCCATGAAATTAAATGCCCCAATGTAGTCTCCCAGAAGAACTCCCAGTTTGGTTGGTACGATGCTGTTAAAATAAAACAACAGAGACTTGTGATACCAGTTTCCTTGATATGGTTCAAGTTAAGTCTGGGACAAAACTTTTTCAATGACGATCCTTGGGAAAATGTTATCTTACTATAGAACTAATCTTAGTCCATGTCTGGGAAACTGGGTCATAATGCCTTATTGAGTTACATTTAAACTCCATCTGAATTGTTTCATTTGGATCTTTGGCTTGTTTTAGTTTGACACTTACTTTTTTAGGAAGATGATGAGGTATAAACTCCGAGGTAGGTACAGATACACTTGGTCGGTCAGGATGGCAGAAACAATTTTTTTGACAACATAATCAGGCTGAAGGATGGGAAGGAGGCTTGGCCACCTGTAATAAACAACAACAATCACATGACCCATTTAACAGATGATTGATTGATCGATTGAGATGATTGATTATGAGGAATTATTTGAAGGGTGAGTGGTACAGTGCAATCTGTTAGTTCACACCTACTGTACAGTGTATTCGGTCAATTGAGTGAGGTCATCGTATGCTTTAAATGTGCTTTGGAAAGGACAGGAAGTGAAAAACGAAACATACTTAGTACTGCATCCATCAAACATCCCTGTGTTGATGAAGAAGGGACACACGATAGTTGTCTTCACTCCCTCTTTCCCTGTAGCATGCATCTCCAGTGCCACCGACTCAGCAAAGCCAACAGCCCCAAACTTACTAGAACAGTAATCTGAATACACACAATATATTAGGAGTTGTGGTGTTTTGCATGATGTTGAAGCGGTGAACAAACTGCGCACTGTTACTCCTGCAACTGCTACAAACTGAATGTACTGTGTTTGATAGGTGCAGTAGAGCCAACACATAGTTTCAAACCTGCCAAGCCGTTAACTCCAATCAGTCCAGCAGAGCTAGCGATGCTCACCAGGTGACCGTGGTCATTGGCAATCATGGCTGGAAGAAATGCTTTGTATGTCTGGGAGAAAAGTACAAAATTCTTATTGTAAAGGAAGTGAGAGGTAGGGGAAGCGGAATCTGAGAGCAGAATTATATTTTGTGATATTTAAATTGTTTCATTAACAGTCATGTTAGTACTGGAGTTGGAAGAGCAGCTTTTTAACTGTTGGGCCAAATTGGATTTCACTCACCCAGAAGTGTGCCATAGTGTTCACCTCGACAGACTTTTCAATTAGATTGTCTGGGGCATCCAAGAATTTCCTGCCTGTCACAATTCCTGCATTGTTTATGAGGATGGTTACATCTCCAACTTCCTTTTTAACCTGACGATCAAAACGAGTTACATTTATGT
Organism: Plecoglossus altivelis; assembly: GCA_036571765.1. NCBI lineage: Eukaryota > Metazoa > Chordata > Actinopteri > Osmeriformes > Plecoglossidae > Plecoglossus > Plecoglossus altivelis. The sequence continues at coordinate 10,173,216 of BROE01000024.1, read as the reverse complement.
CAGACACAAACTGAAACCATCTGTTACCTTTTTGTATAGATAAAATATGTTTCCCCAAAAGTATTGATTCTAAAGGAATCTAAATGAAAGGAATCTTACTTAAATTAATTCATACCTGGTCAGCTACTGTGTACACCTCTGTTTTGTTGCCACAGTCACAGATGTACGTGTACACTCTGGAGACACCCTTCTCTTTCACCAGGCGAGCAGTTTCTTTAAGTCCATCCACATTTATATCCCATAGCACCAATGTGATATCCATGGACGTAAATGCAAGTGCCATTAGTCTTCCAATACCACTGCCTGCCCCTGTGATCAAGATGGTCTCTCCAGCAATGCTTTTTTTCCGCGAGGGAATGAAAAGCTTTACGAATGCCTCCAGATTGTAATATATGGAGAAGAGCAGCAGTTGTAGTGTCTCCAGAAAGATATTCATCTTGAGAATTTAATAATTGGACAACCTACCTGTGTAAATTGTATTAAAAGGTAGTCGAATCAGTGAAACTGAACAGTTTAAAGTTGTGGTAGATCATCATTATTCTGTCGTTAATGATTTGTCTTGTGCCTGAACAGGTGAATTTTTATCAATGCACTACGACTACGATTATAGGCTGTGCTCTAAACATCAAAATAACATACTTACAAGAGCAAGAGCAGGAGAAACAGAGAGAAGAACAAAGTAAATGGCTTTTATAGACCTGGGCAAAATTCAGTGACCTTTGTACAATGACATAAATGTAGACACCTCATTTATCTCTAGACAAAGGTCATTATTAGTGCCTTCGATGCAGAATAACCATTCCTGTCCTGGTCTGAACCATGACTTCTGGGACCTGTGCCTATAGTTTTATGGGGCAAATATATATGAGAATTGTGATTGTGATCAAAAGCACATGTTTGATTGTGGTGATGATGCATTATTGTGCTTGATGTAGGAAAAACATCAACGATCAAGTAGACCTGTCTCTTGCTTATCCTTGTTATCCCGGATGTTGAAATCAGATTTAGAAATTCGAAATTACTTTTGTTTTTATTTTGGATCTTAATTCGACCATTCAAATTTGAGTTGCCTGAATTTTGATCGCATTATATTTCTGAAGCTTTTCTGGACGTAAGTTTTTTTTAGGGCTAGGGGTATGAATTTGACTGTTCAACAGCCTGAATTTCCGAACCTTGCATTTAAGCATTGAAATAAAATAACACTTCATTTTTAAAGATTCTAGTTAAAACAAAGAAAACATATATTCTCAATATTAAGTATACCATGTCTTTTGAAACTCTAAACATTATCTCACTGATTTACTTCCATAGACGTCTGAACATTCTTTTTTCAAACCTGTAACAGTAATGTTTCCGGGTCAGTAAGTAGAAGGGGAGGGACTTCATGACTGTATAAACGTTCAATCCGGACATGGCTCTTCCTCTTTGTTACCAGATAGGGCTAGAGGAGAATACCTTCCTGGCTCACCGCTGTTCGCTACGATTATTTTAACGAATAAGTCGGTCAGGAAATTTTCAAACATGGTAAGAAAACCGTAACCGGCTAATTGTAGTACACACTTGTTTATAAGTATCCTGGCCAAATTATATTAAATCAGTCACCCACATGGTGGTATGCTATCTTGAGTGGTAGCTCTACGTATGCTAGCTTCGGATAGATGTTGTAAAAGCCGGCTCTGTTATCTCACATTCCACAAACCCTTTTTGAATTGGCTGAACAAAACAATTTGACTACATTAAACAAGATTCGTACTGATAAGTTGTTGGCCCCTTACAAAGACCGCGTAACTCATTGGCACATAACGCACAGACTTAAAACGCAAAGCATGCTGGGGGTGCATTTGCAATGCAGTTTATAGTACTTAAAATATTGTTCTGAATCAAGCGTCTTTGCCCACAATTTACTAAAGACATGTTTTGTTAAAGACAATATACAAAGTTATGTGTTTTTTTGTGCCCGCAGGCATTTAAGGATACTGGTAAAGCGCCCGTTGAGGCCGAAGTTGCGATCCATCGCATCCGCATCACACTAACCAGCCGTAACGTGAAGTCTTTGGAAAAAGGTAAATGGTCATGATGATCGAACTTGCTTCAATACGGTAGCTGGTGATGAGGATAAACGCTGTATGATAAATTTTGATTAAAAATACGCTATTCTGAGCCAAGCGTTTTCAACTATCACTTGTTGATCTTAGTGATCTTTCTCGTCATAATTTTGATTTGTGTCCATAGTGTGCGCAGATTTGATCCGTGGCGCCAAGGAGAAGAATCTGAAGGTCAAGGGACCAGTCCGCATGCCAACCAAGGTATTCTGGTCATTATGGGTTGTGATGTATACAATGTCAGATTTAGTAACTGTGAGGACAGTTTGTACGCCATTGGTACCCATTAATCATGAACATGTATCAGTCGAAGCGATTACAACCTGAGTGCATTGAGATGTTTAAGTTTTGTAACATGTAAATTTAGTGACATTTAGTCACTCATTTGGTGTTAGAGCCCCTTGTCTGTGCTGCCCCCTCGAATGGTCAGTTTATTTCCTCTGCTTGTACTGTCAAACAAGGCCACTTCCATCTTTAGGCATGTTTCTTATGAGTTTTGTGTTCCCCCAGACACTGCGTATCACCACCAGGAAGACCCCTTGCGGAGAAGGATCAAAGACGTGGGACCGCTTCCAGATGAGGATCCATAAGCGTCTGATTGATCTGCACAGTCCATCTGAGATAGTCAAGCAGATCACTTCAATCAGCATTGAGCCTGGAGTAGAGGTTGAGGTCACCATCGCTGACGCATAAACTCATTTGCAGCTGCAATAAAAGGTTGAAATGGCGTATGTTTCGTGTTTGTAAAGGGAGAACTCGGTTTTAATATGGTGGAAAATTGTCTATTTTCAAGACCATCTTAATGGGTTGTGTATACCTCAGTGGTTAGTTAAATTAACAGCATTAAAGTGAACGTATGAAATGTGCTTGCACATGAGCCCTTTGGTCTATCTAGAAGCAGACATCTACAGTAAGCATGTTTTGACTTAACCCCAGCCATTATGATTCAGTGTTACACAACTGACATGCTTCTGAAGGCACAGTAACAATATGTGGACAATGAATGCATTCTGGATGTGCAGTCTTGGTTTAATTTGACAGCAATTGACAGTTTTATATTTGACACAAAATAACTGGTCAATGGTTTATTTGAGATGATGCTGGCAGATATTTCTCCAGTAGCCTGGTTAAGTTTTGCTCCCTCAAATGGCCAAGTTTAAATAGGAACAAATAATGTATTTCCAAACCACCGACATATTCACCATCATAGCTTAGCTCTATAAAGTAGACGTTCATCAGATTTGTATAGGATCATATTTGAACCACCATAATTGGCGAATCGCAACCGTAAGCTAATCGCCATTTTTTTTCTTCCATTTCTGACGTGCTTTACCGCCATCTACTGTTTGGGAGTGAAGTCAGTAGGTCTGACCAGAGCCATTGAAAAATAAATCCACAAAATAAATGAACATCTATACCCTATCTATACTCCCACCTGTTTCCTAAAGGTAGGGACGATAGCCCTACAGACCTCCCTAAAGTTGAGTTCTTGCAGGTCGTCAAGAACATGAATGGGGCTGATGCAACGTGACTGGTTGATTGGATATTTGCGTCACGAACAGTTCAACCGGTGCACCTAATAAAGTGACCGGTTAGTGTGTATGATGACACATGATCAAATTCTGAATAGACGGAAGAAGATGACCGAATTTTCTGCAATATCCTCAATTTTGTCCCCCGAGGTATTTCCATTGGAATTCAAAACATGCTATGTTTATCACAATCGTTTGATCAATGTGCAGGATGCAGTGGCAAATAAGGTTAATGTTAATTGGTTGTTTGCAGATGAAGATAGCTAGAGCTTGGATACGATTGCTCCTAAGCCCACATTTCTAAGAGCGCAAGAAAGTGTCACTGACAAATTAATCCATAACAAAGTAATTGAATAATGATCAGTGCTTTCCAGTGCTTCCTTTAAAAATCTTCATATGAATTTGGCAAACTTTAACGATTCACTGCCCCACAACAATACAGGGCCATCCATTCTCCAGATGCACGTTTCTGTCATTTCCCATCGGAAATCAGAATAGTACTACTGTATTACCACAGTGTCACAGTTTAAACCTAACCCGAGTTATACAAGTCAATACCGTAAGTCGGTATTTCTGGACAGAAGGTCCATAACCGCCACTGGCCATCACTGCTCAAATGAGAGTGCTAGTCTGTTAGCTCTTCATTGAACAAAGTAGCAGTTTCCAAGGGATTTGGTTTGTTGTCCACATGTTGATGTTGTCTTCACCACCAATACCAAGAGATGGAATATAATAAGCCTGGCTGTTTACTGATTTAGGTGGCGGAAACAGAAAGCGCTGGGCATCAACATCCGCTGAAAGTCTACCTTCGGATAAGGCCTTTCTCTAAGGAGGAGCTCTCTGATAATGAGGACCAGGTACACTGCATAGAATCTACTACACTTTCATCCTAGTGTTGTTCTCATTTGAGTATTCCCCATATTAGATCATGAGCATGGTTGCATGGTTTATCAAGACCCCTTCTTCAGTGCAGTCTGATATTCTGGGGCTGTTGAGTGACCACTCGTTAGATATGTGATTTCAGTGTTACTTACATTTTTGTTGGATGATGGCATGTACTGGCCTAGTTCAAAATGCTATCACGTGACAGCTTAACTTACCCATAGATGCTTGGTTTAATTTGCATGTCATTCCAACATTGTCTCCAGGGTTGTGTGGTGCAGGAGAATGGGCAGACTGTGTCCCTGCATGCTCCTAAGGGCTCTTCCACTATGAAGAACAGCGATAAAGGCATTGGCCAGGCTATTCATAAATTCACTTTCTCTCAGGTGGGAACAAAATGTATTGTATAATAGGCTGGGAAGTTGTGTTTGACTTTCCACCACACTGTAGTGTATTTGTCAGCAGTAGCTTAATTAACACAATCTGTTCCTTGCATGTCTCATGTATAAATACGTGTAAACAGACGTTTTGTAGACTGTGACAGAAAAGTGACCTAAAATTCAAGCACAACTTCAGGAACGCTATATCTAAGGGTGAAGAAATGCAGATAACCTTTTTATAAAACTGCTTTTAGATATTTGGGCCCGAGTCGAAACAGACTGTACTCTTTGAAGGTACCATTAAAGACCAAGTGTGCCACTATCTGAAGGGCAGGAATGCCCTCATTTTCAGCTATGGTGTGACCAATGCTGGCAAAACGCACACAATACAAGGTAAGCTGGGACATCCCATAATTTCTGATGAGCAGTTCTGTATGCATTCTGTAAGTGTTTTTATCTTGTTTTAGGAACACAGATTGACCCTGGAATTCTGCCTCAGTCACTCAATGTCATCTTCCAACATATTAACGGGAGACAGTATGAGGACATGAATTTGAAACCATACCTCAACAGCGATGTTCAACATTTATGTCCTGAGCAGGTCAAACAAGAGGCAAACGATAAAGCAGCCATATTTGCACTGCTTAGAGAGGTGAGGCGTCGTCATGCTGTTTTGATGTTTCTAGTGTAGCTCATTTTGACAGTAAATGTGCAAGGTTTTTCCTCAATTGGATGCATTTAATCTGCAGACAAGCGATTTGTCTCCAGTGTTTGAGCCTAAATCTAAAGTATGTAGGCGGAACCAGTTTGGTAATGGACCACTTAGTCCTTACTGGGATAGACTAATGCATTTCAACACAATGACTCGAATGAATTGGCAAATACCCTTTAATTCGCGTTTTACTATGAAACATTTTCCACCTTTTTGTTGTTGTTTATTTTTGTGGTCCAACTTCATTCTGTCTCTGTCCACATCTAAAGCAGGAGAGTGAGTCTGTGAGGGCCAGAGGTTCATCCGACAGATGCTCTCACTCCACTGCAAACCTAGACTCTCCTTCAGGGGGAAACGATCACATAGGTACAGGATATAACATCCACACTTAAGTGCTCGCTCATCACTTCTCTACAGTATGCCTCATGAATAGAATATAGTTACTATGGTCTCCTTCCTTTTTATGTTTCCTTAAGATGACTTGGCTAATACACTTGAATGGGATGGGTGTCAGTTTGCTCTGTGGGTGGCGTTCTATGAGATCTACAACGAGAACATTTTCGACCTGCTCCAGCCTCACTCCTCCAGGAATAAGAGGCGTACTGCTCTACGAGTGTGTGAAGACAGTGCTGGGAACTCTTATGTTAGAGGTGGGCAATCATCCCATAGTTTCTGTTTTTAAGATTAATATGGCCTCTTTATTTTGGTATGTCATTACTCATGTTGTATTTCCCCCCTTATCAAGCTGCGTACAATGCCCTATGATTTAGCAGGAAATGCATAATAATTTCAGTTCACATTTCAGATTTAAAGTGGATTAATGTCCAGAATTCAGACGAGGCACGCAAGATTCTCCGAGTTGGAAATAAAAACCGATCTGCTGCTTCCACCAAAATGAACCAGTCATCAAGCAGAAGGTAGACTTTGAAATAAGCGAATGCAATTTTTTTTGGTTAAATGTTTTCTGTTGCTGATAAATGTAAAACAACTTTCTGTTAAAGCCACAGCATATTTACGATGAAGTTGCTCAAGATTAATGGCACTGAGGTTGAGACGACTTCAGAGTGAGTTGATTATAGTTCACATACTAAACTTTGTCTTGGAATGTTGAAGTTTTGGCGGGAGATAATGGAAGTTTACCTCTTCAAGGCTCACTCTTTGCGACCTGGCTGGTTCTGAAAGATGCAATAAAACCAAGACGTTTGGAGAGAGGCTGAAAGAGGCAGGAAACATCAACACTTCCTTACTTACTCTTGGCAAATGCATTGCAGCCATGCAGAACAAACAAAGTGACAGGTGGGTATAGCTGACCCAATCATATCAGCAAGATCATATGATGCTGTCTCATTAGTTTTGAAAAAATAGATATTGCTCAATGATTACATTATCTGTAATTGTTTATGTTCATCCTCTTGACAGAATGAAGACCGGCTACATTCCATTCAGAGAGAGTAAACTAACAAGGCTCTTCCAGTCTTTTTTGTGTGGGAAGGGAAAAACATCTATGATTGTCAACATAAACCAGTGTGCATCTACGTATGATGAAACTCTCCACGTCATGAAGTTCTCTGCTGTTGCTAAACAGGTTGGTTTCTCTGCCCAGCTGGTACCTTCTGAGGCATCCACAGTGCAGCAACTTTGCTGTGACACATTACAATTGCTTGTCTATTTGACATTGGGTTCTGAGATTGCAATCATCATCTTTTGCTTGTTACTTAGATCGAAATATGGGCAAATAAATAAACCCGCCTCTAATGAAACTCAACCAGTAATGCATAGTGCTCTTGAATGCCCAAGGTGGTCCAGGTTATTCCAGCCAACTCCCTGGAAACTTTAGCTCCTAGACTGGTTGGATGGGATGGCAAGCTTCTGCTGAAGAATGGGGCCATTGATGACCAAGCTCTAGAGAGCTACCTATCTGAGGACGAGCTGCTGGATGACGGCGAGGACGCGGATGTGTCCATTTTGCCCCAGGAGGTACAACCACAGCTGGCCATTATACTTCTCACTGAGGCCTCCAATGAAATGAATTCTTCCATCCTTTCAGTTAAAAAAAAAAAATCATTAGCGAAAGCTTGCAGTGACTAACCTGTTGGGTTTGTGATGACCTGGAAGAGGTATTTTTGAAATTGAAAGTTAGTTTAGTTATACAATCCTTGTGAAATGTTTCATGTATAATATTTCCAGATACAGTGTGTAATACTTTCTGTGAACTCTCCACACACCAATCCAGGAACTATTGAATGTGATTGAGAACCTCAAGACGAAGCTTTTGGCTGAGCGGAAAAAAAACCTGATCCAGGAGATTGAGATTCGCAATGAGATGGGCAACGCCATGATGCAGCAACTCATGGAGAGTGAAGAACTTCAAAAGTAAGGGTGCAAACATCACACAGGGTGCAAACTACTTTAGAACATTAGTATTGGGGGGGGTAAGGGATCATTTTAGAAGAGCCTGGTATATCTCAACACGGTTCAATTTGACTCTTCCTTTGGCCACACTCCTTTGCTGGAAGGTTGTAAGATGCCTGTGTTCTTAATGTGAACCCATACAGGAACTGGTATCTGAGGGTGTAGTTGTTTAGTCGACAGATTGCAGAGCTGAAGGAGGGCTTCCAGGAGAAGATGGAGAACACGTTTGAGATGTACAAGGATGCTCTGAAGGAGCATGCGTACCAGTGTGCTCTTGCTCGTGTGGAAGATGACTATGTCCCATTGGCTGTGTTATTTGCTGAACAGGATAAAGTAGAGGTACTTTACACTCACATGGTTAAACATCTGCTCTAGACTACTGACATTTCCTGTAAACCTACATTCAGCAGGCTGCCATTTGCTCTTCATGATGAATGCAGCATCAAAGATGTTTTAAGATTAAACGTTTGTGAAGGAGTTGAATCGTAAAATGGTCGAGATCGAAAACAAGTTGGCTGCAGCCAGAATGGAGCCATCAAGTGTTTCAACGCAAGATGACTCCTGCCAGACACTGGACTCCTCACAACTAAATGATCAGATGGGTCAGCTCACTGTCCACCATTTCAGTAGTACTAGAGAAAGACACCTTGTTTAGTTAGAGCTGTTAACATTTTTTAAATGAGACTACAGTCGAATGAATTCACTTTCACAGATACAGAGATATACAAACTTATTTGCGAAGAAAAAAGTTCTGTAGAGAAAGTCTGTGAAGAGAAACAACAGGTAAGCTTTGGCAATGTACTCGGCCATATGACAGAATAACAAGTAGAATCTCCTTGGTGGTTGTTATTCATATTTAGCTGTCTTTATTTGAGCCTTGTTTGCAATCACTCGTGACTAATTTAGGATGTCTGTTTCCCAGTTAATTTCAGTTCTACAAAAGAAATTGCTGGAATTGAATGAAACATTTCAAGAGGCAATAGCAAAGTCTGATGCTCTACAGAAGAAACTGGAGGAGCAGGTATTTAACACTGTTTATATTGACCGCAAAGTGGTTATCAATAAGAATGATTCTCAATTTAAACTTTTGTATTTTCTTAGTTTCCCCTCATTCAAACTTGACACTATTTCAATTTCAATGATGTGTCTTGTCAAGTGGTGGATGGGATGTGACATTTCAGAAAATTGGCTCATTTGCCGAAACACATTTTAGAAACCTGTAATGTTCCCTTTTAGGATCACTATCTAGATCGACTAAGGAAAGAGAATAGGGAGAAGGACGAGGAAGTGGCCGTTTTGAAAGTGGAGCTGGCTAAGCTAAGTAAGAAATCTCCCATTCGAACCAGACGGGGACTGCTTGCCAACATAAAGGACGCTGTGACGTCACCGCGGAAGAGCGCTATCTGTAAGAAGACGGTGAGGAAATCCTCTGTGACCACGTCCTTGCTGAGGAAGACCTCCCAGTAGCAGTTATACTTTCAATATTAATGTTTCTAATGTGAATGTTCATTTTTAACTTGAACTGAAATAAAATTAAATCATTTGGGATCTTTATTTATTTTCAAGCCAAAGCACACCTCATGGTAGAAATACCAGTTAAGGCTACCAAGCCTGTGACTGGTGTCTAAACGTGGAATCTAGGAGTAAATCCTGAACTGTGGATCAGTGGCTGATCTGTCGTACCTTTTAAGGGGGGGGGGGAAAGAAAAGAATTGGGGTAGGTGAGACATTCTAGGTGTTTGTGATAATGTTTTTGCTGTGAGTTTCACAAGAACATCAAAAGCTAAGAATTTTAAATGTCTGTTTAAATTTGTGTGCCTGACTGTACACATTTTTGCCAGAGAGTTCATGTCTATGGACTTTAACCTTGAACGAACCATAAGTTGGCCTGAGGACAAGGCTCGCAAAAGATGGCACAAAGCCTATTGAGAGAGTCCATTAGTTTACTTAGGATGTCAAGTAGTCCTACTATACATTGTCATGCTTCAGTTAATAGCATGTTCAAATATTTGAAATATAGCTATCTTTACACAGCGAAAAAAGAAATGCATTCCTTTCATCTGGTTGCAGCGCACAGCGGTCCGTCAGCCAGATCTCTTTGATGGTATAAATTGTAAGGATACAAAACCTGCCTTTTCTCTCTGAGATTCACCATCAGCATTCAACATTCACTGAAAGGGATGTTGGTGATGGTGAGGCTACCAGGTCTCACACAGTAGCGTGTGCAATGCCTAAGGGTAATGGATAATGTGATTAGCAGTTGGGGCAAGCCTGCATCACTGCAAAGGGGTCAATCGCTGGATTATCACTCATACTTAGGACTTAGCTCTAGTATCCCATGCACTCTTTTTTATCACCTGCAAATCTTTTATACACCCATATTTTTTTGTTGCGGGGGAATCATTGTAAAAGGATCTAATAGGAAAACTTTGTGTGCCATCTGTGAGTTTCCAAGTGTTTGGAGAGAAGTTATGCAGTAGGACTTAGTAGTGCACAAACAGCAGATGTGCGATGGGCTTGTCTCTGTCCTGACCACGGAACAGCAACTGAAGGGGTCCAGCTTGATAGTGAGTGGAAAAGTGGTCGTTTGAAGAGCAGGTGGGCTTTGCTTTCCCCTGCAGTGACGGAGCTTGTCAATCAGCCCCAATGCCTCTTTTAAACAACAAAGTGGGTGATGATGGAACAGCCAGGACACCAAATACCTTGGAAGAAGGAAAGGCTCTTGTGGAGGCACTGATTAAGGTAAGACTCTCTCAGATTCTTATCAAGCCACATACTGTAGACAACATCACTGTTTATTATTGTTACTACCAGTTCACAGCATCTTTGAGTCTTATTGTAAGGTGTAACAGTGCATTCCTTGCATGTCTGACTTGGGGATGATTGACGTGATGTCAATGGACAAATAAGACCAAGTATATTTAGAAAATGTGTTATAATGGTGAGAATAGGGTGCAGGTATAAATGCTTAGCCATGTTGCTGACAAAAAAAACTATATTTGACCTCGTATCTCAGTATTGTTGTAGATAAATATAACTTATGTTAGTGTTAGTATTTAAAAGGTTGTGTGCATTATACTCCAATGCTCATCGTGTAGTCTCAGCAAGTTTTTTCTGTTGCACATCTCAAAGAGACAAAACACTGACATATCCCCGTGGGTAAAAGAAGCACTCTCAAAAGAACTGACCTGATTCATTGCATCAGGTCCAGTATCCACTAACTGCTTTGTATGAGCTTACTATATGCTACAGTGGCAGTCATCTTTCCCAATTCTTTAGTTCTTGGTTTATAAAGTATCTTCAGGTTAGGGTTTAGTTGACATTTTCTCCTAATTTAAGTTATATTTTACTCTTAAAATTAATTCAAGCACATCCATATTTAAAATTATAATCACCATATGGAATGTTTCAGTAATTTCCCTTTTAGTTTGAATAAATGATAGCACCAATTATGAATATAAATGTATAAAATAACCCATTTATTAGAAACTGTAGCTAGATCATAATTTGGCATCTTGATACTCTTACCAAGACTGAACCTGGAACATCTTTGTATATTTAAGATTATTATTATTATTATTTTCGAATAATATTTGAGTGTGGAGTTTGGATATGTATAATTAACTTAAATCCCCCTTGATTTTTGGTTGCAACCAATTCTGATCCATCTTACAATGAAGTGTCCCACTCTGGCAGGTTAATTTGATTACGATGTCCTCACAAGGTCCTTGGGCTTATCCAAATATAGATCTATGACAATCCGATTATTAGTCATATTTGTCATGTTAACCACATGATCGTCTATAAGCTCCAAAGGCTTTTAATAACAGTGATGATTTGGATCCGTTTGACACATAACCCAAATGTTTTTCAAATGACAATATTATTTATGATTTATTAATGTGTCCTTGAATACATTTTTATATAATGCAGATTATTAAATATTTAATGAATTGATTCTGAATTACCCGTTATTGTTCATGTAAACTGAGTTGCCAAAAGAAAAAAGAACAATAGCTCACAGGAAAATGTAGTGAAGTCTTATGGATATACTTACTTCACTGTATATCCATACTTATGTATATAACAGTGAACATATAAAAACAATTCTAATGCCATTTAGGCTTCCATACTTTCATCATGTCCATCTTTATTCTCCTTAAAATCTATAGTCACAGTACAACTATCTACTCTAATCCTTTGGTCTTTCATTAATGTACACTTTCTGACTACATGTATTTTTGTTGGTTTTCCTGCTTCAGGTGGTGGCATGCTACCGGCAGCTGGCGTCATGTGTGGGCGGGAGCACAGACAGCTTGAAACTGCGCGAGGAGTTGAGGCAAACGAGAGAGAAGGCCCAAAATCTCAGTGTGGCAAACCGTCAACATCTAACAGCTCGACTACGGGACAAAAGCCTGACCCCAGAGGAGCGAGGGGAGATGGACCTTTTATGGGTGGCCTTCTCCTCCAGTCTGGAGCTCCTGTACGCTGACATGTGTAAAGTCTGTACCGTGGGTAACATCTTTCCCTTGTCCAAAAGCAATGCCTTAGTGCAGACTGGCATTCAAGGTGAGCACTAACCAATTTATCTGTATTTCCAAATGAACTGACATTGGGATTTTGGTAGTTCATCCTTAGAACCTGTACTCAACAAGACTTTACTGTCATTAAATAACCTCAAACTTTTCTTTATGCTAAAACTTGCTAAGCTTTTTCACCTTTTAAAGAATTTTCTTTAATTCTCAGGTCACAAGGTTTTGTAACTGTACATTTTGATGTACTTATTTATTTTTTGTGTACATATCCCCATTTACTCAAGCTATCCCTGTCCTATCACACAAGTCTATACTACTGCCATCGTCTAATAACTCCAAATGGAGAGTTGATGATGACCAGGGAGCATTGAACCACTCTTTTCTGCTCTTATCGCATCTGTTCCTTGTTGCCCAGGAGAGACCTCTGGGGTGGCAGCACGGGCGCTCAGCCTTCCAGACTTGACCGATTCCAAGGTCCCTGAGAACGTGGAGGAAGTTGAACAAAGCCAGCTGGAGGAAGAGATAGCCCAGGTGGATCGCATGATTGAGGACATGGAGCTGAAGGTCAACGTTCTCCGCTGGGCGGTGGAGCCGCGTGGACCACAGTACGCCGACCCAGTCAGCACTGACAGCGCCTCGCTGACCATGTTCTCTGTAGATGAAGAGGATCCTGGCTCCACTCGCCTCTGCCAGCGCAGCCAGATCTTTATGATCTTGTTGCTGTGTGCTGTGGCTGTGATAGCAGCTGTGTTGTCTGTCTGCTTGGTCTATTTCTCCTGAGGATCGTCACAAAGTGATCAGATCATTTCTACAGTGTAAGCCTCAAAAGGCTGTGTGTGTGAACCATGTGCTGCCATAAATAGCAAAGGGTACTGTATATACCAATTTAACAACTCCTTAAGTCCCACGGGCTGGCATATGATCCGTAAAACCTTTTCTATTTTAGCTTTTTTCAATGCATTTTGCACACTGTTCGACCACTTCTGCTGAAATTGTGCATGCCAACAAGAATGCTTGTTGTGATGATGTAATGTGTTACCTTGTCAGCCAGATCTACCATCTGCTAAGAGCTGCTCCAGTAAGAGGGACACCAATCTAACACCTGCACCTCTGCAGAGTTCCATGTTCTAGAGTGATTACTTCACTTGTCGCTTACTTGTATGTCATTTGCTTTTTGGGTCATTCAATTCGCTCATGATATGATTTTGTAGAAGAGATACGGTATTCCTGTACTTTTCTAAAACTGCATCTGTTCAGTTCCTGCCTGGCACATAGTTACATTTTCTCATATCTACATTAATATTAAAAGATGTAGATATGTTTTTGCTAGGCAAAATACTTTTAGATTTTGAATAATCTAGAATGCAAACATTTTCCTCAAATATTATTCAATTTTCTGGTTCTACTGGTTGTCTTGAAAAGGGGCTGTCCTTGTAAACCTTACATATTTGAAGGCTAAAAATTGACATTGATCGGTAGATTAACACTTTTATCTACCATTTTTAAAACCTTGAATCCATAAGACTAATCATTACATTTATGGTAGTGTTGTTTAATAGTTCGATGTCTACCTCAGACACTTTTAGCCAACTTTTAGTATTCCACACTGTCCCAGTATGCTTAAGAGCATAGTCTGGTCCAGTCTGAAATTGTGTCAGCTTTAAAGAGAGACAGCTAATAGGGTACCAAGAGTTGGATAATGCTGATGATTGCTACACCAAATACCAAGTGTGATTACTTTATGGGTGTAAATATGCTCAAATTAAATCTGACACTCTGCACTTTAATCCACCTCATAGTCATGATTTCTTTGCCAGTTCAATGTTGGGGTGATAGCCAACTGAGTACTACGCTGTACAGTTTATAGAAGATGACATACGTTTAAGTGTAACATTAAAATAATTCTGAATAGTAACAATGGACGATTGTTAGAGTATACATATAAACATGCATATTAGCTGTTGTGAATATCATGTCAGGTTTTGAAAATTGTAACGTTTACCAACATTGTTATATATATAGTTATACATGTATGTATATATGCATACATATATATATATTTTTTTATATATATTTTTTTTAATTTTATATTTATATATATATATATATTTTTTTTTATTATGCCGGTAAACGTTGCAATTTTCACACACACAAAAAAAGTATAGGTATTTGGGCGATCGTTTCGTTTGGTTTGTTTTCAGCCTACACATTTATATATATATATATATATACATATTTATACATTTATTTTTCATATATCGTCTAGGTCGTGACCCGGAAGTTTTCTTAAGTGTAACCGAATAGCATAATCAAGAGATGTTGCTCTTAAGACTTAGCATTGTTGTCCAGTGTTCAGAGGACACCAACAGTAATAGCGCTACCGTAGTTAGAATTTTGACATGTCACTGAAACACAGACTAGGGTCAAACCCGCGTATATACAGTAAATATGCCTTTAATTCGGAGTATCAACGGAAATGTCGAAAAAATATATGCACCACTTCATCTGCACTTCTAACTTTTTGGACAGCTTCTGATGTTGTAGCTAGCTTACGATATGATCCTGCCTTTAACGCCTGCAAACAACTCTGGAACGTAAACATCCTCACACGATCGCCAGCTAAACAGTGTTTCCCAAGGATCTCATTTTCAAGAGGTATGTGGCGGTGATTTATTTTTACAATTCATTTTGAAAGTTGGTCTCATTGACCAAGCCTCGTTATATTATGCTTTCAATGACCATCAATGACAACCAAAAAGATTAACTGGAAACCCATAGCAGTGGAAGTACAGGAAGAAAGTTGTATTTCGAATTCAATTCAGTCTTAATCTCAAATAACCTAATGATGCAATTTATCGTACTTATTTAAAAACCTAACGATGACTGGGCATTTAAGACACTAAAAACATTACCGTTGCTCTGCGCTTCCCTTATAATATTAACTATCGGTTGATGATAGTAATGTTACACAACAGGTATGCTTTGATGTTGTTTTACATTGATATTTTTTAATGATTATAGGAATGACCACATCGATCAATACTCTGCAGTACGATTTGAAGACGGACATGACAAAGTCTGGTAGCCGAAAACTATTTTTTGATACCCATGCAGTGGTTCGTCTTCTTGAGGACAATGGTTTGTCATCAGTTTCTTTTAACTGAACTGTATTATTCTGTTGAAAAAAAAATAAATATATGATTTTACTTACAATGCCTTTTAAGGGACACATACATTTAATGGAGATTTATACTAATGTCAGATTTGTGTGTTTGCATATATTTATCAATAGGCTTTAGCACCCAACAAGCTGAGGTTGTAATGAAAGTGTTGGTGAGGACAACGAACTCCAACATGGATACAATTTATAATGACATAGTTACCAAAGTGCAGCAGGTGAGAATTTGTGTTTTTGCTATTTCACATAGACGTATAACAGATAATAAACTAAAAACATCTAACCATCTTTGGCATGACAGGAGATTCTGTTGCAGAGGGTGATGTCTCAAATTGCATCTGTAAAAAAAGACATGATTATTCTTGAGAAGAGTGAGTTCTCTACTTTGTTGGCAGAGAATGAGGTGAGTGGATCGATCTAAACATTTGTCATCCTTACACATGGCCATCACACAGCCCATTCCCAAGATATTACGGTGTACTACATGCAATTGGCCATAAGTAGTGTGTTATTACAATTCAAATTCTTCAAACAAATTTGAATGTACTTAAAATGTAATTCTTTTTGTGTCACTTTTTATATTAAATTCCATGTAACAATGTTTTACCGCTATATCTGTTTTTTGTGTGTGTTTGTTTTGTTTACAGAAAGTGAAGACAGAACTATTGCACCTGAAAGCGCAATTGTCCGTAAGTGTCAGTTACTAACCATAATTGTGAGTAATGATCTATTTACATTACCTTTTATAAGAGCAGAAATACTAAAGAAATGCTTGTGTGTCGCTCCATCCCAACTATTCAGGACATGATGAACAAAGTACGTCTAGACAACATCTTGAATATGCATTTGGAGAAGAGCAGGACTAAAGAAATGGTAATTTCTTCCTGAATTCTACATAAAGGGCATATTGCTGTAACCTTAAAAAAACAATCACTATGTATGTGAGTTTCACTCAAACCAATAAGAAGGTTTAAAGGTTGAAAGTCAATACAATTTATTTTCAGATCCTTTTATTAACATTTTTCTTGATATTTTGTTTTTCAGAAAGCAGAGCATGAAAAAAGGCTTGTGGAGACCCAAACCAACATCATGGAAATGGTTAGTAGTTAAAGGGTAGTTAGACACCAGCATATTTAATGGTTAGTAGTTAAAGGATAGTTACACGCCAGCATATTTCGTCTAGCTAGCCGACTATTCAAGCAGCAGGCTAACTAGCATGTCCTACTAGATAAGATAAGATAAGATAAGAGATCCTTTTTTTGTACAACAATGGGGAGATTCCACTGTTGCAACACACAGTTTAGGACAGGAATGAAAGAAATAGGCGCATGCAATAACAAAAGGATAAATAAACATGGTCGTAAAAAATACAAAAAAATACAATATAAAGTATAAAGTATACTACCTAGTAGTATACTACCTAGCAAATGTAGATAGGTTAGCTACATGCTTTTTGGATGAAATGAGGAATACTTGAATAAATCATGGTAATACCAGTAGATTTCTTTAAATATTTTATTATTTTATTTCAGATTATTTATTATCTTACATGATAGGGCTAAACAGCTTCTAGATTACATATCTTTACTGTAATTATTAGAGTAAAGATATGTATTAGTGTCTAATACCTTGTCTTGCCTGTTGTAGAATGCAGAGCAAGATCGCCATTTGACTCAGAGCAACATGAAAATTGACACAGAAGTGGCAGGATTAAAAACCATGTTGGAATCTCACAAACTCGACACAATCAAATACCTTGCAGGTAAAACATTAAAAAGTTTGTACTATATAAATTATTCAGACTGTATTAATTTATTTACAAGATTCTTTTGATGTGGTTGTTCTGCGTCCAGCCATATGTAACATTTAAAAAAAAATACATGTAGGGTCTGCATTTATTAAAATAAATGGGTATGTAGCATAACACATGCCCTTTTCTTTTACAGGTTCAGTTTTCACCTGCCTTACAGTGGTTCTTGGATTTTATCGAATTTGGATGTGATTGGTCATGTTAGGCATTTGACTGCCACTGCCATTTTTTGATGGAAAATAAACTTTGTACATAAGAATATTTTGTTAAAATGAATTAGGAAAAAGTATTAAATGCATCTTTGTGTTTTTCTGAGGTGGTTTGGCTTTTTAGTTTATGACTGTAAAAGCTGTAACAATATCACCTTTATTGAAAAACCAAGCATGTTCAAAACTAAGATTTAAATGTTTCAACAGTTTTAATATGAGGACACTGCCTGCTCTTTTCTGCAACTGGACGGAAATTAAACCATTCAAAAAATTCCCAAAAAAGTTTTCGAGGCTGTAACTTTATTTTCATCCTTTTCAAACCAGCACTTTAACCACCTCAGTGGCACCTCAGTTTCAAATTTGATTTAATCAATTGAAGCAACATAATGTGTAAACTAAACATAATAAAGTACACTTTAATTAAAATTGTCTGAATATGATCAAATCTTTTTCTTTGTCAATGCTGCAACAAACCATCTTGGTTTCACACTCCACAACAGGAGGAGGAGCTATCGTCGCACCTTATTAAAGTTGATTCAAATATGCCATCCGACTCCAGCGAAGAAGAAATCCCTGCACGTGTAAATAACTACATGTAAGTTTGTAATGTGTTGTTTATTGATGTTGTATTGGAACTGACTGGGTTCGCTTGATATGAAATGGGAACTGCATTTTGTTGACAGACCAAATACGCATTCGTCACTGAATAACCATAATGCTTCCAAACAGTGTAGTGGTTTGGTAGACATGTTAGCCAGCCAGCAAACTAGCGTTAGCTATCATGTTCCCATAAAATCACTTGGGTTGACAGGAAAGCAGTGTTCAGATCCGATCTGACACTTTATGAAAGATGCTGTTCTTTGCGTTTACATATGCATTATCCTGACAAATATACAGTTGTCAATCAACACCACTGACTGAGAATGACTAGTTGATGCCTTAGCTGTTTAGTCTGTACTGTTCACATGCATAACTTGCTTGTCATTTGCTCGGAGAACCAGCAGATTAGATGGTCTGCTCGTCAATCAGAAGCACTTTTCTAATAGAGTTCTCTTTATGTTTCCATAGAGCAACCTAACGTAAATAAGGATGACTGAAGCATTCAGCAGCAACTGTGAGTTGGTTCTTCAACAGAGCGTGAATGTTGCGTCAGAGAGAACAGTCGATCGGGAGAACCTTGTGGAAGTCTATCAGATTGACGAAACCTGCCATTTTATCAGCAGTAACCTTTTTACCAAGGTATGAAACTCTTATCAAACCCCATAGACAAATAGTACGGTGACATGAGATAGTGCTTTTTAACATTAGATCGAAATGTTGTTAAATCCCCTCTAATGGAAGTGATTCTTTGCATAACGTGTTCAAACTAATCTTACAGATTAATGGAAAGCAGCAATGTAAATCTTTCGTAACCAGTAACCCATCAACCTCACACCTTATGTAGGTGGCTCTGCAGTTCCCAGACGAGCTCCTAGTGGATTCAGTTGCAGTTGCTGCCGAGATCGAGAGAAGAACCAAATCAAAGCTGTTCATACTGGGAGACACATCATATGGAAGGTAAAGGATTGATCGCTATAGAATTATACACTTTTTTTCCCCTCTCTCTGCACTGTAAGATGTTGAGTGTGAGGTGCAGTTGGAAACATATGCAGTCTTAAAACTGACAAATGTAGATTGTATTGTTGTAACCAAGTGTTATTGTTATCCAAGTTCAGTGTTTTGACAGTTGTTTGTTTGTCCACTAGTTGCTGTGTCGATGAAGTGGCAGCAGAACATGTAGGTGCAGACTGCATCGTGCATTACGGCAGTGCTTGCCTCAGTCCCTCCAAAAGGCTGCCATTGATGTACGTGTTTGATAGGAGACCACTGGACCTGGAGAAGTGTGCTTCATACTTCAGAGAATTCTACCCAGACAAACAGAGCCATGTTGTTGTTCTTTATGATGTTAACTATGCCCACATCATAGGTAAGGCACTTTGAACATCAGGGCAGAAATTTCAGTTCAGCAGTAATATTATTGAGTATTATTATATATTTTAGCAGTGGATCCATTAACGATGATAATCTAAGTCGTTTTTTTGTTGTTGTTGAAGAAAGTGAAAGCTGATGATGTTTTCTGTCTCCTTTTAGACAACCTTTCAGCACTCCTGTTGCTTGAGTATTCAAACGTAGTGAGCTCGACACTTCTGGTAGATGGTGAACTCTGCCACGATCATGGACAGATACACAGGCAAACAACTGACACAAGTCACTTGACTGACAACAATGCTGAAATCATTCATCAGTTTGGAAGGCAAATGGTCTTAAAAGACGGACTAAACATAGAGGACTACAGTGTGTTCTTCATTGGACATGAAGGTTCAACTTTAACTAATTTCATGATGACTTGGAACAAGTGCTCTTTTTGTTCATTTGACCCTGTGACAATGTCAGGGCGATCCGAGTCCATCAGTATTAACAAGGCCTTGATGAAACGATTTCATGCCATCGAGAGGGCTAAAGACGCCAAGGTCGTTGGGATTCTTGTTGGGACACTAGGCGTGGCCAACTACCTTGCAATCATTGAGCAGCTAAAAGAAACTATCCATAAAGCAGGGAAGAAGAGCTATATGTTTGCAATGGGAAAACTGAACGTGGCCAAATTGGCCAACTTCATGGAGATTGACATTTACGTTTTGATTGCCTGCCCGGAGAACTCGTTGCTGGACTCACGTGATTTCTACAAGCCTGTAGTGACCCCTTATGAGATGGAGATGGCCTGCAACAAGAACAGGGAGTGGACAGGACAGTATGTCACAGATTTCCGGCAACTTCTTCCAGGTAGTTTTCAGTTGACTGTTTCATCATGATGTAACAGAGTCTACTTGGGTAGTGTAAATGTTGAAGTATCACTTAAAACATATTTATCCTCAAACACCATTGTTCTCCTTTATCACTGCATATTTTGTCAGGACGTCACTGTGTTGTGTTTTCTGAAATGCTTGATTTAAGTTCGCTCACTTTATTACGTATTTGCTCCCAAACCTTTTTCGCCAGGTGGTGCAAGTCATGTTCCTTTGCCTAGTCCTGCAGAGCTGGAGGACTGTGATGAGACAGATGTGTCACTCATCACTGGAGCTCTGCGCACCATGTCTCACCCCTCCCACAGCTCAGCCTCTTCCTCTGTGATGCTGAGGAACCAGACGTTGACTGTGGCCAACACCACCACAGCTGGTATGTCACTAAACATTCTCAGTATGGTCCCTGAACACACAAATCCCTCCGAACGAGACACAGAAGATTTTGACCCTTCATCTTGTTTTTTTAATTACTGTGAGTGTTGCAGGAAGATACATATATTTGAGTGGCCCAAAGGTACACAACATAATTACATTAGCAAACCAAACAAATCTAACATTATACCATTAACCCACAACACATCAACAGAAAGAAAAAAACATTTAAGAAATGCTGCAGAAAAATTAAGAAAACATATATTAAATGTACAACATACTTGTATGAGAATTCAGTTCGCATGCCAGCTTTTTAGGGATAAGAACCAAAGGCTATTGGTCAGAAACATTCATTCCTTTAGGTGATGACAAACTAGCTTGGCTAATACATACTGGTCAATATACAAATAAATGTTATGTTGCAATCTGAAAATGTTATAGTAAAAGTTCCTCAAATAAAAGAAAATGGTGCAATGCTGTTTCCTGTGTCAATTTCAGCATCATTCCTGGTGGGTCGTAGCTGGCAGGGCTTGGAGCAGAAGCTGGGAGAGACGCCAGTGATGAAGGCTCTGGAAGGGAAGAAAGGTATTGCCATCGCATATGAAGAAGATCTAGGCTGGGTTGGCCAAAGTGCAACATAATTCATCTCATCAAACCAGAGACTTTAGGTGAAATATGCAAGTATATATTTGTAACAAAATCACGTTTTTTAATTTTGCATTATTTTCACATGAATGTATTTATTATGTTACGTTTACATTACATTGTACAGATCAGATCGAGAGCTAGAAATGTCTGCTTTCGTGCTTATTGAATAACGTGTGCATACGTTATGCGCATATTATTAAAAAATAATTCTTTATTGCATCATTTGTAAAAATGTAAGCAAGAGGACGGGGTAAAGCTATTTATTTCATGTAATGTATGACTTTAAGCAAGACTTGGCTTTTTTACATAATGTATGCTTGCACTACAACTTAGGAACAATGGATGACATCAAATAAACTTTTATTCTGATCATTTCAATGTTAGCTAAACAGGCACACATACTCTTTGAAAGGTTCATTTTAATAAACGTACACTGAATCAGAATTGGTTTATTATTCCGGCAAAACGTAGTACCCATGGTTCAGATGATTACTCCTCTTGAGTTGATTTCACAGGTGCTTCTGTCACAAAAGCTGATGGAAAAATGCCAATCTTTCCTTTGCATTGTCCTTCAAACCAGTCGTCGTTGACTGAGGGGGGGAAAGGAAAAGTGACTACTTAATTGCATAAACATGACATGCAGGGTTTTACAGTTTGGGACATTTACTCAAGTGGCTACAGTGACGTAAATATAGCTAATTTGAAAGCTAAATTAGGGCAGTATTCACCCAAATTATATATAACTTGTAATCAGTCGCACTCTACATGGACTATTTTATACTAGTCCTATATGGTTATACCAAAAGGTTAGTGTTCTGTTTCTACTCACCTTTACCAAGCTGTATGATTAAGTCCCCTTTATAGAAAGTAAGATCTTCGGGGTTTGAGGATTCGAAAGAATGAACAGCTAACAGCAGTTGATGACCTTGCTGCTGGAAATTCATATCCTGTTGAGAAACATCAGCGTTATGACTATGGAGTCTAGTCTATGGATAGCTCATATGTGTTCACAATTGAATCTAACTTTTAGATCGTTGTCTGTGCAAGACTAGAAAAACGTATGTGTAATCGCTGGGCCAGTTTTTACAGTTGTGATTGTTGCATCAGTATTGATCACGTTACCTCCTGCAGGGTACACCATAGGGTGAGATGACCATTATTGACTTGACTCCAAACATCCTCCATCTTTGTGTCCTGATTAATAGTTTTTTTGGTTCTCATGAGTGAATAGCTGTAAAACAAGCACAAAGCCTTTAATATTATGTCAGGTTTTGGATTTATACTTGGTTCAAGCTACCATGCCAAAATGTTACACCTACACCGGTTACAGGCCTCAAACTATCCAGTACAACACAAGTGTGCAGTGTAAGTGATATCATATTAAGATGACTCCTTCGTTCGTCCGTTCATTCATGACTGATTGACTCACATTGGACCAGCTTTGGCTAACTGTTTGCAATGTGGTGGACAAGCCAAGCAATGACTTTAATTGAATTAACGTTGACAGTTGGCCCCATACCTCAGGGTTATGGAAGTCACAGGAAGTTTCAGTTTGCTTGCTATTTTTTCAGCAAGCGTGGCGTATGAAGCTCCTCGTGCAACACAGATTGTAAATGTGAATGTGAAGTGCACTTTCACTATGCACTCATCTTTCCGGGACACAACCTGCCGTTAGATAAAACAAGGGATCAAATATAAAGTTGTAACATGTCAAATAGAGATGAATGGAATGTTATTGCCAATGCCATACCTCTGAGTCAGGGTGATCTAGAGACTGATTCTCAGGAGCCTTAGAAGCTGTAAATGGTCACAAGAGAGAATGAAACAACTTCATGTAGTTAATTCAGAGGATTCATTTTGGTGATATGTTGTGGGCAATTAACTGAGTTTTGTAATTTATTAATTTGTTAAACAGTGAAGATTAATTTATTGAGATGTCTTTCCAAATAAAGAAATGTGCTATAGAATGTTTGAAGGAATGCTTAATTTTCTGTACTACAGCTGTTTTATTCATTTTCTGTTTTGATTGGGTAGATTAAATCATGTATTCTGCCGACAAAAGAAATATGGCTGGTGCATACCACACAGTGACCCCAACTTATATTGTACCCAACCCTTTTGGTTTTACAGCCATAGTATTTACCAGGTTCTCTCTTAGGTCTGCTTGGTGCTGCCCTCCTAGGAGATGCTGGGATTTGATCATCACTAATGTTCTACAATAACACAATAACAAGAAAGGAAATGGCAACTAGCAAAAAACAACAAGTACAATGTTTATTCATTAAATCCTTGCTTGGATTCACTGATTTTAGGTTTAGATTTTAATACTAAATAATACTGCAGATGACTAGAGCAGACTCCTTAGTTAGTAGGTGTAATTTTCTTAGACATGTCCATGGTGACATTTACTGTATGTGAAGAGAAGTAGTGAGAGAACACATTTACCAGGTCAATTTTAGATGATAAGTTGATTTCAAGACGTTCCAGGTAATTGTAGGGAACTAGTCCCCGCTAGGAAAAAAGAAAATATCAACGTTAAAGCACAGCCAAAGAGCCAAGTAATGTTGTGGACTGATGATTTAAATGTATACTGTCTGTGCCAATATGTGTGATCGTATTAGTCTGATCTTAGGTAGTGTTCTTACTCTCTCATTGAAAATGACTGAGGCCCAGTTGTCGGTCCCTCTCTGCAGCACAAATACAATGTTGCCAGGTACCACGGCTAGCTCGTCACTTGTCTCAGGTACAAACTCAAACAGGACGGTGTGGGGTTCTCCTTCCAGAGCTCTGTAGGACGCAACAGCTAAACACACTCAGGTATACTAATGTCGATTCGGAGTTGCTATGGTAGCCGTTGTAGTTTTACCATCAAAATCTTTCAAAAAGCAGCAAGTCAATAGTAATGTCTTCAATCCAATGTGGAAAAAGGAAATCTTGCAAACTGAAGATCAAACTACATTGAATACAGGTAGTTAACTAATTTAAGACGCTTTTATAAGGCCAATGTCCAGGTCCAATCGTTGGAATTAGTCAGGTTAGGGTTACCGGGGTTAGTACATAATCTACATATAATACATAACACTAGTCAACGTTACCTTAGAACCTCTGGTG
The DNA here is from genome assembly GCA_036571765.1 of Plecoglossus altivelis. Classification (NCBI taxonomy): domain Eukaryota; kingdom Metazoa; phylum Chordata; class Actinopteri; order Osmeriformes; family Plecoglossidae; genus Plecoglossus; species Plecoglossus altivelis. The sequence continues at coordinate 10,148,493 of BROE01000024.1, read as the reverse complement.
CTTTTGGTGCAACAGGAGCATCTTCCACCTGTTGAGTGATCATGAAAAACATGATACTTATATCATTATACAGAGAACAGTTTTAACATGTTAGAAACATGTTAGAACGTATGCATACACAATAAGATGCACATTTATGTATGTACAACCGCATAAGCGCACCATTCTTTGCATATCAGGAGCACTACACCTTTTTTGTATATGGGAGCACTAACTAATAATAGGATCACTAATGCTAAATTGAAATGTACACAGCAAGGCACATAGTGAGAGGAAGATTGAATTCACAGTAATAATGTTGCTGGTGGGCATCTTTACCTGTGGCTGCAGGGGAGCAAATCCTGAAAACTCATCCTCAGGCACAATGGAGGACACAACCTGAAGACAGTAACATCCAGACACAATGCATTACACCACAAGGTCACAGGTCTACTAGTGTCACCTTAACAACCACAAGAAGTGAAGGAAGCATTAGATATTCCACTGTGCATATCTACTTGTGCTCTGTGGGTAGCCAAGGAGGCTACCATTCACCACAACAATGTGACACGTTGCTAAGTATTTACTTAGCACTTGTTACCATCACAAGAAACACCTATTTTTCTCACAAGACAAACAGTAATCCCTGACATCAACGTCTAGCCATAATATGTACAGAATATTGAATTAGACATTAAAGGGAGACCTTGGCCTTGCCCAGATAGTCCTTCTTTTCCAGCTCAGCAACATAGTTCTGGTTGGGTCTGAAGAGAACATTCTTAGGAACTTCAACAAGTTGAAAAAGCTTCTGCTTCTGAAAATGAAACAAGGCTCCTAACATTACTGCAATGTGTTACACACGGTTCACTTTTGTTATGACGAAAACACAACATCATCCAAATACATTTTCTGTTTTCAAAAAAGAGTTTTATAAACGATTCAATAACAAATTGTTGTTAATGCAAAACATGCAAGGAACAAAAATCTAAAATAACAGACAGACCACTGACCAGTATCGACTCCAGAGCCTTGTCAATGTGGCTGAGTTTGGCTTCGGTTCTGAGATTCAGCGCACTCACAAGGTTTTCTTGAGCTTTCTCCCACTGACCCATATGTGCATGGGTCAGAGCCATGTTGTGTAGAACCTAGGACCAAATAGCCAGTACATTTGTATGACATTACTGTGATCCTTCATATCGCAGATTGACTGCAACAGGAAGTGATAGTGATGTGAATAGAAGGACCTGAGCAATATCCCAACAATAATCTATAAGACCCTACTTTAACAAAATAATGTCAAAATGATTTTCTACACAAAGAACAAGGTTGAGTGTGATGGAAAGCTGATTTCAATAACAATCTTCTTGCACACTCACCTCACAAGCATATAACTTGTATCTAAGGCCAAGAGGTTTGTAATCGATTAGCTGGTTCCCTCTAAGCTTCTTAAAGGCAAGTTGGAAATCCGCAAATGACTCCTCAAACCTGCTAATAGAAATATGGTAATTAATTTAATAATTCCAACACGAAATTCATGTATGTCTTGATAGTATTTATTTCAGTAACATAATATGAAGTGCATAGAATCTGAATATTGAATATGCCTTTCCTGTCATTTTTGTAGAATGTTATCCCTCTTTGGAAGAAGGCAATGGCGAGATGCTCATCCTTGCGTATGCTGCTGTCGAAAGCCTGAAACATTTAAATAGTTATAAAAAGCTCATAGCTTGGCTTCCTCTACAAGAAATTGGTTAGCTTCCCCTTTTGCAATGACTTGCGTTTTTGTATTAAGATGTAACATGGTATATACCGTTTAAAGTCCAGTTCTGAAGCAAAATAAATATTGTAGAGAAATGCTGTTAATGTTTCATCTGTTTATTTATAAATATTTTGCAACATTTATACCCTACCTTCTCAGCAGCGGCTAGGTCATTGTTGATCAAATGGAGACAACCAATGTTAAATGAGATTTTAGAGTTTTTATCCTGAATGTCCAGAAAAACTGTCAATGCGGTTGCCAAGTCCCCGTGGTTGACCAAAGCTACTGCTTCGTCCCACTGTCGCAAAGTATCAACAAATGACATGATGAGAGAGATTGTTCACAACGCGCTTACAAGAGGAAGTCAAGAAGAATCTTACTTTTTATACTGTCACATTTCATCACAGTTCGATAGGAAGTGTGGTGAAAGTCTTTCAATAGAGTAGTTCTCTGAAATGTTGTTGGCCATTATTTCTTTACCAAAAAAGGTTGTATGTTGAAGTAGACTCCAAGTTGTTTTCTTATTTTACGCAGTATTATGTGTGGTAATTAGGTTTCGTGTTTTTTTTTATTTTAAAGATCACAAAGGATCATACAGCTTTGCTATTGATATTGTGTTCGATCTGTATAACTGAAATTACCTGAAACCTGAGGTTTAAGGCACACTACTTGAAGGTCCAAAGATGTTTAAGTGTAGAAACCAGTATTATAATTAATAATAAAAATCTACAAAAAACACTTTTAGCCAGCCTTAATATGCCAGGTCCCCATATTTTGAACAATGGATTTTTATGACTTTCCCATGACTTGAAACCAAATGTCCATATAAAAACTCTCTCGACCCCCTAACATTTCTACATGTACATTAAAGGTCTAAAAAGTTAAAGTAAGCATCAAACATGTTTATACACAGCTGGGCTCAAAGTAGACCATTCCACGAGGTCTATTTGAGCAGACCATAGACAGGAAAACCAGATGCAAACCAATGTGAAACTTTCACAACTTCCCATTTCCTATACTTTTACAGGATCTTTTACTAAATATTAATAACATTATGGAAGATTATTACTTATTTTCATTATTAGGGTATTTGTCCAAGTGGAAGTATTTATAACATTTTTCACTTTTCTTGGTTATGTGACACGGGTAAACGGTTTACTTTTCACAGGGAACTGACTAAGAATACACTAGATCTTGAGCCCTTTATTTTGATTATTACTCGAGTTGTAATAATCATTAAAGAAATGACCGGAAATAGGAATCCTTAATTAGGCTGCCTTTGCTCTGCTCAAGTTAGCTAGTTACCTTTCCAAACAGCAGGTTAGCTACCTAGCTAGCTTAAAGAATAACAACAGTGAATTCAGGGTAGTTTGTCAGGATTCTATATTGAATAGACCCTCAATTTAACCAGCTGTTAGTCAACATGAATACAATCAAGAAAGGCTAGCTTACGTTGTATCCAGCCACAGGATATCACAATACTTTATGCTTTGTTATTTCGGTAGGAATAGCTAGCTTGTGCTAACGGGTATTTTTTACAACATGGACCTTGGATCAATGTTGTTCAACAATTTAAAAGATGTAACATGGAGTACGACTTCTTTACCACTAGATAGAATAGTCAGTGTATATAGACTGCCACAAATTGTAAAATTGGATAGCGGTAAGTAAAACTATTTTAATCAGCTTTCCATATGAACTTTACAGCAAACTGCTGGCTATCTAGACCAACTATTTGTCCAGCGTTATGTGGGTGATGACGATAGGCTAGTTAACTAGCTCTAACTAATACCTCACTTCACATTATACTTTATTCAGGGGCAAAGGGGAAGTGTGAGCAGTGTGATGTTTCGCTTGTTGTTATAACGAAAGGATTGACATCATGACTTGCGTCTAGCTTGAGCCAGTAAAACCAAGCCAACGCTGTTGGTCTTCAGTAGCTAGAAGGCAGCTGGGCCTAACATTGACAACCCTAGTAGCTAATGCTAGGTATGTCCAGCTAACTGACTGGCCACCTAACTTGCAAATCGAGTGTTAGGACATTGTTTTGTCTCAGCTCTTCTCAGTCGTGTTTTGTCGAAACTGTGAAAAAGAAAAACTCTCATTTTGAGAGGTTGCTTAAAAGAAAGTCTTTGGTCTTGAAAGCCTTCTTTAACATTTATGATTATTTGCACCAACTACATAACCATGCCAATCAATAGCGATTTGAGTCGAAATCACAGCAGGCTTTCTAGGCTACTGGGATTTCAATGCAGAGATAGTTACGATAGTGATAAGAACATGTCACATTTGATGATCGGAAGCCCAGCTGTGTTAGACGATGACTGAATCCACCTTTCAAACCGTGTACATGGTTAAGTGGGGGTTGCCATGGGCTGACCAGTTCAGACTATTTAGCTAACTTAGTCATGGTATTAAGTTGGTGGGAAAGTGTGGTTTAAAATAATAATAATACTCATACTGATCTGGTTTTCCAGGCGTTTAAATGGTTTCTGTTGTGGCAGCTCATGCGTTTTGAGGAACTTCACTTTTAGTATCACAAATTGTTCAACGGCATTAGTGTATTGGACAATGAGTTTGATGACAATTTTTGTCTGTTTTTATGCTCCATAATAGTTGACAAACTTGTTGTTGGTCGCAACATTAGAATGCAATTGTTGTATTTTCTATCTACAGGTGAGTTGGTTGAAGGGCTGAGAGACAATGACTACCTCCTTATTCATTCCTGTCGACAATGGACAACCATCACCGCACACAGTTTAGAAGAGGGTCATTACGTCATAGGTCCCAAAATTGAGATCCCGGTGCATTATGAAGGTGAGGACAGCATGGATGGTTCATTTAAATGGCTTTGCGGAAATGACATGTGCAGACATTATCTGCCACAAGTTGTGTTGGGAACTTTAAACTCTTACTCAGAACCGTGTACTCAGAAGAATATAAAATATACTGGAACTGAAAAAACCGAACGTCTTTTTAATTTACAAGCTTGTCACTTTGTAATGGCCAAAACATTTTGGAACAAATAAAATAAATTGAGGAAGGTTATTTACATTGATTGAAGATTAGTAAAGTAAATGGATAATGGTGAAGACAGACCTCACCACAGAAATACCCTTTTGTCGTGTGCTTCAGGTCAATTTAAGTTGCTGGAGCAGGACCGAGATGTTAAGGAGCCGGTACAGTACTTCAGTAGCGTGGAAGAGGTTGCCAAAGCATTTCCTGAAAGAGTGTATGTGATGGAGGAAATCACATTCAATGTCAAGGTCAGTCTTCTATGTTCCTATTCCCAATATACATGCGCAACATTGTAGGAAAGACTCCAGTGTTCATACCCTTCCACATTTGTGCTATAGACTTAAATGTATTATGCTGTAGTTAATTGCCATCAATCTACCAACAGTACAGCATAAAGACGGATTCAACTTTTTAAAATTTGATGTATTATTCACAAAATACATTAGATCTGCTTTTCATTAGGATTAAGACCCTTTATTCAGTACTTTGTGGAAGCGTGTCTGGCAGGGATTACAGCTTCAAGTCTATTAGGATACACCTTTACCAGTCTTGCGTACCTGGATTGGGGCAGTTTCTCCTATTCTTCCTTGCAGATCCTCTAAAGCTGTCAGATGGGATGGGGAGCTTCGATGAATTGATCTTCAGGTCACATTTACTTTTCCAATTTAGTTTTGGCTGGGCTATTCCAAAACATTCAGAGAATAAAGTGCAGTGTGCGTCCTTTCGTTCTTAGGCCTAAAAGTGACTCTTTGCCCAGTACAGGTTTTCTTGAATAACCTCTCTATTTGGGTTTGGTTTATCATGCCCTTAATGCTGATCAGTCTCCCAGTCCTTGCCTCCCTTGGCATTTTGACCCTTTGAATAAGGCCCAAAACTGGGGTATTGTGCGTATATTAATGGCGAAAAATGGACTATAATTCATTATAAATTAAGTAAATAACACAAAATGTGGAAAAACTTTGAATAGTTTTACAAAAGGTCAGATTTATGATGTTTTTAATTAGCACAGAAAACCATTTAGCTAATGACAAATAGTCAACACAACTTACAAGCTGTCTCTGGGAGGGGCGATCCCTCGCTGAATTGCTCCCAAGGTTTCTTACATTCTGTCCTCACATGGGAATTTTTACTTGTCCTTGTAAGGGTTTTGGGACAGTTCTGAAGCTCTCTAATGATATTACTTGAGGGCTATTCACATATATTTTGATTTGAATATGAAATAACATTTTATTTTACAGATGGCCTCAGGGGAAAGCAATGAAGACACTGAGGTGTACAACATCAGATTAAGCACTGGTGATGAACTGACCCTAATGGGCCAGGCTGAAATCCTCTATGCCAAGACGTCGAAAGAAAAATCCAGACTTAATACCATCTTCAAGAAGATTGGAAAGCTCAACTCCATCAGTAAAATTGGCAGAGGTAAGATGCCTTGCTTGATTTGCATGAATCACCGCACCAATGAGAGCATCAGCCTGCCCTTCCAGTGCAAAGGCAGATTCAGCACTTGCAGTCCTCTGGAGCTCCAGATGCAAGAAGGAGAACACACGATCCGCAACATCGTGGAGAAGACCCGCCTGCCAGTGAACGTCATCGTGCCCAACAGCCCCCCTCGCAACCAGCACGATCTTCATCTCATCCGCGAGGGGCACCGCTACAAATTTGTCAACATCCAGACCAAGACGGTCGTGGTTTGCTGCGTTCTGCGTAGCAACAAGATCATTCCCATCCACTTTCCCCTTCACATGGCCATGCCCAGGCTGATCATCCCAGAGGGTCTGCTGCAGAGTGAATTGTGGTTGGAAACTATGGTACATCGCTGGTTCACATACTGTCAGGAACAGTTTGACATCGATGACTATTCCCGTGCTGTGCGGGACGTGCGAACGGACTGGAACGAGGAGGGAAAGAGTCCCAAGAAGAGCAGTGGTAGTAGTGGCAGTGGGAATGGTAGCAGCAGCAGCAGCAATGGCTGCCCTGCTCACATGCACGTGCCTAGCTCTCTAACGTATGCCAGGGAGGAGCTGACCCAGTCCTTCCATAGACTGTCAGTGTGCGTTTATGGCAACAACCTACACGGTAACAGCGAGGTCAACCTACAGGGCTGCATGACACTTACTGGAGACTGGGCTCTTTTACCCACCGACGCTGCGCCCGTGGACACGGTTGACACGGATCATCTCTTCCCAGAGCTGTGGGAGAACGTGAGTCAGTCTGGCCTGCTCCGTTCAGATGTTCCATATGAGGAGCTGTGGTTAGATCACATGAGAGCTCAAGGCCCCAGGCACTGTTTGAGTGAAGGCATGAACAGCATCAATAATGCACCCAGTGCCGCTGCTGTCCTTGCACACCCAGCCAGTCATGTCGGCTCAATGTTCAGCCCTGAGGTCAGTGTACCCCCACCCCCGGTCCCACCCAAGTCTGAAGCTGTAAGTACAAAATGCATAATTATCGCAATATTTACTTATTTATAAAATCAAAAATTATAATGGGAATCGCAGTGGCTTACGCTTTATTTATCAAACGTGTTTCTATTCAGGTGAAGGAAGAATGCCGTCTTCTGAATGCTCCTCCCATTCCCCCACGCACTTCCAAACAACTGTCCACAGCCCTCCTAGTTTCAAAACTTCAAGAGGTCCGCTCTCCAAGCCCCACTCTCTCTTATTACTCATCAGGACTCCACAGCATGTAAGTGAAACTGTAGCACAAGCGGCCAAAAATATTGATCATGCAGCCTGTTAATTATGATTACCGAAGGAGAATGAGGCCAAGTAAAAATCTCGGTATTATATCACTACAAAGCTAAATGACAAGTTTTCCCAAATATCTTATCTACATTATTCCATGACAAATGGAATACTGACCAATGCTGCATGGACCAACACAGGAGAAGTTAAAGTTGGTTGACTGAGAAAACCCCCCCACATCTAACATTGTTCCACATGTAATGACAATAATTCTTCCTTTTTATTTTGAAACCTTCAGCGGAGGCGATGAGGCTGAAGTCAGCGAGCGAGAAGAGCAAAGCAGCGTGTGCTACCCCTGTGACTGGGTTAAGGCCAGTCCACATCTGGAGCGTCACACGGCATCTCCTGTTAACACTGCACGGGTATCTTCCAGACTCTCCTGGCCAAACTACGCCTGCGGAGGAGACTCTGAAGGCACAGAAGAGTTTTTACCCATCCATAGTCGAAGTTACTACAGCTATCCTCGAAAAAGACCCCCCGGGACCCCAAAAACCTGCACCTCCAGCCTTTATGACTTTGATGGGAGAGAGCACACAAATCAAACTGCAGGGAACTTCAGGTCATGCAAGAGCTACATGAGTGAGCTTTGCACCAAATCCTCCAGTTTCACTCTAGAAATGTACAGAGACAAGTCAGTGGAGGAGTTGAATTCAAAACAAAGCCTTTCGTGTCCAGTCTTGCCACCAAGAACACTGAAGTCAAATGAGGGAAGCCACGGTACAGGTTTGGTGGATTTGGCAGACCAAGGGACCACACAGGACACTGCTCAGCGTCCCTTCAGTGCCCAACACGAAGACTCGACAACAGACAGCTTGTTTCCCTTGTCTGCCCACAATCCTCTTGCTGCCTCAAGGGAACATTGGCAACCTCCCCTCAACCTCTCTGGTCTCTCTATTGAAGAAGTGTCCAAGTCTTTAAGATTCATTGGCCTACCTGATGACATTTTGTCTTTGTTTGCCAAAGAAAAGATTGATGGCAGTCTACTGCTGCAACTCACCGAGGAGATTCTGTCTGAAGACTTTAAGCTAAGCAAACTTCAAGTGAAGAAATTGATGCAGTTTATCAATGGTTGGAGACCGAAGATATAGTTTGTTTTGGAGGTGAAGCCTAATTTCCTCTCATTCAAATGCAAAATATTGATATTGGAATATTAATTAACAGTCTTTAGGTTTGGTACTTTATTTTCAACACTAACAAGCTACATACACGAAAACAATGAAATGGGATTTTGTGTAAGGAATTGCTTACATTTCGGACTGAAATATGTCTGGCACTCTATTTGCAATATCCTCAAAGTAAATGTCAGGTACACACAAACATTATGGAAAAAACAGGGCATTTATGACTGTTATTATTATGTACATCAGAGTAAACAGAAAGCAGTGGCTCTTCTGAAAAAGTAGCTAAGTCTCTGAATCGCAGCTTAGGGACCATAACTGCTGCCTTAATACACATGTGACAACTCTCTCCATGTTTTGTTTTTTTCATGGTTTGAGAAAAATGGTACTTTTGACAACCTTTCTACTTACAAATTCCACAAAAAAGACAAGAGGGTCATAAATGTAAACAATGTACATTATAGCAATTATCTATAACCGTGATTCATTATTTACGTTTATAAAGTCTTAGTCTTGAACTCTACTAAGCAGAAATAATATACAAATGAATGCAAAAAATAATATTTAAGAATGAACAAAACCTTCTGCTGCATACTGTTACAAATGTCTCGGCTGGAGTGCTAATTCTACACATGGATCTTGTAATTAAATCCTGTGACGGAGAGGGATAATAGTAGTAAACTACTTTGAAGTTACATATTTGATATTAAATGTTGCCTATTGACAAGATTCTAATATATACAGTACACTTCAGTCTATTGGCGGGCCATTGCAGAAAGCACTGGTATTAAATGTCCTCAAAGGTCAAGTACTTGTTTCATTTTTGCCATTGACTCTTTTTTTTTAAAAGTAGGAATAATATTAGGTTATTTTGATTTAATTGTGCCTTTTAAGAATGGGACACAATTTCTTAGAAACCACAAACCATGTTTAATCCACATAAACACTCGTTCATAGAAAATGAAGCTTCTTTTGAGCTCAGTACAAATGTAAAATAAATCTTTGTGAATGAGATTTGCTTTTCTCCCATACGCAAAGAATGTCCTAAAAATTACCCTGTGGGTAAATATTAATTACTAATTAACTTGTCATTGTGAGAAAATTCAAAACACCATTGTTTTAAAAATGGTCTATTTAGATTTGAATGTGGTTTCCCAGACAGGGATTAGAATTGGGCCTAATCTGGTCATCCTGTTTGGTTAAACAAATTCCTCCCTTGGATTACTGATCAGTTATGTTGCAGGATACGCAGTAAATTCAAATGTAATAGTCACACGTTTGTCAAATGTATGATAAAGACCAGTTTTAGGAATGTCATATTGATAGCTGTAAAAAATATGTTTACTCTAGTAATCTTGATCCTTGTCTGTGAAACCACTGAGTCAGATTCTAGGTCAACGTAAAGATTGTCTGTGATGCCAGAAACGAGCCTTTTGTCTGCCTTAACCTACTGACCTTAATCTTCTGTTAAGTTTTATTTTTCCACAAGAAACTTTTATACAAATAAGGTTGGTGGATTGTGACATTAATATGCAACTTGATACACAGTGAAAATAATGTACAGTAGTGTATTAGGAAATATTCCTTTAGTAGGATTGCCTTTAAAGATTCCTATGGTTAAATTGTTTAAGAAGTATTGCCACCTGGTGATTGGTCAAGGTTTCCTTTCAATCATCAAATGGCCTTATGCAAAGAATGCCTAAAATGCACCTGAGAAAATTCAATTCAAAAACTAGTGTATGCAAACATGGAGACAAAAAAGACAAGCGCATCAAAGGTTTCTAAACAATCACTGATGTATCAGTTTTCCTTGATTTATTTGCTGCTCGGTAATCGAAGTCCATGCTCAGACTTTAATGTGAAAAATCAAACTAATATTGTCTATCAAAACAATGAGCTGCATCAAAACTAACCATCTTGTATTGATTGCATTACTTATTTAAATTAATTCACCCTAACACGGGTACAAATGGTTTTGCGAAACTGGTATTAGATTATAATGAACCAACCCATTTTCCCCCACAATTACACTTTCAATGAATTGAATGAAATTTAGTGGTTTTCATGAGTGAATTTTAAAGGTATGTTGTACATAAGAGTACACACATACTAGTGCCAGCAATAGTATTATTGTATTTTAAATATGCCCCTAAACCTTCTAGTCATGATTTAGCTAAAACTGCCTTGTGCTTAACTAACCTGTAGGCACCTTTAGGTTTATGTTACTACAAAATGTAAGTTTAATTTATACATTTCTCAATTTGAAGGACTAGTGAAAAGTCAAGCTTTTTATTGCAATCTGGATCTACAGAATGTGGAAAAATACCTAGATGATTGTGACTGGTTTGGTTCTGTTAAGGATAGAAGACGGCATGTGTGAAACAGCTCTTGTGGACTACAGACACTTATGAACAACCCTTATGTTTCAGATGTTTTGTTTTAAAGTATACGACAAATAAAAATGGACAAATGTCAATGTTTTGTTTGCTTTCCTGTGTCTAGTTTTAAATTACTCTATTGATTTAAAGATTTGAGTCAAACCTGAGGTAATTGAAAGTAATAAGGGCAGACTTGTGCTACAATAGCTATTTACTCATTTTATTGTCATTTGTTACACACAAGGAGGTTATAGGAATGGTATAAAACGTTCACATATTGGCGACAGGCTTCATAAAAAGTTGTGTGGTCCTTTTTAAATTCCTTTCTGAACAATTAACCTTTCACCACGGACACTAATTTGACAAAAATATCAGATTAAAAGGCTTCTTTCATCAGAGGACATTTTTGTCATTTGCACTCCCAATTTTGTAAGTCTACGTCCTGGTAAATGCAGACTACCTTTCACATAATTCGAACCCAGCCAGTGTGGCTCAGACCCACGGCTCCCAACCGATCCAGACCCTTCCCAGGATGTTGCGATCCATGGCTTGGTCCAACAAACACGCCACCTGTTTCTCCACCAACAGGCTCTCATGTTCAAGCCTGGCACGCACATTATGCTCTTCACATCCCAAAACCACAGACAGCATGTGCTTAAAGGCAGGGTCCTTCTCAAAGCCCAGCTTCAACTCCTCACTGGGACACAGAAAACCCTCAACTCAGATTGATTTCGTCAAAGTTGCACTGTAAATGGTTTTTATATGAAGATAATAAAGTATAAAGGTCATATAGAATGTTTTCATTCGAAAATCAAATCAAATGTACCTGGTTATAATGGCAGGATTTGCTCCTTCAAGTTTTCTCCTCATAAAGTTCACCTTCTGTAAAGGGTACCAGTGGATTTCCTTTGTGTCCACTGTTTCTGTCCAAGTGCCTCCCTTTTTCAATTGCTTCATTTCAAAATTCTGGGGGTTATAGAATACCTTCATTACTATTTATACATATTCATGTTATACTCTGAGTATGTTCCCCAACACACCTAATTAAAGTTCAATACAGCCACCTTCTACCACTACTGTGGGTGAAACTAACCACACTACTAAAATAGATACCAACATCACAAAAGACTACGGCTTTAATTATCTTGACAAATGAGGATGTACAAATTGGAATCTGTGATACCTTTATACCTCCTCTATAACTAACGATGCATGTGTTTTTAGGTTTGGTTAGAACTGTACCTTCCAGTCCAAAGAGGGTTCTTTGACAAAGATGTCCATGGTGTTGAGCAGAAGGTCTGGGTCATTCCTGAAAGCTCGAAGGGTGTTCACCATGACGCTCTGGATCAGCCCTGACTCCTTCATGGGCTGCATTAGGTTCACAAACTGCCTTGTCAGGCGGAAAGGCATGAGCTCTGGCACTGGGAGGAACTGGGGAAGAAAAGGTTGTTTTATTTTTTTAATTTTTAAATGAGCGGCTTTGAATCACTTAATTTCCCTACTTGGCACATTCGGACAGGTGACTTAATTGTTTTATTTCTTACTTGGTTACGGCAATTAGTAAGCTATCAGTCATAATAATATAGCCACATACCTAACAAATCTCTATCCATCTCATTCACTCACGACCAATGAACTGTTTCCCATTAGTATAAAACATTGTCTGGGTGTCTGGAGTAAGTATTCAAGTAGGAATGAGATCACAATAAACAAATCCAGAAATGTGCTGAAACCAGACGGTTGTCTCTGGAGCTTAAGTGACAGAGGAAAACTGTCACTTGGGACAAAGTGAGCCTACCTGTGTGGCCGACCCAAAAGCATGACCAAAGTCGATGCCTATCATGCCCCCTGTCTCCATATTGATCATGAAGTTGGAGAGATGACGGTCCCCGATGCCCAGGATCCAGTGGCTGACACACAGAAGTGCGTGCGAAGTAGAAAAGTGGGAGCGTAGAGACAGGAAAGCCTCAGGAGTAGTGCTCATCTTCAAAAAGGCTCTCCTGAAAGGAATCAGTGGAGCAGATGTAAGTGTGTGGTTTGACGCTGGCCAACCTCTCCTCTGGATCGATGAGGAGAGACTTCTTAACTTACTTCAAAAGATCAGCTGGGACAAGCTGCTCTATCTTCATGAAGTTGTTTATTGTGTCGTTACGGCTGGCCCTCCTACAAAAGATTATGACGTTAGCATAGGGATCTACTATAACTACAGGATTGTTCCCCCCCATCACAAACGTACTTACTTGTAAACCTCTGCATATCTTCGAATGCCATGCACACTTAATGGTGAAACTTTGCTGATCCATTTCTCGTATTCCTCATTTGGTCTATAAAAAAAATTAAAACATATTTAGAATAAGCAAAAACTAAATGTTAGCACCCAAAATTGTTTTCTTACGTGAAGATGTCGGATGTTTGAAAAAAAAATATATCGAATGAGCTTCTGTTCAATAAAAATCTGTCAAAGAAGCCTCAGTTATTCCGATCTGAAGTTATATTGACCTCAGTGTTGCCTTCTGTTCTTCTACTGTCCTTGTGTTGGATAAGACGTCCTTCAGTGTGCAGGTATTCTCCATCCACTCAATCAGACCAATTCTGTAAGTGGACGTGCATATGTCCAATTAATCAAACCACCCAGGCACCTTCTCCTTAGCATTTCAACATTATGCTGCACTTCCTGTTATTTTTCCGCATGACTCCGGGCCATTTCAATGTATGCATGTCACCAAAAATATAAAACTCTAATCACATAAAACCATAATTACATAAATAGTACCTGGTAGTTATTGGAACCACCTGATAGGTACGAAGTTGCAGGTGTTTTTGGGCACAGACTGTGTCCTGGCTAAGAAGGATGTTCATCACTATAAATAGTTGTTCAATGCGCTGGTCCTGACGTAGGTCCTCTCCACCCTTCACAAGGAAGGGGTGCTCACGCTCATCATCCCCATGCATGACAATACGCTTGGGCCGCCGGATAGAGCTCATGACCTTCACCTTGAACGAAATAAGACCATTTCATAAACATCTGTCAAAGTCAACAAAACTGAAAGTATCTTATAAGGAAGATAAGCAACACAGACCCTCTCATCAAATCCTGTAATTTTAGCATGATATTCTGGTAATGGTTTGGATCTGCCATCATATTGTCCTGTGGCACAAAAAGAAAATGATTGAAAACAACAACAACAACCATAAAAGGTTTGGTGTCATGAAAGCTGACTATGTGACACATTCTGGTGAGGTTACGGACTACACACTGAAATTTGAAAGTGTTTGAACGTACGACGAACCTGGGACTTCCAGATCACGGCGGACTGTGTCTGGTTTGAAGTTACTCAGCCAAGGTGAGTATTCCTTCAGGTTGCCTGGCTCCTTTTGAAATCCACGCATGGATTCTGCAAGCTTATCCACTTCGCTCAGGAAGCTCTTGTCTTTTCTCTTTTTGAACAGTGTGGAGCCACCAGGTCCTAACAATTTCTCAACTTCTTTGGCAAATTTCTATTTAAAAAAAGTATAACGTCAAGTACAGGAAGTGTTACAAAAGAATGCTTTTTTTTGGTGGTATCTTGGTTTAAAATACGTTAATATATTATTAAAGCACTTTAATTTGACAAAATACACTAAATTTATGATAAATGAATGCACCCTGAATACGGTTGCAATAATCCTTACAAACCTATAAAAATATTAAGGTTTCGTAAAAATGAACACATTATTTTACATCATAAATATGAGGTTAGTAAACTAAAGTCTAATAATGTCCTTTTATGCTCTGTGTATGTCAGCGTAGTGTTTTAGAAAAACTTAACGCATCACTAAGAGTAAGTAAGGCTCCCCCAATGAGAGTTCAAGTACACAACATTCGTAACGTGTACACAACATTAGTCTTGAGGAAGTACTGATGATCCCAACCTGGATGAACTTCTTCCGGAACCCTCCAACACCTTGAGTCTTGTAATCTCCTAGAGCGGAGCGCTGCTCATCATACAGCTGCTGCATCCTCCTCTGGTCAAAGCTGGGTCTCTCCAATTCGTTTTTCACCCCATCCCACCAATCCTATTCCAGTCCAAAAACAAAACAGCTTTTAAACATCTCCTACTGGTGTGTTAGTTTCATTCAGAATAGCCTTAGAACACTTAGAACCAAATAACTGCAGTAACAAGGATGTCACTGGAGGTCTTCCTAAAATGTCAACTTTAATATTTTTTGTCTATTTACTTCTTTTGTCTTTTTTTCTTTTTACAATGAAAGCTGTGGCAATGTGACTACTGTCAGTGACATTACTGGAACTAAACAAATACGGGAAGTTCAGGTAAAAATAAATTCTGGTTTAACCTTAAAAAGCATTTCAGGGTTGGTCAGTTGCTGCAAGGCGTCAACAAAGTCCTGCACTGCTACTCCATCATCCAAGACAGATTTGATCCTACAGTTTTTAAAATGACACAAAGAAATACAGCCAATAGCTATAATATGCCTAGTTTCCTATGTGTAGGATTTATCAAAAATGACTGGAAATAGCAGATACTGGACCCAAGCAATCATAGGACAATAACTTTAAACTTAGGTGTGGTCATTATAACAATTGTGTATGGTTGGATTGCTCTTTTCAGAGCAGTCCATGGAAAGGGACTACCTGTCGACAAACTCCCGGTGGTTGTGTCCAGTAACAGATTCCTCAAATACGTAGCTCTCGCTGCTGATTATAAAGGCGTAGATGAGCGCTTGAGGGAAGCACTCTGCAATCTGACCAATGACACTCCGCACTGCCACAGCCTCTGGTTTGTCCAAGAGAGCCAACATCTGACTGATCCAGCCAATCAGCTGCCAGCATGGCACATCCACCATCTACAGACAAATGAAAAGTAAAGTAAACTTCCTATATTTGTTTTTGATTGTTAATTAGCATAGCCTTAGAGAAAGCTTTAAGAATCTCTCGCTCATTTCACCAACCTCTTTGGCCATAAGGTCCAGTGTTTCTGTTGGATAGAGCTCGATGATCTGCAGGAGACGAGGGAATTTGAGACGAGCCTCCTCAGAGTTCATCTTCAGGGCTTTGAGGACACTTTCAACCACATGCACAGGCAATGACAGTAGCTCAGGAAATTCACCCACTGTAACACAAAAATGTTTGATGAAGTCTAGCTGATAAGTCAACTTTGACAGATTTTATTTTGATTTTTTTACTGATCTCGCATTTCTATCACAACATCTCAGAACTGTAATAAGAAAATGTGAATATTTGTAAGTGTACAGCTAGCTATCAATAACTAGATTTTCAGCAACACTCACTTTCATTGCTTTGTTCCTCTTTACGCAGCTGTTTGTCACAGAAGTTAGCCAGAGCCATGTAGGCTGCTGCAATGCCGTCTGTGTCCACACAGTCCTGAGAGTACGACTGCAGCTCCTGGCCAGCCACCTTTACAGCTTCACAGAACATCATCAACGCAGACTGCTCCAACCCCGCAACTATCTGCAAGGTTAAACATCCCCAGTCTTTCAGTAAATGACTGTTATTTGGTTATAATTTGGAGGTATGTAACATTAAGTTAGTAAATTCTTATTACAATACCTTGGGATGACTGATGATTTCTGGGGACCCAGCAAGTTGGGTGAGTCGTTGTAGCTTCTCTTTGTCAATAGTTTCCAGGACAGAGGAGCTCTTGCTTACAGCAGAGGCCAGGATGTGGTAGGAGGTTCCCAGCAGCATATTTTGGTCTCTTAACACTTTGGGAGAAGCAGCTTCGAAATCTGCCTTCAGGTCATCTACAGAAAGATTATAATGAAAATCAAATGCTTTACGGTACAACCATGACGGTGTAAACTTGGGAAAATTCTGTCATTTCTATAGAAACTTGAGAACGCAGGCCGTAGCCAGACTAGCCACTCATGTGAGATGAACATTTGGCCAAGCAGTAAGACCCGTAAGACCAGCTCTGCTTACCTAGTAGTGGGATAGTCTTGAGTGTGGTGCTGATCTGCTCCAGAGGGCCCTGGGCCAGGCTGCGATTGTGGCTGAAACGAGTGAAGCTGTGGACCCAACGCATGAGCCAGCTTCTCTGAGTCTTGGCTTCCTTGTGAAGCTCCTTCAGCAGCTTGGTGGCCACAGGGAAGTTGCTCTGTAATAACAACCAATCCATGTTTTCAGTTAAGACCAAGTGGTTCAACATTCAGCATTTATCATCGCAATTGTTTTGTTTTCCTTCTGGATTTTTGACCTGTTTCCAAGCGCTGTCAGCCATGGACATCTTCATGGTGAACTTGCACTCCTGCACCAGTTGGTTGATGTTATCGCCTCCTGATGGCTCATCCACTTCCATACTCTCGGGGTCATTCAGTTTCTCACATATCTTATCCAAGAAGAAACACCTAAAACGAATGGAGTAATTTTAAGTCAATAATGTACTAATTCCCTTAGTGTGCTTCCCCAACTCATGCACATTAAATAGAAACCAAAGTAGAACGCAGCAATATATCTCTATATCTCACCGAGATGTTATGACATCATCCCATACGTTGATTGGATCCATTTTGACATCAGGATATCGGTCAGTCCATAAGTTGATGAGGTTCTTCAGAGAGTTTACGGAAACTGAGAGGTATGTTAAGATATGTCATTCATTATGCCTGGAAATGTCTAGAGTTCAACAATCAAAGACGATATGCCCACTCACCATCTCGAGTGATGAACTGAAGGAAATCCTGGATTTCAATCAGGGCTTGAACTGACTGAAGAATGGTCAGCCGACTTTGGTTCAAAAGGGTATCAACGCTGGAGTAATCCTTCACGAGACAGAAAGTGTATATGCTTCACCAACATGTACAATTTCAACTTTTAAGTGAAAGGCAAAAAAAACCCCAACAACATAGTACAGTTCCACTAACGACAACAGATAAATAACAACTTGTCCATGTCCAGTACTAATCCAGTATGCAATCAAATAAAACCAGTGCATTTGGGCAGACAGTCACAATATGGGCACAATCTGACAGGAACAAGACAAAACACCAATTGCTTCACGCACTGACCTGCATGAAGATCTGCATACAGTTGTTGGCATAGTACTTGGCCCGGTCATAGTCCTCCTGGAGGATATAGAGCAGACTAAGCTCCTGGCTGTACTGGCTCTCCAGCAGGTTCTTGCGCTCCTGCACCTTCATACTGCTGTCCACAAAGCTGAGGAGGGCCTGGTTCCTCTCCCCTAACTGCAGTTGTTTCAGCATGCTGCGCATCATGTATTTCAAGTATGTTTCCTGGCAAACGCACAAGCATCTTATGAGATACATGTCATTTTTGCAGTTTACATTTACCTGGTTTAACATGTATTTTGTACTTGTCATTTGGTGTGCAATGATTCAATTTACAGCCGTATGATACAACTACTCCTTTTTAACTACATTTTGTGGCCTCTACTACACTCAGAAACATGGACTCCATCTTCACTTGATAAACAAGCCCAATTTCATGACACAGAGAAAACGAACATCAATAAGTGAATAAAAAATGATGAAGCAGGATAGCGCCTAGCACCTGAAAGAAGGGGTCTTTCCACATGTTCTCCAGGTTAACAGGGGAGTTCTCGTCTATGTTGACGGTGGAGCAATACTGGAGAGACTTCCACTCTCCCAGTTGGTTGTAGGCTTCCAAAGCAGCGATCTCCCAGAAGTCCTTTTCCGCGTCAGTCGGATCAGCACCACCCCAGTCCTCAGTGTTGAGAGCCTGTCATATATAATATAACATAATGTCACATAATGCCATTTAAAATATGTAAGAGATGGATCATTCTGGTCAATACCTTACCTCATTGTAGAGAGTCACTGCCTCAGCATAGTCGCTCCTCGCTTCTGCCTGCACAGCTGAGGAAGTGATGGTCTTTGTTCCAATTTTGCCACCAAAGATTCCCCTTACAACATCATACTCCCCCAAAGACCTATAGAGCCTTGGGAAAACACAGTGCATTCTATTGACATCCTGAAGTCATTAGAATCAGCCAATCAGATTATTTATTGTAATTCAGTACTTTGCAAGATGGATCCATTTTTCCGTATCAGGGGGGATCTGTTTGTCTGGGCGTTGCCGCTTGGCAGGAGGCTCCTGGGAGATGCAGGCCTGCAGCAAGCCTTTCTCCAGAAGCAAGATGCCTGACGGCTGCTGGAGGCTGGTTTGGCAGCTGAAGCTGATGACTGCAGGATCAATCTGCAGCAACTCTGTGTGCTGGTAGCACATATCCTGAATACAAAAGTGAGGCATCAACTTGAGGGGGTGATATTGTGCAAAAATACAATTAACAATAATGATGTATGTACTTAGCAGAGGCTCTTATCCAACACAACATAAAGGGGGGGGATTTGAACCTTGAACCTTCTGATCTGTAGGTAAAATGTTCTACCACTGACCAATACCCTCATCCATAAAGCCCTTAAATATTTTCAATTAAAGTACAAGATAAGAGGCGAACCTGAACACATGCGACAAAAGGGGGAAAGAAGACCATGCTCTCGCTCAGGAACTTGTTCAGATCTGAACGCAGCTTTTCATAGATCATCTTCTTCTCAGCAGTAGATTTGTGATCTTCCATCTCCCACAAGACACCAGCAAACAGAGAACTGAACAGTTGTTTGGCAAGAGTGGGATCTCTCTGTGCAAACATAGGAAAGGAGATAAACCCAGACATATTCTGTTAGATGGTGAATCTGTACCAGCCTGAGTGTATTGGTGATACTTATTTTAAGTAAATCTTCAAACATAAAAAGGTTTAACTTAGTCATCATGAGGTTCTGTGTGTCAATTTGAGGACTAAATATACTTAATTCCTAGACTGTACTGTAATTTAACAACTTGTAAATGGACTCATTGTAGCTACAAACTTGAATAGATACAAACAGGCAGACTGACCTGTGCCAGAGCTTGAAGAGGGGCGATAAGGCTGCAGTGCTGGATCTGGATATCCGGCAAGTCTCCAACTCTGTAGCTGCGATACAGAGTCACCTGGGATTCCCTTTTTAACCTCTCTTCAGCCATGCTATCCTACACACAGGTGTGGAAACAAAGAAAACCATTTCAACAAATATTACTTTACATATTTTTCAGTTTACGGATCTGAGTGCTGCAAAAACATAAAATCTGTACCTTCTTTTCTTTCTGTTGACGCACTTCTTTCTTTGCAAAGTGTAAACTGACTTTTTCCTGGTCCTTGAGGAACCTGCGCCTTAGTCTCAGTATGTCAGCACGTCGCTCACTCTCAGCTGTTGGGAAGAGTCAATAAAAATACAGTAAACTGTCCAGAACTTCACTTCACACTACGGAAGGACGTTCTTGAGAAGCAGCAGTTCATGTGATAACTCCATAGCAACTCATTCCAACTGACAAGAAAAGCGACTGACCTTTACTGCGACTGTTGTCCTCGTCCGAGGGCGCGCTGAGGCGCTTGGTGCCGAAGCCTTCGCCAGTTTGCCTCCAAGCTGCTGAATGTCTTTCAGCCTTCTTTCCAAATCCGAGCAAAGAGGACGTAGAGTCTGACGACTGGGTGTACTCTCGTAGTGTGTCCACACTGCTGCCCGTCAACCAGTTCAATGACGTTCGACGACCTAAAATTCCCAGGGACGTATTGCAAAATAAATAGCAAAGTAAAAACGATGACTCTCGGCCAAGTGTTTGATTATGTTCGATTTCTGACTATTTCTTTTTTTTTCTTTCTCCTGTGCGTGTCTGATCAGATGCATCATAAACTGCGGCGTATCTTCGCAACTAAATTAGAGTTGCAGAGCGTTGCTGTACCTGAAGTCTGAGTCTGACTGAACTCCAGGGAGGTCTGTGTAGCTCTGAGCTGGCCCCCTATTACGCCTCCCTTCTGAGACCCCAAGCTCTCCTGGCCTTGAGTAGCTTGGGTCTCCACAAACATAGGGGTCATCACAGTGCTTCTGAATCGCCAGTTGGAGTCAATGACATAGTCCTGATCAAATACAAAAAGAACGAAAGAGAAAAAGGTGAGAAAAGGTTCCGTTGTATCTCAAATGGTGTTATAGTTATTGTACCAGGGCTGGAGGAAGAGGTGCTTAGAACCACAGGAGTCAGTGTTGCTTTGATGAAAGCCAATGATAAACTAGTCATAGGGTATTTGCAGTCATGTGGTGTTTTGTTGGTAACAATCTAGCTGGCACAGCATATGACTGAAACAGCTTTATATAAAAATAGACATTTCTGTGCTTGTGTTTTGTACAAGTACTTACCTGAAATTTGCATTCGGACAAGGGGTACTCAAACATGTTGCGTTTGAAGTCTGGACTCTGACTGGTCATCTCAAGCATCAGGTTGGTAGCCAAGCTTAAGAAGCAGCGCTCGATCCTGCTGGAGTACAGCGTGTCCAGCAGTGCCAGCATGCGCTCCAGGGTGACAGTGGGCAAGCGCTTCTCGTGACACCAGAAAGTGCGCACATAAAGTCTGTTGAGAGTTTGGGGCGAACGGACGTCTGTTACACATTTCTGTTTCCGTTAAGATTTCATTACAATGCTTTATAAAAAATAATGTGTCGGGTAAAGGAAATAGAAATATCATTATTACACTACACACACAAACACATTCTTGATTCTGATCATGATAAATCTAGTAGATACCATTTTCAAAGCAGTAAGCGAGACATTTTGCGACTAGAATTCATCTACTAGACATGGTTAAATTATGATTATAATTTATGTTGTGATGTTAAGACTGTTAGATACCAATACTTACTGAAGGCCTTGGTTTTCATCTACAAGTCCCTGAAGGAGGATTTCCTTTGCAGCGTGAAGAACCTCTTTTGAGGTGCTGTCAGACATACTCTCTTCATCACTGCAAACACATTGTCAAAAAAAGGATTTCAAGCCAATTTTAAGGTGCTGTAATATCACCCAGGGAAATGATCTTAATTAATATACCAATCTTTTTGCAATAATATCTATACTGAGCAAATGAAAACCACATATATATATATATATACATACACAAGTATTTATTCCTGAATTTGTTTTATTTTTTTAACAAATATCTCATTGTTTTCTTTATGCTTTTCACAAGGCTAAGAGTGGCTAAATGATGGAGCCTGACCTGTAGTTATCCTGGATCCACATGAGGATGTCGTACATTCTCTCTCTGCAGGCAGGTGAGGAATGGGAGATGAACGACGTGACTCCTCCCAGGACCTCCTGCAGCTCCTGTGGCTTCAACAGAGCCAGGATCTTAAGCAGGATGTCTAGACACACTCTCTGTCTAGCTTCATCCCTGGAAGACAAAGTTTCCAACATCAGTTCTTTTTTCCTCATTCCAGCTACAATTGACAGCTCCTCTCTGACCTTCACTATTAGAAGGATGGAACAAGGAGAAAGGTCTAAAAAGATTTCAGACATTAGTGATGCAAAATCCCCTGTAAGGAACATCTATGAAGGGCTCAACATATTGCACAAAATGACAGCACAGAAGGTGAAAAGGTGGCTAACTCTAATAACTGACTGAAAGCTGATACCTTTGTTCCATGATCTGAGCAAAGCCCTTGGTCTTCAGCTGACAGTAGATTTCAGGGATGACTTCAGCACGGCTCAGCACACACTCCAGACATTGAGTCTTCAAAGCACCGTGAAGCTTCGGCAGCAAGAAAAACACTGAATTTACAAACCTGGTAAGACAAAAACACAAGCACATACAAACATGTCAGTAGTCTACTTCTCAGCTTCCAGGTTCCTTGGCCATATCCACTTAATAGTTGCAAATCAACATTTCCTAGTATAATATGGTAAATTATGTAATAGGACAGGACAGGACATGTTTTGTTTTTTAAGTAAAGTGTTACCGGTCAAAGAATGGAGGGAAATGCTTTGAGATTTTGTTTAAGCAAATAATGAATTTGTCCTCCATGTCTTTTTTCTTCAGATCATCTACTTTGCTAGCAGTGAGCTCCAGCAATGATGCATGGGGTAGCTGGAGGAAGAAGAATGAAGGAAAGTTTAGGAACTTCGAATGTTACCTGAACAATGAGTCTATAATCCCCAGCTGTTTAAGAATCAGTTGTACTTAAATATTACATTGATTTAGTACAATTCAATCTTTAAACTACGTTCAGTTTCTCCAGTACGCTGAATTACACGTTGAAAATAAAGTATTGAGAGAAAGTGTTGCATTACAGTATTAATTCAATGGACATGATCAGACTTTAAACTTCACATACATTCCTGTCAATCAGGTTCTTCAGTGTTAGGCCAATAATCTCAGCAGCAGCACAGTAAATGTCCTTATACCTCGTGAAGGAAATATTGTTGCTAAGAGACTGGATGTATCTGAAAATAAATATCAACAAAGTTCAACCTTAAACATCCAACCACCCACACACCAATGCATTGCAGTTTCCAAAGTCGTCAGTGAAAATATAATTTGCAAAACTTTAATCAAAACTAAATATATTGTAATCTTGAAGCAAGTGAGACAAGTGTTTACCTCTCATACTCTATTCCACATGTTGGATCATAAGCAGGGAGGCTGTTGGCAAGAATGATCCCCAACAGCTGCAGGCCAACAGAGTTGTCCTTACTATCTGGGTCCATACTACTGAAGCGCTGATAGATAATGCTGGAGAACAAAATATATCATGAATAAAATTTGGCTGTGTTGTTTGTACCTTACTCGTAAAGTGGTATTTCAAAGTGTCTGGTTTCCCTACAATGTTTTATTTATAATGTCAAAAGAGAACAAATAAGCTTAGTTTACCCCCAAGCCTCAAATATCCTTACTTGTAGGGTACATTCAAGCAGTCTTTCCAACACTCCACCACTATGCGAATGATCTCCAGATTGTTCCTGAACACAGGCCTCTTGGTGTGGAAGCAGTTTTTCATTAAGAACTCGAGTAAACGATTGGCCAGCACTTCGTCTCTAGTGTTACCCTGGGAGACATAAAAACATCATCTACGGTAAGACTTTTTACTTTATACAAATCTTATCACCCCCCAAACTCCATTCCAGGTGACATAGCGACAGTAGATGTGGGATGTTAAAATGTTACAGAACCTTGGGAGAGGTTATGCCAATCCAGGAGAGTACTGTGACCACTATATCCACCACCATGAAGTGGATACCTTCACCTCCATTATTTCCAGATACCACAAGTTGTAACAGTGGCCCCAACCAAAAGCTGGCATATGGACGAAAAACCTAGAAAATACATAATAAAAGCACACAAAACACAACAGCACAGAGACAAGTTTCAAGCACGATTATTCAAAATGATTGACACGTTTGGTGAACATGATGTATGGACTAAAGAATTGAGTTCAAGAATCAAAGGATGGAAGATTTAGGTAGAATGATGGTAGAAGCATGGATGATGAATGTATGGAGGGATAGACAGTGGTGGGATGAATTGCTATATTCACCTCTTCCGCATTGATGATGAGTTTTGAAATGAAAAGTTGAATGTTTAGTGGCGTTGCTGGGTTTCCCAACTTCCCATGCAGAAATTTCATCCAAGGTGGAAGTTCCTTGGGAACATTTCCCTACCAAACAGAAGAGATAATGTGACGTCAGTGCAGGGAAACAGCAACCTTGGTGCTTTTGCTAACTGTTTTATGAATACTGTATGGGTTTGACTCTATTTTTCAAGTCATATTCAGCATTGCATGTTTCAGTAGGAATCATATGTGGTAAGCGTTTTGCAATAACATGATTTGACTTAATGTTACAGCTGTCAATGACGAACCCAAATGTCCGTGCTCCTGTACATGTTCTTTGATTGATCCTTTCAATACATCACTTTCACCCTGTGCCAAACACCTGCTCTACTTTGGGAGTGATGTTGTTCCTCTGCATGTGGCCCAGCAGTGCCGTCATGGTGGCCATGCACTCATGTTGGTTCAGCTCATCCATTTCCAGATCCACAGCTACATCTTCTACAGTGTCAGTTGCTTCCTTTAGACAGACAGACACTTTTTGGATCACTTGATTGATAAGGGGAAACTGCACATTCAATACCATCATGCATTCATCCTATCGATTCAAATGATCAAATATTTGACATTTTGAACTGTGTGAAGGTTCTGCAAACTGTCCAATGGAGTCCCTTCATATCTATATCATCAACATTCCTAAACAGAGAAACAAGACAGTTTCACGGTTCCCAACTGTTTAGGGACTTTAGCCATACTGACCCTTTTTCTACCTGTCCGCTTCTGCCCCACAGCACTCTGGGAACTGTAGGAAAAACTCTGGACTCCAGTTGAGAAGTCAAACTGACTCATCTCTTCACTCAAGCTACTGTCAGCCATGTAGGACTGAGAAGATAGGTAGACTGGGTCTTCTGAATTAAACACAAAGTACAAACATGTAGAGTAGGGTGAGCTACCAGCCAGGCACGAGCAGGGGAATGATAGAAATGCGGACGGCTTGAACAATAATCCATATCTAAAACTAATTTGAAGTAGGGAAATATTTAAATTGTATGGTCAATGCTTAGACATGTCAAAAACAGAGGTGCTAATTGCAACAGTTGGATGGTCTGACAAACAGTAAACTTACCTCTGTCTTCTTCACTTACTTCCTTCCGAACCATTATGAATTTTTTCTTTCTCTCAAGAGGCACCTACAGAACCACAAAAAAGCATCTGTTCTGAATGACCGGTCAAAAATGTGCATTGGAGGTCATTAATAATAATAAAAACAAGAAAACATACATCAACTTCAATTGGGAATCTGTATGTCCTTTGAGTATTGATGATATTTTCAAAAATAAACTGATTCTGGAAAATAATTAAAAGAAGAAAAGGTTAATAGGATTGAATGCATGGTAGCTATATTCTTTCACAGTTACATATGGTGTCTACACATTTTTTTATTCTCACTTTCACGGAGCACTATGGCATTGTAGTCAGACTTGCTATTGAATTCCTACAATTGAAACTAAACCCCTATATTTGCTCCAGCAAATACTCGTCTTATTGTGTCAGACATTAATATTGACCTTCTCAGGCTTTTCGGTGAAGAGGAAGCCTTGGTAGAATTTGGTCTCATTGAAACTGCAGCTGATGACTG
Source organism: Plecoglossus altivelis (assembly GCA_036571765.1). Lineage (NCBI taxonomy): Eukaryota > Metazoa > Chordata > Actinopteri > Osmeriformes > Plecoglossidae > Plecoglossus > Plecoglossus altivelis. The sequence continues at coordinate 10,122,449 of BROE01000024.1, read as the reverse complement.
CCATGGCACAGTTATACGCAGTACAATGGTACTGCCTCCTCTGCTCCAAAAGCTGGTTTTCCCCTGTCATGTTTTCAGTGAAGGCTTCAAAGCATGATCTGAAGGAAATCAGATCAGAAATCAATTCATACTTAAAGCATTTATCCACCATGTCTCCTCAAGTCTCTTTAATGTAGAGTTGCTGCTGCCATGAGTTCCTCTGTTTTTTGAGCAAAGTAGTGACTTTCATGCAATGAGCTGTCCTGTCGTATACGTTTAAACTTCAAGTCTGAACAAAATATGTTCTGATTTGTTGATGTGTGGACTTACTTGATGAGTGCTTTCGACAGCTCATTGCCCTCTGTGTTGTCTTTACCACAGAAGGCCTGGTTGATCTGGGAGTTCTTAGAGTAGAGTTGCTCTTTGGGAAGCCTTGAGTATACCAGCTCCATTAGCTTGTAGCAACCATTCTTCTTCATCAACTGGGCTTCAAAAACCGCCTCGGTGGACTGAAGGACACACAAAGGGAAAACGTGGCTCTTTAAAACACGTACTGTAATAGTTCCTCTAAGGTACATTTACATTTCTGCTCCTGTGAGCTACAAGCGACAGTACACAATCATACACTAAACATGCACATACATTTAGCCAAATACCAGGAACCATGATTCTTGGTAACTGAGTGATATAAATTTCTCATCCATCCATGTAACACAAGAACGAGGCCTGACTAGCTCAGCGCCGGACCTTAGTGAAGCGCAAGTGTAAAGAGGCCATGATGGTCGAGATGTTGGCAATGAAGAAGTCATCCAGGGCCTTTGGCCCGCAGTGAGAGGCCAGAGGCAGCAGGACTCTCTCCAGCATGGCTTGGACCATGGACGGCACTGGAACCTCCCCCTGATGGAAGGTCCTGTACACAGCAGACAAGAGCTGCACCTGTCGCTCAGGATTGGACCTGGTCACATCGGAACACACATCGAAGACAAGAGTAAAAAACAATGTTACTACAGAAAAGTGCGATGTAACAGTGTTTGAATGTTGAGAGTTGTGGGCCACTGACTGTCTGGCTATCTTCTGGAAGCAAGAGTGGAAAAGGTCCTCCATGATGTGTATTGTGTCCCGACACAGAACTTTAGCCAGGAGTTCCAACAGCATCGGACTTTGAGAGAGTTCTAAGGCATCCAGGAACTGAACACAACACAGCGCATCACCAAAAACGCTCACGTCTCTAAACAGTAAACCAAACTATGGCCAAAAGAGTTCCCTTTTAGATTTGCATGAGTGAATTTAACAGTTGTGAGTCATATGCATATATTATAAGCTAAAGAGAGGGATTACAATGACGAAACAATGGCTAGAATGTCAAAGCTTAGCATGATGGGAAGACTTTTCCTCTACCTTGCGAATACATTCCATATAGTTGTTGCGCTGCAGTGATCCCCTGGAGAACTCATTTGACTGCATGGGGAAGTGAGAGGCCACTAGGGTCTCCAGACCCCTCTGCAGCTCTCCTAGGGGCTCCTCAGGCAGTGTGGTAAAGAACGGTAGTATGATGAGGGCCTGACTCTGCAGACAGGCAAAACAAATGACAGACATGACAAATATAACTCATTTATTTTTGTATCCACATAGTTATATTGAAAGCTTTGAGTGTTGTCTGAGTCAATACATTGCTGCTATTCACATTCTAAAGCCTATTATTCACCCCTTATGTATTTAGGTATGTTGATTAAGTGTCTTACTTTGAGATTCAAAGGAAGTGTCACGTCTACTATGAGTGTTGTGAAAGTGTTGAAGACCACACGAAAAGCCTTATGGTCTGTGTTTGAGCACACGGAGGAATCAATCTGAGAGGAGAGGGGGAAAAAAAGATATAAAAAATAAACAACAACATTTATAGTAAATGGCAATTCGACGCATCAACGGAGTGGCGTTCATCTGCACCTGCAGAAGCTTGGAGAGGAGAACAAGAGTGGCAGTCTTGCTCTCAGGAGTGGAGGCGCTCGCGCCCCACCAGGGGTGCAGACAGTCCCACCTTTGCAGCACCAGCTCAACCACCTTGCTTCCGTGGTTCTTCCTCAGCACACGCTCCCGGAAACTGTGATCCAGCATGCCGTTCAACAGCACACTCACCTGGCAGACACACACACCAAACCGCCAGAGAAAGAATGGAAAAAAATATTCTTCAGCTGACATACAGTATGTATCATATACCTGGTAAGTAACCACTCTATATCAAGTACTTGCATACGACCGAATTGTTTCTTGGAAGTTCAATCATAAAGGAGGGTGTCTCCAGTACCATGCTGGGGTTTTGGGTGGCAGCCTTCATTAGCAGAGGCACGGTGTTGTCTATGTTGCTCAGCAGCTCAGAGTTGACAGTCGTCTGAAAAAGGCTGTAGAAGTACTCTCCGTGGGAGAAGCTGAGGAAGTTGCGATTGTGGCATTCCGACAGCGGCACGGAGAGCATGATTGTGTTCAACAACAAGTCCACCACCTGGTCACTCTGCAACAACAAACAATACATTTTGGCATCTGGCTGACATAAAACATAAAGTAAATCCAGCAAACTCTTTCAGAATGCTTTTATAATCTGATTTTTGTAGGACGAATGTCAACAAAAAAAACCCTGGTCAGTCCGGCTAAAATACGCAGAGGGTACGAACCTGTCCGCCAAGGGAGAAGGCCAGATTCAGGAGTCCATCTGCTAACCTCCTGCTCCTCACGTCCATTGAAGGCAGAGCCCTCTTTTCTTCTCCAGGAGCTATTCCTCTGTACACGGCCATGAGGAGTCGGGACCCGAGGCTCTTAGCGTGATGCTGCTCCTTCATTGGACCGCACCACAAAAGGTGATTACATTACAGTAGCAGACGTCAATTCAAGCGGGAGAAATGACAGGGGCTTCAGTGCGGCCTGCTTCCGCACGTAACACATTCGTATATACATTCAGATCAGATTTGTTTTATTGAAGTCAAAAGAATGAGACAACGAGAGAGTTTGAGTTGGACTACCTGGCTTTGCAGAATAGAACTTAGGAAGCCAGCTTTGTGGATCTGCTTACAGGCTGACAGCAGCATCTCCACCTCGGCATGGCTGGTGTTGGAATCATATAGGTCCACACCACACAGCTTCTCCAAACTAACACACACAGGACATACACAGTCAACAAATGAATCCATTTCAAATAAAACCGCTTCAGATTCTCCAATAAGAACGTATTTTAGTTGTGTTTACAATCTGCCTCAATTAAATTAAATCTTGAAATAAAATAAATACCTTTGGTTGGATATTTTCTTAGAGATGCTGCCCTCTAGGTTGGTGCAGTAGGTAGTGGCTACCAGGGCCTTCAGCAGAAGAACACACACCTCGGGCAAGTGCGTCATCACCTCCAAGTCAGCCATGTTGAACCCCACAGAGGAGGGATGGCACACACACAAGACCAACAGCTCAAAGAAGCTGGGATTAAAAATGTCCTTCTCCAGCACCTACAATCAGAAAGCAGCAAGCTGTGGTCGTCACATCTTAAAACTGAGGACTTCAGACGAAATTTAGAATCCTGTTCAGAATTGACCCTATTTACACACATTGTAAACAAGACAAAATAATTGCATAAAATGTCTAAAAACTCTAAACGTGTTGTCCATACCTTCCAAAAGTCCTTCTGACATTTGGCCAACACCATTGTCGCAAACTCAAATAGTCGAACAATAATGGTACATTTGCTGTAGTTGTACTGGTCTGTCTCACTCAGACTGAAAAAGGATGTTTTCTGTCCAACTTTGAAAAAGCTTTCTGCCGTTTCCAGTCCTTGTGTGGCCAGCGTAGACAAGAACCAGCCCACAGCCTTCAGGAAGTTGGACTTCTCACTAGAACCTTGGAAAAGATTAAACACATCGCTTATTTTGCTGTACATAATACCATCCAATCTTATAGTGAAATAGCCTCAATGCAAACTAGGTTTCCCTCAAGAATAACTAATGACATGGGGTGAATATACAAATAGAGTCCACTAAATCAGAAGTAGATGTAGTTTGTGGAAGTTTGAACTCACCTAGTATCTGATGAGGCTTGACAATGTGTAATCCAATGAAAGTATTGTAGCAGTCCAGCGCTGCCAACAGCAGATCCATCCACTGTAGAGTGGCCCTCACGCTGAAGGGGCCCGAGAGGTCCCTGAGTGTGGGCTGAACGAGGAGGCCCCCACCCTCAAACATGGCAACGAGGAATCCTTCCTTCTGCTTCATCAATACACCCTCCAGCCACTGAGATGGGGACTTCTTACCTGAAAATAACACACATAACACACACTTAGTTCTGTGCAACTGCAGGTGATTCATTTCTGTGGTGTCAACGAGCCTAGTATCCAGTCTAATGCAGGGAAATGGAAATTGGGAAGTGATGATACTACAGCTCGCTTTAGATAAAGGAGTTTTCGAACTAAATGGCAGACATGACAACACATCTCTCCTCTTTTAAGGACAGACGTATGCAAATGCACATTTAAGGCAACCTTTCAGAAAGGACTTCTCACCTGGTAGTAAGGGCACAAATTCATAAAAGAGCTCCATGCACTTGTGACGGCAGTCAGTCTGGGGCCGACCACACTGCTCAAGCAGCCACATGACCACGTCAGACAAACACACTCTCTCATCCTTGGGAAATCCTCTTGTTGGAGGAAAATAGAGCACCATTCATTATAATAGCTAAAAAAACAACCATTCATGCCAAAATGGCAATTCCTTTGCATATGGTTCAAACCAATTGAATACAACAATGAATCAAGAAAATAGGAAACTAACCTAGGAACGCGTCTCTTGGCATTGTGCTGGTTAAGGCTGTCAGCCTTGGATTTAATAATTCTTTTCAGGTGGTCAATGGAAGAACTGCACTGCTGCAAGGTGCCTGGAGAAATAAGAGGAACATGTATGAAATAACACATAACACCAGTACCTTTACAGTCAATGGGAGTTATGAGGTCATCTTGTTACCCAATGATTTTTCATCTGCATGGGCCAGTGTCATGCTTTCGACAAATATGACCAGTGTTTCAAAGACAAACTGCTCCACCAAGGAGTTTTCCTCTCTGTAAAGACAAGACGATGTTGATTACCAGCTCTCTCCATAGTTGAAAACTCTATACAAATGCATCCCTGATAGACAAACGTCCCACCACGTTACATCATTCTTTGCATTTTCTGTAGATCACATTTTATAGTAAGCGAAGCATAGTTAACTAAACAACCAAACCGGACCTGAACTGTCTGTAGATGTTATTGAATGCCAAGGCTGCACCAAGTCTTTTGAACCCATTTGGATGTAAGGCGAGACTGTAGATGCGTTTGAACACAGACTTGATGTTGGTTGGACTCTTTTCTTGCTGCTTGGGTGATGTCTGTTTTATGGACCATTTGACAAACTCCTGAATGCAGCGACCGCAAAAGTCCCTGAGAGTGCTGTCTTCTGAGTCAATCAGTCCATCCTAAAACAATAAATATCTATATGAATACCCGAATACGTACGAGACGGTTTAAGACAAATTGTTGCAAAAAGCCAAATATAAATGGAACATTTACCAAAATGACTTCTAAAACAGCTACTGTGTCCTGACTTTCAAACTTCTTGTTGCTGGTGAACCAGTGGATGAGTTGCATCACCAGTGGTTCAAAGAGCTGTCTTGTTACCTGAAAACATAAAAGGGCAGAGCAGTTCACTTTAAAAGCACCTACTGACACAGCAGCAGTCTACAAGTCATCTGAGAAGTAACCATGAAAACGTTTGACCGTTTCCTGTTGCAGTGCATCGTAGCACATCCAACTATCAAAAATCAGTCAATTGTTGGGTAAAACGACTGACATAGGACCGTATCATGATGAAACTCTACTTACATGATACCCACCCCTAGTTTTCATCAAACCAAACTAGCTCTATAAACATTACTGACCTGATCCACATCGCAGGCAAGACGGAGAAGCACAGGGAAAATCCTCTTGTGTAGGTTGTACATAGGAGGTGCGTTCTCCCCCTCTACTATCTGAGAGCCTTTCCCTATCATGTAGATGACCACGCTGTGAAGCAACTCGCAGGCTGCCACCTGTGCACATACAAACACAACGGCATTAGTGTGCAGTGGTTTCAGGGATTAGCATTTCAAAGATGGGTTCCAAATCCATTGGTACAATTAGTGAAAATCCCCCTACGTCAAAAACATTACATTTAAATTGATAGTTGCATTATTATTAGTATGATTAGTGTGCCCCAAACATCGCAGTGTCTTTGTGTTATGACATACTTTAGTTTGCCTGTCACTTGTAGACAGGGCCAGTTCAGCGATGCGTGGCAGGAAAGGATCCAAGTAGATAACTGGCTTCATGTCAGTGAAAGGAACAGCAAAACTTAGCCTCTGCTGTGAGTCCCAAGCAACAAACTTCTTCATCATCTCTTCATCTGAAGTAGCTGGATGAAAATAAATTATATGAAGACAATTAAGACAAATGTAACTAATACATACACTATTAGATAGATTAGAAGAGACAATATCTCCTAATTCAGAAGCACTTTTGTGTTAAAAAATTGAACAGATTCGCTCCATCTAAGCAGTAAAGGAATTGTACGACAGTTTATGAGTAACATGCACTTAGATGAATACATTAAATACAACATAACTATATGTTTCATACTTTAACCATGAATCTCACCTGTGACCAGATTCCTGTTGTGCTGCCCTCCAAGGTGTCCCAGAAGACGCACAACTCTGCACCGAACCATCGCAAGAGGAGCATCTTCCTCCTGACACACGTACACACACATCCCACATCAAAGCCTTAGCATAGACCTTGGTCTATAGTTTCCTCTTTGCACAGACAGTGTGCACGCACGCACGCACTCACTCACAGACACACATGTGTAGCTTCATAGAGTTTTGGGAGCAGCTTTACCATTGTCAGATTCCTGGACATCTTCAGAAGCCTCTTCATCATGATTCCATAGCCTTTTTCTTTTCCAGATGAGACAGACATCCTCTCCAAGCTTTGCTCATCATTATCTACAACAACAACAACAACAGCAACATATGTATATATGTATATATATATATATATTTATATATATATATTTAGTCAATAGTTCATACTATGTTTAAATACTTCTTCCTTTACATGACACAAAGCTGTGTCATGTCATTTTTGCAGATTGACAAGAAAGGATCGCTAACTTTATAGGATTATAGCTAAAATACAGATATTACAATAAGATCAGCTAAAAGGACCATTGGTATCAGCGGTCTTCAGGTATCCGTCCAGGTGAGGCAGGATGTCCTTGTAGAAGGGCTGCATGCTCTCTGCTGGGATGCGTCTAGACCACACCTCCAAGGCGTCCAGGGCTGCGTCTGCCAGAGGGGTGTGGCTTAGGCCTAGCTTCAGAGCCACCTACAAGGTCAAAGATCAATTATGTTAGCGTTATGTTACTTACAGTACAATATTTTGGCATCTTAAATATGCCCATAAAAGCTATGAATGTACACCTAATCTAATCTATTATAAGAAGAATGTGATTCAAGCTCCATAACTTGGCTCCAGCTACACACCTGTAGCGCAGGAACATACACCTTGATGTCAAGAGCAACTATGTCATAATGCAGTGACAGGACAAACGTCAAGCTGGAAGCCAGAAGCTCATCTTTGTACTGTTTCATTCTTACAGACACCTGAGGAGAGGCAATTACAAAGTTACGAACGTGATGTGCAATATGACGGTGCATTTAGAAACACAGCCCCTCTAACAAGAATGAGTTAGAAAGATTGCCTTTAAAACAAGTGTTGTATCCTACCTCTTTTCCGAACTTTGAGAAAAGGGCAAAACTGGCACATTTCACAGAGTCTATCTTGACAGACTTCAATCGTTTTGGACCAATTCCCTATAAGAATAAGGAAAATACAGCAGACCAGTGAAGATCTACTGTTTCAGACAAATAAAACCATGCCAGAGATTTGTGACAATAACATACTCCAAGACGCTCTTACCTGGAAGTACTGGATTTTTCTGGCAACTACCATGGAGACAGAGAGAAGCTTGTAGAAGCCACTGACTAAAGGGGACCTTATGGACTGGAGGATGAGCTCATGGCTCAGTGGATACACCCACTGCTCAAAATACTCCAAGTGTTTATTCAGCAGCAATTCACTGCAATAACGGAATCATGGCTTAAGTCATGAAAGGTAGGACCAGTCAGTAAGAGAACCAATCAGAGCTGATCATTTCAAGATGATCAACTATATCAAGATGATCAACACGTAAAGACTGACATGGGAACACAATGTGGTTGATGAACAGTCCAGCTTACCTACAGAAGTCCACCAGGTTGATGAAGGCAGTGAAGTCTTTGGGTTTGTTGGGCTTCAAGTAAGCTGACGGGTCAGAGGAGGGCCTGATCAAACCACTAGCATCCTCCTGCCCCTGAGAAACAGACACAGAGCTCCACTTAACCCTAGTGCTGCCTTAGGGTCATTGAGATTCACCTTTTGTACTATAATGGTGGGTCACAGTGACCCGAGGGCAGTGCCAGGGTTAAGAGCATATAGGCTGACACTTGAATAGCTACACAAAATATACATTTACAAATCATTAGATAATAGTTTAAATATATATATAATTTATCATGAACAAACTAAGTGTTTAACAATAACAAACCAGCTGTTTGTCAGAAACTGTTTCTAGTTTTTAAAATGTTGGTTGATAGAAATGAATAGATTCGTTCAAATTCGTGTGTTCACATACAACCTATAAAGCTGACGTAAATAAACGGACAAAATGAATCTTGAATGAAGTACACCTTGTACATTTTCAGTTCTGTGGCACTATACCTCCTCATCCATGTTGCCTTTCTGCAAAGACAAGTCCAGCTTCTCGACAATCTTCAGGATGGATCTGATCAGCTCGTCGTACAGGAGTCGGCTCAGATCCTTCAGGTAACTGTTCTGGACATCAAACGCTCCATCGAGAAACCCAGAGTCCTACAGCCAAACATCAGCAGATCATATAACTATTACAAGTAATACAAACATCAGAATACAAGGGAAACACAGACTTCATATGTTGCCGAATTCAACATATTGCGCCCCTCCTTAGCTTCCATTTCCTTAATATAACTAGAATGTAAAGGTAAGAGTACTAACTAAATAAAAGTTGAAAACAACATAGTCCCTTTAAGGAAACCCTAATGATTAAATGACAGCAGATTCGTTGGAACAAGGTATGGTAGAGCCAAACAGGTACCTTCAACCGATCGCAGTCCAACAGACCCCTGAAAAGGTCAAGGTAGTCATTACAAGAGGGTATTTTCCATCTTCCGGTGTAGCCATCCGTGGACGTTGAACTGTTGTTACTCCTAGTCTGAACACTGCCCTCCTGCAAAACAAGGGCGTTTATCATCCTAAGTTCATTGTTAGAAATCACCAAAACTTTCAAAGCTTTAAAATCTGCTTCAACACTTCAACAGTTTTTTATTCAAAACATAAGCTCACCTCCGGAAGATGGACTGGCTTGGAACAGACACGGATCAAGCCTTGGTGTACTGAAGGAAAGAAATATCTTACACATTTTGGAAATAAACTCGTTTCCTATTTCAGACAGACAAATGACAATGCTATTGAATTAAACACACATTCAATTTTTCAAACAGCAGATGTGGATGTTCAATCAGACACTCACCCACTGAACTGACCAATCAGATACCCACCCATTGAACTGACCAATCAGACACTCACCCACTGAACTAACCAATCAGACACCCACCCATTGAACTGACCAATCAGACACCCACCCACTGAACTGACTGATCAGATACCCACCCACTGAACTGACCAATCAGATACCCATCCACTGAACTGACCAATCAGATACCCATCCACTGAACTGACCAAACAGACACTCACCCACTGAACTGATAAAGCTCCAGAGAACAGGACCCTTGGATGCCATGGCAACAAACACCTTGAGGACAGCACGGCAGCATGTGGGCTGCATCCTGGAGCTATACTGAGGGAAGCTGTCGATCTGGACCACCATGAGACGCTCCAGCACAGGCGTGTACACCTCTGGGACCTACTCACACACACATAGGATTAGAATGACATCACATTTTAGATGCAAGGCCACAGCTTGTGAGAACACTAGTTAGAATAACTAAAGGCCATGAACGGCAATTTACTGTACCAACCCATTTGTTAAATAAGGGAGTGCAACATTTTTACTTTTTATTAGACAAACATGTTTTTAATTCACTCTTTCAAAATGAAAAGATAGATTTTTTCCTCGTTATGATATGAAACCTCACCCCCGGCTACTAAAACACAGTCATAATGTTACAATACCTTTTCCAGGTGAATGAGAACACTGGCAATAGAATCCAGGAAGCTGGGCAACTGGTAAACACTGTCGTCCTCCCCGTCAGTCTCTGTGAGGTACATCTGCTTGCATCGCTGAATCAGCTCCACATACATCAAGTCCACGTCTTGAGGACAAACAACTTTACACGGCTGCAAAGGCAACAATAATGCATTCCTCAATTCCAACAAGTGAACATCTTCTGAAGTGCAACATTAAACTTGGGCGCACACACACACACACACCTGTTATACAAAAATTGCCCACCCGACTACCATATATCGTACTTAAAATAAGTTACGTGAGACAAGGTAATCAGTTAGAGAAAGCGATTTTCTTTCATTAAGAATCGGTGTTGGAAATGGTCTTGGTCTAAATTGGACTGGACTGTGGCTGTAACCATGAAACTACAGCTGTCAGTTCAGTCAAAAAAGGATTAGGAGGCAGAACACGTACAGAAGCAAAGAAACCATATCCTCGAATAGCGATGGAGAGCTCCTTGTGAGAGGAATCCATGGTCTTGATTATGGAACAGAATTTCTGCATGAAGAACTTCAACTTGCTCTTATGTAGTTCCACATTATCTGCCACCATGCTTGCAACCTGAAAGTAATGAATCCATAAGTCATACAAACTGAACTTTGGGTGCGAGTACAGAACAACAGTAACCATGCCTACCTGTTTCAGGAAGGATTCCAAAGCATAGTAACCGGTCTTCTTAATTTCTGCATTGATGTGTCCACACAGCTTGGACATGACTTCAAACACAGTTTTATAATGCTCCATCAAGTTGCTGCTTAGCTGACTAGCATGCTTAGCAAACAGCTTAAGTCCAGCTGTGAGAAAAGACAACAGCAGCTAACAAGTGAACACAAATTCATTAACCTCCAGGAGGACATTTAGGGGTCATTGGAGAATTGTGGCTCCTTTGCTCATACCCTGACATGATGATGAATCTTACCTATGGTGACAGCATAACGCTTCATTTCCATCTACAAGACAAAACACAAGTAAAATAGATCAGCTGATAGACAGAAAAAAAAACATTTAGAAAAAAAGGTTCCATTTGAATTTGAAGACTGTGAAGATGAGCGTTACAGGGTTGGTGAACAAGAATACAGTTTGCGATGCAAAAACTGCTGACTGCTTTCTGAGTTGCACTGCCTGCATCTCAAACCCTGCTGCCTAGGATTGAAAGATTACCTGGGGACTGATTGTCTTTATAGCAAAGTCAAATATTTCCTTTGAAGTCTTAGGGTCTGCACAAGCAAGTGAAAAACACAAAAATATTAGTACATAATATGAAATATCTTGGTACAATGTTCAAAAACGTTTAAAATAGGGTTCAAAAATGTTCAATAACGTTCAAAAAATGCTACCAGAAACCCAGCATGTTGAACATGTTAAGATGATGACAAAAAAACACCCACCATCCTCTGAGGATTTGGTGAAATTAACCATCAGAGCTGCGATTCCTTTTAAACATCCTGCTACAACTGCCAGCTTTGGCTCCTTGGTGAATGAGGTCATCTGAAATTCACAAACAAAACTCATGAAAACAAAATGTTTCACCTCCAAAAAATGACACTTCTCTCAAATAATGAATGATCAAACCAATCTGGGATCAATGACATTGTTCAGAACTGACACGAAAGGCATAAATGATTCGCCGCTCATCCTCAAACTAAACACGTTTCAGTGAGTTGTTACCTGCTCCTTGAGTTCTCCCAGGAAGGCTTTGTAGAGTTTCTCTGAGTTGTTGATCATTTCACTGGGATGAACCTCGCCTAAAACCCCCAACAGCTCATAGATTTTCCCCAGAACTGTTGAAACAAGTCTTTCAGGGTTAAACAATTGTCCCTGCATACTTGTTAGCGATAAAAAATAGTTTGGAGAGATCTGTAGTTCTACTTTGCTAATCACATGATAATAAGCACTTTAAATTTGAGCAGTGAATAAAGGTGGCACATGATAGTTGGCACATTCTAGTTCACACAAGTTCAAGTTCAAGTTCAAGTTGTGCTTTATTGTCATTCCGCTACATGCGGGTGCATACAGTGGAACGAAATGTCGTGCCTCACAGAGCCACGGTGCTACATAAGTACAGACATTTAACAGTACAGTCTAACAACAAACAATTTAAAATAAATATAACATTTCTCCTATACATAAACTAAACAGGATACAAACTATACAAACTGTACGAATACTTACCGATGTGAGCATAGCTAAGACATGTTTCCCTAGTTTAACAAAACATATCTTAAAAGTTTTTTTTGTCTTTTGAATAGAACAATTGGAAGATCAGAGTAAAAATAATTATGGAATGGTTACTGTACCTGTATCAGGGAGTCTACTCTTCTGACATAGCTCGCTATAGAATTTGTTAACTATGTCACCAACTTTCATATCCAGCGCAATACTGGAGTCCTTTGTTAAATAAAGAACCTACAAATCACATAAATGGATTTAATGTTTAAAAAAACATTAGGACAAAATAAAACAGACTTCTGCACTTTCAAATAACTTAAACATGAGTTGGCAAAGTGTATTTGAAGTAGCTGTTGGAAGTCATTTAAGCTAAAGTGGAGAGTCTGGAAGTAAGATGACAGAACCTGGAGTCAGCAGTCACATTAGACAATCAGAACTTGTTTTGTGCCCATCTTAATATTATTTAACTAATATTTCACATTAACTAATCTGCTGAAAGTGTGATGATCACCTTTGGGTGGAATGTGTCTCTTATTTGGGTGGTAGGAGATGATGTTGTCACAAATATTATGTTTAAACTAAGACTTACCTTGATCAGGAGGTCCAATGATGCAACCCTGCATTTTGCAGATTTGTCCTTCGTATATACAATAATACACGTATTCTGACGGGCCGAACAATGATAAAGACAATTAGATTGGGGGGGGGGGGGGAAACACTTTAAAGAAGTGATAGACTGAATGATGCCTGGGAAACATTTAACAGGACTGTTTACAAAGCTCCTAAGAACCCATGTAAAATAGCGACATCACATCCTAAATACCGTACCCTTATATCAACCGCATAGGTCTTGGTCCAGCTTTTGACACTGGCTGTGATCCTTTGCAAGAATTTCTCCAGAAAATTGAGGATTTCTATCCTTGTGTCCGCAAACTGCTAATCAAAATAAACGGACGGACACTCATTAAAAGGCCAGCAATGCTCCATCATTATATTGGTGAATATCTGGATCCGTAAGTATACCTTGTCACATGCCAGAGATTTTCTCAGAAAAGTGAGCAATCCCTCTTCTTTTGAAAACAACAGGGATGTCTGTAAAGCTTAAAAGGAAAATACGTTGCATGAATAATGTACCTGATATTCTATCCGAAAAAAGCAATATGCGAAAGAACATGCCTGAGGCTATATGTGACGCTGTATGACCAGTAATGGGAAATGCAAGAATCAATTGCATCAAGTCGGGCTTTGTTTACGATAAGGACAAATTATTTGGTACATGCAGAATGGCGCTGTTTATATATCACAGATGAGCAGGCAGGGTTGACGTTGTAAATTAACCAATGAAACTCTCTGAAAGACTCAACAGAGAAAATATTATTGCCTGATGTTTGCCCCATTTAGCTAACCATCAAAGTTGTTTTCGGCCAGTTATCGTTAGCACGAAGCACTGAAGTCTGTCACACTCTGACATCTGGGAAGTGGCTAGTTTCTGCTACTCAAGATATAGCTTGCAAACTGCATAATATTACTTTTAACACGCACGACAGACAGTCAAACAACTAGGCTAGATCCTGTGTGCGAGGCAAAGTTGAAATCTTACCAAGTTCATTCTCGCTTTGTGTTAACATGCATTCCTGCCCCAAATCCCCGATAATATCATGGCATTTCAAAGCTGCATATCTAGTGTCACTATCCGAGACAGAAGCATTAAGCTTCAATAGAAGTCCATGGACTCCTCCAACAACGTTCATGTCATCGCTGGACGACATGATTCCAATCTCCAGACTGTGGACCGTCCCCACTACTGAGTCTCCCGTCCTTCTTCCGCGTTTTCTTCTTCTTCGGCGGTGCTCAACTGCAGATGGCATCCAATGCTGTTGCTACCGGATGCAGCATGCCATCTGTTAATCTCTTTTTCGCTTTCCAATCTTATCTCTCTCACATCTCCTTTTCTTTCTGCCTCGTTCTATCACTCTATACAATATTTCAGTGACACCTCAATACTAACAGGCAAATAAAGACCAACACCTTGACATCTCTTCAAACTTTCCCACAAGGCACATTTCTTGGGTAGCAGGTGCATAAGGTTCCCCAAAATAAAGTAAGTCAAATTTGACCTTGGAATGAGCATCCATATCACTCATATCAAACACATATTTGACACAATAGGCTACTTAAAGGAGCTGCATCTCACATGCATTTTATTGTTTGTGGATATCCAGGCTGCAGAATCAAAGTGTCTAGTTAACCAGGTTCATCCTAACACTAGTCAATGTGAATCATGGACACTGGTGAGAACATCAGAGTTCTCATACAGACAGGTGGGACATACAGAACACACGCACACACATACATACATACAACCTTGAAATGACAAGCGTTGGTCCATCTCGCAAGACTCATGTACAGACTGCATCAATCAATTAATCATACAACCGATAAATCAGTCGAGTTAACAACATCCTTCAATCTAATGAGGCAGCTGGAATGACTTGAAAGGCACTGTTGTGTTTTGTTCTTCCCTTGACAGCATCTCCAATCAGGACAAGGACAGGAGCTGAGCCGATTTATCAAGCTGGGTTAGGGGTGGGACTCCTGTAGAATCTTCTTCTCCAAGTCAGCGTACCGCTTCAACAGTAACATGAACACCTGAAAACACACACACAGCCAGTCAGCCAGCCACCCAAGATATGTGTGTGTGAGAGAGAGACAGACAAGTGGATGGTACCTCCTGTGTTCCAGGTGTGGGTGTCACAGCTAGTTTGGGTTCTGGGGCTTTCTGGACCACATCAGAGAACACAACACCCTGGTCAGCTACCAAGCCTGAACACACACACACACACACACACAAACACTCAGATGGAATGTTTACGTTGAATTGAGGAGCCTTCTGATAGACACATAGGTCAGTCTCACCATGTAGGGCCCTGTATGCGGAACCCAAACAGGAAGAGTTGGCCACATCAATGGTGTAGACTGGTGCACTGAAAACATCTGACAGAACCTGTGAGAAGAAAGGAGACAAATACAAAATGTGTTTGTACACCAGGATATCGTGTATGTCCAGGTGGACGGAAGTGACATCACTGACCTGCAGGATCTCCTGATTGGATGAGGCACCTCCTGTGGCAAGAACTCTGGTACCTGGAACTGAGAAAGAGAGTAGTATAAATCCATAGCATTTCTCCACGTGTCTCCACAGACAGGGAGAGAAGAGACAGATGGAGAGGGGGAGAGACAGAGAATACAGCAAAGATTGGAGGAAGAGCAGAACATACTAATCCTGTAGCCCAGTCGCTCGGCATGGAGCCTCTTTGCCAGGAACTGACCCTCCAGGAGAGCTCTGATCTCTGTCTGAGGGAGAAACCCCAGAACCTGCAGAGGGGTGATGGGAGTCAGAGGCTCTTTACTGACTCAGACACTGGGTTTTTCTGTCTCTCGTCTCATCTTTCCTTCCTCACACGTCTCCCTCGCCTGCCCTGGCCCACTTCCCCGACCCACCTCATTGTCGTCCTTGTCCAGTCTGTGAACTCCCATCGCTGATGGAGTGATCTCCATGGTGTCAAAATAAATCCCTGAAAAGACCACACCCCCATGTCACACCACTGATCAATCACTTCATACAGCCTGAATGGCAAAACACACATGCAGTATGAAGTACACAAAAATGCCATCACCAGTACCTATGTTGCCGTGGTTACCCGGAGGTGTGGCCCGCAGGGCTGAGGAGAAAGCTTCCCATGATCCTCCAGCACACTCGTTCCTGATTCGTTCTCTGGTCAGAGAGCCGTTCTTGAAGCTGGAAACAGAGACACACACACACCAGTCTCCACGAGTATCTCCTCGAAGTGTGTGTGTGTGTGTGTGTGTGTTGTGTATGTGTGTGTGTTTGTACCATATCAAGGCCATGTAGGATAGACAGTCTACAGGGTTGCAGAAGATGTGTCCCTCAATGGTCGGATGAGGTTCTGTGATCCACAGAAACACTGTGTCACTGGTGCCCAGACTCACCTAGACACACACACACACACACACACACACACACATAAACATGTATTAGATGGGATAGAAGACCACATACATCCCAAAGGGAGCAGCCCCTTATTTTAAGACCAGTCAGGTGGATAGGACTTACAGCAACATCTCCTTCCTTTAGTCTCATCCCAGCCAGCGATCCTGCACAGGACATGGCCAATAGGAAACACGAAATAAGAGCGCCTTCATAGTTTTCATGGGCCAAGACAAGACACGCCATGCAGGGCCACAGGTTTACTACCTGGGTTGTCTCCAGTGAAGGCCACCACTCTGCAGTCTTGTGAGAAGCCATATCGAGACACGTAGTAGGAAGAGACCGAGCCCTGGACAGAGACAAAACACCTCAGCAACAACAGGCAACCCTTCAACCCCCCGCCACCTGCCACGCCCGCCACCTCCCATCCCCCAGCCCCAGGTACCAGAACAGCAGAAGAAGACTGTGGATCTCCCAGCAGGACCTGCAGGCCTGGCGCTACAGCATCCAGGCAGTGCGGAGCCCAGGTCCTTGACGTGATATCCATCAGGTTCATACCTGAACCTGGACACAGCACACAGTTAGCCGGATCTAATGTAATGTAAACTAATGTCATAGGAGGTTAATCATAGTAATCTGGACTGACCATCACTGTAATCTATGGCAGCATAGCCTCCAAGGAACAGTGATGCAGCAAAGCTACTGACCAATGAAATTCTCTGGAATGATAATGGAGGGAAGAGGACACTTTAGACCAAATGAGAGAGGCCCTCCAGCATTATTATTGTGTACAATAGTCACTATGTTACCTCGGTGTCCATGTATTGATCAGTCTTAGTTTGATGAATCTTGGCAATCTGATTTCCAGTGAAACGCTGTGATAGACAGAGAGACGGGTGAACAAGATGATTCAGTCAAACTGAATCCGACCTTGATGCATTCACATGCTCACATACACATAGCTCCATGCATGCCTACCTCATAGGCTCTGGAGCCGGTGATCTCAGCCAGCCTTTGAGCGCCCCCTAGTGCCGCCTCCAAGTGCTGACACTGCTGTTTGGTGCTGGAGTCCATCCACACAGGGCTGTCTGCCACTGAGAAGCTGCCCTGCAGACACACCACACACACAACTCCAGAAACACACAACTCTACACATACAAATACAACTGTACACACAAACAACTCTACACTCTACATAGACCAACAGACAGACAGGCAGTCAGACATACAGACCTGCAGCAGCTGATGCAGACACTTTCCAGGCTCCATCTGTGTAAGGGTCTGGCTGGCTCCTCTCCTCCAGTACACACTGCCATGTTGCTACACACACAGACGGGGACATTAAGGTGATGTCAAATGGCCATTCTGGGGGAGAGAGGGTGACCCATGTCTACCTCCCACACTGACCTGGCCACTCCCAGAGAGGGCCTTCACATGGGAGAAGGGGAATTCAGCATTTTTCATCTTCTCCAGAAGCAGGTCTAGGGCCTGTGACAGCAGGTCAGAAGGACACGGTTATTAGGTGATATCCCAAAGTTAATATCTTACCAACTCATACCACCATTTCCTGTCTGAGATACTGTTTGAGAGGAGAAGAATCCTGAGATAACAGGTCAAAGGTCATGGCAGATGACGCATCCAAGAGATTGGAGGTCAACTTTATGGAAAACATGACCCCACCTTCACCCACATGATGACTGGGGAAGTGACTGTCAGTCTGTCAGCCTGGATATGGACTCCTCCTTGGGTCCTGGAAGAGAGAGAGGCAGAATGGAGGTTAGTAAACAATATTTCAACATCGATTTAAAACGGCTGCAAGTTACTCATTACCTGAACTCAGGAAGCTCACTGTCAAACTGCACATTGTTCTGGTACACCACATTCAGTCCCCCGTCAATAGCCACAACCTTGAGCTGCAGACAGACCACAGGGGTTAGCGATCAAAACTCACGTAAAGTACCTAAATTACATCGGTTTCCTTCGTTTACGAGACACTCAACAACTATCTTGTTTTTCACTGTGCGCTGCATATGGAAGAGGGGTTGGAAATATTGAAGCAGTAAAGAACGTTACTGGGGGGGAAAAAACATTTTACTACTGAGTGTCACTGCTGAAATGCAAGCACAGTAGACCCAATATATAAATACATCTGGATTCTTAGATGCTTTTTAGTCAGACGTTTCATACTTTTCCTGTACGCTCTGCACATTTTCGACGGGGTGCCACTTGTGAACAAGTCTATTTGACCAACATCAACGCAGCAGGTTAACAGGAGTGTGTACCTACCTGTTGAGTGCTGAAGTCAAATCCCAGGTACAAAGAATCCGAATTCTGCGCCATGGCAGACGCCGATGTAAACAGTGAACTAATCCACGATTTTCCCAGCGGACGTAAGGGTATAAGTTTTAAAAGAGACGTACACCAGACCCAGATTGACTGAGAGAGAAGAGAGAGAGGAGAGAGAGAGAGAGAGAGAGAGAGAGAGAGAGAGAGAGTTATGATTACAGGCCTGTCTCTTGGCAAGCAACAGGAACTCGCGAAACAATTCATGGAAATCCCATAGATTTTCCGATTTACACTTCCATACTAAACAGGCTGATTCATCGAATAACACCAATATGGTCATCATGAGGACTTTGAGGTGCAATAAGTAAGATTTCTTTCGGTGGAAAATGAAAGGTTTTGACGCCTATAAAAATAGGTGTCATTATGTCTTCTTATACTTACAGCAACACTAGTTAACTGTCAATTTCAAATTTTGCAGCACCTACATTCCAGCCAATTATGTTCTAGAAATCCTGCTCCAGCTAAGTGACTTGTATTCTTCCTTGGGTGGCTTCTTGAACCACTGACAGTCAAACTCTAACTGTACGAAAGTACGGAAGTGCAGACAAGAATTGGGGGCGCTCAATTTTCATGTTTTGATGCATGTTATAATGTTACTCATTGCATCTTTAAGAACAACTGTCAGAACGACTCACATCTGTTCATACCTTCCGTTCAGTATCAAGAGGCTGTGATACACATATGAAACACCTGTTCTTGGCCGGTTATACACCTTGTCATACATTTGGGATATCGCCTACACACACACACCTGAGTGATGTCAACTGCTCTCCTATCATCTTTTAGTACCTCACCCTCTACTTCAACATCATGCTGTGTCAACATACGGCTTTCAAACGAGCAACACTAGTATACTGTCTCTTTCTTGTCTGCTCTCTCTAATTAAGTTGGTCTTTTCCCTTTTCTCACATTAAATCATCAAACGCGTTTTACAGCAGATTGACCACAGGGCGATAGGTAAGACACCTTTGAAACACAGTTGTGCAGTGATACAAATGCAATTACCTTATCTGGCACACATCATAATTATAATCGGAACTTTGGCTGACGTAATGTGCAGATTGATTTAACTGTATCTTGATTATTTTCCCTCCTTTAAGATAACTGTTTCAACCTCTTGCAAGAGGGTAAACTAGGGAGTAAACTGTAAACGTTTCTGTTTTCATAGGAAAGGTCAACCTTCAATTGTCCGCAAATGTTTGCACATCATTCAGCCCAGAACACCATACTGTAAAGCGAGCCTGGCTCATGAAAGAGCTAAGGACAAAATATTCAGAAATCTGACTTGCCTTATCTTTTGCAGATGTGAAATAAAATCTATACTAGGGCCTTTACAAACAGGACGATGTCTTGCTGCTGTTCAGATTCGACGTGTTCCTGGGAACCTATTAGATCACAGAATGTTATTAGAGGTGAAACTGCCACCGGGGACGTAAGTCGCCTCGTGGACGAGGACAACGAATCTGAATCGACGGAGGAGCGGAGCAGAATGGATATAGCGTTGCTCAGAGAACAGTACCGCTGCACCAGGGAAAAGCAGAAGCGACAAACTCATGTGGTTTTATTTAGACAAGGTAAGTTTGCTGTTAATATGGTATGTACTTAATTAGGTGTGTGATTTAAGGCCGTTGTGCATAAACTTCATGTCCGAAAGTTGGGCGTCGATTTCTAGGTTGCGTAGCACTGGGCACACGCTACAAAGCAGTTATCGCTTTTAAGATGTTTAACAGGTATGTCCTTAACAAATCGAACTTCTTAACGTACATTAAAAGTCGCACTGATCAAATTTGACATGACTTGTCTAAATCCTGCAGTTATTATTAACGGTGTCTGTATTGATTCGCAAGTTCACGTTTTTGTGTAAGCCATTATTTTCGCGTCTTAAACAGGAAGCTTGAGAAGTAAATAATTGTTAATTTGTCTGACCCAATTCTTTTTATATCCTGTTGGTTGCCTAGTGTTTTTTGCTTTGCCTCCCATCTCTACCCGTTTCCCCCTCCACATTTCACCACAAGCTTCTACCACAGTTTCGTTTGTATCTATATTTCCACACATCCCTCCTGAATGAATGCTCACATTCATCATCATCTGCACCCACCTTCTGCACACATCCCTCACCCTTTATTCCCCCGTCCTCAGCCCCAGTAGTGGAGACAGATGGATGCTCCATGGTCAGTGTGGTCCCATTTAGCCAGAAGAGGGTGGAGGACTCTCTTGAGAGGTGGGGTCTCCCAAACCAGGACTCCCAGCTCCCCCCTTCGGTCCACATGGAGAAGGACCCCTGGCACTCTCATCTAGGCATGCATAGACGGACCTGCCTGGTCAACAGCGCGCCCATGCCACAAACCTTCAGCCCCAGCTGCCCCAGCATTGTCTCTTCCATGCCCCCTTCCTCCACATCCCCCTCCCTGTCAGAGGGTCAGTCCCGGGGCTCACCTGGGGAGCTGACTCCCTCGGGGGCCTCAACCTCTGGATCTTCCGAAGAGCTGGACAGTGGGGTGTCTGGGGGATCCAGCAGGAAGTTTTCTGCTCCGGCTGTCCTGTCCAGGCAGCTGAGCTTTGGGAGCCATCATTCTCGAAGTGGGATCCATCCCCTTGGCTCCTCCTCTTCCTCCCCCCACCATTACCCCTTTCCACAGAGGAAGACACTGAGGAAGTCTGAGGCAGCTAAAAGGCTGGGATTGTACTCTTCCTTCTAGCTCTGCTCACCACAGAATTCTGCCAGCTGGGAAGACTGAATAAGGGGAGAACTTCACTGGAACTCTGTGTGGCAAAGCACCTTATATAACTGTATGCATATAGTGTATGTGTATATAAATGTAAGTATAAATGTGTAAATGCACTTGCTCTATTCAGATCAATACTGTGTAAATTGAACTAGGCATTTTCTGTAGCTGGTACATTCTAATGAGGCTGTCTCAGTGATGTTTAATTATATTACCTAGTCATGTTGGATGTTGTCATATGACTCAAACAGGTTCTGATAGGAATAATTCCATGTAGGTGAACTGGATGTTTCACACTTAACCTTCATTAAAGGACTTAATCGTGACCTCTGAACCTTCCTGGTTTCAGACCTCTTGTTGCTGCACACACACCACTGGTGACCTGCTGTAAACGCGTTTCTGTATTAAATATCCACATGAACATGACTGCATCTAAGTTCAAGCACTTGTGTGTCGCCTTTGTTAGTCAGACTGTCTGACTTAAGTTGCACAACACTTCCTGGTTCTACGTCCTGCTAGGCTGGATTATGTTTTCTGGTAGTACTTTGGAAACAGATAATAATGGGGACTTGGAATGGAATGTGTACTGCCTCAACAGGCTTGTCGAGAAAAGTTATCGTGACCTCTGGTCCAGACTACAAACGTTTAGATAGAGGTGACGTTTTAATGCACCAATATACTTTCCAAATACTCATACTATAAGGTTAGAGAAGTCTATGTTTAAAATAGGAATCCAACATGTACTCTTGTATTTATTGCATTTCCGGACATAGAAATGTAAATGTTATCAGAATGAACCACGCATCTGCGTGTTGTGGGATTTGGCGTTTGTTCTCGGTAGAAGGAAGATTGAACCATGCGAAATGCCGTACTGCGGAAGAAGCTGGTGCGACAAAAACAAAACAACTCAGTCGTCACAGACGCACGTTCTCTCAACAAAAGGTAATTTAGTCAGTCAGTCAGCTACATTTCGTCGTGTACTCAATTCCTTCTTCTTTGCTATACTACTTTTTATATAAAAGTATCACTGTTAGCAAATGTCAGTTAGTTAGAATATAACTGTATGACTATGATGTTTGATCATCCTTTCTGAAAAGCAAGTGCCCCATGAACGGGCCCATGCTAACTAAGGCTAGTAAATGTGACGCGTCAGTTCAGTAGGAACAAGTGCATTTTATATCTCTTATCAACAACGTGAGCGGAATTCCCCGGACGGTTAGGATTCATTTTTAGTTTCTCTTTGGTGCCTTCCACAGTTTGGAGAATGGCGGAGCAGCATATCCAAGCGAAGCTGATCAACCATCTAAAGCAGGACAACATACAGCTGTGGAGTCCACCCTACACCTCCGAAGACAATGAACCCGGACTACAGCCACTAAAGGTAGCTATCTATGTCCCTCAGCTATTCGTCCTCAATGCTGACTGAAGTGGCCACACGTTATCCGCTTTGAAGACGAACCTGCTATACGATGAAACAGTTATATTTTCAACTCAATGTCTGTCTTTTCCGTGTGTGTAAATTGTGTGTTTCAGGAGCTGGCTGAGCGCTATGCTCCCGTTGTGTGTTTTACGGTGGAGGAGGTAGAGGAAGCTCTGGAGTGCATCAGGGGTCAGGCCGTGAAGAGAGGGAAGGGGAACAGGACCTACAGAGAGACATGTGTGGCCACCCTGGAGCTGCTGCTACCTAAGGATGTCAGGAAGGTGAGAGGGAGGAAAACTGGATGAAGATGTTGGAGTGTTTGTGTGGAAAACACAAACCCTGTCCTGGGGGGGGAAAGCGAAAGCGAAACAAAGAATAAGGAGAGAGAGCCGCAGAAGAGCGGAAAAGGAAAATAAGAAGAGATACTGTTTTCGACGGGTGTGAGAGTGAAAGAGTCATATTCTTGTTAACAAACCAAACTCATTTGATATTTCCCTGCTCAGGATTCTAAGAAGATCTATCTTGAGACCCGACTGGATGTCCCGGCCCAGTCTTTGATAGACAGGTGAGCAGCAGCTGGTCTGATAACAGCAGAAAACCCTCAGCTCAGTGTGGTCGGTGTCACAGCCATATTGTTACTCTATATGGTTGTTTTTTTACCTGCAGGATTTCTGAGACTTACAGCCTCCCGTACATCAAGCTGATCTTAAATGGGAAGGAACTACTACAGGGTAAGATCTACTGTTACACTAATGACATCTGAGAGGAGACGTACATACATTAGACAACGTTCAGTTCTCGCTCTTTTGTACCTTTCATTCTCTGTTTTCCCTCCACTTGCACCCTGTCTATCCCCCCTCCCTCTCCCTCCCTCTCTTGCTCTCTCTTCCTCTCTTGCTCTCTCTCCCTCTCTCGCTCTCTCTCTTGCTCTCTCTCCCTCTCTTGCTCTCTCTGTCCCTATGCCTCCACAGAGAAACATCTGAATGAGCAGAATGTGAAGAACAACAGTAAGGTGATGGTACTCAGGGTGAGTGAACCACAGAAGAAGAAGCAGATGGCTGATGAGGAGGAGAAGAAGAAGACTCAGAATGAGAGCGTCCAGAGGACCCAGAAAGGCTTCCAGATCCTCTCGGAGAGAGGTGAGTCCAAACAAAGATCCCCTCTGCCTCCCAACTGGTCTCTTAGGGGAGATGAGAACCCTGCACTGTTCTCCTGAGTTATGGGGGCTTGTCTGGAGCTGTGTCAGTAATCTTGCAGTGTGCTGTCCTCAGATGGCAGTGAAGACCCAGCCACCACACCCTTCCTGGAGATAGCAGACCAGAAGGGCAACCCTCTCAACATTCCTCACAGCGAGAAGAAGGTACACACACACACACACACATTAATACACACACATTAACGCGATTGAATGGTTTGACATAAGGATCAGATGTTTATGTGGAGTGTGTGTGTCTAGGCTCTGATCCTAGCCATGGGATTCCATGAGAAGGGCCGAGCTCTGTTGAAGAGGAAGCAGTACGAAGCTGCAATATGCCACCTGCTGCAGGCTGATGACCAGTTTAAGTACGTCTGTTATTAATGAATGAATGTCAGCTCTGTTCTATGTTACCACAGCTATAAAATCCTCTGCTTTTCTCACCTTCTTTCTCTGTAGTCAGTGCGGCTCTGCTCTGCTGGTTACAGTGGATAACTATGCAGTGCTGCAGCTGGACATCGTCTGGTGCTATCGAGCACTGGAGGCCCTGAGCTGTCTGGATGACAGCAAGCAGAGGTTACAGAGGGCAGAGGACTGCTTTCTCAGGTGTTATGGAGAACGACAAGAGAGACTGCTGCAAATCAAGGTCTGAAGACTTCTCTGCTTCACATTCACCCTCACCCCCTGCCTCACCCTCACACCCTGCCTCACCCTCACATTCACCCTCACACCCTGCCACACCCTCACCCCCTGCCTCACCCTCACATTCACCTTCACATTCACTGTCACACCCTACCTCTCCTTCAGATTCACCCTCACATGCTAGATACCAGGGTAATACCGTGAGTGAGGTGGTTTTGTGTGTTTCCAGGGTAACACAGGAAGTGAGGAGGTGTTGTTCCTGAGGATGTACCTCCTCCAGAGTCTTCTCTCCTATCTGGACGGGCGAGAAAAAGACGCTGGCCACAAACTCCAGAAGGTAGAAACTACCACACACCTCCAAGGCCTGGGATGACCTTACATTACTACACACAGCCATGCCAGACTGCACACCAACACAGACTGTGCTGTTCCCCAGGCAGAGGACCTGTACCGCCGTCTGCTCACGGACCCAGACCTGATGACCCAGCTGCTGGCTCTTGGCTTCTCAGAGCGTGAGGCTCGCCTGGGCCTGCGAGCCTGCCAGGGCAACGTCAACCAGGCTGCCATGCACATCAGCAACAGGAGACAGGTAGGCGAGCAACTGCAAGAATTACAACTCCTCTTCCTGTTTTTCCTGATTCTCCTGCTCCTTCCATCCCACCTCTCAGTTCTACTTCCTCTTCTACCTTTTCTCTTTTCGATGTGCACTACATCACTGTGTTTGTGTGTGTGTGCCCTTCTCAGGAGCGTGATGAGATGAAGCGAGAAGAGAGGGAGAAGAGGAGGAGGAGACTAGAGGCTATCTCCACCCTGAGAGAGCTGGGCGTCTGTAAGAGAGATGCAGCTGTAGCCCTACAGCAGGCTGGGGGAAATGTGGACCAGGCCTACCAGGTCAGCCTACTGTCTGCTACGATGCTGCCCTAGCTCTCTGTTCTCTCCAATGACTAGAAGGCCAGCAGGGGACTCGACTCTATTGGCTGTCTACAGCTATGCAGTCCACTGGCTGCATTGAGTAGTGTGTTCTTCTGTGCCAATCAGCTGTATTTACCTTGATGATTCTGATTGGTCCTCTCTGCTCCTCCCCCAGATTGTCCTTGACTCCAAACAGGCGGACCAGTCCACCAATAACAACGCAGAGGAGCCTTGCAGTGAAAACCTGGTGGAGCAGGTAAGGACACACCCTCAGGACAGCTTCTGCCTTCTCCTCCTGTGCATGTGTTTGTGTAGACTGTGAGCCGCCCTGTGTCCTGTATCCAGCTGTGCTACCTGGGCTTCGGCAGGGAGGTGTCTGAGGCAGCACTGAGGCTGGTGGAGGGGGACGTCATCGAGGCCACCAGGCTGCTGCTGGACCACGAAGGGGTCATCCCCCCCGAGCTGCTCTCCCCCTCCCCACCCTCCTCCCACTCTGATGAAGCCAGCACATCCACCGACTCATCCACCGCAGGTAAGGACGCACACACACTCACACACACACAGGCCTTCCACTGTTCCACACACACACTCACTCACACACACACACACACACACACAGGCCTTCCACTGTTCCACCTGATAGCTGGCACATTCTTCTGTGCGTGTGTGTGTGCGTGTGCATGTGTGTGCAGGCTCTACCAGTGTAACACAGAGTCTGATGGACGTGGACCTGGTGAACGAGGTTCTGGAGGACATTCCCAGACACGAGGAGGATTATCTGGACCTCACTCTGGAAGAGGAGATGGACTTCATAGCCCAGATGAAATCCTTCCTGAACAGGATGGGCAGTTGAACACACACATATGGGCACAAATACACACACACCTCCTGACTCTGCCTTCTAGCAATAAATCAGAAAGTTTGCCTGTTCTGTCCTGTTTCAGACCTTGGTCCTGTTTAAACATTATACACTCTTAAAGATGCCTCAATGCCTCCCTCCATTCTCTCTTTCCTTCCCTCCCTTCTCTCTTTCCCTCCCTTCTGTCTTTCCCTCTATCCCTCCCTCCCTTCTCTCCCTTCCTTTATCCCTCCCTCCCTCCTTCCCTTCCTCTCTCCCTCCCTTCCTGCTTTCTTGTGTTCAGGTAGTGAAATGATTCTCTGTAATCTGGTTGATCTCTCCTGTGTTTACGTAGCTGCAGTCCTCCATGTGAGAGAATGACAAATTATTTATATAAATACATATCTCAAAAAACTGGTATAATCATATCCTGACATCTAAAGTTTTGTGTTTTTCAACATTTTCAGTTTTTCATGGCGGTTGTGCTGTTTTAGTTTTTCAGTTCTATTATGATGAGTGATGTCAGTTCATGCTGCCTTTCAGTTGATTCATATTTGATTTGTTCAAGTCTTCTCACACTCAATACACCTGGTTTGGAGAATCAGACTGCGTATGCCTTCATTTACACCACATTTGAGTGACTTTAAAGCCTGTCTTGGGGAGAACTGCATGGTTAGATAGCCACCTTGGCCAGCAGACCAAAGGGCTTCCAGACTGAGATGATCAGGTCAGGTCGAAGATGAGAGGGTGTGTTTTGAATCCTTGAAATTCAATGGTTGTTCATCCAGAACTTTACAGAAGTACTCAAACCCCAACAAGTTTTTCCTCACAAGAAACAAACAGAGTAACATTGTATTTTTGTGTGTATTTTTTTTTATTTTAAATCAGAGCGATAAAAGTCACAGTCCGTGGCGGGGGAGCAGGGGGGGGGCGGGGGCGGAGTTTAGAAGTAGTTGACGACCCTGCGGATGGACTGGATGTTGGGGTTCTGGGCCTGCCACTCGTTGTGGCTGCAGTAGTTTCCTCTCTCCACAATGTACATACGACCACGGAAGTTGGGCTCCTCGTACATCACCCAGCTGCAGAGGAGAACACACACTTGACATGGTAACATGCTTCATAACTGTTATACCTTGTGCTGGCGCTGCTTTATAAGTGAGTGTGAATGCGCTTTTGTGTGTCTGTGTCAGTGCTTGTGTCCGTGTGCTTCAGTGTAGGTCTATGAGTCATTGCTTGTGTGTGTGTATAATTCAGTGTTTGTGATTCTATAATTCAGTGCTTGTGTGTGTATGAATCAGTCCTTGTGCGCTTGTGTATGAGTCAGTACTTGTGTGTGCGTGTGTGTGTCTGACTCACGCTCCATCTCCGTAGACCCTGATAGAGTTGATGCAGTTCTTGGAGAAACCACGACTCTGGAGGAAGGGACAGTCGTCGCAGATCTCTACACACTGGCCAGAGTAGTTACAGGCCTCAAACAGCTCCATTCTGTAGTGCTCTCCGTGCTGGTGGGTGGAGAGACAGAGACCAAGTGACAGGGGTGGGGGAGATCAGTTGAGTTAGTTCCAACATTTAGTTAAAAAAAGAAGAAATGATTCAGGGTCACGGTGTGTAGGTCATTTCAAGGGGGATCCGTTCAGCTTCAACGCCAGCCCCCTCACCCCAGCCTAACCCTCGTGTCTCTCACCATCCTGATAGGCTTGCAGGAGCCCATGTGGTCGTTGTGGGAGTTCCAGCGCTGGAACTCGGGGTACTCTCCATGCTCCAAGATGTACTGCTGGCCCCTGAAGTCAGGGTGATCAAAGCAGATGAAGGCTCCGCTCTCCACACGGATGGAGTTGACCCTGTTCATGAAGCCACGGTCCTGGAAGTTATCACACTCCCCTCTGACCTCCAGCTTCCTGCCTGTGAAGCATTTGCCCTCGTAAAAGGTGATCTGAGAATATGGGTAAGAGTAAGAGTGAGGAGAGGAAAGGTGAGGAGGAGAAGATGGAAGAGGTTCATATAAGGTTACATGTTTGATAGATTCCCACATTCAAACATAATTAATGTGTACACACACACACGCACACAAATATACACCCTTCACAAACAGATGCTCACCAACCATACACACCAGTGTGTGGTGGATAAGGTGAAATACATGTTGTGCTGTAGTCCTGTCACTGGGTGGCAGTATTGTGAGAGTGGTCGGTAGCAAAAGTGAGTTAAGGCTGGATGTTTACCCAGCAGACACATCAGTATCTCACAACTGACAAAACTAAATGCATAATTCCTTTAAATGTGATTTTTTTACTAACACTAACCCTAAACCGAATTCAGCTTTTAATTCTTCTGAAACAAAATAGACGAAACCCTAGGTAAAACACGCATCTCATCCATTGTGCCATCCATCTTTCCCTTTATAACTCTTCCATCACATTCCTACATTTGTGTGACCCTCTTCTCTCTCCTCTTTCATCCATTCTCTTGTCATTTCAGCTCACATATCCCAATCTTTCTATCTTCTGCAGTGTGTGTTGCAGTGGTACAACAGGCAGACAGACGTCAGATAAATAAATCCTGACCTATACACCATCTCTCCTTTCACTATAATCTGTCTGTCCTTTCATATCTTCACTGCGTCTCCACAGGTAGGTGAGGCTACTCTAGTGGGGCCAGTTGTCCTGCTGGCCAGCAGCATGTGTGTGTTCATATAGACCTACTCACCTTTCCAGAGTACTGCGACATTTTCCTGGATACTATCCAACTGACCACAAGTAAGAAAGTGTAACAGCGAAAAAGTTGGACGCCTCAATTTATACGGGCGAGCGCATGCATGGGGCTATCGCGAGGCAAGAGGCATAAAGAGCTCACAATGGAGAGCTTAAAGCAAGGTGCTGGGTGGACACATTCTGTTCAGGCCCAGTGCTGATGCTGGTGGTTTGACCCCCACAGGACAGAGCACGGCGGCAACAAAGAAATCTGCTGGGATGGGGCTTTGTGGCATTACAGGGGGAGGGGAGGGGTCTACTATAGTCTGGTGTCTGCACTGTATAGAGGGAGCTTGGTGTGTGTGATGTAACCATAGTAACCAGGTGTAATAGTTGTACTACTCGCTCACACTTTTTGTCTATCTGGGAGTTACGACGAGCTGCCAGACTCAATTGTCTGTAAGCGTGTTCACAGACAGCAGGTGATTATGCCCCGTCATCTCAACGAGACCAGAAACATTAGAATGGGAGATAAGACATCACGTTGTGATTGAGGTAACGTTTCCCTCTACAGCTTCCTAGAAGAACTCCTGGCGGATCCTGCGAGAGCTTCTACTAAGCCTGAAGGAAAACCATCAACAGCACTTAGAGACACAATATTGATTTACACAGCAGCTTTAATGGGATGGACAGACTTTAACCTTTATTCTCCGTAGCAGTGAAACGGAACCCAGGATATGGAGTGTGCCAGAGGCCAGGATAGAGGCTACAGTCAGGCTAGGGCAATTACTACAGTTAGAGGCCAGGGTATGTATTGTTAAGAGGCTAGAGTAGTGGCTGAGTTAGAGGCTGAGGTTAAGGCTGTTAAATCAGGCTGTGCATTATCTTATTGGATGACTTCATCCTTACCATTGTCACAAGAACAATAAGTCTGAACTGAAACAATAAGCTCCTTTAATGAAAAGTGTCAAAGTAAAATGGAAGGTTGTACTGTGAAGGGCAGGGACAGGGTTAAGGCCACTGCTGGGGTTCGTAGTGTCCCTCTCTCACCCCCCTCCCACCCCCCAATAAAACAACAGACAGGTGAATGGAAAACAATCACAACAAATATATTCTTGATTTTTTTATACATTGTTTAAAAATGAAAAACAAAGTTATTTTCTTTCTTATATCATCTTTGACAGAAGGAATACGGCAGGTAGCCAGTCAGTTCAAGTACAGGGATGTCAGTGTCGGGGAGAGGGGAGAGGGGAGGTGGTGAGAGAGTCCGGGACTGGGGAACTTTAGAGGTTTTAAGGGTCAGGGCTCAGGGGTCAAGTCTACATTAAGGAGCAGGATGTCCGACCCTGTGGGGCTCCTCCTTCCATCTTCTCCATCTCCACGATGGTCCTCTTAAACACCTCCACTGCCGTCTGACACACACACACACACACGTAAGAATTAAACTCATACTACAAGCTTACAAGATGACAATGTGCCATGGTATATGCTTATATAGACCCTATGTTATTCTGGGAATGCCCTTTCAGTGGTGCCCCAACAGGAAGTCACCTGGTTCTCCTTGGCCGAGGACTCGGTGAAGGCAGCGTTCCAGGACTCCGCCAGAGCTTTCCCCTCCTCACAGCTGATCACCCTGCAGACAGACAGCTTAGCCATCAGACAGGCTAGCAGACAGACAGGCTAGCAGAGAGATGTTGGTAGAGTCAGGCTGACAGACAGACAGGTCAACAGTGTAGATGTGAGAGGGGTCTGGGGGGCTCTTTCCCAGACCGTGCCAGTTCAGGGCCACTGGCACCTTTCCAGGCAAACCCAGAGGGATTCCCTGTCCCAGCCTGGAGCCACACAGCTGAGGGACATCTGCTGTGTAAATAAAGATTTGCAGGGCATGGTTGCCCTCGGCCGAGTGGTTTATCCCACCGTAGAGTTTTTCATGGGATCCTGACCCTGGGCTGGGTCAGGTCACAGGCTGGGGTAGCACGTATGCTGGGTGACATACCTCTCCATGTGTAGGTCTTTCTTGTTTCCCACCAGCATGATAGGAACTCTGGATACAGAGAGAGAAAAAGAGAGAAATGGAGAGCAAGACATACAGAGAAACAGACAGTTAGAGTGAAACATTCAGTCTGGAAGCAGAAGCGAGAAGAATAGAGGAGAACAGGAGAGGAACATGAACACTCTACTTACTGTATATTTCCAACCATATCCAGTAGCTTCTCATGGATGACCTTGACCACTTCAAAGCTGCATCACAGACACAATACCCATCAGTTACATGCTCTACTGGGACCCAAGAAAGAGGAGAGGAGGGGTGCAGGTGACAGACTTGTACCTCTTGTAAGATGTAACAGAGTATATTAGGATGTATCCATTGATGTCTATTGAGTAGGTCTGAGGAAATATGGAGTATTCATCCTGTAGAGAGAGACAACAACATCACTAAAGAGACTAGCGTGCGGAGAGAGAATCCACTGGGATAGACCAGCCGCAGGGTGTAACAGCGTACCTGGCCTGCTGTGTCGACCAGCTGGAGATGGTAGTCCTGCCCGTTCACGCTGATCATCTTAGTAAACGCTGGTGGGGGAAAAGGTGATCCAAATCAAATTCAATATTCTACAGGCAGGTCGGCAGGAGAGAGAGGGTGACAGACAAGAGAGAGAGGGGGAGAGAGAGAGAGTGCCAGATGGAGTGAGAGAGTGAAAGCGGGGGAGAGGGGGGAGAGAGAGGGTGCCAGACAGAGTGAGAGAGCAACAGGGAGAGAGAGAAGGTGACAGAGTGAGAGAGAGAGGAGGGGGGGGGGTGACAGACAGTGAGAAGAGAGTTAGAAAAGAGAGAGAGATAGCTGAAAGCTTCTGTCTGGCTGTACTAAGGAGCTCAGAGTCTGTCCACCCACACAACCATTAACAACATTAATGGATGTGAGAGTGTGTGTGTGTCCACATAGCTCTGCTTCAGATTCCTGCATTCAGCTACCAACAGAAAGAAGGCGTTTATCTCATTGACACATGTGCTGTCCATTCATATGTGTTCTGTACATACTCACTGTTTTCAATCGTGGGATCATAGGCATCTACAAACTGTCCTTCCACAAACTGAATGGTCAGAGAAGACTTCCCTGGCGAGAGAGTGAGAGAGAGAGAGATACATCACTGTTAGCATCTGAGCTGTTTTTCAGCACATCTCTCCACGCTTCCAGACTCCCAGAGGGTGGGAGGAAAGCCCATGGCTGGAATGGGTCACCCAGGCCGGACGTAGCGAGCGGTCCAGACTATCATTCACAGGCCGCGGACACGCTGTCGAGAGGGGAGATGCCATGACGCGTGTGCGCTCATGACGTCCTGTCCGCAGCATCAGGACCGCTCGTGCTCAGTCCGTGCTTCTAGTGTTGCTCACCTGACGGATAAACGCGTTTGTGCTAAGCTCCTCCACTTGACAGCTAGTTAAACAGCTACTTAGTGATTTAGGTAACTACAGAAGAGTAGTGATTTATTTAAAGTTGTCCCAATTGAACTAAATACGTGGAATCCCGCCCATCCTTCCTTCCCTCAAGAACAAATGTAGCCTAAGGTGACATGCTTCCACACCACACGACAGGCTGAAGCTCGTCACAGGAGTTTCACTACAAGTTGACAACAAACAGTTTAAGAACAGAAACATAGCCTCATTGATAACAGTTCGTCTTAGCTGTCTGGCTACTCTCACTACTATTGCTTGGCCATCTCATAACTGTGTGCACCTGCACTAATGTGCGACCAACGAGTGATGTGAAAGACTCGGGATGACAGATAGCTATAGATAGCATGTCCGTGTTTTTTTCAACTTACCCACAGATCTGTATCCTAGAATAGCTATCTTTCTGGATTTCGGCTGCGGCATCTTCTCCTAGTAGCTAGACCACGACATAAGGAAGCCGTTTACGATGCAGGACGCTGACCGACCGAAAAGTACAGGTTTCAAGTTCCACGTTGGGAACTACGGTTTTCGTTGACAGTTTGTATAATTATTTTTTGGGTTGATTTGTTTTAAGAAAAAATTGAACCGAAGAAGTACTCTGGATTCTCTGCGTCATTCCCCGAAGCAAACCTATCTGAATTATTCAGCAGTGTTCGTATTTGATTCGTCACGCTTTCGAAAATAGGCGGATCGCAACATTATTCCCACGCTGCCATTGGTCCAAAGATAATGACAACACGGCGTTTATTGGCTATTCGACTGTGTTAACATCCGTGATTTTCCTTTTTTATACAGCTGTGGTACCTCCAATTCTCGTGCGTAATTTCTCTTCCAGTTGTAAAATCATGTGTCTATAACATGGATCATAAGTTAATTGAGTCAGTATAGTTATTCAAAGATGGCTTTACATCAACGGGCATTGAGCAAAAATAACAGCGGACATTTATACTCGTCAAAAAGGCCTTGGCCAATCATGGTAGGCCCGGGAGCTCTGAATTGCTGGACTGGCCCTTGGATTCCCCTAAACTTTGCGTCCTTTAGAGTTGATTTATGACAGTCGGAGCCAGGTCGGTATGTATAGATCTGTATTTGTAACTTTGTTTTGTTTAATTCCATACAAGTTAAATAAAAGGCTTACAATACATCTGGCCAACATTATGCAACAAAAGTCTGTGAAACAGGATTTTTTTTTTTCAAATCATGACCGAAAAAAAACAACATGATTGTCACTTGATGTGCTTCACAAAAAAACACTCCAGGAATAAATAATCTGCAGATAATATTTACACTATGAACAGACAGTCGTGCCGGGCACCACCTAACCAGACTTCTGGCATTGGCCCTCGGTCCCTCTGTCTCACCAACACACGTGTAGTCATAGCAGCCGAACGCCATGGCGCTGACATTTCATCATTCTCATCTTTCCTTAATGCCTGATTTTCATTTACTTCAGCGTTTCTACATTTAATCTTTTACTTTTTCAAAGTTCATATCCACAAAACATCATCATAAAAAACCAGCAAGAGAGAAAACAGACATGAATGGAAAAAATAACAAACATTTTATCAACATTACGTTATATCATTGTATTCCCATGGAAACGGAAATAGGAGAAGAGAAGAGAGATGGGGGAGAGGAGAGAGGGAGGAAGGGGAGGGGAAAGAAGAGACTAGAAGATGAGGGGAAGAAGAGAGAAGGAGACAGCATTGCTCTGTACAAACAGTTGTATGTGTTAGAAGTTCTGCTGAACAAGGGACAGGGGACAAATGGGTTATCTGGGACAGTGTGTGTGCGTGTCGGAGCTATCATCATAATATACATGTTCAGATGGGGAGTCAAAAGAATTCAGGGTTCCTAACAGACATCTACACTCCTCCTCTTCCTCCTCCTCTTCCTCCACATATCCAGTTGGACAGACTCCTGTAGCAGAGGTCAGCAGGGCATCCAGGTGTCGTCCAATCACATTCAGCCGGCGGCGGAGCCTCCGTGTGAGGGTGGGGTCTCTTCAGCCCAGCTAACCAGAATTCAAGTACTCCAGTGCCACTTCATAACAGAACTTATACTGATCCTGGGAGGAGGACAAGAGAGGAAGGGTGTGTTAGAATGGCAGAAATGCGACTGTATCAGACTGTGCTTGGAGCGTGTGTTTGTGTAGCGTGTGTGTGTATCTGTGAGGGTGTTTGTCTAGCGTGTGTGTGTATCTGTGTGTGTGTGTATCTGTGTGTGTGTGCGTGTGTATCTGTGTGTGTGTATCTGTGTGTGTATCTGTGAGGGTGTGTGTATCTGTGTGTGTGTATCTGTGAGGGTGTGTGTATCTGTGTGTGTGTATCTGTAAGGGTGTGTGTATCTGTGTGTGTGTATCTGTGAGGGTGTGTGTATCTGTGTGTGTGTATCTGTAAGGGTGTTTGTATCTGTGCGTGTGTGTATCTATGAGGGTGTGTGTATCTGTGTGTGTGTGAGGTTGAGCTTCTCACCAGTAGGTCCACCATGTTGGGTTTGTTGTTCCTCAGTGTTTTGACAGCGTGGAACACGTCCACAGAGCGCTGGTGCTGCAACATCTCACACACGATGCTGATGGCACAGAAGGAGCCGCTACGCCCACCACCGTTCCTGCAGGGGGTGGGGGGTGGGGGGGGGGCAGAAGGTTAGGAGACCTATTCTGTAACTCTTGTATGTGTGCATTACTTCAAATTGGGCTGTAGATGTCGCTAAAGCTCTTCTGCTCTCCATTTAAACTTGGCGTGATACTGCCCTCTGCTGCTCATTCTGTGCTAATGCCATTTTGCTGAATCGTTAGTCCCTTGTACAGGGTATGCAGCGGCCAATGTGTCAGCCTGCTCTGCTGTCATCTGTCACCGTAGCGATCACCCCACTGTCACTAGGGCGATGGTCCTATGATTGATGACAATAAGTGGGCGGGGCCCCAGAGATGGTGACCTTTTTGAGCGTTACATTGGGTGCTGAGAGTGACACTGAAACAATGGTGACATTTTGAAGCCATGCTGGATGGTTTCGAAGTGTAGAAGACCAGAGTATGCTGCTGCGTTCTCTAGAAGTTTTATGTGTGTGGTTTTCAGTTCTCTATATGGTTTACATGTGTGTGCGATGGGTGTTGTGTTTCCAGGTGTGTGTGGTCAGGTGTGTAGGGTTTCCAGGTGTGTAGTGTTTCCAGGTGTGTGCATTCAGGTGTGTAGGGTTTCCAGGTTTGTAGTGTTTTCAGGTGTGTAGTGTTTCCAGGTGTGTAGTTTTTACAGGTGTGTAGTTTTACAGGTGTGTAGTGCTTCCAGGTGTGTAGTTTTTACATGTGTGTAATTTGTACAGGTGTGTAGGGTTTCCAGGTGTGTAGTGTTTCTAGGTGTATAGCATTTGCAGTTTTGTAGTGTTTCTAGGTGTGTAGTATTTCCAGGTATGTAGTGTTTCCAGGTGTGTAGTGTTTCCAGGTGTGCTCTTACAGGCAGTGCACCACAGTGCGTCCCTCTCCTCCATCATACTCCTCCTGCCACTTCTCCACCTGGCGGATGAGCTTGAGGAAGGAGCGCTTGGAGACTGGCGTGTCTCGGTACATGGGCCAGCCCAGGAACTGGAACTGCTGCACCATGCGGTATCCATCCTGAGGCTGGAGAGGGTTGAGAAGGGGGTTTAGGCTGGCCGCGGTGTCAGTCTGTGTGTATGTCTCTGTGTGTGTGTGTGTCTGTGTGTGTGTATGTCTCTGTGTGTGTGTGTGTGTGTCTGTGTGTGTATGTCTGTCTGTGTGTGTGTCTGTGTCTGTCTGTGTGTGTGTGTCTGTCTGTTTGTGTATGCCTGTCTGTGTGTGTATGTCTGGCTGTGTGTGTATGTGATTCGTACCCGTGCAGCGTTATAGATCCGGAATATTCTGCTGATGATGTCCTCCTCCAGATCAGCTGACACAAACTCCACCTGGATGGGGCCATGTCGATGGACTCCATTCTCTGGCCAATACTGAGGACACAACTACACAGCACGAGTATAGTTAGAGTAAGAGAATAGTAAGAGATCATTAGGACAGACAGACAGACAGATGGTGGTGTCAGAGACAGTGATGTTTCCGTGGCTACAGTCAGAATACTGAATGAAGGGTGGAGTTGCACACCAGGGGCGTGGGTGTGTGTTTCTGTGTGTGGGTGTGTGTGTTTCTGTGAGGGTGTGTGTGTGCGTAGCAGGGAGAAACTGCCACGTGCCCAGCTTTGATGTCTGGTTGTTTTGACAGGGCCTCAGGCAGGAGCATTCACAGGCTTTTTGCAACAGCATTCTCCCTCCCTTCCTTCCTCTCTCCCTTTCCTCACCCCTCTCTGTCACCCCTCCCTGCTCTCTCCTGTGTGTGTGTGTGTAGCTGTGTTACCTGTGCAGGGTCTACATCGTTGAGCATGACAATGGAGGTGCAGTGGTAGTCCAGGACCAGCCTCCAGAAGTCCTTCACCGTGTTGGGCAAAGGATGCTGGGTAACGATGAAGGCAGACGGCTGCTTGTAGCTCTGGGGGAGGAAGAGGAGGTGGAGGAAGAGGAAGAAGGACAAAAGGGTAACCGTTTACTCAGTGGAATGTGCTACTGAGAATCTTGTTTAAGCAGTTGACTAGTCTAATCTTTTCTTGTGTGCATGGTGTGTGTAGGTATAGTGTGTGTGCAGACACCTACATCCATGAGGGCAGCATTGATGTAGTTGGAGCTCTCTCCGTCGATGGTGATGAGGAAGGGCAGGCAACGGTCTGGAGGGAGGACGTCCATGCAGCGGTTCTTCTCATGGTTCCTGGGGAGCAGGGCGATGCTGCAGTCCTCCACACGCAGCGTGGGGGTCACCATGTTCAGGGTCTGGGGGAGAAAAGAGGGTTAGATCCCCGCCAAGACAGGTCCTGTCCCACACATCCTGTCCCACACATCCTGTCCCACACATCCTGTCCCACACATGCTGTCCCACATATCCTGTCCCACATATCCTGTCCCACACATCCTGTCCCACACATGCTGTCCCACATATCCTGTCCCACATATGCCTACAGTCCCACACATGCTGTCCCACACGCTGTCCCACACATCCTGTCCCACACATCCTGTCCCACACATGCTGTCCAACACATGCCTACAGTCCCACACATCCTGTCCCAGACATCCTGTCCCACGCATGTTGTCCCACACACGTACCCTGAACTCCTCCTTGATCTGGCTGGAGTTGGTCTGGGGATCCAAGCGGTTCATGTCGTAGTACACAGACCTCAGCTGATTGGCTGGAATTGTGGTGTCTCCACAAAGACACGCCTCCAAGATGGCGTCATGAATGAAGACATACTGTTCCTATTGAGGGAAATGGCAACATTCGGTCAGGTTGAAATGTTGCTCTGTCTTAACACAAACGTTGACCTCTCCCCTGTCAGTAACTGCCCCTCCTTCCTCACCCTCCTCCTCCCCAGAACTCCTCCCCTCCCTGACCTTCCCTTCATTCCAATACTGACCACCCTTCCATCCCTACTCCTCCCTCCCTAGGACTGAACCCCTCCACCCCCCAGGGTGATGTAAATCATTTATGAAGTGACATTTCAAAACCTTCTGGAGCTGTCAGGAGACCTCAGGACCGAGGGGATGGAGAGACAGAGGGAGGGGAGGGGCAGAGGAAGCGAGGGCTGGAGGGAGTGAGGGAGGGTGGGGAGGGGCAGAGGAAGCGAGGGCTGGAGGGAGGGAGGGAGGGAAAGGTATGGAGGGCTGGATGGAGGGGTAGGATGCCTCTGGTGTCCTTGGGACTGTCTGGAGGATGTCCAGTCATCCTGACTGGACCAACATCATCACCACCACTGTCATGCTGATCACGCCACCCTGACCATCTGACCAGACCCACCGCAACCACAGCTTTGGTCTCAGTGGGACTCATGACCAGAGGAGGATTAGCTCATGTTTGTTTTTAATCAGCAGTGTTCACACTGTAACAAAATGCAAACTAGAAAGTGTGTTTGTGTTTGCATATGCATTAGGATGTGTTTTCCTGAGTGTGTGCTTGTTTTAGCATGTGCATCTGATTGTGTGTGCTTGTGTCTTTTCTAAAGGCCTTCTTGTCAGTATCATTAAACATGGAATGTGTGTGTGTGTGTTTGGGTGTTGAGTTATGGATTCTGTGTGTACATGTGTTTGGGTGTTGTGTGGGGTAATATATGTGTGTTTGACATTGGTTAGTGATGGAATGTGTTAGTCCTGGAATGTGTGTGTCAGGAATTTCATATCACAGATGTGGGGATGGTGTGAGCAAGGACACAGGGCATGTGTGTGTGTGTGTGTGTGTGTGCTTACCTCTGTCTGGACCATGTTAACCCTTCGAGAGCGCAGCTCCCTCACACAGTTGTAGATGTCCACCACCCCCTCTCTCTCCGCCATGTCCAACATGATGTCAATCACTATGAAACAACCTGTACGACCAGCCCCTGCACTGAAAACACACAGAACACCCAAGGTAAACCAGAGAAAACACACAGAAAACCAGGACCTTCTAGTCTTCTACTGCACGTGTTTATACCTGCAGTGTACTAGTATACACTACTGCATGTGTGTATACCTGCAGTGTACTAGTATACACTACTGCGTGTGTGTACTGTGTGTGTGTATACCTGCAGTGTACTAGTATACACTACTGCATGTGTGTATACCTGCAGTGTACTAGCATACACTACTGCACGTGTGTACTACGTGTGTGTATACCTGCAGTGTACTACTATAGGTCCAGCGTTGGCAGGACTTTTAGTCTTCACTCTGCGTACGAAGCCCAGCAGGCCAGTGGCGTGGTAGGGAACACCATGGTCAGGCCAGCCTGTGAAGTGAAACTGACGGATCTCCCTGATCTCATGAGCTCCTCTCTGGAACAAACACACACATGTAGGATTACAGCAACATACCACAAGATTAAACAGCAGCCTTTCTAGCAATGTTGCATGTCAAAGCATGGTATGGCCAGAAAATACAATGCACCCAAAAGCAAACATCTACCTTCCTCTGTCTGTCTGTCTGTCTGTCTGTCTGTCTGTCGTTTGCTTGCTCATTATCACTTAAGTTGTTTTTTGATCAAAGTAGCTTTTTGATCTAGTTCTTTAGACAAAGTCTATCCTCAGGGGATGGATGCAGGGGGAAGGGGGGAGGGAATAAGGGAGAGAATAACAGCTGGAGGAGGACGAGCGGTGATTCACACACACACACACACACACACACACACACACACACACACACACACACACACACACACACTGAGCGCAGGGAGGACACCCGTCTAAGAGCCTTGGGTACTCATACACACACACACACACACACACACACACACACACACACACACACACACACACACACACACTATGGGGTAGAGTGATATTCACAGCTTTTAAAGCCCAAGGGGATACAGAGAAGTAGTGAGAGAATGAGACAGAGAGAAGGATTAAGAAGAGAGAGAGGGTAGCTGAGAGAGAGAGAGGGTAGCTGAGAGAGAGAGAGAGAGAGCTGAGAGAGAGAGAGGGTAACTGAGAGAGAGAGAGAGAGAGAGGGTAGCTGAGAGACAGAGAGGGGGTACCTGAGAGAGAGGGTAGCTGAGCGAGAGAGAGGGTAGCTGAGCGAGAGAGAGGGTAGCTGAGAGAGAGAGAGAGAGAGTAGCTGGAGTACTGCTATAGAAACAGGTGGTATGGTTGTCTATGAAGAGAAGACAAATGGAGTGTGTGTGCGTGTGTTCCTACCTTCTCCACAGCGAAGGTCCTGATGACGTACTCAGACAGCAGCTGTGTCTCTATCAACGTCACCTTCATGTCTCTGTAGATCTCGGTATCATCAGGCCAGTACTTACAGCACTTCACCTGCAGGGGGCAGAGCACAGGGGCGTGACACACAGGACAGGGCATGTCACTGGCCTTCTGTGGAGGGCTGGGGTGGTGGGGCAAGACAGGAGGTTTCCTTTGAGTCTGTTTCCTGTCCCTGACCTCATTACCCAGGATGCACCTGGGATCTGGGCTCATCAGGAAGAGAGGCACCTTGGGACGTGGCCCCTGAGGAGGGATTCTGGGTAATCGCCTGGCTTATCCAGCCCCTTCTCCCACTGGCAATACACACACGGACACACACTCATCCATTTCTTCCTGGATAGATATTGTATCGTCCGTGACTCATGACTCTGTCTGCTGAGGCGTTTGTCTTTATAATTGACTGTGTAATTATTTCCGTAGCTTGACTCATATTGATAATCAATACAAGCCATCTCTGCTCTTTGTGTTCACTCATAATCATATTGATTCTGATGCTAGTTTCTCTTTTTTTATTCCCTCTTTCAGTCTCCTCCCTCATCACGCTTTCCGGAGTCCTCAGGTCATCTTTCCATCTCTCTCACTTCCTGCCCATCTGTTCTTGCTTCCTCTCTCCTCTCTCTCTCTGTTTCTTCTCCTCCTTTCTTCTCACTTCTTCTCTCCGCTACTATCCAGTCCTCACCCTTTCCTTCCTCTCATCCTTTCCGATCCACCCTCCATGTCCATTTTCCCTTTTTGTCTCCTCCCCTGCTGTCTCTGTGGCAATATGGTAATTAGATGGGTTCTAATTGGTGACTTAATTGCTTTTCAATGGATGATTCCATCTTTGAGCTGTGGCTCCTCCCCCACATGCTGACAATGCTGGGGGGCATGACACACTTCCTCCTGAGAGACCAATGCACTCCTAGAGGGTGTGTGTGTGTACCAAGTGTGCAGGGCAAATCAGATTGCATCTCTGTAGTTAGCAGTGAGATCAGTGATGATACCTCTGCTATTACACGGGGGGAGGAGGAGATAGGGGAGGTGAAGAGGGGAGGAGGAGGTGTGGGAGGAGGTGGGGGAGGTGAAGGGGGAGGATTGAGACTACACACTTTATTCTAACATTTGCTAACACCAACACACACAGACACTAACACACACACACACACACATTGACAAAGGGCCAGCCTCCCCTGGAACAGATTGTTTGTAGTGAGAGGACTGGAGCAGAGACAGCAGGAAGAGGTGCACCCTGGGAGATGAAGTCCCATAGTTCATCATTGGAGGAGGGCAGAGCAGATGGTATGGCTGATAGGGCTGGGGAACATGGCACACGGGTGTGGGTGTGTTTGTGTGTGGGTGTCTATTAGCCTCTGCTTTAAAGACTAAGGGAACAGCAAGACCTGTTTCGTGTACTTACCCTGCCGACCTCCACCAGGTTGGTCACCATGACAATGGTTGCCGTGTTCTCCTGCCAGACCATCCTCCAGAAGTCATACACCGTCTCCTGCATGGGGCCTGAGGACGGAGGGCCAGAACATGTGATGGTATGTGTGTGACAGAGATCTGACCATACTGATATCATCTTGTATTTGAATGTTCAGAGAACCTATAATTAAAATGTAACATCCGCCATGTCTCTGATTGGTTTATTCAGCTTACTACATGTCTTTGATGGGTTGATTCAGCATCCTGCATATCTCTCAATTGGTTAATTCGGCATTCTGTATGTCTCTGATTGGTTCATTCAGAATTGTGCATGCCTCTGATTGGTTTATATGCAGCTTCCTGTTTCCATCCATTGTGACATGTTTAAACACTTTCACCAGCTTCAGTCTCTACCCTGAGCAAGGTGCGTGACTAGGCATTCTCTAAGTACTTTTGACACACATACAAACACACGCACACGCACTTAACACCCCCAAACTTTGATAAATTCAAGGCTCATTTAAGATTGCACAACGCAATGAAGAGGACCTGGAAGGAATTTAAAATTACTCATTTAATTCATTCAAATTAGCATTGTTTTTAATCAACTGGCAAATTCCAAAATGACTTTTGACGAGCTAATTAGCTCATGCAAATCCATGTGTGTCCTCAAGAGCTGAAACGTTCTCTAGCTCTAGCCACAGCAAATTACATCCTGGAGCAACACACACACACAAATACAAGCACACACCCATAAACACACAGACTCCCACACTCTGTCACACACTTACGCACAACGTACAGCTCCATTACTCTCCACATTCATGCGTTCACAAACCTGAACACCAGAAAACTATCGTTTGTAATTGTCCAGACAGGCTATACGAATGTAAACATGCTTGCATGCATGGATGCATGTGCCTGTTCTACCCTGTGTTGCTACCATTCAGGTGATAATAGCAGAGTCCGTCTGTATGCTCACTTTATCCCTTTTCTGAATCTCCAACAGCACCTCCACCCCCAGTATCTGCACTCCTAGCAACCCCAACCCCAGCACTCCAGCGCCCCCACCACCCCCACCCCTAATACCTCACCCACAGTACCCCACCACAACCCCAATAACCCCACCCCCAGCACCCCCACCATCCCACCCCCAATACTTCACCCCCAG
This sequence comes from Plecoglossus altivelis, assembly GCA_036571765.1. Lineage (NCBI taxonomy): Eukaryota > Metazoa > Chordata > Actinopteri > Osmeriformes > Plecoglossidae > Plecoglossus > Plecoglossus altivelis. The sequence continues at coordinate 10,079,301 of BROE01000024.1, read as the reverse complement.
TACCCCCACCCCAGTACCAGCACCCCCACCCCACCCCCAGCACCCCCAGTACCCTCAGCACCATCTTCCCTGTGTCTGCCAAGCTAAACAGTTATCAGTATTGACAGTGTTAACAGCTGCTATACAACCTGGAGTCTCACAAGACGAGTCAGGCTGGCTGTGTGTGTGTGTGTGTGCATGTCTCTGTGTGTAAGAGTGTGTGTTTGCATGTGTGTGACACGGCGTAATTGGCAGATGTGGTAAATGTCTTGCTGGTGGAGGAGGGAAGTCAGGCAGCTCCAATTAGAGTTGGAGAGAAGACCTGCTGTTGGAACCAGAGGACCAGGGACGAGCAAAGGAGGGATGAGAAAAGGAAAGATGAGGAAAGGAGGGATGAGGAAAGGTGAGATGAGGAGTAAGGGAACAGAGGAGTAGAATCCCAGCCCTGACAGGGTCCTGACTGGGTGGACAAAGACTGAGAATAAGGACAGAGCGATGGAGAGAGAAGGGAGAGACCGATAAAGAGTCTGTCTGTCTGAGTGATGGTGACAGACAGCCTCCAGCCCCAGAACAGGATCAAAGGATCTGATGCTAGTCTCAACTTGTTACAGCTGGACACACACATGCACATGCATGCATGCACATGCACGCGCGCACACACACACACACACACACACACACACAGGTGGAATTCCTTTGAAAGGTAATAGCAAACACTGGCATAACAACACGAATAACAAAAGAGAGAGAGAAATAAAGGAAAGAGAGGAGAGACAAAGAGAGGGATGGAAAGAAAGAAAGAGAGAGCAAGAAGAGGGACAAAAGATTGAGAGAAAGGAGAAACAGATACAAAGAGAGACCAAGAGAAAGGGAGAGGAAAGACATGTAGCAGAGGGGTCTCTACTCATCGCAGCATTCCCCTCACATGATTACAATACAGTAGAGTGTGTGTGTGTGTGTGTGAGTGTGTGTCTGCTCCGAGCATGTGCAGAGCAATCTCAGAGCACCGGGCCCCGGCGGGGACAAACAGGAAGCAAAACAACCAACAACCAATCAAATCTCTCCTCCCAGGATACCTCGGAGAATGATTCTCACATTCCATCTGTCAGACGCACACACGCACACACACAGAGAGAAACACACACTAATCCAATCAAGTCCCCTCCCCTTGCTAACGGGGCTGATTAATTGTTCTAAGACTTGAGCTACTTCAGCAGAACACCTGCAGGCCTACTGGGACATGGCAAGAAAGTGAGTGCGTGTGAGTGTCCTGTTCTTACCTTGGGTAGCGATGTAGTGGTTGGGTCTGTGGTACCCCTGTGGTAGAAGAGAGAGAGGCAGTGAGTCCTTGTTCTCCTGACACACAGCTACAGGTGGTCATGGTGGAGAAGAGGGGTGAGCAGCGCTGAGCAGGGGAGCAGGACTGGAAGGCTGGATGCTAACATGACATGCTGCTCACATGCACAACACAACATGTTCACCGACACACTCTGCCACTGAAGGACAGCCTGTTAGATGAGGACGTTGGTAAAGTGGTGTGTGTGTGTGTGGTTGTGTGTGCATATTGATGTCTGGGACTGGAAACTTGAGGCAGATCTGCTGACATAGTGTCTGAATCACTGTCTTATGTCAATATCCTGCTTAGAGAGAAGGGAAGAAGGGGAATAGAGAGGAGAGAGAGATACAGAGAGAGATAGGGAAGAGGGGTGAAAAGCGTGAGGGAAGAAGAGATCAAGGGTTGAGAGAAGTGACAGAATAGAGAATTACACACACACACACATTCAGAAACACACACACAGTCCTGAGCGTGCTCAAACAACACACACACATGCTCACACACACAGCAAGACACGCACACGTACTAGTCCCGTAGTTGGCGTTGATGTAGTCCGAGGTGGTCTCTCCTTCCTGAGGCTGCAGGCGCACGCGGGAGTGGTCATCTGGACAGATGAAAACAACAATAAGATAACTTCAGTGTGAGGGCTTTAGTTATCATGGGACTGGCAATGTGTGTGTCATCATATTAAGCATATGAGTAATGAATTAAACATGCAACTGATACAGAAGACTCGCGTCTGCAGCGTCTGTGTGTGTCACTGTGGCGACACTGACTCAACCTGACTGATGCAGCCCCGCCCACACCAAACATGCCCTCTAGCTCATTGGATGTCATTCTGAATAAGGTGCTGTAATTGGCCAGCTGCTCATTTGCAGAGACAAGAAGTATGGCAGCTCCAATGACAGGGGCGGGTCATTCTGTCAGGGCATAGCTGGGAGACAGCAGGGTGTGTCTGTCACTGGGTCACACCTCATTTGCATAATCACACATGTGCAATCATTAGAACTGTGTGCAAGTGTGTGTGTTGTACTGGTTTGTTTGTACATACACGCAATGATGTTTCCATAGCGATTCTTCATCCTGTTTTCATCCTTCTTGGCTGAGTCCCATGGAGCGGACTGACCCTCAAAAAAACTCTGGGGGGGGAGAGAGAGACAGAGAGAAAGAGAGAGAGACAGAGAGAGAGAAAGAGAAAGAGAAAGAGGGAGAGGGAGAGGGAGAGAGACAAAGCGAAAGAGAGGAGAGAGAGAGAGAGAGAGGGAGGGAGGGAGAGAAAGAGAGAGCGAGAGAGTGAGTGAGAGAGAGAGCGAGAGAGAGACAGACAGACAGACAGACAGACAAAGAGAGGTAGACAGTAAGATCTTGTGAAATTGTTTCAAGAGAACTTTTATAACTGTTCAGGAGTTTGAAGAGATGGACTGAGCTTGACAAGCATCACCACCATTATTTTCATCATCATTATCATCATCTTTATCATAAGAATGTTGATCAGCTCAAAGCAGGAGACCTGGAGTAGAGAGTAAGTAAACTAAATATCCCCCTCTTTTACACACACACACAACACACACACACACACACACACACACACACACACACACACACACACACACACACACACACACACACACACACACACACACACACACACACACAACCCCCCTCTACACTGACAGAAAAAAAAAGTCCTCTGAAGCATCAGCCTCCAGAGAACTAGAACTACCACAAGATGAAATAAAACACATCCAACACACACACACATGCACACGCACAGCCACCAGCTTGATCAAACCGCTGTTCAGAACAGCGAGAGCCTCATGCATAATGCATTCTGGGTGTTTGAGTTTTGCCATTCTGATCTTGCCCCGCCACACAATTAGGACTAATTATGAAAATAAACCTCTGAGTTGGATATCTCAGCTGTCTGAAAATACTGCTCTGAGACTCTGCTCTCTTTTCTCCTCTTCTCTCGCCCCTTTCCTTTCCTCTCCTCTCGTCTCCTCCCCTCCTCTCCTCCCCTCCTCCTCTCGTCTCCTCCACCTCTCTCCCTCCTCTCTTAACTCCTATCCACTCCTTCTCCCTCCTCCTCTCTCCTCCCTCCTCGCTCTCGCTCTCCTCCCGCTCTCTCCTCCCTCCTCTCTTATCTCCCTCTCTTAACTCCTATCCACTCCTCCCCTCCTCTCCTCCCCTCCTCCTCTCCTCTCCTCCTCTCTTCTCCTCCCCTTTCAACTCCTCTCCTCCCCTCCTCTCTTCTCCCCCTCTCTTAACTCCTATCCTCTCCTCCTCAACTCCTCTCCTCCCCTCCTTCCTTCTCCTCCCCTTTCAATCCCCTCCTCTCCTATCCTCCTCTCCTTTCCTCCTCTTGTCTCCTCTCCAAGCTTGTCAGAAAGAGGTGAACCAGAGATAGATCATAATGATATATTGTTATCCAGAGCTGGTATGTCTGTCTGTCTGTCTGTCTTTCTGTACTGCACTCTTTACTCTCTCTCTCCACCTTTCTCCTCTCTCCCTTTGCTTCTCTCTCTCTGCTTTCCATCCCAGTCGACACAGACAATTGATCTGATTAGTCCTGATTGCTAGTAGTGGAGTCTCTTTAACTCAGGAAGCCGTAGCTCTCTCCCTCTCATCCCCTCCATTTCCCTGCCCCTCTCCCTCCCCCCTGCTCCTCTCCGTGTCCGTGTGAATGTGAGGAGGGTGAGGCCAGTTATGATAGCGTGAGTGGGGAGTTGAGGCCAGGCTCTTCAGACCTGATGGAGGTCAGAGAGCCGGTGACGATGCAAGTGTGAGTATCTGTGTGTGTGCAGGGGGGGGAGGATATAGAGAAATCCCTTCTAGTATAATAAGTTCTGACACTATTCTTACCGTTTTATCTCCCCCCCCTCTCCCTCCCCCAACTTTAGTGTTTTAAGGCAGCCAGTTGGCTCTTCATCTCAGTCTTTCAGACAGATGTCCTTTTTATGTCGAGGAAAGACAGCTACAAAGAGAGAGTTAGACGTAGAAAGAGGGAAAAGAGAGAGATGAGAAAGAGAAGGGAGGAGAGAGGGAGGGACGGAGAGAGACAGAGAGACAGAGAGAGAGAGAGGGAGAGAGAGAGACAGAAAGAGAGAGACAGAGAGAGAGCGATGACAGGATGGTACTAAGCGTTTGAGACAGCCGTCAGAGCAGCAGGGTAGGATAAGAGGGTGTCAAGAAGAACCCTGTCAGAACTGTCTGGCTGGGACCAGCCTGCAACCAGGCAGCAAAACACCAGACAAAAGCAGCACTCCCAGAAAATGGTTCAGATGATGGACTCTGAGAGGGAAGGGATATCTCTGCACTCTCCTGTAATGAACTAGGTGAGAGTTAAGGACAGAGAGCAGGAGTACAGAGGAGGGAAAGATGAAGACGGGGCAGGAGAGCAGGGAGAGAGAGAGAGGGAGAGAGACAGAGAGGGGAGAAAGAGAGAGACCGATGTCAGAAAAAGAGAGGAGGCAAGACTGAGGAGGACAGGGCAGGACAGAGGGAAAGAGAGAGAGAGGGAGAGAGACAGAGAGGGGAGAAAGAGAGAGAGACAGAGGTGAGAAAGAGAGAGGAGGCAAGACTGAGGAGGACAGGGCAGGACAGAGGGAAAGAGAGAGAGAGGGAGAGAAACAGAGAGGGGAGAAAGAGAGAGACAGAGGCAAGAAAGAGAGAGGAGGCAAGACTGAGGACAGGGCAGGAGACAGGAGCAAAGACGGCAGCTAGGTTGGGTGGTGTATTATTGACATAGAGACAGGCTGTTAGGAGACAGCCATGGTTGGTGCTGAGAGGATGCCTCAGGCTGCCTCAGTGTCCCTCAGCACTTCCTCTCAGTAACATCCTGAATTGCTATAGGCTGGATCCTGCACTTCCTCTCAGTAACATCCTACATTGCTATAGGCTGGATCCTGCACTTCCTGCCAGTAACATCCGGCATGGCTATAGGCAGGCTCCTGCACTTCCTGCCAGTAAGCTCTAACAGGATTTGGAGAACTACATTCCATAAGCCTGATCATTTCAAGCCCGTTTGTTCATAGAATTATGCAGATGATCAAGTAATTATTACTAACACGCACACATGCACACACTGCTCTCATCACAAAGACAAAGGTCTAATCAGAAGTCCAATAGACCTCATTTTCATTCCTCTTGTCTGTTCTTTCCCTCTGCTTCTCTGCATTCTCGTGCGTCATTATGATTTGCTCTTCATCACTGCAGGGATCTATCATGGGGTCCTACTGTGAGGGTTGGACTTGGTGTTCTACAGTTAGGGTTCTACATTAGTTCTAGTAAGGGATCTACTGCAAATCTTCCACAAACAACAGATCTAAAGACTAGGAGAAACATCTGAGAGGGAGACCAAGAAGGCTTCTTACCTCGTTAATCTGTCCAGAGTTACATTATGGATTAACAAGAAGCATGGATCAGGGAGAGATTAGAGATTAGAGAGGTGAGATAGGCGATGGACTAGTCATGTCTGACAAAGAGCATTGATCTACAGTTAACAGTTACACAGAAAGACTGGGATGAGGATGAATTATCGAAGGCCACAACCTGGAGAGCAGTGTCTGGGACTGTGACAATGTGTGTGGATGAAAGAGAGAACATGTGGAAGTATGTGAGAGGTCTGGCTGTGTGTCTGACTGCAGTGCAGCTAACTAGGCCCTAAGTGTTTATCTATAATGAATATCACCCTGAGGCCACCCCTGCCCTTCCCCCTGCCACCCCCCTACCCCCCTCCCAGCCCCCCTCCCATCCACCAAACAGTCTCACCAGAGTCTACATTATTGATCTCTGCTGAAATAGCCGGGGGGAGAGTTGGGGGTGAGGAAAGGAAGAAGGTAGTGAAGAGGGGAGGAAGGAGGTGAGGGGGTAAGGAAGGACGTGAGGGGGTGAGGAAGGAGGGGAGGAGGATAATAAACAGACACTGGGAACAGCAGGTTAACCCCTGCGAAAGAGGGTAGGGACACACAAAGGCACACACACAAACACACTGAAACCACACACCCATGCACACAGACAGACACGGATGCGAAGGAACAGTTGCTAGCTTAAATGGGAGAGATCTGTAGACAAACAAATTCTTGTTGGCTTTGTCAGTTTGCTAAACACTCACCAACTGTCTCTCTCTCTACTCTCCCGTTCTTTACTTCAGTGCCTCGCTCTCTCTCTTTTACTCTGAGAGTGTGAGTGTGTATGCAAGTGTGTGTCTGGAAGTTTTTTTTTAGCTCTAACATGCTAATTTTCCCACCAGGCTGGACTAGGGTTGCTAGGTAGCTAAATGCCGTTGCCCACAGTAGTGTCAAAACACACACATGCGCGCACACACACACACAGAAACAGTGACCGTGTGTGTGTACTGGGAGTATGAACAGAGTGTGTTATGAAGGAGACAAGTGTTCCAGATCCAAGCAGAACATGCACAAAGCGTGAGTGTGTGTGAAGGTGAGTGTGTGTGTGAAGGTGAGTGTGTGTGTGAAGGTGAGTGTGTGTGTGAAGGCGAGTGTGTGGGTGAGGGTGAGTGTGTGTGTGAAGGCGAGTGTGTGTGTGAGTGTGTCTGTGAGGGTGAGTGTGTGTGTGAGGGTGAGTGTGTGTGTGAGGGTGAGTGTGCGTGTGAACGTGAGTGTGTGCGTCCTACCTCGTACTCCTCCTTGAAGCCGTAGCCCTCAGCACACTTCATCTGCGTGATGTGCTGCAGCAGGTCAGCCACCCGGATGGCAGGGTGGAGCTGGCCTGTCTGGTATGGCACCTCCCCTGCCTCCCGCTTCTTATAACTGTGGCTCTGGACCAGGCTGCTGGTGTCACTAGTCATGGTGTGGTTCTCGTCTGGGAGTGGGACAGGGATGCGTACACAGGCGCGACACACACACACACACACACAGAAACACGCACAGAGACACACACACACAGAGACAAACAAGCAGAGGTCAGTGTTGGAGTGTACCCCCCACCCCTCCCCTCCACCCCCCAGCCAGACAGTCAACACAGTGATGGATGGCCAAAAGGTCACAAGGTCATGACGTGAGAGAATGAGAGACCAGGAGAGAGGGTCACCTGTACACACATCAACACACACACACACACACCAGGCTGGACCACATGGAGAACACAACCATGAGCTGCGCAACCACACCCTGGTCAAACACCATCGGTACTTGGGGTGCATTTTATTTGGTTCACCTGCAACAGTTAGACCAATTCAAGAGCCCCAGGAGAACTAACTGTGAGATAGGAATCAAACAGCCGCGATCCTCTCAGGTACCTGCAGGTGTCTGACCTGGGTCTGGAGCAGAGTGTTACCATAGCGATGGGGGAGGGTGGAGCACTGTGTGTAGTTCTAGTGACGCTACCATAGATAGCCCTCAGTCCTCACACACTAACTCAACCAAAAGAAACTCGCTATCCACACAATGCAACCAATGACTGGATGAGGAAGCACGGATGACAAATGGAGCCTGATGGAGATTGGTGCACATCCAGGTGAGACAACCAATCAGGCGCTATGACACAGTGAAACCTGAATGGGCACCGGTGGATGGAGGGGGGGAGCGTGTGTGTGATGCCACACAGCCCACAGACTGATGAGGTAGTACACACGTTTTCACAGAGGAGAGTCACAGCGCCATGCCAGGTAATGGCTGCCTGAGTGGGGGGTGAGAGGGGGAGAGAAGAGGAGGAGGAGGAGGAGTGGGGGCACAGGGCGCATGCATGATGTCACACAACACAGACAGGAGGAAGGGGGGCAGGGGACACCCCCTCCCCCTGCAAGACACACACACCCACGCACACACACAAACACATTCACTCAGACACAAACGCCACACACTCTCTTCCTCCCCTGGAGCAGAGCAAGGTGAGCTGGCAACTTACCATTAATAGGCACTTTATTAGAGGTACATAAGGGTGTGGTGAAGAGAGGGAGAAGAGAAAGGAGACAGGGTGTCAGCAACATGAACCTTTAGCACCTGTACAGTCTTATGGTTTCTAGCTGGGCAAGGCACCAGCAAATAGCCTGCTCCCAGATCCCATGGCTAACCAGCCAATAGCCTGGTCCCAAATCCAATGCCTGACCCACATTTGGCCTCCTCCCATGTCTTAGTCTACCCAGCATTTAGCCTGGTTCCAAATCTGGTTTCAGTCCAACGGTTTGCCTGTCCAGACTTCCTCTCAATGTTGGGCACCCATTTGTGGTTCCGGTGGGGTTTGGCCGAATCTGAGTAATAGCTGACATGTAAGCTGACATTCCAGCCTACCGCTACCTCTCCCTGCTCTGCTCTGACTCTTTATATGGGAGAGTGTGTGTGCGTCTTAATTACTGAGAGTGTACATTCAAATGGGGAAACTGAAGTTCGGTGAGTTAAGGCAATAGTCTGCTTGGCTTGTTTGTGTTTTGTGTGTGTGTGTTTATGTGTGTGTTTTGTGTGTGAGTGTGTGTGTGTGCGTCCTGGTCCCCCGGTCTACAGTGTCCATGCATGGAGCAGCCTTTGGTCAGACACACGTGACGTCACACGCACGGCACGAGATGTGATGATATGGAGTGAAGCCCACCTCAGCTCCCAAAACAACAACTCTGGACTAGTTAAAAAGAGAAAACAACCTTCTGCTAGTAAACAAAACAAACAACCAGGCCTGGACATGTAAAGTTAGACAAAGCAAGCCTGGCCTAGTAAACAAAACAAACAACCAGCCTGGACTAGTAAACAGAGTAAACAACCCTTGACAGTTGAACAGAAAAGAAGCAGGCAGGCAGGTATGGATGGAAGCTGGCATCAGGATCACTCCCTGCTCTCTCTCTCTCTCTCTCTCTCCCTGACGCTCTCTCACTCCCTCTCTCTGCCCCTCTCTCTCTCTCTCTCTCTCTCTCTCTCTCTGTGTAACAGTGTCGTGGTGTAGGAGGAACAGGAGTGTTGTCTCACCCAAGATGGCGGTTGGCACAAAGGGATCTGGCCACGCCCCCGAGCAGCATGGAGGAAGGGTTAAAGAAGACAGAGAAGTGGTGAGAGCGCTGACACACCCCCTCCGCCTCCCCCCCCCACACACACACAGAAGCAACCTGCTGTAACACACACATCACTGCCCAGCAGAGGTGAGTTCAACAATCAGTCATTAGAGGATTAGGCAGAGGGCTTCATCAGCTAGCTCTCATAGTAGTGCAACTTAGATGCTTCCCCCCAGCGTAGCTGTACAAACACAGAGACAAGTACAGGTGTGTGCGTGTGTATGTGCATGTGCACGTGCTTTCCAGGTTCCTCTGAAGGCCTAGAGGAGGAGAATAGGGTGCTGAGGCCATAGAACAAGCATGACATACACAGTAGTGGTACAAGGAGGCCTCTAACAGACAGAGAGGACCCAGGCCTCCCACACAGCTCCCTGGGCTGGGACTGGCCAGACTGTGGTCAGAGCAGGGCAGGTGATAGAATAGAGAATAGGTAGGGTATATTACCCGGGTAGTAGGGGTGATAAAATAGAGAATAGGTAGGGTATATTACCTGGGTAGTAGGGGTGATAGAATAGAGAATAGGTAGGGTATATTACCTGGGTAGTAGGGGTGATAGAATAGAGAACAGGTAGGGTATATTACCTGGGTAGTAGGGGGAGAATAGAGAATAGGTAGGGTATATTACCTGGGTAGTAGGGGTGATAGAATAGAGAATAGGTAGGGTATATTACCTGGGTAGTAGGGGTGATAAAATAGAGATAGGTAGGGTATATTACCTGGGTAGTAGGGGTGATAGAATAGAGAATAGGTAGGGTATATTACCTGGGTAGTAGGGGTGATAGAATAGAGAATAGGTAGGGTATATTACCTGGGTAGTAGGGGTGATAGAATAGAGAATAGGTAGGGTATATTACCTGGGTAGTAGGGGGGAGAATAGAGAATAGGTAGGGTATATTACCTGGGTAGTAGGGGTGATAGAATAGAGAATAGGTAGGGTATATTAACTAGGGAGTGGGAGGGGTAGATAAAGAATAGGTAGGGCATATTACCCGGGTAGTAGGGGTGATAGAATAGAGAATAGGTAGGGTATATTACCTGGGTAGTAGGGGTGGTAGAATAGAGAATAGGTAGGGTATATTACCTGGGTAGTAGGAGTTGGGCACAGAGGTGCTGATGGTGTTAGTCTTCATGGTGAATGACGAGGGGGAGGAGACAGCTTTAAAGAGGGAGAACAGGAGAAAAGAAGAGATACAAAGAGAGAGATAAGAGAGAGTTACTTAATTACAGTAGAAAAGACATGTCATGCAGTTGCTGCTTATGTAACTCATCCACAGAGACACTACAGAGGGGCGAGAGGGACCAAGGACAGAATGCTTGAGAGAAACTCAGAGAGAGAGAGTCTCAGAGAGGGAGGTTACAGACTCAGAGCAGCAGGCCTCCAGCTCCTTAGTCCTCCTTTCCTCCTCCCTCCTCCTCCTCAAGCTGCCCCACAGCAAGGCCAGGCCCTGCAGGCCCTGTGACAGTGTCAGGCTGGAGGTGAGACGGCCACCACACTCATACTGCCAAGAGACACATCTGACACATCCTTCTCTGCAGCCTGTCTGCCTTCCTGGTTCATGTCAGTCAGTCAGTCAGTCAGTCAGTCAGTCAGTCAGTCTGTCTGTCTGTCTGTCTGTCTGTCTGTCTGTCTGTCTGTCTGTCTGTCTGTCTGTGGCATTCCAGTCTGCAGCAGCGGTCTCTGTCAGGCACTGTGGATGGGGATAGGGAGCAGGGCGGTAGACCTGCCTGTCACTCAGAGCTGCGGTGGCAGACAAACTGAGAAGGTCACCAGTGAGTATGTGTGACGGGGGCGAGGAGAAGGTTCAGGAAGGTGAGGGCTGTTAGAAAAGTATGTTTATTTATTTATACTGACAGGGAGGGGGAGGAGGAGGGGGGAGGAAGGGGGAGACGAGGACAGGATCCATCTGCAGGGTGACACACCTGTCCTTCTCCACAGAAGGGCCTCTCCTATTCCTTCCTTTTCTCTCTCTCATGCTGCCATATCAATGAGATGTTGCAATATAATTTTGATCCTGTAGTCTGTCTCTCTCTCTCTGCCTCTCTCTTTCTTGCTCGCTAGCTCTGCATCTCTCTGTCTCTCTCCGTCTCTCTCCGTCTCTCTCCGTCTCTCTTCGTCTCTCTCCGTCTCTCTCCGTCTCTCTCCGTCTCTCGTTGTCTCTCTCTGTCTCTCGCTTGCCCTGTCCTTCTGTCCTCCAAACTGGAGGTGCCTTGAAAGATGAAGTCATGAAAGAACCAGAGAACCAGATCCCCCATATGGGCGTTTGGGGGCTGGGGTGATAAGCCCCTGAAGGGGGTACCTGGAGGGGCAGATGGCAGCCTCCAAAAGATGCTGACTAGAGTTAGGGGTGGGAGGGGGGAGTGGGCTGGGGAGTAGGCTGGGGCAGTTGTTGTGCAGGTGAGTATGTGTTGGGGAAGGGAGCCAATGCACAAAAGATCGCCTTTTATGAATGGTGTGAAGTTCATTTAATTAATTATTTATTTCCAGAATCCACTGACCTCTTCTCACAGGATAACATATACCTGGAGATATGAGCATTTAGCTCATATGTATATAACTATACTTAGCTTCACTGTATATAACAGTATTTATGTTTACCCTGCCTGTGTGTGTGTGTATGTGTGCGTGTGTGTATTGATGTTGCATGTCTCAGTACCAGACAGATTAGTGGGATTCCAGGTCTCAGAGGAAACCCTGACATTGATAATGCCAGATTACATCCAGATTACCACACACACACACCAACACACACACCAACACACACACGCACACACACAAACACACACACACTCCATCCCTGAGAACCTACTGCGTCCGTTGAGAGTGTGGCTGTGTGTGTCCATGAAGGAGACCGCCTCATCACAGTTGGTGCCCTGCTCCGTGTAGCTCTTGTCCAGGGAGTTCACCATCAGAGTCATCTCCTGTCTGGTGCTACTGAGGGTCTCCTTACGCTTCTTAGCCAGCTTCCTGTTTCACACACACACACGCACGCACATGCACATGCACACACACCCACACACAGGAGATAAACAGTGTTTGAGTCATATGATCTCCAGAGAAAGAGGATGACTTACCTATGTAACTAGACCATACATATACATACACAGACTATCCATTCTCTAGCCTGCTATAGTGGTTCTATCACACTCCACGAGATAGCCAGGACACTGCCCTCAATGGGAACCAGACAGACAGACAGGCAGACAGGCAGACAGGCAGGCAGGCAGACAGACAGGCAGGCAGGCAGGCAGGCAGGCAGGCAGGCAGGCAGGCAGGCAGGCAGGCAGGCAGGCAGCTGTAACACCTGCTTATTGTGGTACAGAGACTGCTTCCTCATTCAGGCTGTACATTTCACTGCCATGTTCTGTTATGCATCACACACACACGGGCACACACACACGCAGGGACAGTTCCGCACTGAAGGAGATTCCTGGTGACAAGGGCGGACAACCATTCAGGAACATTCTTCATCCTTCTCTCCTTCCCTCCCTCCATCTCTCCCTTCATCTCTCATTTCTCCATCTCTCCCTCCATCCTCTACTGCTCTCCATTCTTACCACTAATGTTCCCTCATGGGATCCCCTGTCGTCTGCAAGGGCAACACACACACAAACACATACACACACACTGAGACAGCAGTTGAGTTGACCGACAGCTTAGATGCTCATGGGAGGGCTATAGCCTGCAGCCAGCTGGAGGGCTGTAGGGGGACATGGGGCCATGTCCCCTACAGCAGGCCTACTGGCCTCCCCAAATGGGAGAGCCCAATTCGGGCAGGCCAGCTCAGCCGCGTCCCCCGTTTTCCCTGGAGCTGGAGAGTCAGACAGGAATAAGGGCTTATGCAATGGAGGACAATAGTAGAGGACTAAATAGTGCAGTGTGTGGTCAGTCTGTCCCTCTGAAACAGAGTTTCATCACAGCAGCTTCTCTCTCTCTCTCTCTCTCTCTCTCTCTCTCTCTACCTTTCCATCTCTCCCTATCTCTCTCTCCTTTCCAATCTTTCTCCATCTCAGTCTCTCTCAGCATCCGTCCCTCCGCTCTCTCTCTTTACGAGCTCTTTAGAAGCTCTCCAATGGCCCTTTTTCTACTCTGCAGCTGCACTGGGTGCGCCTGAGTGTGTGTGTGTGTTAGTGTGTTTGTTTCAGTGTGGGTGAGCAAAAGTGAGTGTGTGTAAGTTTGTGTGTGTGTAAAAAAGAAAATTCATGCATATAGTGAATGGCAGATTTATTATCTGCACCTTTTAATCATGTGTGTGTATGTGTGTGTGCTGGTGCCCAGCTGGCAACAGAAGAACCTCTCCTCCTCTCCTGTCCTCTCCTCCCCTCTCCTGTCCTCTCCTCCCCTCTCCCCCCCCTCCCTGTGTGTGTGCCTGTGCTCTGCTAGCTTGACAGAGGGGGTCAGTCCCTCTAACTGTCAACTACTGGGGGAGCTCTCCCAGCAGCCAGTGTGTCTTTAGCGCAGCCAGAGAGCAGTCAGAGCGCAGCCTGGCAGGACACAGCCATCCTCTGCATGACCCCCCCCCACACACACACACACTCCACACACCCTGACCGGCGCAACTTACGTCTGAACGGAAAGATAGATCTCAACCCCCCTTCTGTCTCACTCTCTCTGCTTGTCTATCAAACCTCTGTGTTGGATGGACAGCCAGGTCACTCTAATGGAGCCCTCCCCACCCTCCATCTCTAAATACCCTGCTAAACAACCCACCTGCCCCCCCATCCTGCGCTAAGTGCTCTAAAGGAAGCAGCACTGCCCAAACAGACCCTGTCTGCCCATCTCAACATTAAACATAAATAAGAGAATCATCTCCCTCCTCCTCCTCCCCCACCTCCTCCTCAAGGTCACAGGCAATCTGGCTTTTTACAAATGGAAAAAAGCGAAAATGCACGGTCTCTTTCTCCATCTCTCCATCTCTCTGTGTGCTAGCCCCAGGGCTTGTACTGATGCAAGGCACATTCTGCTGGAGTCTTTCTGCTCCACTCTGCTCTGCTCTCCCCTGATAACACACACGCACCGCACCTCTCACACACTCCTGTCCACTCCTCTCTCTATCTGGCAGTGTGTGAGTATACATGTGTGTGTGTATGTAAGAGAGCGTGTGTGTGTGCGTGAGTGTGTGTGTGAGAGAGAGAATATGTGAGAGTGTGTGTGTGTGCTATGACAGGGCAGCTGACCTTGTCCCTCTGGTAAGAGAGCTGACACTGTGCTACTCTGACTGATGGCTCCTCCCTCCTCCTTGTGCCGGGTTTACATTCAAGTACGTCTACATCTACGCCTGTAGCTGTGTGTGTGTGTGTGAGCGTGTGTGAGCGTGTGAGTGTGTGAGCGTGTGTGTGTGTGAGCGTGTGTGTGTGTGAGCGTGTGTGTGTGAGCGTGTGTGTGTGAGCGTTCTCTGTGCTGCTGCTGGCGTTAAGCTGAGTCCTCTCGGTGGTTTGGGGCAGCAGACGCGGCTGGTCGTCTTCATGTGACAGTAACCACATTTACGAGGCCCATTAAGCTGACAGGCCCAGACAAGATGAGCCAGGGCTGTACAGAACACAGCAGCCCCTATTGGCTGTGTTGGCCTTCTTAAATTAGGCCGTATCTCAAGATGATGTTAATTTATATCCTCAATTAATAAAATCTGATTTACTACAAGGGGATTTCCATGGTAATGACATTCCAGAAGACACAATCTCCTGCTGTACTCGCCACGCGCGCACACACAAACACAAACTAAACGGACACACACACGCACACTGGTGTGTGCGCATTTTGCTTTACAATTTACAGCCAGTTGTCATTGGCTAAATCTGCATTTGTCTCAATTCAGCCTCCAAGGCAGCAAGAAGATTCCTCCCGTGTGAATGCATGCCTGCACACAAACACTGGGACTGGGTACTACAGCGACTAAGTGTCTGTGAGTGTCTGCAGAGAGAGTCTAGGCGGAGGAGATTTTCTCCAGTCAGGGGACAGATTGAATGTTCAGACTCCACTTAGCACAGCGTTAGGTACCTAAGGGTGTTAGGAGGGGGGGTACTGTCCAGTCTTCCATCTCTACAGTACACACCACTGCTTCACTCCAGCCTGGCACAGCGTGAACCCTAAACGCTGCATAACAAAACAAGTGCCGCCGAAGCACCTAGCTTACAGGCGTCTGCCAGCTAACGAACAGCACTGCGGGAGGAAACCCATCAATCTACTGCTCTGTTGGTGCCCGCTGGCCCCTCCCACATGACACCTGCCGCCCCGTCAGTCCTGAGCGAGGGCTGGAGCGCCACGTGGAGCGGAGGGAGAGGAGGAGAGGAAGCCTGACAGTTTAACTGCTCCTCACATTTGTTTACTCTGAAAGCAGCAGTTAATGCAGCTTGTCAACTCCAGCGGGTGACTGAGAAGAGGAGAAGCAGCAGACGGGGAGGAGGAGAGGAGAAAGAGGAGGGAAGATGAGGAGAAAGAGGAGGGAAGATGAGGAGAAAGAGGAGGGAAGATGAGGAGAAAGAGGAGGGAAGGTGAGTAGGAGGAGCAGGGAAGATGAGGAGGAAGAGGAGGGAAGATAAGGAGGAAGAGGAGGGAAGGTGAGGAGAAAGAGGAGGGAAGGTGAGGAGAAAGAGGAGGGAAGGTGAGGAGAAAGAGGAGGGAAGATGAGTAGGAGGAGCAGGGAAGATGAGGAGGAAGAGGAGGGAAGATAAGGAGGAAGAGCAGGGAAGATGAGGAGAAAGAGGAGGGAAAATAAGGAGCAAGAGGAGGGAAGATGAGGAGGAAGAGCAGGGAAGATGAGGAGGAAGAGCAGGGAAGATGAGGAGGAAGAGCAGGGAAGATGAGGAAGAGGAGGGGGGAAGATGAGGAGGAGAGGATAAGGAGTAGGGGAGATGAGGTGGAGAAGAGAAGGAGGAGGGAAGTGAAGGTGAAAAGATGAGGAGAGAAGGGCAAGAGAAGTAGACAGAGAGAGGGCAAGAGATGGATAGAAAGATAAGGAACAGCAGGAGAGAGTGGGAGACAAGAAAAAAAGAGAGCTAAAGTGAAGGAGGAAAGAGGATGGTAGAGAGAGAGAGAGAGAGCAGGTCTGTAATAGTGTCTATTAAGAAGCTGCAGCTCCTCTCGTTTATTATGTCATTTATACACTTTCACTTACTCCTCCTCTCTCTGTCTCATCCCTTTCTCCCTCCCTCCCTCCTTTAATACGGAGACCTAATCTCTGTTTAATGGTCTGTAGAGTAGCGAAGAGAGGAGCGGAGAGAGAGCGAGGGGAGAGCAGAGACAGGGCCCTCTCCTCTTTCCTGTTTGGTGGTAAATGTCAGCTTCAGGTTGGTCTGAGGAAGAAAATGGAACCTAAATGTGAAACTGCTTTTCACAGCCGTCCAATCAGAGGACAAATGTCAGAGTGACAGGGGGGATGTTGCCGGGGGGGATGGATCGATGAGTGTGTGACTGGTGTCACCTGAGGAGGAAGGGGAAGAGAAGAGTGAGAAAGAGAAAAGAGATGGGAAGAAAGAGCAAGCGAGCGGTGGGAGGAATGAAGAGAAAGGGAAACAGATAATGGAGGAGAGAGGGGAGGAGGAGAGAGGGAAGGAGGAGAGAGGGAAGGAGGAGAGAGGGGAGGATGAGAGAGGGAAGGAGGAGAGGGAGTGCAGAAGCCTCTCGCTGAGCGAGGGAGGCAGTGGAGCGAGGGATGACAAACGACAGATTGTCTCCACTTTGTGACAGCGAGGCCGTCATCAATCCTAACAGGAAGTAGCGGCGTGCTGTGCATCCCAGGGAGAGGGAGGGTACAGGTGTGTGTGTGTGTGTGTGTGAAAAAGTGCAAGAGTTAGAGTGAGAAACAGAGGAAAGAGGCACAGAGGGAAACCGAGAAGGAGAGAGAGTTGTAGATGAGAGAGAGTTTGTGATGGACTGGTGACAGTTTGGTTGGCATACACATACACGTCCACACACACACACTCACTCACTTCCACACACAGACACGCACTCCCACACACACACACTTACACGTGCACACGCACGAGCGTGCAAACAGAGCAGAAACAGAAAGGACAGGAGCTCACTCTGATCCTGCTGTGTCGTCCCCCTCTCTCCCCCTCTCTCCCCCTCTCTACCCCTCCGCCCCCCTCACATTCATTGCTCCCTCCATCCCTGTATCGCTCCATGCATACCTAATGTCACCATCGGTCACACTCCCAATGGACCACAATTGCTTTCTCTCTCTCTCTTTTCAGTCCATCCCTCCTAATGGTAGAGATTTTTTCCATCTGCGTTCCGTCTGTGTTCATGTGTGAATGTTGGGTCCATCTGCAGCTGTTTAGACGTTACCTCTGGACCTGAGAATGGAGCTGCTACCATGACAGGCTTTTAAAAAGAGAAAAGTTTCCTGTTTTTCACAAACACATAAATAAAAGCCTTTAGAGTGTGTGTGCGTGTGTGTCTGTGTGTGTGTCTCTGTCTGTGTGTCTGTGTGTGTGTCCTGCATCTCTAAAATAGCAAGCAGCAGGAGATGATGTGCCCCCAGGCTAGTCACTCTGCCCACCTCTCTACCTCCACCTCTCTCCCTCTGCCTCTCTACCCTCGCCTCTCTCTCTCCGCCTCTGTCCCTCCAACTCTGTCCCTCAGCCTCACTACCTCAGCCTCTACCTCCACCTCAGCCTCTCTACCTCCGCCTCTCTCCCTCCACCTGTCTACCTCTGCCTCTCCCCCTCCACCTCTCTACCTCCATCTCTCTACCTCCACCTCTCTCCCTACGCCTCTTCCTCAGCCTCTACCTCTCCACCTCTGCCTCTCTACCTCAGCCTCTCTGCCACAGCCTCTCAGCCTCAGCCTCTCTACCTCCAATTCTCTACCTCCGCCTCTACCCCTCTACCTCTGCCTCTCCGCCTCTCCGCCTCTACCCATTTACCTCCGCCTCTCTACCTCCGCCTCTCTCCCTCCGCCTCTCTACCTCTATCAGGACCATTTAACACAATGAAGCAGACTTTCCATCTGTCTACAGCCACAGGCTCTAGCTGTCCAGATACAGAGACAGAGACAGAGACAGAGAGACAGACAGGCAGAGACACAGGGAGACAGAAAGAGAGACAGGCAGGGAGACAGACAGTGAAACAGACACATGGAAAAAGACAGACAGAGAGCTAACCAATACCACTGACAGTATGGAGTAGGAGCTGAGATCAGGGTTCTGGGGTGCAGAGTGTATGGAGAGTGTGTTTCCCATCCTGGGAGCAGAGTGGTAGAGGAGACCAGAGATGACAGCCAGGAGATAATTGCTCACTGAGCGTTTTATCCTCCTGGATCTATAATTCATGAATAGCTGGTGTGTTTAACACGACTCTATAATTCATCATGTTACCATAGAACACGCCGTGTCTTCAGCTTGGACACGCTCATTCGGATGAAAGCTCTCGCCATCTTTATTCAATAGGAGAGAAATCTGCAAGAGTGTGTGTGTGTCTTATGATGAAATCTATTGTTGTGTTGAACATAGCACAGAGTACTAAGTCAGTCTAATAGCTGTTGACTTTAGCCAAACCTACAGTACTGCAGAAGCCTGTGTGTGTCTTCAGAGTAGGAGGCTATCTATTTGTATGTATGGCTGATCAGAAAGGAGGAACATTCAAATGAGAGCCATGGGCCTCAGGGGCTCTGACAAGCTGTCAAACAGACAGGAGGGAGGGAGAGAGAGGGTGGGTGAGTGGGGGGGGGGGGGGGGTGCGGAGGTTGTGTGGGGGTGTTATTGTGCACATCTTTGTGTGAGCAATAACTGTTTAGATTGAATAAGACCATGGACAATTCAGAAATGTGCGTTCAGATACTTGTGCATATGCTGCAGCTTGTTGATGCCAGAAGAGGATCTCTCTCTTTGGGATGAGACACACGTTTCCACACAAAGCAACGCACGCATAGCAACACACACATACCAACACACACACATACACGAGACAGCTCTATTATATATGCAAATGAAGAAACTGGAGAGGCAGAGAAAGAGAGAGATGGAGAAAGGAGAGAATTAGATGGAGAGACAAGAAGAGGGACAAAGTTGGAGAGATAAAGCAGGACTTAGAGAGCTAGAACTGACCAGAGATGGAAAGCCAACAGGAGGGTGTCATGACCATGACCTGAGTGGTACATACACACTATCTGAAGACGGCGGAGAACCTTTCTGTTCCTGTCTGCTCTTCATGTTCCAACCTGGAAGAGTCATTTATTTGTCCTAATCCCTGACCTAGCACACAATAGAGACATGACACACACACACACACACACGATACAGCTTTTAGGGTCACAAACAAAATAACTCCTAAGATAAACCCCAGACAAAAGCTGACACTGGTGCTGTGTGTGTGTGTGTGTGTGTGTATGTGAGTGGGTGTTTTCTCCTCCAGTGTCAGCAGTGGGAGCAGGTCTTGTAGGACCCCCCTCCCCAGCAAGGCATCCTTTCTTTAGTGACAGGCAACATTCAGGACAACCCCCATTAGCCCTGTCTGACCCCTGACCCCTGCGCCCTTCCCAATAAAGGAGAGACGGATGAATAGGAAGGAGTGGAGAGACAGAGAAAGGTTGGTCCTGCTGGGCAGTGTTAGCAGACCACAGAGATGATGTATGTTCCTATGACACTCCTCTGACCTGTGGGGGCAAGTTTGTAGGTCGCCTGTGTGTTTGCTGGTCGGTGTGTGTTTGTTTGTGCATGTGGAATTGTATAACAGAGTCACATTGTACCTGTTACCCTCAGGAGAGTTGTGGAACACTTAGAAGCATGGTGTAATCATGTTAGTGCTGTCTAATAGGTCTGTACCACACCACTTATACCCTGCTGTCTGACACACACACACCTGCTCTCAGAGTCTAATCTATGCTAATCTAATGACAGACAGCAGAATGCCATTACTGCTAAAGTGTGTCAGAGAAGTCAGCCAGAATAATGACAAGGTGGACTCCAGCCATTAGACCTAGCACACTCACTGGTAGAGTCTGTGTGTGTGTGTGAGGGGGGGGGGTCTGTGTGTGTGTGTCCGTGCCCGTGTGTGTGTGACATACCTCTATGCCCTGCAGTGTATAAGTACTGTTCCTCTCCATCTAACGATCATCTGATTGGACAGCTTTATTACTGAAGCCTAATTCCATTTCTCCTGGCTGACTGCTCTCTCA
>BROE01000024.1:9910649-10056281 GCA_036571765.1 Plecoglossus altivelis | reverse complement strand
AGGAGAAGATGAGTATTGTGTTAACTTCTTATCCGCACTAGGGCTTTATTTAGTCTCTCTTCCCCTCAGTTTCACACACACAGAGTGAGAGGACTTCACACACAGCACACACACACACAACACACACAGCACACACACAGGGACAGTCATATGGAGCACCAACACGAAACACCAACTTCGAGACACACAAGCACCACACACCACAGACAGACAGACAAGCACACACGACAGAATTAGCTACAGCACGACACGCTGATGGGGAGACTGGCGTCACACAACACACACTGAAGGTAACATGCCGCGTTTGGAACACAGAGGGGTGGGTTTCTAGCATAAACAGTTAGATAGATCTCTTCTCCTGCTGTAGGCTACGCAGTCATCAAGTCCTCATGAAACACAGTAAAAGACTCTCCAATCAAGTGAGCTGTGTTCTATAAATACATTTTTTTAAGGTGAGGCACACATGACCATTGTGGAGCAACCATGGAGCTGCAATAGAGACATAAGACCAGCAAACACAGCTAGACCCAACTCTACACAGACACAGAGCTGGTTAGACTAGATCTGGACCTAACTCTACACAGACACAGAGCTGGTTAGACTAGATCTGGACCCAACTCTACACAGACACAGAGCTGGTTAGACTAGATCTGGACCTAACTCTACACAGACACAGAGCTGGTTAGACTAGATCTGGACCTAACTCTACACAGACACAGAGCTGGTTAGACTAGATCTGGACCTAACTCTACACAGACACAGAGCTGGTTAGACTAGATCTGGACCCAACTCTACACAGACACCCGAGGTCTGGTTTAGACCTGAGATCTTTGTGACGCTAAACATCTAGCCAAACAGACACAGAGCTGGTTAGACTAGATCTGGACCCAACTCTACACAGACACAGAGCTGGTTAGACTAGATCTGGACCTAACTCTACACAGACACAGAGCTGGTTAGACTAGATCTGGACCCAACTCTACACAGACACAGAGCTGGTTAGACTAGATCTGGACCTAACTCTACACAGACACAGAGCTGGTTAGACTAGATCTGGACCTAACTCTACACAGACACAGAGCTGGTTAGACTAGATCTGGACCTAACTCTACAGTGACACTGTTAGTCTACTTTGCCAGTCCAGTCCAGTTCAGTCCAGTCCTAACATGCTGTTAGCTTCAAGCAATGCATAAACAACTGATTACAATATGGAGACAGACCTGAAATGGTTAAGAATGAGTTATTAAATGACAACCAATAACACAGGAGTATGGAAGGTGGGTGATTGTGATGGATTGTGGTTGGGTAGAGTCAGGCTGAAGGCAGGCCCAAAGCAGAGCTTGCCAGTACTGAATGGCTGGGTTAGTTGTCAGTCAAATAGATTCCGAAAAGACAGCATTTCACCTGCCCAATTACTACACAGGATTGAGAATTTAGCATTGAAACACAGGAACAGATAATGGCCTAAGGAGCTGTCATAATTCAGTCCATGCATATCAATTACTAACAGATTGATAACTACTGCACCACACTAACTAGTACACTTACTAGTCAACCATTCTATAGTTCTAGAACAAGCTAAATTGCTTGTAGAACAAAGCATAATTGATTCTACAAAAGGGCAACTGAGTTGGAGAACAGAGCAACAAACAACGATCCAGCCAGATAGCTAGCAGGTGGACATGCAGGGATAGTAGAGGCGAGGAGGAGGAGGAGGAGCAGGAGGAGGAGCAGGGGAGGGAGGAGTGAGAGAGTGTTTACTTACAGGTAGTAAGTGTAGGAGTGATAGTTTCTGCTGCAGAGTGAGGGAGGGAGGTGGGAGGGGAGGGAGGGGGGAGGGAGGGAGAGGGGTGGAATGGAAGGAAAGAAAAAGTAAAAATATTAATAATGTCTGGAGAGAGAGAGGGATGAAACCAAAAACAGATATGGTGTCATACGATAGCAACGTTACTAAGGAGAAGGACATGGCGAGGCCTAGGGCGGAGTCATGCATGAGGGAATCCCTCTGGTTGGCTGGCTAGGTGAGGAGAGATGAATTGCGGGTAGTTTCAGTGAAGGTAAGAGCAACAGAGAGAGAGAGGGAGAGAGAGAAAAAGAGAGAACGAAAGAAAGATAAGCTGATCCTCTTATTTTAGAAAGACATGGTGAAGAGTCCTAAGCCTTCGATTGTCTCCGGTACATGTACACACGCAAACACACACACACGCACGCACACAAACACACACAGAGAAGAGCTATGTTACACACTGGGATGTGTGTGTGTGTGTGTGTGTGTGTGTGTAGAGGCAGCAGTGATATTTGCTCAGCATTCATTCCAGAGGGAACAAGGTAAGGTGTGGCCCCTCCCCTCTCTAATGTAAACTGGCCTCCAGCCATTCTGCCCTGGGCTCCTCTTCTCTGCTTTCATCTATTTTTCCTTCTTATCTCTCTGTTTTCCTCTCCAGTCAGGATCCCGCTGCCGGACCAATTAGAACAAGGCCCCCTCTCAAACACACAGGACCATCTGATAGCGTAACCGTGGCGATGCCATCAACAGTTTAATGGTGCTTATCAAAGTAATCTGATAAATTATTCACTGCCGTGGTAACATGGCCACAGGGTTTTGAAGGTGAGCTGGCACGTCAGGCTGGGTTCATCTGATTGGATCTTTCATGTGATGGTGGGATTCTGCCTTATGGATGCTTCTACCCCCCCCCCCTCACACACACACACACACACAACCACAGTAGGATTTGTTTCTTAAACTCGTTATAAATACAATTCTGTTCAATATAATTTTTAACTACAGCTCGATTCAGTTCGACGACAAGATCCCTTGTGACTATAGTAACAGTATTAGGAATGTGGTGTGTGTGAGTGGGGGGAGACAGAGGGACAGGTGGGGGCAGGGGTCTTAGTCTTACCGTTTTTTCATCACCAGGACAACGCCGAGGAAGATGATGACGAAGAGGAGGATGCCAGCGATGACTCCAGCGATCTTCACTGTGTGGTCAGTCTGCTTCTCTGGCTCCACGTCAGGCTTCCTGGTGGCCAGATCTGAGGAGACATCACACCATCACCATCATCATCATCATCTTCACTAACATCATTTTACTAGCATTATCTTCTTGCCCATCATCGCTGCTGTCCTCCTACTGAGCTGTCTTTCACATACACTACCTGTTTTCGCCTCCCTCCCTCCCTCCCTCTCTCCCTCCCTCCCTCCCTCCCTCTCTTTTGCTCCTTCTCTCCTTCTTACTCTTTTCCTCACGGTTGGGTGTTTTAATCTGGGTCACGTACAGAGAGGAGCAAATAAGTGGAGTAAAGGAGGTAGGAGAGGGGGATGAGAGAAGAGGGGGATGAGAGGAGAGGAGAAGATGAGAAGAGGTGGAGAGGAGGATGGGAGGAGGAGAGGTGAGAAGGAGGAGAGGAGGGAAAGTCATTTATCCCCAGAGAGGAGAGCAGAGCTGGATCATGTCACCCAGGGCTCAGGCTTTTAATATCTGCTCAAATGAGATAACGAACACACACACACACCTTTCAGCACCACCAAACATTGCTAGTGTCTCAGATGGGGAGGGGGGAAGGGAGGAGAATTGGGGGAGAGAGAACGAGAGGCTAAGAGAGAGAGAAAGAGCTCACTTAGCGTGACATGGAGCAGGAGAGAAAGAGAGAGAACTGGAGGAAGAGCAGGAGTGAAATAAAAAGAGAGAGAGGGAGTGGTGAGAAAGGGAGTGAAAGAGAGAGTCAGGGAGAAAGAGAAAGGCAGGTTGTTTACTGTATAATGTGAGGGCATGTCAGCCTGTGGTCAGATGAAATATCCATTTCCCACGGCTAAATGAGTTACGGATGAAGAATGTTGGGGACAAGTCGTTCAATTTTCCCGGCCTGAATCTATCCCTCCACCAACGCCACTTTTCAATCAGGCGCTGACAACATCCATCACCAGGCCGCCAAGGCATGGTTACCAAGGTGACAGATAGGGGGCGGGACCCACTCCCAGGTTGTCTGAGCAAAGAGAGGGGACGCCTGAGGAGGAGAGGAGACTGGAGTGTGCTTACGAGATGGAGAGTCTTTGTTACTAGAGAGGAGGAGAGGTGGAGGAGAAGTGGAGGAGAAGGGGAGGAAAGGAGAGGTGGAGGATAGGTGGAGGAGAGGAGGTGGGGGAGAGGAGAGGTGGAGGAGAGGAGATGTGAGAGCAGAAGGAAGGTGGAAAGAAGGTGGGGCATCTGATCTGGAGTAAAACTTTAAAAAGGAGGGAGAAAAAAAGGAGAAAGATGGAGAGAAAAGAGAGAGTGAGCTAGAAAGAGAGCCTAGATGGTTTAGTTGAGCACAGAGCAGCATCAAGGTCAGCTTGACTTCTCTGCTATCGACTATGTTGGTTTGTTTGCGCCGTTATCGCCTGTTATGGTCGGAACAGAACTAAACATCAAGGCTCTCCAGCTGTGCATTACTCTCTGTTTATTCTGCCCTCCTCCCCTCTCCACCCTCTTTCTACCTCCCCTTCTCCCCCCTCCACCTCTCTCTCCTGGCTTTCTCTGTGTACAGGGTCATTAATAGGCGGAGAGCCTCAGAGACGCCCACAGCAGCATTTCAAACATGAAACCGCAGCTATCTGCTGCTTTGAACAGGGAGAGAGGGGCTTTGGGGGCGTTTGTTTTATGTGTGAGTGCGGTGCTCTGGGGGGCTGTGTGGCCTTGCTGGCTGTGTGTGGGAGGGAGTGGCAACAACATGGGCCCTGGACTGTTATAACAGCTGGGGCAGCACACACACACACCACTGCTCTCCTGTCCCAAGGTGGCAAATAGTGTTTTTTAAAAGTTTTTTTTTTACTGATGTTTGGATGTTACAACCTGCAAGGCAAGGCCATGGCATCTCCACAAACACACACACAGCTTCTTAGTTCTACCTCCCTCCTCCCCCATCCCTGCTCCCCGAATGGGCAGTCTGCTCCACCCCATCCCTGCTGCCCAACCCCCCTCCATGCTCCTCCACCTCCCTCTACCCACATTCCCCTCAGCATACTGGTGTGTCTAGACCCTGTGCTGATATACCGACAGGTGATTAGAAACTTTCTCCATGATTCCATGGCTTTGCATCTGTTCTAGACAGTGTGGGATGTGGAAGAGGTAACACACACTGACGTGCTGCCATGATACCGCACAGGCCATCGTAGCAACATGATGAGAGACGTGGTACGATTGTGTGCATGGATGAGTGTTTAACTGGAGAACACACACACACAACACCACTACACAACAGGAAACAAACCACATCCCAGATATTGTATTGTTACAGCATGCAGACTGGGGGAGTCATCTGGCACCTGAATGCAGGGTGGCAACAAATTTGTCCTTACCCTTTTGCCATTTCTACCCTGCTATGGTAAATTATTGACAATGTATGGGTTGACACCAGTTTTAAAGCCGGATGGGTGTGTGTGTTCTCTGTGTGTGGGAGTGTGTGTGCGTGTGTGTGGAAGTTTGTGTGAGCCTTTGTGCGTGTCGGGAGGTTTGTCATGCATGCCAGAAAGTGGAGGTTTCCAGTTTTTGTCCCTCACTGAAACTCACTCTGTCCTCCCTCCCTCCTTCTCTCCATCTCCCTCCCTCCTTCTCTCCCTCCATCTCCCTTCCTCCATCTCCCTCCCTCCTTCTCTCCCTCCCTCAATCTCTCCCTCCTTCTCTCCCCCTCAGTCTCTCCCCCTCAGTCTCTCCCTCCCTCCCTCCCTCCCAGCAATGCTGTGTATATAAACATGGTAACTAGTACGTGCTGGACCCTAGTATAAATATAACTGAGAACACTGGCCCTGCTGTCTAACATGAATATTCATATCACTCCTCTAGTTCACCACCTCATCCAGTCATCTCATCTATCCCTTCAGCCAGTTTTTTGGTCTACTCCTATTTGCGTCATATTCCATCCCACTCACTGGACAGATCATCAGATTGCTCGAAGGAGCAGTTCACTTTATTACGGTCTTCCAATCTAAAGACTAGAAGAAGCAGCAAATTTAAGTTAATTATCAGTTTAACACATTGGAAACATAGTGGTGAAAACACAGGTAAAGTAGACACGCAAACACACACAGACACACACACACACAAACACACATACAGGCAGCCCAGTACAGAGGGTTGTGTATACCTGTTAGTTGCTTGTCGCCGGAGGCAGGGGCGATGCGAATGTAGGGCGTGGTGAGCTGGGTCACGATTATGGCAGCTAGCAAAGGTCCAGATCAACATGCAGACGAGAGGAGGAAGGATGGAGAGAGAGAGAGAGAGTAAAGGAGAGAGAGAGATAGAGAGAGAGAGAGAGAGAGAGAAGGAGAGAGAGAGGAAGTGATGGAGAGAGAGAGAGTGAAGGAGAGAGGAAGTGAAGGAGAGAGGGAGAGAGAGAGGAAGTGAAGGAGAAAGAGAACAAAGAAAAGAGCAAGGCTGAAGCCAGATACTCAACACACAAAGAGAAACACTTTTAGTTACAGAGCAAAGGACAGAGAGAGACAGAGTTAAAGAGAGAGGATATAGAAAGAGAGGAGATAGAAAGAGAGCGATGAAAGCAAGAGAAGATAAAGAGAGGCGATAGAAAGAGAGAAAGGGAGAAAGAGAGAAGGAGCTAAAGAGAGAAGCTGAGTCTAGAGAGAGAGCAGTTTAAAAACAAGCTGGTAGGGTGTCAGCAGAGTTATATTACAAACATTAGTAGTCAACCAGTATCTGGTTAATGTGTCTCTGTGTTTGTCATCAACACACACAGAAACAGTCACAGGACCAATTCATGGACACCACAGCGACCACGGGGGCCGTTGTGTTATTATTGGATGGTGGGGTATAAGCCTGATCTATATTCTACTCTGCTTGGCTAACTCTTATCATTACTGACATGCTATTGGACTGGTTGTCTCAGGGCCAACCCCCCGGGAGATCTCATTGGCTGGCAGCTGTGTGAGTGACAGTAGCTGCGGGACTAGCTGAACCTATTAGCATCTGCTTCTGTTAAACCCCCCCCTACCCCCACCCCTCAGGACCAATAAAAGTTGATTAAACCCTGTGAAGTAGGATGTTCCAGAGAAACAGCTCAGTTTTAGTCTGTGTCTGGAGGGGAGGGGGGGGTGTCCTTGCTTAACAGCTCCCAGGAACAGAAAGCTGTGACTGGCATAGCTAGGCCCTGGTGTTGTTATGGAGATGGCGGTGGATAGAAAGGTGGATTAGCCACCATCTGGTGTCCATTAGGTTTGGACTGCCGTGCACATGGTGAGCTGGACCAGCACAACCTACAGCACCAGGAGCAAGACTTATCTGGCTGGAGTGAGTTGGCAACTGTTGCATCAGGCAACAGTCAATCTCTCAGTCAAAATATCTCCCTGCGCTGCCATTGGTCGATACTGGCAGAGGTGAGCAATTAGGAGATTGGAGCCAGGCCATTGGCTTAGCTGGCTCAGGCCTGTAACCCAATGGGCCAATAGCAGCAACGCTGGCAGGGCTAGGTGCCCTGGCATCACTGCTGGCATCTGTCCTGGACCCAGGCTGGGTCTGAGGCTAGACCACACCCTGGCATGCTCTGAGATAGCTGGGCTCTGTGTCTGACAACTCAATAAGATCTGGATCTGAAGGTTGGTTTTCCAGCACACCGGTCTAGAATCGTCTCTGGGTTCTCCATACGTCTCTACGTTGAGTGGATGACAGTGGATGATGGACAGAGTTGGACTCCTGTGACTGTTTCTTCACAATGCTAAAGGCTGACATGCTGAGCATCACATAGGCCAGGAGAGAAATATTAGACAGCAGTGTGAGGAGAGCTGGGAAAGCACTGGGATATGTTCACAGTCACAACCAGTCCAGCTTTGCTAACACAACATGAGCAACACCACTGGTGGGCCAACCTACCTTTAGTAGCCACACGAACACAGTCTATCTTAGTCTCCTGCGGAAGACAGTGAGAGAGAGAGACAGAGAGAGAGAGAGAGGAAGAGAGAGAAGAAAGAGAGCGAGAGATGGAAAGACATTACTTATCAGTGACAAAATGGAAACATGCCAGCCGCCAGGACCACTGTTCCTCAGCAACCACACACACACACGCACACACACACACAAAGGGGCTGTAAAACTGAGCAGGCAGAGGGATCAGTGGCCCAGCTACCATTTACCAGCCAGCTGTCAGCAAAACTGTCTGCGCAACACCCTGCGGTCGGTGTACACACATACTTGCTCGCTCACACACACACACACACACACGTTCGCTCGCTCTCTCACACACATGCTCGCTCCCTCGCTCACACACACATGTTCTCTCTCTCTCTCTCTCTCTCTCTCTCTCTCTCACACACACACACACATTCGCTCGCTCTCACACACACGCTCGCTCCCTCGCTCACACACACACATACGAGGTGTCAGAAAGCAGTCATGACAAACAAATTGTGACCTCCCTCATGAATTTTAACATGGAGGGGAGGGACTGGGTTACATTACAGAGAAAGGCACTTGTGATGTTTCCTAAATTATGGAGGAGACAACCAATTAAATTCTGAGGTAGTGAATAATTAAACTAGAGCTGATGAAAAGATTGACACACTCAGGTAAACAACGAGCGAAGACAAGTGTTGTCTCTTCTTTCCTGTTCCGTCCATTCTTCTGTTCTGTAATGGTACTATTGGATTGGACTTTACACAATTCTGTTCTACTGTATGCTATTTCCAAACACTGTTTTTATTTGTATAGTACATTTTTACAAGCAATGTCAAAGTGGGCTTCATTGTGTTCCATTGTGTCCTGTTTTATTGAATTTGATTGGTCTATATTGATAGTACAACAAGAGCTGGAGCTGACGTGCTCTTTAAACATGATGTTCTATTTACACGTGCATCTAAAACCCTACTATGTTCTGTCTGCATGTGTGTGCGTGCGTGTGTGCGTGCGTGCGTGTGTGTGAAAGTCAGGGGGCAGAGCAGTTCTGTGGTCTCCTCTGTAACACTGACCCCAGCCTCCACAGCAATCTACTGCAAACTGGCCTCAACAGCAGCAAAAACACACACACATACACACACACACACACACACACGTGTGCACACTCACACGGCCCCTCTGCTCCCTATTAGTGGTGCTGGTCAGATGGAACAGTCTGCTCTCTCAGGCTCCATTAGAGGACCTGGTGACTCTCTCTGTCAGGGGGCACCCTACGGTGTGTGTGTGTGTGTGTGTGCAATGGTGTGTATGAGAGCTTATCTTCAACACAAAGACCAGCAGAAAGACCATTCCAACCTCTGATCCGGTTCCATCTTCTCCTCTAAGTATCAACATACACACACACACACACACAGAGGCTCTCACCCCATTGGCTGTGCTGACAGCCTGGTAGTAGATGCTGTAGCTCTTGTGGGGCAGCAGAGGGGCGTTCCAGTAGCCGTTGTAGGTGCGGTTGTCTCCCACGCAGAACGACAGGGGGGTCTTGATGTCAGCGGTCGGCAGCTCAGCAGTGAAGTAGTACTGGGAGTTGAGCAGCGTGGCGTTCTGGAAGTGGATGGGGACAGGGTAGCAGCGCAGGATCTCTGCTGCCCTGCGAGACCTGCGGGGGCGTTCCTCCTCCACCACCACCTGGTACTTACTGGAGGGGGAGAGAGAAGAGAGGGGGGAGAGAGAAGAGAGGGGGGGAGGGAAGCAGGGGGACAGACAAGAGAGGGATGGGGGACAGGAAAGGGAGAGAGAGGCGAGGGGGGAGAGAAAGAGAGGGGAGAGTGAGTAGAGAGGGGGAGAGAAGAGAGAAGAGAGAGAGAGGAGAGAGAGAAGAGAGGGGGGAAAGAAAAGAGAGGGGGGAGAGAGAGAAGAGAAGGGGAAGAGAGGGGGGAGAGAGTCAGCGACAGTCATTCTCAGCAGGCAAGTCAGATGTAAGTAGACCGGGTCCTCTTCTCCCTGCATATGGAGGATCAGTGTGTCCCAGTGTAAAGCCCTGGTAGGCTCAGTGGCTCCAGCAAGAGCGCTGGCTGCACCGGGGATGGACAGACTAATGAAGAGAGGAGATGAAGGGATGAGATGGAGGTACCAGGAGGAGAGGCAGGAAGGAACCCAACTTAATTAAACCTGAACAAAGGAGTCTCCCTTTCACCGCCCCTTGCAGAAATATGCAATAACAGAAAGAGCGGTGCGGTGCGTGTGCGATCTCACGCCTACAGAACACTGCAAACATTATGAAGAAGCTGAACATTAATGTTCAGCTCCAGTTAAGAGAGCCGACTAGAGCAGACCAGACTGATGAGGTCTCCCAACTCAACCCTGAAGACAGCCAGCTGGAGCCCCATCACAGACCCCTCCCCAGCCCCTCACATCCTCCTCGCTCCAAACATATTTGTTCTTTAATAATTCACACTTGAGAAAGGTCAGGCAGCTGCCCTTCTCTCTACTCTGAACCTTCCTTCATCAAGTTAGCCAACATCTGCTCATACCTGGAGGAGGCTAGGGATGGACTAGGGAGAGACTGGGGGAGACCAGGACACTAAAGGAGACCAGGGGACTGGAGGGAGACCAGGAGACAGGGGGAGACCTAGAGACTAAAGGAGACTAGAGGTAGACCAGGACACAGGGGGAGATCAGGACACTGGAGGAAGACCAGGAGACTGAGGAAGACCAGACGACTAGAGGTAGACCAGGTGGATGCTCTTTGTAGACAAGTCTCTCTACTTCTGTTTGATTTTCTCTCTCCTGTTGGATCTTGGGCAGGTCTGGAGACAGAGAAGCATCTCATATGGTACAATACACTTCCACAGTTCACCTCTCTCTCTCTCTCTCTCTCTCTCTCTCTCTATTCCTCCCTCTTCCCGTTTCTCCATCTCACCGTCTGTCTCCTCTGTGTGGTGTAAGCAATTCAGCCTGCCAGCCTGTTCTAATCAGCCTGCCACGCTGCACCACCTGCTGAATGGATCTAATTCCATTTCCCCCCTCAGCCGTTAGAGATGAGATCTGTCCTAAGCGGTGAGGAAGGCCGAGGAGGGAGACTTCCTGCTCTCCCGGGCCCAGCTCATTACAGAGACGCTCCGCATCTCTGCCCACTACACAGCTTGAGCCCCCCGCAGACACAGCACACGCTTGGAGATGGAATCGACTGTTATTAAATATTAAGGGGTGGAGGGAAGGGGAAGGGGTGGTTGTGTGACAACAAAGAGAGGAGTAGTACCTGGAAGGGGGTGAAAGGACATAGCCCCCTTCTCTATGCCCTCCCTCCCCTAAGCCCTCCCTTCCCCTACCCTACGCCCCCCTCCCCTACCCTACACCCCCCTTCCCCTACCCTACAACCCCCTTTCGCTACCCTACGCCCCCCCATGCCCCCCACCCCACAGGAAACTGCAGCTTCTCCACTACCCAGACACCCCCCCCTGCACAATGCTCAGGATGGCAGTATTTAGAACCAACTGTTAGCGGGGGCACTCTGACAACTGTTGTACTGCTACTGCACACTAACTAGGGACTAGTCCTTATACTCTGTAGAGAGGGGGGGAGGGGGGGGGGAGGACAGACGAGGAAGGAAACATTCCCCTACTGATGATGACTTTACACTAACCTGCACCGGGTGATTTAAGGTAGGTGTGTGTGAGTCTGTGTGTATGTGTGTCGGTGACAAGCAGGGCCGCAAAGCTAAATACTTGTTCCTGTAGCTGCGCTCCAAGCCTGGCTGACACCAATTAGTTTCAATTCGTGTGTGTGCTACCAGATGCATTTTATGCAGTGGCTGCTACGTTGGGGTAACCAATTACTGCTGTTCTGCTCAGACTGGTGACCCTGAAACGGAGGAGGGAGCGAGGGTAGAGAGAGGGCTGGAAGAAACATAGAGGAAGATGGAGAAAGAGGGAGAGACTAAACGAGAAAGCGATAGAGGAGAGAGGGGGAGAAAAACAGGAGTGCAAAAGTGCGAGAAAGAGAGAAGAGAGGAGAGACAGCAAGAGACAGAGAGAGAAAGAGAGAGAGCGAGAGAGAGAGAGAGAGAGAGAGCAAGAAACAGAGACAGAGAGAAAGAGAGAAAGAGCAAGAGACAGAAAAAGAGAGAAAGAAAGCGAGAGAGAGCAAGAGACAGAGAGAAAGCAAGAGCAAGAGACAGAGAGAGCAAGAGACAAAGTGAGAGAGCAAGAGACAAAGTGAGAGAGCAAGAGACAGAGAGAGCCAGAGAGAGAGAGAGAGAGAGAGAGAAAGATCAAGAGACAGAGAGCCAGAGAGAGAGAGAGCAAGAGACAGAGAGAGAGAGAGAGAGAGAGAGAGAGAGAGAGATGGTAAGTGCACCCCAGCCTGGAATAGAGCAGATGGTGCTTGTGAACAGGAAGTTAAAATCTCGTTAGTGCTTCTGTCTCTAACCTCCTGTGTTAATTGCTTAAACTTGCAGACATTCCCAATATTGATGAGCTACTCCCACTGCCCCCGCACGCACATCGGCACACACACAGACAACATGCACACAAACACAGGCAACACACACAGACGACACACACACACACACACACACAGGCAACACACACAGAGAGAACACACAAGCAAACACAGGCAACACATACAGACTACACACACACACAAACACAGGCAACACACAGACTACACACAAACACAGGCAACAGACAGACACAGGCAACGCACACAGACTACACATACACCTGTCCAGTTTATTTATCCCTGGTGTAGCCTGCAGCCCAGTGCTACCCAGATGAGAATACAGCAGAACATATGACATGTCTCTTAAATCTTACTAAGCTGCAGGAGGGAGAGGAGGGGAGAAGATTGGGGAGGAGTGGAGAGGAGAAGAGAGGTAGGCTGGTAGGTAGGTACTGTATGAATCCCAAGGGGAAACTGGAGGAGGAGGAGGACAAACGCTGTTCCAGCCAGTGTGTGTTCCCTTCAGCACACATCCTCAGGGGTCTGTGGGTGTGGACTGAACAGCAGGAAGTTTCTATTGTCTTCCTGCTCATGTTATTCACACAGGAAAAGTAAGACAGGAACCTTACAACAATACTCAAACAGCTGCATGGTCTCCCCTCCCTCCCTCCCTCCCTCCCTCCCTATCTCTCTCTCTTCCATCCAGCCATCCTCCCTCTCTCTGCTGAGGTACAGAGAGTCTGGTTGCTGCTGGTTTGGAGGCATCACAAATCATGTTTCTCCACAGCGTTGTGTAAACGCTTGTCTTGGCACAGGGGGTGAGGAGGAGGGTGAGGGTGTGTGCATGCATGCGTGTGCCTTGGCCCTTTATTGAGCAGATTCGACACATTAGTGCTATGCGATGTGGCTCACAGTAATCCCATTAAGGGGTGGTGTGTCCGTGGTGACGAGTATTGTGCCACGCGACTGTAGTACTGCCACAACACAGTTCTGACAATCACCACACACACATACACACACACACACACACACAGGCAGGCAGGCAGGCAAAATACAGACAGACAGACAGAAAGTCAGGCAGGCACACAGACAGACAAACAGGCAGGCACACAGACAGGCAAACAGGCAGGCACACAGACAGACAAACAGGCAGGCACACAGACAGACAAACAGGCAGACAGACAGACAGACAGACAGGCACACTGTCAGACAGGCAGATCATGTATAGCAGCTTTCTTCTCCAGCCATGTCTTCATCTCCTCAGTCATGTCTAATTGCTGTGATGGCCGTGTTCTCCCGCAGTGTATCACACAGCAACATCTGCTGGCTGCTATTCTACTGTGAGAGTGGGGATCCCACGGCCAGGGAGGCCAGCCATTGTAGCAGCATCATGTCCTGTGTTCCTGCGGGAGGACCCTACCTAGACACCATCTCAGCTCCTCACACTGCTGTACAACACACCGCTGCAGCGCAGCAGCTGTCATAATCCATTGCAGCTCAGTCAATCAAACAGGATCCTACTCTCTGTTCATGGAAATTAGCTGGAAGATTGCGAGGCCGTATTCATGGTGATATGAGAAGCTTTCATCTGCATGTACAATGTCTGGTTGGATACGTGTTCTTTACTGATCCACAACAGACAACAGGTTTTCTACACACACTTCCGCCTGACAAGAGGTGGGTGATTCACAGTGTGTGTGTGTTGTGTGTGTTGTGTGTGTGTGTTGTGTGTGTGTGTTGTCAGGGATCTATGGGGGAGGACACTAACTCCTAAAAAGATGTTTCTGCATTTCATCAACATCTCTTCTTTCTCTTGACTTACAACAGTTCTTCCCTTCCTCATCCTCCCTCTGTCCATATCTCTTTCCCACACCTCCTCCCTTCCATCTCCCCGTCTCTCCCCCTGCCCTGTGTCTAGTCTCTGCTGGTCTCTCTCTGGTGTCTGAAAGATGGTCTCTGTGAGAATTTATAACAGCAGATCTGACGTGAGACTGATAATCTGCTAATCTGCTAATCCCTCTCATTAATCCCTAATGACAACAACACCCTGCCAGCTATCCAGACACAGCCTTAACGAGCCAATTAGGTAATCCTGCTGCTCGTTAAGAGACATGTTGACAGTGATTAACATGACAACATGCTGAACGGCAGGAAGGTGGTCGCCACGGAGATGCCTGGGAAACAACAGATATGTGACTGGAGGAAATGTGAGGTGTTAATCAACAACAAATTTGTGTGCGAATATGTTTGTATGGAGAAACAGGTTTGGAGGCATGGCTGTCTTGTCAGAGGTGTGGTACGGTGGAGAATATGGTTTGACAGGGTGTGAATCCTTGTTCTGCATTTAAACTACAGTCTGTTCTCGGACAGATAGGCATGTGGGTGGGTGTGAGTGTGGCGTATGTGTGTGTGTGTGGTGGATGGAGGGGGGGAGGAAAGGGTACAACCTGATGGAGTAAGGCCAACTCAGAGTTTCATTTCTGGTCTTGGCATCTGAGTTTCTGTGTGTGTGTGTGTGTGTGTGTAAGTGTGTGTGATGGTCCGCTCCTGCCAGCAGGTTTATAAATGATTAAAGCAGAGCAGGTCTTCTGATCATCTAACTGTCGCTTAAACCACGCTTAGGGACCATTTAGGACCCACACACAGACACACACTCCAGAGAGAGCAGTAGTATGTCTCTGGCAGACCGATTACAGCATTTCAGAGGTAAATGACTGTATGATAACATGGAGAGAAAAAGAAGATCTAACACTCATTCTCACGAACACACTTTCATCCTCTCGTACACGCATACACCCTCTGACACTCTCACACATCCCCCCCCCCACACACACACGCGCACAAACAGTCTCCCAAGTGAGGTATCTTCACATGTTAAAAGAGAGAAAAGGAAAGAAAGATCAACAAAGAAACAAAGTGTGTGTTGTGGTACCTGACAGGTGCTCCTCTGCTCTGAGCAGGCTTCAGCAGGACAGTGACAGAGCTGTCCGTCTGGTTCAGAGGAGTCTCAAGCTCATAGCCTGGCATCAGTGGAGCTGGGGAGGAGATAGCACACGTCAACACTCCTCCACACACACACACACACACACACACACCTGTACACACACACACACACCTGATCTACACTTGTACACACACACACCTCACAGTGCATCTGTGCAGATGCCAGAACACACAAGTGTACCTGAGATCTTGGTGGTGAACTGAGTGATGACAGGGGGCCCAAAGCCCTTGATTGTGCTGGCTCGGATGGTGAAGGAGTAGGTGGAGCCAGGGGACAGCCCAGAGAACATGTGGGATGTCTCATTGGCCATCTTGAATACCTTCCCACTCTGATTAGTCAGATCGAACTCAGTGTCGAAGGAGCTCAGAGCCTTGTAGGAAATCTGAGAGTTGGGGAGGGGGGGAGAACAACATGGTTTTATGATACAACTGTAGTCCTTTCACTACTACACATTGTTAATATGGTTTATGAGCAATCTATCTGATCTCATCTCTTCTCTCATTTCCTCTCCTCTTCAGTCATGTCCTCCCCTCCTCTCCCTCTGTCCTCTCCTTCATCACCCAGGGTAGGAGCAGATAAAGGGGCTCCTGTTCACAGGGTATTAAACCT
Organism: Plecoglossus altivelis; assembly: GCA_036571765.1. Lineage (NCBI taxonomy): Eukaryota > Metazoa > Chordata > Actinopteri > Osmeriformes > Plecoglossidae > Plecoglossus > Plecoglossus altivelis. The sequence goes on along the minus strand of BROE01000024.1, from coordinate 10,040,348 downwards.
ATTCTGTTGTTCTAGTTTCATCCTTCCAGTCTACATCCCCTCCCTCCTCTCCAGTCAACATACCCTCCATCCTCCCCAGTCTACACACCCTCCCTTTTTTTCCTATCTATATCCCCTTCCTCCTCTCCAGTCCCCCCCACTCTGTCCTCTCCAGTCTACACACTCTCCCTCCCCTCCAGTCTACACTTCTCCCTCCTCCAGTCCCCCTCTCCCTCTTCTCCAGTCTACACCCACACACACACCTCCAGCCTCCCCCCACCCCCCTCCAGTGTACCCCCCCATCCCTCCAGCCTCCCCCCAGCCCTTCAGCCTCCCCCCCTACACCCCTCCAGTCTACCCCACCTCCTCCATTCCTCAGGGGGAAAAGACCCTGAAAAGAAGTGCAGCAGAGCGATGAGCCTCTCACACTCCTCCCTCTCCATCCCTCCATTCCTCCACTAATACAACTATCTGCACTCTGTAAAAGCTTGATTTGAATAAATCAGTGAAGGACTAATGGATAGAAGCCATTACTATCCCCTTCTGATTCCAATTACTGGGCACAATAGGAGGAGGAAAGGAGAGGAGGAAGAGAGGAGGAAGAGGAGAAAGGAGGAAGAAGGAGAGGAGAATTTCATCAGGTGTAAAACACAATCTAGCATACACACACAGGCGCACAAAGCCTGCAGGATAGTAATGCCTGCTGGGGAAAAGGATGTATGGGATGGAAAGGAAGGAAGAAGAGAGAGAAAGAGAGGGATGGTAAGTGGGTATGTGATCCTACAACTACTGGTCCACCACTGGGTGATGATGTCAGAACGTGACAATGATGTTCCTGATTACAGGTTCAACACAGTCGGGCCACTGAGCTACCAGCACTCTGATTGGTGTATTCTCTTAACCCTGGATGATCATTGTCGTGGTGACAGTGATGCGTGTGACAGACTATAATTTCATAATGGGTCTAAATGTCACCTTGATGGTTGAGCTCTCCGTCATCTGATTCTGCTCAGAAGCTCGACGGAGAGGCACAAACACACCAGGAACTGCTGAAGGCCAGTATGAGGTAGCGTGAGGTAATCAAAGGTAGTGTTTGCTTCGTGTTAAATAGTGAGTGTAGTGCGAGGTAGTGTTAGTGTGAGGTAGTGCGTCTGCTATACTGTATCTGCTACACAGTCTGTTGTACTGTATAGTAGTTCTGTGTGTACTGTCTTGTGTTCTTACTGCAGACTCATGACTTTCTATCCGCAGTGGCTAGAATACAAGCTAATACTGAGGTTTATGGGCTGGTTGTGTTTGTCGGATATGTGCGTGTCTGTGTGTGTGTGTGTGTGTGAGAGAGAGAGAGAGAGAGAGAGAGAGAGAGAGAGAAAAGAGAGAGAGAAAAGAGAGAGAGAAAAGAGAGAGAGAAAGTAGCAGCTATGGGGTTCAGTAGGTAATAGATTGTGTTAACAAGCCTGAGAGCATTGGGCTGTAAGGTTATTAGGTTGGATTTATTAGATAATTAAGAACCCAGACTGAATGAAGGATGGAGCAACTGCACCTGCCAACAGAGAAGATGGATGACTGTTGGAGAGAGAGAGAGCTGGGAGGGAGAGAGAGAAAGAGGGAGACAGGGAGAATAGAGGGAGGAAAAGCAGAGAGAAGGGGAGAGAGTTGGGAGGGAGAGAGAGAAAGAGGGGGACATGGAGAGAGGGAGAATAGAAGGAGGAAAGCAGAGAGTGAAAGAGAGTGAGAGAAAGAGAGAGAGAAGGGAAAGCGTGTTTGTGACTTGTTACCTCATATTGTTTAATGATGCCGTAGGTTTGAGTGGGTTCTCTCCATCTGAGGGTGATCCTTTCCTCGTAGGTGCTGCCCTGGATGGACTCCAGTGGAACAGCTCCCGGAACTGAGAGACGAGGGGGGAGGGGGGAAGAGGAAGGAGACATGGGAGAGAGAGAAAAGAGAGAGGGAGAGGAAGGGAGAATAAATCCAGACCAAATTAAATATCGACCATTTTAGATATTGAGCCACTTCTACATCCTAACAGGCGTGTAAATCTCCTGAATGATTCACACATCCCTCTGAGACCTGACAGGCTAGGAGCCTGGAGGAGGGGGGGTTGAGAGATGAGAGGAAAGACGATGTTTACAGGTTGCTGTGTGGCTATGGGGGGGGGGGGGTTATCTTCATGGGAAAAGCAAAATGAGCCCTTACCTCTCTTCCTTCCCCCCACCTCATCCCTCCATCCCTCTACCTCATCCCTCCATCCCTCTGCCTCAACCCTCTATCCCTCAACCTCATTCGTCCAACTCTCCACCGGAACCCTCCATCCCTCCATCTCTCTACCTCATCCAATCATCTCTCTACCTCATCCCTCCATCTCTCTACCTCATCCCATCATCTACCTCATCTCTCCATTGGTCTACCTCATCCCTCCAGCTTTCTACCTCATTCATCCATCTCTCTGCCTCAACCCTGCATCTCTCTACATCATCCCACACCTCATCCCTCCATCTCACCATCCTCGTCCGTCAGCACTGCCAGTTCCTCGCTCTCCTTCCCTCCCTCGGGGTTGCGCAGCACCAGGCGTAGGGATACGTTGGTGTAAGGAGGCAGGTTTCTGATGGTGTGCTGAGGCGCCACACTCAGCGTGTCATAGCAGAGCTCCTCGCGTGTCTCCTCCTTGGCGCCTCCACTGGGCAGGTAGCGATACTGCAACGTGAGGTTGTAGCTATAGCAACGCGTCACATTGTACCCGAAGGGCTCCCATCTGACAGTGATTTGTTTGGATTTGATGTCCAACACCTCCAGCCTGCGGGGGCCGTGCATGGGGTCTGAGGGAGAGAAGGGGGGGGCTGGTCAGTCACAAATCACAACAACTAGTCTTGCGAAGCTCCACAGCTGTGTGTGTGTGTGTGTGTGTGTGTGTGTGTGGTGTGTGCGTGTGTGGGGGGGGATTGAGTGTGTGTGGCACCACTCATATCTGCAACCTCCACTCCTATCCCCTTGTCTCCCCCACAGGCCTAATAAGGGGGCAAAGGTGCTCCACTATCAACTGACAGAAGAGGCACACACATACCCACACACACATACAGACACACACACACGCACACACTAGATCGTAATAGGATCAATTTCCATTCCGGGCTCAATGTGTCCATCTCTGAGGAATTCCATCCTTCAGCAGAGATAGAACACTCAACTGTAAAACACCAGAGACCCTAACCGACACACACACACACACACACACACACACACACACAGGAATTAGGTGGCAGGAGGAGCATGACAGAAACTGCTCCACTGAACCTTCAGACACACTTTTTATTTCTGTCTCTCTCTTTGTTTCTGTCTCTCTCCTTTTCTCTGTCTTTCTCTCCCTCTCTCCATCTCTCTCACCACCTTACCATGTGTGTTGAGGGACATGGTTTCAGGGATAGGAACGGCTCCGTAAGTGAAGATAAATCCTAGTCCATCTCTCCCTGTTTCTCTTCATCCCACTCTCTCATCTTGCTTTTGCTGAGTGTGTTCTGGCCACAACACTATTCATTCACCAACTTACAGGACATTACTCGCAGAATGTTCGAAGGTTCTTTGTTTCTTTACGGTTCCTAAAAGGTTCCTGGCCTGGATCCTCTGAGGTTTCTCCAGGACAGAGGTGTGAAGCTGTGAGGCTCCGAAGATGAGTCTGAACTCCAGAAGTATTTCTGCTTTGAAGTGTTATTGAACACATGGCAGAGCACAGTCCTTTGTGGCATTGAAATCCAAGCTGCTACACTTACAGGACAGTGGTGGGGGTTGGGACAGGGGGTGGGCAATTGTAACAGACAAAAGCTGCATATTGTCTAGTTTCCTGTCCTGCTGATGGGGAGGGGGGGGCAGACAGAGTGTGGTAGCTGGGCAGTACCACTAAAAGCCTCTCATCTCTCAACAACAATCATCTGCCTTGTGTGAGGAAGAGAAGAGGAGGTGGGAGAGGAAGAAAATCAGACAAATGCAGGGCAGGTGTGTGACTCAGACACTTCAAAAATGTGTCCCAGAATGCCTTGCTGGCTGGGGGCGGGGTGGGTTTTTATCGAGTGTGTGCATCTCTTTCATTTCTGGAATAAGGACGTACAAAGAGAGAAAGAAATGGATATAGATCTATTTTATAGAAGGGTACGAGAGGATAGAGCAATGGAAGGACATCGAGAGGTGGATGGAAGGATGAAAAGAGAGTGGGACAAAGACAGTGAGACAGAAAGAGGTCTTAGCCAGACTGCAGCATTGTGGAGGAGAGAAGCTATCTCCAACATTAAGGTATAATTGGAGCACTTCCACATAACACCATTGAACAGAGTTAAACGGAGGGAGGGAGAATCGCAGGAAAAGACGTCTTACTTAATTCACAATATGCAAAGCGTAGCATGGAGCACAGAAAAAGACAGAGAGACAGAGAGAGAGAGAGAGAGAGAGAGAGAGACAGGAGAGAGAGAGAGAGAGAGACAGAGAGAGAGAGAGAGCAGCGAAGAGAGACAGAAAGAGAGAGAGGACAGACAGAGACAGAGAGGAGAACAGAGAGAGAGGAGAGAGAGAGAACAGAGGAGAGAGGACAGACAGAGAGAGAGACGACTCAGACAGACAGGAGAGAGGACGAACAGAGAGAGAGAGAGACAGAGAGACAGAGAGAGAGAGACAGAGAGAGAGAGAGAGAGAGAGAGAGGAAGAACACGAGATGGGAGAGAGCGAGAGCAGTCTGTGCCTCACTAGTATGGGAGAGAGAAAGACGTGTCAGTCAGAGGGTGAGACCTCAACTGATCTTCCCCTCTTCCAATCTCCCCCTCTGTTCTTCCCCCCCATTGTTCCCTCCCTCTTTTTCTCCCTTCTCTCCCCCCATCTCTCGCTCACTGCTGTCCTCTGCCTTCTGACAGTAACGCCTCCCCTTCTCTCCCCATCTCCCCACACTAACTGTCCTCTAGCCTGTCTGCCCTCCAACCTGTCTGCCCTCTAACCTGTCTGCCCTCCAACCTGTCTGCCCTCTAACCTGTCTGCCCTCCAACCTGTCTGCCCTCTAACCTGTCTGCCCTCTAGCCTGTCTGTCCTCTAGCCTGTCTGACCAGACGCCTCCTCTTCTCTCCCCCATCTCCCCCACTCTACCTCTAGCCTGTCTGACCAGACGCCTCCTCTTCTCTCCCCCATCTCCCCCACACTACTGTCCTCTAGCCTGTCTGACCAGACGCCTCCCCTTCTCTCCCCCATCTCCCCCCACAATACTGTCCTCTAGCCTGTCTGACCAGATATCTGACTTCATCTGAAACTCCCACCCCTTGCAGAACAGACAGTGAAGAGACTGTTAACAATCTATTGATTAACCCTGGCTGGAAGAGGCCAGAAACTACACCTGACAAATCACAGTTTACTTAGGCAGGTAATCTGCAGCTGGGAGTAATATACAGTGTGAAACAGTGAGTGTGTGTGTGTTGGTTGGTCTGTGTGTGAGTGGTTGTGTGACTGTGTGCGTGCGTTTATGTGTGAGTGTGTGCATCTATGTGGGTGAGTAAGTGTGAGTGGCAAAAAAGCAAGGCTAGTATAGCTGGTAGTGTTGTGGCTCATAAACAATCACCCAGTCACTCTGCAGACACTGAGATAAGAAAGCTAACTTCTAAGTGACATAGAAACAAAGCCAAGCACACAGACACTCAGCTCTTTCCTTTAGTCAGCCCTTATGCTCAGAGAATGGTCTGGTTCAGCACTATCACTGCTCAGCTGCAAAGGATAGAATGCTAGGGGGCCTATCAGGCGAGAATCAAACACAAACACACACACCTAACAGACACATACACATCTTTCCCAGGCAGCCAAAGACACATGTAGGAGGAGAAATTGATTAAAAGGTTGTACTGCGTGTGTGTGTGTGTCCTGCCAGAGGACAGCTACAGGCCTGCAGGTCTCATTTCAAGAGGATCAATCACAATTTTCCAGACTGTAATAGTTCTGAGAGGGCCTCTCTGCCAGACCGCTGTCATGGAGACGAGAGTTCAGGGGTCAAGGTCAGACCCAAGGAGGAGATGGATGCACCCTATTACCCAGAATCCTCCAGGTGAGAGCCACTGCACCGTGGCCCCACATCAATCTACCTCTAGCAGGATGAAGGGATGAAGAGAGGATGGAAGGGTCGTGGAGGGGAAGAGAGACGCAGACCGGAATCAGAGGAGAGGCAGGATGAGGGGCAGGAGGATAAAGACAGGAGGGGGAAGATGAAAGAGCAGAGGGATGGAGTGAGAGGAGGCTGAGAACGGGAGAGGAGAGAAAGGCATTTGCATTCTCCTTGTCAGTGTTGTAGAGGAGAGTCAGGGTAATGGCTTTGTGATGGAACTCCGGACACATGTGACAAGACAGCCATAACTAAGAGAGGTGTGTGTGTGTGTGTGCATGTGTGTGTGTGTGTGTGTGCACATGTGTGTGCGTGTCCTGGTGGTGATCCTGACATGCCGGTTGCCAGAAAAGGCACCTGCATCGGTCCAGGTAAGTAGTGATGAAAGGATGATAGAGGGATGATATTCACTGCTGAAGGAAAACAGGGTTGGAGGTAGGATTTTGGCCTTGGTGGCTTCCTCCTGCAACAGTCATCAAATCATTCTAATTTGACATTTAGTGATAAACTATAACCAGCTCCTTTCTCCTCCCACCAAGGCGTGACATTTAAATAACGCCTGTCTTTATTACATGGTCTTATCTGTGCATGCTAAGCTAGTCTATGGTACGATCACCATTACTGGGAGGGAGGGGAGGCTGTATGTGTAAAAGGCGTTGTAATCTAGTGGGCATTGGGGCTGTGTGTGTGTGCTGGAGAATAGAAGTATTAGTCATAGATGATGGGCAACTAACTATCCGTGTCTGCTCTGACCTCACTCTACACTCCTGAGCTGCTGTGAGTATGTGTGTTTCAGCAGGTCCTTTCAGAGACTCAAATGATCACCTCACCTCTTTCAGTTCAACTGTCCACAGAACAGACTCCAAACTCAGCTCATCATGCTCTTTCTCCATCCATTCCTCTCTCCATCCATTCCTCACTATCAATCTCTCTCTCCATCCATTCCTCTCTCTATCCATCCCTCTCTCTACTCCCCTCTCTCTCTCCATCCACCCCTCTCTCCAAACATCCCTCTCTCCATCCATCCCTCTTTCCAAACATCCCTCTCTCCATCCATCCCTCTCTCCAAACATCCCTCTCTCCATCCATCCATCCCTCTCTCCAAACATCCCTTTCTCCATCCATCCCTCTCTCCAAACATCCCTCTCTCCATCCACCCCTCTCTCCATCCATCCCTCTCTCCATCCATCCGTCTCTCCATCCATCCCTCTCTCCATCCACCCCTCTCTCCATCCATCCATCCCTCTCTCCATCCATCCATCCCTCTCTCCATCCATCCATCCCTCTCTCCATCCATCCCTCTCTCCATCCACCCCTCTCTCCATCCACCCCTCCCTTTATAGCTGCCTATCGGTCCATCTCTTCTTGTTAGTTCTGTCGCCTCTCTCCCTCCGTTCCTGTCTCTCCTTGCATCTCTCTCTCTCCCTGTTCTAAACAGCTCTGTCCACCTCTTCAAAGCTATGTTAATGCTGAGCCTCACGTCCTATTATAATGCAGCCACCACGTCTAACAGCGTGACCCCACTTTACTGCTTTGTTTTCTCCCCCAGGGGATCTGCCGGTGCGTGTGTGTGTGCGTGTGTTTGTGTGTGCGCATGTGTGTATGTGTGTATTTGTGTGTGTGTGTGTGTGCGTGCATTTGTGTGTGTGCATGGAGAATACAGATGATGTGTGATTGACAGCAGTCTTGTTGTTACGCTCCTCCAGTGTGTGACCTCAGTGAGTGTGTGTGAGTGTGTGTGTGTGTGTGTGCGTGTGAGTGTGTGTGAGCCCTCTCTCTGTGACAGCTTCATGGAACCGTTCAGGCGCAGCAGAGAATCAGAGACAGGAGAATGTCACTGATTATTCCCTACGATACACAACAGCTGCTAGTCACTCACACACACACACACACACACACACACACACACACACACACACACACACACACACACACACACACACACACGGTAGTGAGTGGCTATTCAGACAGAGAGAGGTGCCTTATTAAGAATAATAGCGGTGTGTGCTCCAGTATAGAATGTGTGTATGTGTATTCAAGGAGATAGAGTGTGTGTTTACGAGAGGGGAAAATGGCTTCTTATCTCCCTGTCAACCTGCAATCCATTCACCTCCTTAACATGGTAGACACACACCTGACATTCATACACTTACACACACGCGCGCGCACACACTGAGGTCCATTGTCTAGAGGGAGTGCTAGCAGCCATCTGGGTGAGGTTTGTCTTTCATCCTCATCAAAGCTGCTCCCATCTGACGGAAGCAGCCAGTAATGACAGCTTTGACAACCAGCAATCAAAACTCAATTACTCTTTCTGAGTGCTCTCTCTCCCCCTCTCTCTCCATCCCTCTCTCTCTCTCTCTCCCTCTCTCCTTCCCTCCATCATTCTCTCTCTTGGCTGTCCATCTCCCTCTGTCTCTGTCTTTTCCTCTCTCACCCTCCTTTTCCCTCCCTTTCTCTTGCACCCCCAACCTCGCTCCCCACTCTCCATTCAGACACAGAAGCACATCTGCCACTCAGCCCTACTGTGCAGACTGGGAAGTGTGTGAGTGTGTGCGCGCATGAATGACTTCCTCAGCCAGTCACTGTCAGCGCTGTGTGAGAAGTACAAGGAAGAAGATTAACAGGATGAGCACGCTCTCACACACTTCCTGTTTCACACTCCATAGTCACAAGTGCACGCACACATGCACACAAACATGCACATGCACGTACACATGCACATGCACGTACACATGCACGTACACATACATGCACTGGTCTGTCTGATCCATATTCCTTTACATGACAGATGAGACACTGAGCAGTACAGCCTAGTAAACACAGCAAACAGTACTGCTCTAGTGGTGGTCCTGCTCTGGTGGTGGTCCTGGATTCAATGCTACAATCCCATCCCTCTTCCTCCTCCCTTCATCCCACCCCTCTACAGGACTGTTCCTCCTTATGAGACACTATGAGAAACATGTGACACACACGCCTTTCCACACACACACGCACACACACACACACACACACACACACCTTGGGTACAGTATGTGATTAATGGGGATGCCATATTTGTTGGCCGACTGTGCCTGTGTGTGTCTGTGGTTGTAAATGTGTGTGTGTGTGTAAGCAGTAGTCTTATCTAGCTCTGATGTCTAGGAGACACAAACCTCCTGAAAGACCTTGGCCTGGTCTGGAGGACCCCTGGGAAATCTCCTCTGTTACGCACACACACACGCTTCCCTGTGCACACAACAAAATACACTACACACAAAACAAAACATGAAAGTGTTTGCAGGATCACAGTCTCCTAAGAACAGCCCAGCAGGCCAGCGAGCGAAACAGCTCCTTCAAGATGAGACCAACAGATAGGTAATTGATTAGCCAGCCTGGCACGGTGGCCTCTGGTGGTGTTTGATGCCCAGCATTCTCAAAGCATCTCCTGGCTTCTCCAACCCCACTGCAGCAAGATAGCTCACACCTAGACGGAGACAAACACTGGAAGGGTCTCAATCCTCTCTACCGCCCACCATCTCTCTCTACCTCCCACCATCTCTCTCTACCTCCCACCATCTCTCTCTACCTCCCCCCACTCTCTCTACCTCCCTCCCCTCTCCTTAACTCCAACCATATCTCTCTACCTCCAACCATCTCTCTACCTCCCTGCTCTCTCCTTACCTTCAACCATCTTCACCTCCATCTTCCTACCAACCTACCTCGTTCCGTCTTTCCCCAACCTACCTCTCTCCATCTCTACCTCCCTCTTTCTCCCTCCATGCAGTCAGTGGATTCTGGCTATCCTCAGGATCACGTTCATAGGAGTCTGAATATAAAGCTGCCAACAGTGCCTGAACTCCATGTTTTGATGCCTCCATGTCCAGACAGCTCGAGACCCAGACAAAACTCTCTCTCTCTCACACACACACACACACACACACACACACACAGCTATAACGAGTGGGATTAAAGGGTTCTTAGGACTTTGGCTTGATATTATAATGATCAAAACATACACACACACACACTCATGTAGGAATGGAGGTGCATGGTACTCCGCACCAATTACCCTGTACTCTTCACTCGGTGGGTTGCCCCGGGCAATGCGGCTGGGGTGTGTGTGCGCGCGTGTGTGCTGGGGTGCACAGGGCTAGACTCCAGGGTAATGGCCTACTTCAGTGATGAGAGACAGGTTTCGTTTATTTACCAACCTCCTCATCCATAATAAACTACAAAGATCCATTAACAAACACACAGACGCGCACACACTCACACTTTCAAAACATACTCAAAAACACACAAGCACACTTCCCAATAGACACTTGCCCATGTGCATGCATATACAGCGTACAAACAGGTATGCACACATATGAAGAATTCAGACCTACAAACACACACAATTCAGTTGTGTGTCTTCTTGCCTGCCTGCCTGCCTGCCTGCCTGCCTGCCGACCTGTCTCGGTCTGACTGTCCGTCTGTCACTATCTGCCTGTATCTGTTTCTACCTTTCTCTGTCTGCTTGTCAATCTGTCTGGGCGCCTTTCTCTCCTATCTCTACTCTCCTATCAGAAGCCCCCTCCTTCTCTCCTACAATCCAGCTCACCAGAGTGGAGGAGATCAGCTTGTCACTGCTGGTTTGTCCCACAGACATTGCCATTGTTGCAGCATATGCAGACAGGCTGACACACACACACATACATACACACACACACACGCACGCATTCACGCACACACATATATATACACACACGCGCACATACCCACACAGCAGCCAAGACAGAACAGGAAATTGTATTGCCCATTCAATAGGCCAATGAGATTAGAGAGGAAAGGCAGAATTACCATAGAAATGATGTTTGAAGCAGAAAAGTGCAGGTCTGAAAGCCTGAACTCTGATTGGCTGAGGAGGCACAGGACTGTCAGAAACAGGAACAATGGAATCATATCCTACTGGTGTTGGTGAGAGACACGGCTGAGTGTGTGTGTGTGTGTGTGTGTGTGTGTGTGTGTATAAAGTCTCATGCTGATGCTGGCACTGGGATCTCCGTGTTCTGGGCAGAGCAGCAGGCTCCTGATCTAGACATGGTGAAGCAGCATCACCACTCCTGAACTGACTCACCAGTCCAGTCTGCATCTATATTCATCCCTCTGGATTACACACAGTCTAACCCAGGTCTAATCCTGCTTTGCCCCTGATGTGGCCCTGTCCTAACAGCTCTAACCCAGGTCTAACCCTGGTTAAATACACCTGTAATCCTGTTCTAACCCAGGTCTAACCCTTGTGCAACCATGGTCTCACCCAGGTCTAACCCTGCTCAAGCAATTACCATTACATCACAGGGACATCCTGAACCCAAACAAAGAAAAGCATTTTAGCCTACAAACTGCTGAAATATCTCATCATAACCTCCCCTACACACACACAAATGTGTGCGCACACACACGCACACACACAGACACACACAGCATCCCCAGGCTATAAAAAAGCAATCTTGTTCAGCCGGTAACTCACTGCAGGTAGACAGCAGAGGCCTGACTGGAGACAGACTGACTGTGTTACAGTGTGTGTGTCTGTGTGAGGGGGGGAGGGTAAATCAGTTGTATGTAAGGTGTGTGTGTGTGTGAGTGAGTGTGAATGCATGTGTATGTCTTGTAGGTGTAATTGTTTTGCAAGTAGTGCGTCAGTGGTGTGTGTCTGTGAGTCAGGGTGTCAGATTTTCCCTTAAATTCAATAAGTGTTCTCTCAGGATGGGGGCTGTGAGGGGCACCAGGGTCAGGTGGGTGGGGGCTAAAGTAGATAACAAACATGTTCAAATGGGGTGTGTGTGTGTGTGTGAGAGACCAGGAGGTTGTGCGCCCGGGAGCTGTGCTGAGGGAGGAGGCTGAGGGGAGAGGGGCTCCTATCCTGCTTTCTGTCAGAGCTCATCTCTCTCTGTCTCCAAGGTGACTTACTGAACGGCAGCTCCTGCTCCTAGAGGGGGGCTGATCTGATCTGAGGTTTAACTTTTCATTTCCACTGAGATCCTCCTGTTTAATATGCCTGCTAAAATAGGAGGGTGGAGAGGAGAGGGGAGGGGAGGTGGGGAGGGAAGGGGAGGAGGGGAGGGAAGGGGAGAGGAGGACAGGAGAACAGTGAAGTGTAAGGGAGGATGGGAGAGAGCTAAAGCTGGTGTCTTTGGGAAAGACTCAGAGGACATCCTCTCCAACACGCGCGTGTACCCATGTCCCTTTCAACAGGACAATAATGTGTGTGACATAGTTGACGTCTTGCATGGCTGGGTCATGTGACCCATGTCATATGGACTGAGACTACAAGAACAACATATGAACAGGAGGAGGGCATGCTGTTCTGTCTGACCTGGGGGGCCGGGAGCAGACTGTCTGGGGCCCACAGGGATATCAAGCCACAGCTTACAGATGTACTTAACATGACCCGCACGCCCAGGAGATAAAAGACATTGAGAGAGAGAGAGACAGAGACAGAGAGACAGACAAATGAGAGAGAGAAAGAGAGAGAGAGAGAGAGAGAGAGAGAGAGAGAGAGAGAGAGAGATAGAGAGAGAGAGAGAGAGAGAGGGGAGGATGAGGGAAACAGCCACACTGAGGAACAAAGAAAGTGAGAAGGAAAGAGTGAAGGCAGGAGCCGGTAAACTGAACATTGAGACTCGGGGGAGGAGAGATGGAGGGATGAAGGGATGGAAAGGAGGAGAGGAGGAGGGTAAGTGGTTCCTGGGGAACGGAGCGTGATAATCAGACGTGTGATGGGAAGAGGAGAAGAGGAACGACCAGGACCAGAGAAAAGGAGTACCGGTTGACGGGCAAGATGCAGACTAGTGAAATATAGAAAAGGAGGGAGCAAAGAGATATATAAAAGTGTTTATATTTATGAGAAAGGTATTAAAAGCACCTCTAGATCATGTTGAAGACATTAGGAATAAAAGCCATGGCCGGCTTTTAATGCATGTTCTCCTGTGCTGTCACACACAGGCCTGGTCCACTGGGGCAAGCACTCAGTACTGCCACCCTCCCTCATCCTCCCTCACCCTCCCCCACCCTCCCTCACCCTCAACCCCACCAGCAGATAGAAAACTGTCACTTTGAAGCAGGAAATCTTTAGACTACAGTCAGTGGCATAAACACACAGACACACACATGCAGAAATGTACACACAAACACACACACACACACACACAAACGCACATCCCCCACAGAGTGACTGACATGTACCATGTAACATCCATAATTAATGGTTGTTACTGAGGCTGTTAGCATGATAAATAATAACAAAGATTTCAGCTTCATAATGCAGCTCCTAAATAAGTCAAAGGAGAGAGAGAAATATCTGGTAGCTGTCATGTGCGTGCGTGATGATCAAGTGAGTCAGATTACACATCTGTAAATGTTCTTTACAGCCCAAAAGGCAGATAGACAGGCTGAGCTACAAGCAGAGATACAGGCAGAAAGGCAGACAGACAGGTAATCACACAGACAGACGGAGATGCACAGTGTGTGTATTTTCCTCTAAATCTGATGTTCATTTTAATCGTCTTTGATTTGTGTTGTTTTTCCTCTTCTTTTATACAGCAAAACATTGATTCGCTTACAGCGCACACACTCAAGCCCTGGAGTTGTTTCAAAACATCCGCTTCTCTCCATGTCCTTGAAAATGATACAAAGAGGCTCTCTCTTTTGAACTTTACCAGCATGAAAACTCCTTGTCCTCCGCATCTCTCTGGTAGAGACAGACTTCAGGATTTACAAACATGACAAAGGGTAGGTTGAGGGAAGGTTCTAGAACTGTGATGATGATGACGATGGTCATCAGAATCTCCCCTGTAGTCTGTGACTGATGACTTGACACAATGGCAAATGGGCTTTCGCATACCGCAATGGCAGTATATAGTCTATAGGCTGAAAATGGTGCATGCTGTCAGCCGTGGCACTAGCTGGCCTGTCAGAAGAGCATTAGTCAAGGTGACTGGTCCATTACAGCTAGCTGGCTATTACCATTAGTGTCTTAGATCCACACCTGGACATGACCTTCAGATGATAGGGGACTGTCTGTGTGCATCTGGGAGTGTGTTTATGTCTGTGCGTGTGTGTGTGTATGGGAGAGTGTGTCTGTGCGTGTGAGAGTGTATGGGAGAGTGCGTGTGCCTGGGAGAGTGTGTGCGCCTGGGAGAGTGTGTGTGTCTGGGAGAGTGTATAGAAGAGTGTGTGTGTGTGTGTGTATGTGTGCATGTCTGAAAGGGTGTGTCTGGGAGTGTGTCCTCTTATTTTCTAGACTTAGAATATGTGTATGTTTTCAGGAGGTCTTTCAGATGAAGTCAAAGAGGAGAGAAGAAAGGTAAGATGGTGAAGTGGGAGGAAGGGAGAGGGAGGGAGAGGGAGGGAGGGAGAACAAGCATAGAAAGAGAGACAAGACGGCTTGTCTCTCTGTTTACACCAGCATTTCTCTATCAGATGTGGACACTGTTTGTGTATGTATCTTCTCAGTATAAACAGCAGAGATACTATGACTGAGTCTCAGCCTGTCATCCCTGAGCGTCCGCTTCCTGTTTAACAGCTGCTAGCTCTCTATCCAGACGCTAACTCTCCACAGCTACCACTGTCAGTAGGTAGACCCCACGCTCCATATTACAACCAAGCACACATAGATGATCATCCAGGCATTCACAGCCACCTTTTCATGGGCATGCCAGATCCTGGAATGTGTGTTGTATGTTTAGGTGGCCTATAGGGGGCAGGATGGAGCTAGCAGGCTGTTGTACCTCTACTATGTCTGCTATTTGTTCTCATACCAGAACACAGGCTGGAATGTTAAAGGCCTGATCCCTGTGTGTGTGTATGTGTGTGTGTTTGCGCGTGTGTGCATGTGTGTGTGCATGTGTGTGTGTGCAGGTCCTGACATGAAGCTGTTGGAGCTTGTTCCAGCCTGTGTTATCTGCTCCATCTACTACTGTCATACAAGTGTTTCATCTTTCTTTCCTCTCTGCTTTACTTCACCTCTGTATCGCTATCACTCCGTTCCAATCTCTCCTCCTCTGTCTTGCGTCTCCCTCCGTCCTTCTCTTCCTTTCTCCTTTGTTTAGGGGTATTTTCCCGCAGCACAGACTAGTAACCAGATAATTAAATGCTGATGTATGTAAATATCGTTAGTAAGGCCAATCTCCTTAGCCTACTGCTTGAGGCTGTAGCCCCCAGCATCACTCCCAGTGAAGACTAATGATTAGATAGCCCCCAGCAAATGAAAGCTTGATCAGACTGTAGCATCAGCATTAGCACCGATGCCAGTGGTGCCATCAGTGGTTGGGGGAGGGGGGGTTGCAGTGAAGAGAGGGGGCGGAGTGGGGTGCAGGCACCTGGTTCATTACTGTACTAATTACATGGCATGTGTTTGTAGCCCGGGGATGGGGGGAGAAGGATGTTGGAGAGGGGGGGAGGGGGCGCTAGCTTACGTCTGGATCACAACCCTAATGGTACAGTGTAAGAGGTCCTGTTCATCTTCCTCCCTCCTCCTCGCCCATCCTCCTCTGCCCTCTCCCCTCCTCTTCACTGTAACGCTTCCATGCCTCCCTCCCACCTTCTCTCACCCCCCTCTCCCCTATGCTTGAGGAGATGGATGATAAACAAGCACCCCTCTGCTTAACAAGAATGAATTTAGCATTCACGTTAGTGAGCTAATGATCCCAAATCTAAGCTACAATAGCCTAGCAATGTGCCATCTCCCCACCCCACCCAGCCAGCGTGAATTAGCATTAGCGTTAGCAAGCTAATGAGCTTAGCGCTAATGCAGCATAGCCTCCCGCCCATTTAAACAGCATGACTTTAACATTAACAATCTAATGAGTCTGGCACTAATGTAACCTAGCTTGGCCGAACCCCCCAATCTCATGCAGAAGTATAATTCCGCCAGTGTTTAGTGTGTCGGGTAGTATGAAGTGATATGTGCCTAGTATAAAGCCTAGTTAAAGAGAGAGGTGCTCACCTGCACACTTGGTGCGTGCCCTGAGGGGAGGTCCAGGGGCCCCCGTCCCCCCATCCAGGGGTCTGGTCAGCAACACGCTGATCTCATACTCTGTGTCTGGGTCCAGGTGGCCTATCTTGTGAGTGGTCTTATCCACAGGCTGGTTGTCGATCAGGCTGCCCGCAAGAGTCCGGTACTCCACCTAGGACACACAGGAGACAGGCTCACACCAGTGCTGGGACATTCAATCAGCCAACGCTCAATGAACCCCTTAAGAAAATCAACGAACCATGTCCTCAACCAACGAACCAATCAATCTATGGGCTCACCTCTCGCTCGATGATCGGCCCATCCCCGTTGATGGAGTTGGCATTGAGCTGGATCCACAGGTAGGTGGCGCCCACAGCCGTGAGCTGGGGAGGGGCGATGGGGACCGGGGGCTCTGAGGGACAACCAGAGGCAGGGGTCAGGGGTAAGCTGTTATGTCAGATTGTTTTGCTGGGTGTTATTCAACACCTGTCTGGTACGCCACACAAACATCCACACAGATGATGGAGCTGGAACACACCTCTGAACTTGGAAACTCATTAAATCTCTCTCTCTCACACACACACACACGCATACACCTCCAGAGAGCGGGTAAAGACACCAATCACTCTCTGATATCTGAGGATTATATTGAAGGAGGACCAATTAAGGGATCGTGTTCAGAGTCGCTACACAAGGTCCCTCAGTCCCTGAATGGAGGACAAGAGGAGAGGAGAGATGGGAAGAGAAAAGGTGATATGAGGAGAGTTGATGTGAGGAGAGGTGAGGAGAGAAGAGGCGATGTGAGGAGAGGTGAGGAGAGGAAAGGTGATGTGAGGAGAGGCGAGAAGAGGTGAGGAGAGAGAGGCGATGTGAGGAGAGGTGAGGAGAGAAGAGGCGATGTGAGGAGAGGTGAGGAGAGAAGAGGCGATGTGAGGAGAGGTGAGGAGAGGAAAGGTGATGTGAGGAGAGGCGAGAAGAGGTGAGGAGAGGTGATGTGAGGAGAGAAGAGAAGATTTGAGGAGAGGTGAGGTAAGAAGAGGAGAGGTAATGTGAGGATAGGAGAGGTGAGAAGAGGTGATGTGAGGAGAGGTGAGGAGAGGAAAGGAGAGGAGGGGAAATGAAAGGAAAGGCAGAATTCAGACTAGCCTTGGTCCAGACCAGGGAGACGAGGTACTAAGGGAGGAAGTTAAAACCAATTAATTTCCTGACCTTCAGCGAATGAAAACAGACCTGAATCCCATTACCCATCAACCCCTGGGGGTGCTCTACTTCTCACATGACCCAGTTCAGCAATCCCACAATCCCTCTCTCCCTCTTTCCGCCCTCCCGCCCCACTCTCCGTCCTTTCCCTCTGCCTCCCGTCTCTCCCCCCAGCTGGGGAGGCAGAGGTGCTTCAGAGAGCCAGGATCTCTGGTATCCATCATCATCTAGCTGGCCCCGCATCATCACCAGGTCCTCATGTCTTGGCCCACTACTAAATGTCTAATATCTGGGTTCCACAACTCATCTCTTCTCACAGGTGTGTCTGTGGATGTGTGTGCGTGTGCGTGTGTATGTCCCTCTGCTTGTGTGTATGTCCATCCGTGTGTGTGTGTGTCACTCGGAAACAACAAAGCAGCTAGCCAGACGTCAGTGTTAATCACAACCTGGTCTGGAGCTTTGAAGTCTGATAGCACCTTTCCTTCAGATCTCTTTCTCCCTCAACCTCTCTCTGTTCTCTGCCCTCTCTCTCCCCTCACACTCTTTATCTTTCTGTCTCCGTTCTTCTCTTCCCTCCAGACCTTCACACGCATAAGACTGTCACTCATTTCTTAGTCACACCCCCCACCCCCACCCCCACCACACACACCAGCCCTGTAAATAGTCCCTCCTAATGATAGCTTGCACTGAGACGTTTTCAGATGCCCTGATGTGTGTCTGTTTCTGTTTGAAGATTGACCCCTCAGCGTTGACCATTAGACCAAGAGCATGTCCTTGGGGTCCAGGGGGGTGCAGATGGGAAACTAACACAGCCTCACACACACAAGGTGGGATGTTGTTATTGATTGTAGCCATAGAAACCCATAGAGAACTCCAATTACATCTGGTGTAATGACACATCTGTCTTCTAGGCGGCTGGCCGGACAGGTGAAAACCTGTATAGTCACCTGTAGATGAGGTGTGTGTTCAGACGTGTCTTCATGTTTCCTCATGGGGTAGGGGTCTGGGCAGTGATTTATCCTTTTACACACACACACAATACTCTGCTCCTCTCCTCTCTCTTATTTGTCTCTCTCTCTATCTACTGCAGGACTGACTGATGGATGCATGTGGACAGGGAACACGCACAAGCAATAACAATCACTGTGTGTGTATGTGTGTGTCTATGTGTGAGTGTGTCTATGTGTGTGTGTGTGTGTGTGTGTGTGTGTGTGTGCGGCCAGAAGAAGGCCACCGTAGTCTGAGTGACACTTCAATCTGCCTGTCAGGTTTAACCACCAGGCCTGCTTGAGCTCCACCAGGTGATCTGCCAACAGACAGACCTCAGCTGTGTGTGTGTGTGTGTGTGTGTATGTGCGTGTGTGTGTGTGGAGGGGGGGGATAGGTTTGGAGAGAGATGTCAGCTGCTTCAATAACAGAGTGAGTATCTGCATCGATCCTGTCCTACATCCTCCTCTAGCAGAATGGAAAACACAGGCGGGGTCCCTTCAACTGACAGGCAGGGTGTGTGTGTGAGTGTGTGTTGGTGTGTGCGTGTCTATATAAGGGTGCGTGTGTCAGAGTGCGTGTCAAGGGTGTTCTAGAGGAGAGTTCAAAATTCTATATTAGAGTTCTAAGTTTGAGATGAGAGTTTTAAGTTGTTCCAGATCAGAGGTCTCTCAGATCTTCAAAGACTTGTTTTGGGGAGCCGGGTCCACGTGTGGTTGCCAGGGTGTGGTCGTTGCCGCTCAGCTGTCACCGCGGAGCTGGGGTTGTCACGGTGCTGAGCCAGCAGACTGTTTACTGGAGGAACAGCTGAGGCTGGCACCTGCCAGACACACCAACACCACTGTACACGCCCACACAACACCACTGGACACGCCCACACAACACCACTGGACACGCCCACACAACACCACTGGACACGCCCCCTCAAGACTAAATTTAGGTTTTCTCTGCCTATTCTGAACTGAAGAAATGCACGCTCAAACACACATATGCACACACACCCCTCCTGTCTTACAACCAAACTCCACTATTTCCTGTGCTGCAGGACAGCTGAGATGTGGAGAAGCTGATCTGACAGCTTGTGCTGGTATAATACATCCAAATTAGACTGGTGTGTTTGTGCGTGTGTAGTAATTGTGTTTAAATGATGATGTATAATTTTACAGAGCGAAGTAGGCAGGCGTTGCTCCATCATAAGCCCCAGAGACAGCCTCAATCTCACACTGTACACACCAGCCCTAACTCATTCTGACAACACACACACACATCCATGAAGCAATCAACTACAGTAGTGTTGACAAGACGCATCAGACGTAGAGGTCATCCAACAAGGGTCAGAGGTCAGAAGACTTACGTTTGACGGTGAGGTCAGCATAGCTGGAGATGCCCACGCCCTTGTCGGATTGGACGATGCAACGATAGCGTCCAGAATCTCCCTTGGTGGTGTTCTCCAGGTCAAAGGTCGCCGTGTAGCGGCGGGCGTTCACTGGTCTGGTCTCTCTGACCAGTGCCTCCCTGCCACCCATACCCTGGACACACACACACAATGTTATCACACACACACATAATGTTATCACACACACACGCAAAGCACAACTTGTACTCTGGGCACACTCTGTTAACACACATGCACACCCTGACTACGATCCATCTATGGAAACAGCCGTACCTGCAGCCAGAGGTTGATGTTGTTCTGCGGGCGGCCATTGACGGTGCACTGGAAGGTGGCGGTCTGCCTGGCGTTGACCTCGACCCCCTTGATGTGCAGGAAGTGAGGCGTGCTCACTGATGGAGGGACGGGGGATGGGGGGGGGGATGCAACATCAACCACATGTTTACAATCATCCATATCCCACAAGATGCTCAAAGTTTGCATGCTGTCAGTGTATAGGCTATTTCTATTAGTGGCTTCAGGTCAGAGGGGTGTGTGACTGTGTGTGTCTATAAGTATGTGTGTTGAGGAAAAGGGGAGATCCGTCTCAGTGGCTATACTGTCTTCCTGTTACAGTATCGGTGTGTGTGCCGCCAGAGGGGGGCTGTTATACACGGTGTGTCTCTCTTGGGAAAAGGGGGGGGTTATGCCAGTTATGCACCTCCAGCCAATCCCATTTGCTCAGCTTTGCAGTCTAACCTTGCTGGGGTCTCTGGAGCCAGCTGCACAGATTCAATCACTGAATGGATCCTGCCCAGCCTCCCTGGGGTGCTGTGTGTGTGTCTGTGTGTGTGTCTGTGTGTCAGTGTGTGTGTGAGTGTAGTACGATGGCGTTTTCTATTATGATATTACAGAGAGGGTTAGAGGTGGAGCCAGGAGAGCTACCTGTCAGCCCTGAGCCCCAGGTCAAGGAGGTAGGAGAAACTTTCCCTGAGTCTGTGTGTGATTGTGTCTATCTGTGTGTCTGTGAGTGTGTGTGTGTATGTGTGTGTGTGTGCGTCTGTGTGTGTGTCTACCTGTGTGTGTGTGTCCGTGTGTGTGTTAGACGAAGTTTCCCCGACGCAGCAAGAATAGAGGAGCGGGGAGGCGAGGGGGAGGTAAAGGGGGAGGCGAGGGGGAGGTGAGGGGGGACGGGTCAGGTGGCCAAATCGAAATGGGGCCAAAAACTCATTTTTCTCTCCTGCCATATAGGGGACTATGCTGTGGCCACTATCGCACACATAGACAAACACACCCACCCTGCTGCAGCCTTGTTATGAAGGAGAGGAGGGTGAGGGATGGAGGGCTGTGCACAGAAGTGTATGTGTGAGTGTGTGTGTCGTCTCCTTAATAGCTTGGCAGATGAACTAAGAACAAAGTAGTACAGGAATCTGGGTCAGTGTAAGTGTGTGCGAGTAGGTGTGTGTGTGTGGGTAGGTGTGTGTGTGAGTAGGTGTGTGTGTGTCAGAGAGAGTAGGTGAGTGTGTGTGAGTAGGTGTGTGTCTGTTGGAGGGTGGGATCAGAACTCTCGATGAAAGTCCTGCTAATCAAATTATGGAAATAAAGGAGTTTTTAATGAGTTCCCTCTAGTCATGTCGTGGCAGGTTGCCACGGCGACCTTGATACTGTTATCTGAGAGGGATACATGCCCCACGCCCCCTGGACCACCTCCAGCCAATCCGAACACTCAATGGCGGCCCTCCAGCCAATTAGCAAGCTCAATGGCAGCCTCCAGCCAATTAGAAGCTCCATGGCAGCTTCCAGACAATTGGAATGCTCTATGACTACCTTTTACACTTCGATCACCCACTGACTGTATCCAGCCAATAAGAGTAGCAGTGAAGCCAGGGCTAATGACACTCAGTTCCTGAATGCCAGGATTCACCAATCAGGCCCATGGACATGAAGACCATGTGACCTAAAGACCTGTCTTTCCTGGCCAAGATGACTGTGGGAGTCTCCTCAGGTAATTAGCAGTAGTTATCTTGCCCACATGGAATCTCACTAATCTGGTAGGATTGTGTGTCAGGAATACCATGACACTGTATGTGTGTGTGTGTGTGTGTGTGTTTGTATTAGAACTTACTGCATTGGTGGCCTTGCAATGTGACATCTTTAATAGCCAGGATGCCTCGCTGTCCAGTACTGACTGCCTCAAAAACAATCTGTAAAGAGAGAGAGAGAGAGAGATAGAGAGATAGAGAGGGTGGGGGGAGAGAGAGAGTTTATTCATGTTTAGTAATAAGGTTACAATGTTAACAGTATCACTGGTGTTTCAGTTTCATAGTGACTGTTTGGCTTGGAGTTTCTGCAGAGGTGAGTCAGACACACCAGCCTGTAAACACTTTACAGCCAGGAGGTGAGGACAGAGAAGGGGGAAGAGGGGGAGGAGGTGAGGACAGAGGAGGGGGAAGAGGGGGAGGAGGTGAGGACAGAGGAGGGGGAGGAGGGAAGGGGGAGGAGGGAAGGAAGGGGAGGAGGGAAGGAGGGAAGGAGGGAAGGAGGGAAGGAGGGAAGGAGGGAAGGAGGGGGTGTCCTGTTTCCCCCATGACACGTTGTTTGTATTGATTTGAATTTTAACAACTGCACCTGCATATCAGTGTGTCAGTGTCTCTGTGTATGTGAGTGTGTCTGTGTGTGTGAGTGTATCTGTGTGTGAGTATCTGTGTGTGAGTGTATTTGTGTATCTGTGTATATGAGTGTGTCTGTGTGTTGTGTTTGTGAGTGTGTGCGCGTGTGTGTTTGTGACTTTCAGGTGCAGAGTCAGCTCTGTGTTTCCACGGTGATGGAGTGGGGCAAGGCGGTTCTCACACTCCGACCTCCCCAGCCCTCAGGGAGGCCCGCCACATTCCACAGTCTTATCGCCACGGAAACAACTGGTTAAAGACGTAGTACCACGTCCTGTTTGGGGCGAGAGCTGGCAGTATCCCATAAAGCTCAACTATAGACAGGAAACAGGCTGGAGCTCTCCTTCCTATCCTGACTCCTCACCATGCTCCCTGTCCCACTGTCCCCCTGTCCCTCCCTCTCCTATTCTCTCTTACCAACCATCTATCCATCCCTCTATCTCTCTCTCCCGCTCTCTCTCGTTCCTTATCTCCACTCCTTCCCGCTCCAACCTCTCCATTCTGACTCCTCCTTTCCTCCCTTCTCCATGACCTGTCTTTGCCATGACTCAATCCTCACTCCCTCTCTCTCTCTCGCTCTCTCTCGCTCTCTCTTGCTCTCTCTCGCTCTCTCTCGCTCTCTCTGACTCGCTCTCTCTGACTCGCTCTCTCTGACTCGCTCTCTCTCTCTCTCCCTCTCTGTCTCTCTCTCTCTCTCTTTCTGGCTCTTTCCCTGTGTATGTCACTCCTCCCTTCATCATCAGGTCAGAAGACCACAGTCCAGGATCTGGAGCAGAGGTGGTCAGATATGATCACATGACCACACCCTCAGTTTGACCTCAGTTTTGGGATGGGGGAGGGGGGAGGGAGCACAGTGCCCAGAACACCCAACACAGCTTTAGATAACACTGCTATGCAGCTCAGATAGACTGGGCCCACAGCACACGCTGATAACAGTGCTGCCAAGACAACAAACAGACAAAGAGAAAGAGGGAGGTAGGGAAGAGAGAGAGTAACAGAGAGTCAGGGGGAGGGGGTATGTGAAGTAGAGAGTGAGACAGAGTGAGAGAGTCCTTGATCTCTAGCCTGGGCTCTGTCTCCGTCAGTACTGTTCCTACATTCCTTGAGTGCTGCTAGACCAGCTAAGTAGATTACCTATTCAGAGGTTTAACTTGCAGTATACGACAACACAGCTCCGTCTCCTGATAAAAACCCTGTCTTTTCCAATCCCATTCTAGAACACAGAGTGAAGGTTCTCTATTCTAGAACAGGGCGGTCTCTGCGGCGCTGTGGCTGACCTGCCCTTACCGCTGAACCTCAGACAGAGCAGGAGACATCAGCTCCCCATTCAAACACCTCTAATTGATTTCCTTTCTCCTCTCTTCTCTTTCTCTCCTCTTGTCTTCACAGCGAACAGCTCGACCACTAATTACCTCTTTATGAGAGGCTAATCTGAGGAAATGAAAAGCAAACAGCGATGTGTGTGTGGGTCTGGTGTGTCTGTGTGCAAGCAGCAATGTGTGTGTGTGTGTGTGTGCAAACAGTGATGTGTGTGTGGGTCTGTGTGCGCACGCTAAAAAGGTCACAATGAGCTGGCGGCTGATTAAACTCAAGACACTGGTGTTAGTCATCAGGTCCAGGGAAACCCACCCCACCTCCTAACCCTTGCGCCAAACCCACACCCCCAACACACACACACACACACACAACTTTGCCCCCTGCAATTGTTTAGTTTTATCCCCTCATTAAACCCACTGGTAATGAGACCAATTAGCTGTAATGCTAACATCAGCACTGTAATGCAAGAAACAGATTCTTCTCTTCTGTCTCATAATCACTAGGGTATATTGCTCTACTCCATTTCTCCCAGACTGATGTCCATTGTTCCGATCTGGACAGCCGTCCACAGCAGCAGCTGTCTCTAGTAGTGTGTGTACCAGGCAGCACAGCTAGCTTTGTACTGGTGACAGTCCTCATTGTTCTAGACAGCCTCATTGAAGGCTCAGGATGTCAGGAGAACGTAAAGTGCAGGAGAACAATCCCCAACGGCGCTCCAGCATTCTCTCTCAGTAACAGCCAGTGTTAAAGCAGAAAGTATCAGGTCTGGGGGAGGTGGGAATGATGGTGGGGGGGGGTGATGATGGTGAGGGGGTGATGGGTAAGGGGGGGGTCAGGGCAGGAGCAGAGCGTTGTTCTAGACTTTGCTACGGCTCGCTAGAATCAATTAAAAGTTTTTCCACAGCGACCTAAGTAGGGGAGCAGGGGGCAGGGTATACCCTGAGAGAGAGCTACTATGTAAGCTTCTGGCAGGCTACCGCACTCTGTAATTAGAAAATAAAAGACAAAGTAATTTCTGAATACCAGGTGGCTTCATTTTGACAAACACTTAAGATATGGTGCAATTACAGCGAGCCATAATTACCTAGCGCGTTGCTAATTGGCTATCGCTGTGGAGATTACAGGCTGGTATTGTTCATCCAGTGTGCCTATGAAGGATCACTGTTACCTCGCACACATTATACTGTTCCAGCGATGGAGAGATGGATGAGCAGGAGAGAGGAAGGTAGGAGAAGCAGAGTGAAGGAGGGAGGCAGTGAACTGAGAGATGGACAGACAGTAATAGGGAGAGAGATAGAGGGATAGAGGGACAGAGCGGGAGCGAGAGATGAGCAAGAAAGAGAGAGAGAGAAAGAGCAAAAGTGAGAGAGAAAGTGAGAGCGAGAGAGAGAGAGAGAGAGAGAGGGAGAGAAAGGTGTGACAGATTGTGGATATTTCTCCTGGGAGCTGGAGATGTATTTATCATTCTTTACCACGGGTCCCTAAGGAGCCACGTATATTTGTGTGTGTGTGTGTGTGAGTGTAAGCGTGCGTGCGTACTCTAAGTGTATGTGTACGTGTGTGCACTGTGCATGAGCGTGTGCATGCGTGTGCACAATGTGTGTGTGTGTGTGTTGTTGCGCTTGTGCCCACGCTGTGTGTGCAGAACGTGTCTAACCAGCGAGATGGTGTGTTAGCCCAGCCCGCCAGCTAGGGAGGGCAGTGTGTGTGTGACCTGCCTCCATTCTTATAGCTGATGACATATTGACTGGTGAGAACACAGGTTGTATCTCAGCACACACACACACACACACAGTGCTGACCTGAGGGCTGGTGAACCAAACATTGGTGTGCAGCGGTAGCTGCAGCAGTAATTGCTAGACTGCGTCATGTGGACCCAGCAGGGCTCGGGAACACAGCAGCAGCAGCCTCAGAGCTGGGCAGCCGCCAAACACACAGGCTGACCTCTGACCTGGAACAACATGCTTAATGCCTGGGAGCAACGCTGAAGACGCTTATAAGCCCATTAACAGGAGAGGAGAGGGAGGATCACTCAGACGTTCAGCTGTCTGACTGGTTATCTGACCGAGTGATTATTTGCTCTTCGGTATATCTGGCCAACAGTCTGACTGACTGCATTTATTACCCAGCTATCAAATAAAGTCAAATAGATTTTTACATAAATCAATAGAACACAACTCGCTCTTCATTCATTAGGTTTCTGGAGCTGCTTTTAAAAAGAAGGAACAAAGCTACACTTCTGTATTGTTCCTGGGCCTCAATTCCCACCTCACTTCTTTTTTCTCTTTTTCCCCTTTCTTTCCTCTTTTACACTGATCCACAGGGAACATCTTTTTACTGAGTCTTAAAAGCGTTCCCGCAGCAACTGTCCCGGTGTTCGGTAGCACACAGACAGGGAGAGCATGATGGGAGTCGTAGTTCCAGGGACTTGCTTTCATGCCCTGCTCCCTTCAGAGACAAAACCCTCCCGCTGTCCTGATTGGATGTCTGAGAGGGGGGCTGCTCTAATGGAACATTTCTGGAAGTTTCCTCAGTGTAGGTGGAAACGTGAGAGACATGAGAAAGAACAGAACAGTGGATTAATGCTGACTTCCGCACGGACTACAAGGGCTTCTGGGAAAAACTCTTGTTTCGAAAAAGGCACCAAAGTAGAGAACACTGATATGGAAGCTGAGTGAGCTCTTCCTCCCTGCTGCTGCACTACCCTGCACCTTCACTTACAAATGCCTAACCCTCTCCCTCTGCCACTAAACGTACCTGGTAGAAGTTGGGCCAGAAGGTGCTAATGGCCAGCTCCACCTGTCTCCAGGTGTGGTGGGCGGGGCCAGAGGAGTTCCAGACGGGCACGCCCAGGGGGGAGTTGTTTTCTTTGACGTAGAGGTTGAGCTGGGCAGGGTTGATGCCCTCGCGGCCCCCAGCCACATAGTACTGGAAGATGACGCAGTGAGTGTCGTTCTCCTTTAGCTGTGGCATGAGCAGCTGGGCCTTCTGACCAGAAAAGCGTCCACTGGTGTTCACCATCATGAATGCAGCACCTGAGGAGGGGAGCAGGAGGACAGAGGAGGGGAGCAGGAGGACAGAGGAGGGGAGCAGGAGGACAGAGGAGGGGAGCAGGAGGACAGAGGGGGGGGGGAGCGAAGGGAGATAGTGAGTAAGATACAGCTTCTGAACTTCATTTTCAACCATTTATTACTGGTGGGAAAACTAAGAGCATATGAAAATAAATGTTGATTAATCACCGTTCTAATGATTAGTTACTAACAAGGTCTGACTTTTTTCCTTAATCAACTTGGCCAAACAAGTAATCTATATTTAGCTTAAAGGGTAAATGGTGTTGCTAGCTAATGTTTATTAACAGTTTTCACATAAATCTGCAAAAAACAAGGTTTTACATACAGTGCTGCTACGGTCAGGACAGTAGCCTGGTCTTGTGATTTTTGTCACGAAAAATTCACGTTACATGCTTCGTTGCTAAAATGCTTTTTCAATTGACTAAATTGACAAAACATGTTAAGAAACTTGTCTTCACTCGAAATATCGCCCCAGTTTTCAAGTTGATGCAGTAAATCGAACACTCTGGGAAATCTAATGGTATCCTCTCTAGCCTCGCTTAGGCAAAAGGATGACAATGATGATGGTACATGTATTAGTGATGCCCAGTAATCACTTAACCAAATGTGCTTTTAGTTTCTGTTATTATGAGTATTTGTCAGTCTTCAAGAATAAAACGGGAATTTAAGTTTTTAAATAGTTCAATGGCTTAGCTGGAAAGGGCGTGAACCTGGAAAGATGGCTATGGTCAGAGCCATATAAAAAGATATAAGATTTTATATGGCTTTGACTACGAAGTGCCAACATGCAACACAGCGTGACGTTTCGTTCCATGACAGTGACGTACCTTCGCAGTCTGTACTTGTATGGAAAACAGGCAAAGAAAGGGAGGGAAAGGATGAGTTTGAGGAGACAGATGGAGAAGGATACAAATCCACCGTCTATCTTTCAACCCTTCTCTCTCCTTCCTCCCTTTTCCTTTGACCAAACAACTAATATTGACAGAGTGCCCCCCCCCACCTCTTAAACATCTGTTTTCAACACAGTTCTGTTGGGCAGAGGAGGCGGGGTCTGTTTGTTTAGGTGCCCTGGACATGCTGCACGGCTGGTTGCGGGGTTATTCAGGCTTGTCTGAGTGTTCCTTCTCTAGAGACATCCCTGTGTTAACACTGTGCATGGAATCCAACCCTGGACATGGACTCTTTAGAGCAAGAAGACCTTCAGATAAACTGGTTGCTCCCTGGGTTGCAGAGGCAGGAAAGAGAGGAGATCAGGAATGTCATATAGAGTGTGTGTCTCTCTCTCTTCTGGCTAATGGCAGTGATTATAGTCCAGAGGCGGTGTTGAAGGGTTACTGAAGGGGAGGGAGGATGGAAGGAGGATGGAGGGCTGTGAAGGAGGGTCGGAGCCCTGAGACCACGAGAGGGCTCAAGAACCAAGGGCCTATTCTCACTTTCCTCCTCCTCCTCTCTCCCCATCTCTCCGTTCTACTGTCTCCATATAGCTTCAGCAGTGCGCTGAAGTACAGAGCAAAGCTTCCAAAACTCTCTCTGCCTCTCCCCCTCTCCTCTGTGGTGAGGGACAAACCTCCACTTGTACAGTAATGACCTCATGAAGGGACGTGGTGAGTGGGGTTTATTTCTGCTACAGGAGGACCGACAGGGTCCCTGAGCCACAGAACAATGAACAGGAGCTCTTTCCTCTCCCATCTCTCCAGACTGGGACTCAAGTGCTTCTGTCCAAGGCTGCAGGGAGGATGCAGCCCATGTTGGTCTGTGCATCATCATCATCATCATCATCTCTGCTCTAATTGGTTCTCCACTGGGCTCTGTGCCGCTGAGTCAGGCTGATCAACATGGGGAACAAAGCAGACACACTGTAAACAGATGAAAGGACAGATTCATGGATGAATTATCCTCTCCTCATAATCCAACATTCGAGGCTTCTCCTATGTAGACCTCTGGGTCCACGTCTGATTATTCCACCTTGGTTCTCGTTGAATTGAACAAAGCTAGGAACGCAATTCTGTTTCTTATGTTACCATGGACACCATATCAAAGCAGTCCTGCTATGCTTGACAACTAGTTTCATAACGTGAAACATTCTGTGCTTGTATCTCATGGTTGAACTCAGACTAGAAGGGTAACTGAGGGGCAGGCTAACTCTTAGTCATATGCGTGTGTGTGTGTGTGTGTGTGTGTGTGTGTGTTGAGTTATTAGATGTAAAATGCGCTGTATAACCACCGGGGGGCCACCCCGCCCCCCACAGTACACCACAGCATCACAGAACCACAACAAGCGCTGGTTCTTACACTGTAGTTTTAAATATGATCTGAGCTCCATGGCTAAGTTGCTTTTAAAAACTCTTTAGTCACCATGTAATGTTCCATTTCTGTCATTTGAGTCTCTTCCTCAGTGCATGTGTCTGGTCACTAGCCAAGCATATGTCCATCATCTGCTGCCTCTCATGGTCCTCCTTACCTCCCTCTACCCTCCCTCCCTCTCTCCCCCCACCCTCCCCCTCTCCCTCCTTCCATCTCCAGTGTCTGTTCACAGGAAGAGGGAGGAAGAGGATATCTTTTATTCGGCTCTTTTTCTCCCCTGCCTTTTAAACCACTACAGAGACAGTTCCTATTTACTTTCATGTCCTCCTTTCCCTTCCATCTCTTTACCTCGCTCAGTGTCTCTGCCTCTGAAGTCTGTTTAGTGTCACATGGAAGAGATGAAGATGAGATATTTGAATTTCAGAGATGGCAGTTTATACCCTGAGGAGTGTGGTGTGGGGCTGCCTCTGGTTCCTGTGGGGGGAGTGTTCCAAGGTCGTATGGAGAGAGAACTCTCCTCCCACAAAGAATATAAAGTAAATCTGGAATATTTCATCGTCCTCGTCTCTCTCCAGGATGACAGAGCAGAGAGCATGGCTCCGGTGCCCATGATGCCACCTAACACACGTGAAGGTGGCAGAGCATTGCTTGGCACTGTAAAAACACCATTAGCAACAGCAGCTCTGCTAATGGAGCTGGCACGGCCCAGCATCACACACCTGGCACAAGTACACATAAACACACCAACACATGCACACCTGGCACACACACAAACACCTGGCACACACACAAGCACACACACATATATACTGCTGACACACACACTGCTACCACTTCACTCTTGAAACAGAGCAGGCAATCTGTTGGTGATTACTCTGTTTCAAGTGAGCTGTCACACACACAAACATGCTCACAGAACCAGTGATTCCCTGTGTGTGTGTGCACCTTTTCCAAGGTTATTATTGTAAATGTGTGCAGGGCCTGCAGTCCCATGTATGCTTGGTGCTGAAGCTTTAGTTTGTTGATTGTTGAAGTTGAGTGAAAACATGTTGTAATAGAACCAACACTAACAACCTTCCAATACCCAAGACTGCCTCTCTCGTTCTACTCTCTCTCTCCTCTCTTTCTCTCCTCTCCTCTCTTCTCTCTCTCTACCCCCTTTCTCGCTCTCTTCTCTCCCCCCTCTCTCTCCCCCGTCTCTTTCCCCCCTCCTCTACGCTTCCCTCTCCCTCTCCCTCTCATCTCCGCTTCTCTCTCTCTCCCCTCTCTCTCCATATCCCCCCTCCTCCCTGCTGTGCTTCAGTCTCTATTGTAGTCCACAGAGCTGCATGGCTGGCCTGTGTCAGGGTCACCAGCAATTAGCTGTAGCAAACAGCATTAACAGAAAACACAAGGTTGCAAGTTCATTCTCTTAAAACCCGCCTCAGACCCATACAAAACACACGCGCGCACACACGCACACACACACACACAGACACACACTCTGGATGTATATTATTACTAAGAGAGGAATTAAATTCCAGCTGCTATTGTGAGATAGTCTCTCTCTGTTCTCTCTTGCTCTCTCTCTCTACTCTCTCCGTTTCTCTTCCTTTACTGACAGATGAGAGAGTGAGTCATACATATTTAATGGTTCAACCTAGACGGCCTGACAGAACAGAACCCAGTGGAGCTCAGTATAGAGCTGTAGAGACCAGCAAGGTGTGCTTCTCTAAACTAGTCTGGTGTGTCAGTAATGGGAGGTGCAGTCCTCCTGCATGTTTAAACACACATTATGTTAGACAGGAGCACAGCGGGTCTCTTGACCCTGCAGAACCATACATGATTTAACAAGACTAACTTTTAAAACGTGAGCCAGAGACACAGAGGGGGAGAGGGAGATAAAGGCACAGAGAGAGAGAGACAGGAGAAGATGAGGACATGGCGAAGCGAGACATATCTCCTCCCACTCATCCTCCCCCTCCTCCTCCTCGTCCTCCCTGGTAGAACAGGAGTGTGTGTGGAGAGCGGAGGGAACGACGGGAGCGGAGATGTCAGCGCTGAGGGAGAGCAGGGATCGATGAGGCCACAACACAGAACACGGATCAGACACAAGTTTTAATCATCGTCATTTAGCTGCCTTCTCCGACGAAGGAGAGAGAGGGGGGTAGAGAGAGAGGATGGAGTGTGTATTCTAATGAAGAGAGTGATCTTGAGACTAGAGGACAAACTGATAGAGAGAGTAACAGCTTAATACCAGCTGTCTAGGAGAGGAGGGGGGGACTCTCCAGCTACACACCTCTGGAACGGCCTAGACACCACTGCTTCAACCCACAACCTCTCATCCGATCACGTGGTTTCAAGTCAACATGCTCCAACAGGCTGATTACGTCTCTGGCCATGGGTTTTTCTGTCTGACTGTCTGTCCGTCTGCCCTCCTTTGCCTGTCCTTCCTCTCATCTCCCCCACCTCCTTCCCCTCCGTCTCCCCCTATTCCTCCTTCCCTCTTAAGGTGTCACCCTCAGCCTTCATCTGCCTTCACTCGTATTAAAAACACACAAGTCAATAAAACAGCCCTGGTGCAAATGTCACTGTGAAGTGAGCAGAGAACGTTGATATAACCTTGAAGAGGAGGAGAAGAAAGGAGGGTAGAGAGCAGGAGAGGATGAGAAGACAGTAGAGGAAGAGAGGGGAGGGGAGGAGAGGAGGAGAGTCTGGTGAGTGTTCACTGTTCCTATGTTAGACTGCTGCAATTAGAAACATGCCTATAAAATCTTGGGTTTTTAAATGGTCTTTCTGTCTAGTATCTCTGTCTGTAATAAAACACTGAGAATCCCAATTAAAGAGCTACAATCTAAGAGGCACACAGTAAATAACCAACTTTGTGCTTCATTACTGTAAGATGACACACACACTCACACATCCACACACCCACAGACACACACACCAACAGACAGACAGATCACTTAAAAGGGAGCGGTGTGTGTGTTTTTCTGTGTGTGTGTCTATGTGTGCGTGTATCTCACTGACCTGTGTACATATACACACTCACACACACAGACACACACACACACACACACACACACGTGTGAGTCTGCCCTCAGTGGAGTCTTTTCTGTAATGATGTCGAAAGTTCAGGACCTGGAAGCTGCAGCAGTAATGAGGTGTCTTGTCATTACAGCATATTACACACACACACACACACACACGCACACACACACACACACTCCCACCTACTCTCTTTCTCAGCCACACTAACACACACATGCATCCACTCTCATGTAAAACCCTCCACAGTGCAGTCCAGGGCTGTTCCATCAGGAGAGCCTAGAAGACCACAAGAGATCCTATCCTTTCAGCCTGTCTTACTGACCTGAGAGAGTGAGGAGGAGGAGGAAGGGGTCGGAGGAGGAAGGGGATAGGAGGAGGAGAGGGTGAGGAGGAGGAAGGGGATATGAGGAGGAGAGGGTGAGGAGGAGGAAAAGACGACCTCGAGGAAGTACCGCAGGCGTCGGAAGAGGAAGGGGAAGCCTAGCGAAGGCAGAGCGGTGAGGCCGGCTAGAGAGGGTCCCAGGTGGGCAGGAGGCAAGGAGATAGGAGGAGGAGAGGGTGAGGAGGAGGAAGGTAATAGGAGGAGAAGGAGAGGGTGAGGGGTAGGAGGAGGACGAGAGGTGACGGCGGTATATGAAGACCCCACGGATAGGAGGAGGAGATGGTGAGGAGGAAAATGGGCTCCTGGCTCCCCCCCCCCCCCCCCACACACACTACCTCACCGCACAAACACACGCACAACATACGCCCATACAACGCTGGCTACACATTTCACACAACACAAGTTTTAGGAATTAGACGGTCTATCTGGCCTGTTAAAAACGATGCCTATCCCCCAGTATATTCCCCCTGGCAACAAAAGTTGCTCGATGCTCTCGGAAGCAAAACCAGGCAGGTAGGCTCCCCGTGAACGTGTGTGATGTAGGTTGGTTGCCCGCCAGTCGCTGACGTAAAGCTTACTATACTTTGGTGTTGTTAGTTCTAATCTCCCCGGTGGGACCAACACACGAGCAGCCTATTATGGGCAAGACGTGGACAGGTCCTCGTGTGTGCTTTTAATATGCAACGTTGATAAGTGCTGCTCGTCCCCCCCCCCTCACACACACACATGCACGCACACACACAGCAAACATACGCATACACACGTGGCATACACATTCACACACACAAGTTTTAGGAATTGAGCGGGCTAGTCTGGCCTGTTAAAACATGCTTCACCAAGTGTTTCCCTGGCAACAAAGAGGTTGCCCTCCTCCAAAAAAGAAAGTGTGCATCTGTGAGGGAAGGGCAGGTAGGTGTGAGTGTGTGTGTGTGTGGTTTGGAAAAGTCTTGACGTTAAAAGCTGTACTATACTTGGTGTTGTTGTTCTAACTTCTCCCGGTTGGGACCAAGCACAGAGGCCAGCCTATATGTGGCAAGACGTGGGAGGTCTGTGTGTGTGTTGTTAATATGCAAGTATAAGTGTGTGTGTGTGTGTGTTTGTACAGAATGTGAGTTTCCATGACTCCAAGGCAGAGTATTTCCAGTCTAACCTGTCTGATGACAGCAATAACAACAGTGGGCTCTTCTCTCTTTGCTTTGCTTTTCCCCCTCCTCCTCGTCCTCCTCCTCCCTCTCCTCCTCCTCCTCCCTCCTCCTCTGTGTTTAGCTATCCTGAGGCTCTGTGTCAGTCTCAGTCAAACATTGATCTCCTGTCTGGCTGCTGCACAATATTTTAGGATCAATCTGATGTGAAGGTCTTGGCCTTCATTAAGCTTCAGAGGAAAATGATGAAGAAACAATAATGATCATAATCGTATTAACCCTGGACACCCCTGGACACACTGTGAGGATGGTGCAGGAACAGCCCAGCTGTAGCAGCACAGCAGGATCAGAACAGGAACATACAGCTGAACTACCTCCCGTATGTAGAACAGTATACGACCGCTCCTCCCTAACCCGACCGTTCCTCCACAGCCCGACTGCTCCTACCCAGACCGACCACTCCTACCCAGCCTGACCGCTCCTACCCAGCCTGACCGCTTCTACCCAGCCTGCTCCATCTAGACCACAACCACACGGCACCAGAACAGTTTCTTCCAACTCCAAACCTGCTTGGCGAGAAAGCTGTTTCTGATGTGTGCTGAAATTCAAGTGTAGGGCAGGTGGACAGGAAGCCCACACGTTGGCTGACCCACCAACCCTGCATGCCCACTAACACACTTAGCGTCTTCTCACCTTCAAGGAAAATCTCATCTTTCCTGCTAAATTGGATTGAATCTCTGATGTCCTTTTTCCAGTGATATACCTTGCCTTTCTCCTCTCCCCTCTGCTCCTCTCCTCTACTAGCCTCACTCCTAAATGGATCAATTCTGCCTGATCTCATACATTTGTCCTACCCCCTAGCGGAGACATACACAAACACACACGCACACATGGCCCAGAGCCCTCGCATATAGGTGTGAGTGTGGGGTACAGACAAGATAAATGGAGCCTATGTTTCTTTCATCTTAGGGGAATTTCTTGATTTGTCCAATTCAGTCTCAATAATGAACTGCCTTTCTGCTGAGAGTCAAAGTCCAGTATGGTGGTGATACTCCCTCTTTCTCTCTCTCCTTATCGTCTCTCTCTGTGTCTCTTCTCTTTCTGTCTCTCTGTTACCAAACAAACTCAGGCAGGGAGTGCTGATGCAGGAGGGCTGCACTGAAGCACAAAACAAACGAATCCAGATGGAGTGCCAGTGTGTCAGTAACTCTCTGACCCTATGACTTTGACAGGAGCTCCACCAGAGAGACAGCACTTGTCACCATGACCAGCAGACCAGGGACATCCTGTCAGCCTGAGCTCTTCTGTGATAGGCTGCGGAGGCCGGCAGGGGAGAGGGTCCCGAGGGCGTCGTCATGGCCTTATCTCTGTTTGTTGGTGTGGAATTATGGGATGGATTTAATTACCAACAAGCTCTGCTCTGATAGGTGGCTTTGTGATCACTGTTGGTCCCCACGGCAACAGTGGAATAAGCTAATCATTTCACACACTCACACAAACACACACACACACACCCCAGACAAGGCTTCACAAGGCTGGTCATGGTATGACACTGTATCCAGGCTGTTAACTGGAGATATAAACCCCAGCCAGCTAGCTAGCCAGCCAGCCAGACAGACAGCCAGACAGCCAGACAGAAAAATAGAGAGAATGACATACAGATGGATTGAGAAAGGTGTATATGTAGATATAGATACTGTATATAGATAGAGGGATAGAGAGTGGGCTATAACTGGAGCGAGGGATGAAGAGAATTTATACAGCTCCTGCAGTGTGCAGTTATTCAACTGGGTTATTACAGTGAGAAACGGCTCTGCTCATGGAGATACATGCATTCACATGCAGGCATTCAGTTAAACATGCACGCACACACACACACACACACACACACATGCATTCACACAAGGGTCAAAAATGTCACCACCAGGTCTCTTTCACACTGAACTGCAGTGTGGGTGTTATATTGAGGAGCCACATGAAAGGCTTGTGTGTGTGTGTGTGTTTTTCTTTGTCCCTGTCTTTACTGTTTGCGTCAATATATTTGTTTCAGTGTGTGTGTGTGTGTGTGTGTGTGTGTGTGTGTGTGAGATGAACTGGGACGCTCGCTGTGTGTGTTTGTTTGTTCGGAGCCAGCTGGCTCTGCCCTGATAACAGGGCTTATTAGAAATATTAATAACCCCCTTACCCACCCCTCACCCACCCCTCACCCTCCTCACCCTCACAGGGACAAACTCACCCCTCCAAAGCCTCTGATTTAAAACCACACACATACTCCCACGGATTCACTCCCTCACACACACACACGCCATGTCTGTCCACTAAAGTGTCTACTGAGGGAGGCCATCTTGGTTCTGTCTGAGAGGGGAGGTGGCCAAGGTTCTGTTCAAACCCCAGAGATGAATCCAATACTGCAGACAGGAGTATAATCTAATCAGATTAAATCCATGTATGAGGCAGAATAATAACGTGGTTGTCTGGACATGTTAAATCTGTCAAGGACATGTTCCTTCAGATTAGATTGGTCAGTGCTCAACAAGTTGAAACAAAGCACTCCTCCCATAGACACTTTGTTTTATAGTTACTGTGGTATTTGAAGCATCATTCTGAGCAGACGGTATGCTATAAGAATGTGGATATGTAGTGTGTTTAACATCGTGTGTGTGTGCTTGACAGGTTAATCTGTGTGAGGACCAGAGCAGCAGCAGGTCTCAGATTAGTGTAGTTCTGAGCTTAGCTCACAGAAACATGCCACGCTATTACCCAGCATGCAACCTGTCTGCTGCCGCACGCACAATAAACAACCATCACCATCGCTGTTCCATCACAAAACACACTCTGAAGGGAGACGAGTTTTTTATGAGCGTTTATGAGCATGGCATACCCAGGGGCGATCGAGAGGATGGCGGGGCTATGTGGGGGGGGGGGGGGCGTGGTACAGATACAGGACTGGATTGGTAGGCGTTCCTTCAGGAGAACGTTAAATGGAACCTCAGACTGCTGGTGAATGTAAACCTCCACTGGCGTCAGTCTGAATCTACTGCAAATACATCAAGTGTTGCCGACACACATATCCAGTTATACACACACAAAAACATACACACACACACACACACACATCCAGTTATATACACACAAAAACATACACACACACACATCCAGTTCTACACATACAAGAACATCCACACACACACACACACACAAAGAGACGTTTAAGAGAGGTTTAAGAATCCATATGGATAGCAGCTAAAGGACATGATCATATGAATCATTCTAGAAGCTGCCGGTTTAAAGTAAGAATACTGTGTAGTCAGTCTGAGTGACAGGAGGCCTGGCCAGTCAGGCGCAGGCTCAGCTGAGCAGGGGCGGGGCCATGACAGGTCAAAAGCAGAGGGGCGGGGTTTGAGTGTGTGACCGGTAGAACTGCTGACCCACACGGCTGATGGGATATGGAACAAGAGTTTAGTTCCCAGCAGCATGTGACTCCAGCATGTCTCTCTCTTTCTTTATCACACACACACACACACACACACACACACACACACACACACACACACACAGTATGTTTCGTTGAAGATGAATAGCTGACATTAAAGATCTAATGGGTTCAGAATCATGTTACCTACACAGGGAAAGATAGGAAGGGAGTTAGATTCTATCTTTCTCTCACAGACACACAAAAGCACGCACGCACGCACACACACACACAAACAGACACACACATACACACACACACAAACACACACACAGGGCAGGGCTGGCTAACGACATTAGCAATGTGTGTGATCAGATGAGTGTGTGTCTGTCAGTAGAACAGCATTACTGGAGCACTCAGAGCTGCTGAGTACTCATGTCTGATCTGACCTCACCCTCTCACTGTTCGCTTTCTGAACAAAACCATACGCACACACACACATAGACACACACACACACACACAGACAGTGACAGGTCCAGGGGTGGTTAACACCTACAAGCAGGAAAGTTTTAGTCTGGAGGAAACCTGACACAACTGACCCCTGTAGGAGTACGGTAATATGATGACCCGACACACCCTCACAACTCCTCCAAGCCTCTCTCTCTTTCACACACACACACACACACACACACACACACACACACACACACACACACACACACGCACACACACACACACACAGGATATATCTCTAACCAGTCACTGATAGGATCAGTAGAATACAACTTCTCTCCTTTCCCCTTCAATCCTCCTCCTTTCCTCTCCCCTTCTCTCCTCTCCCCTTCTCTCCCCTGTCTCTGCTCTCACAGTAAATCACAGCTAAGGATATTGAGTCAGAGAGGAGAGTGGAGAGAGCAAGAGAAATGCAAGACAGAGTGAGGTGTGTGTGTGTGTTTTGTGTGTTTGTGTGTATTTTTGTGTGTGTGTGGGGAGGGAGACAGATGGAGGGATACGAGAGAGAGGGAGAGGGAGAGGGAGAGAGAGAGAGAGAGAGAGGGAGCGAGAAAGAGAGAGATGTTGGGGAGAGAGACAAGGGGGGGGGGATTATCACCACTGTGACTAATTGCAGCCAATTGCAGCAATCAGACCAGCAGCACCTTCCTCTGGGAGTAACTACACACACTCATCCATAACAACCAGGGATTTTGTGTGTGTGTGTGTATGGGGGGGTGTTTATGTGTGGAGGCCTCAGTTTGCTGTAACCTTGTCTCCGCCCCCTGTTGTTGCCGCCACATAAATTAATTCCAGCGGAAGGTAAACAGTCTAACCCTTCCTGTGTATCTGTGTGACTGTGTGTTAGTGCGAGTGTGCGTGTATGTGTGTGTGTGATTAATTCACATTTTGTGAAAGGCATCCGGATAAGAGCATATCGACCTGTAGCTTTCACATGATTGGCTATCTGATTTAAGAGGGGCAACTGTGACCAATCGTTGGAGGCATCACCTTTGTTATCATGTGACAAACGGCTGCTCCTCTCCAGTCCATTAAAACTGTGTCCCCACCCCCCCCACCCCCGACACGAAAACCCAGCTATAAGTCTTCTTGAACAATGAAAGTGTGTGTGTGTAATCGATGCAGAGGTTTCTCCTGACGGTGGAGGCAGCAGCATGTTTAAGCTGCAGAGACGCTGTGGAGCGATGGAGCTCCATCCTTAATGAAGACCACACAGGAGAAGAGGTGCACGGGTCAGGAGAGGAGGGATACCTGTGTGCTGAGGTCAGAGTATAGACCCCGACCTGCCCGCATTATGACTCACAGGGGAGGAGTGGGCGGGTTCTACAGAAGCTGAAAGCCCCTCCCCCGCCTCCCTGGAGAGAGATATGTCTTGTCACAAGACATATCTCTCTCCAGGGAGCCCATGGAGTCTTTGTTTCAAAGAAACAAGGAGAAAGAGGGGAATAGAAAGAGAGGAGGAGGACGAAAGAGAGAAGGAGGAAGATTACCTGGAGGCAGGACAGGGTTGGAGGAAGGTCTGTCCCTGCTGTTGACTTGCTCCCAGTCAAAGTCATCCTCCTTCACCTGACTGTACCCACAGCTGCTGTAGGGCACCTCAAAGTTACAGTCACCTGAGGGGCAAAGGTCAGAGGTCAGGGACACAGCCACATGAACATGACAGACTCAAATCAACAGTGTGCTGGAGCAGTGTGTGTTTCTACAAGTGTTTCTGTCATCTGTGTTCGAGTTTGTATGTGCGCGCGCGTGTGTGTCCATGTGAATGCGTGATGTTGCAAGAAACATTCTCTGGTGTACAGATCACAATGCAGCGTGATCTGTGTTCTAGAATCGAATGGCGACCAATCACATTCCCAAGATATTCACACAACTAATCCTGCTGCCCCTGGCAATGCTCAGCACAAAGTCTGTGTGTGTATTTGTGTGTCTTGTTCCCTGAAAAGACACTGGTAAATATATTTAGCGACACCACAGGCACCTTGTCAAGCTTCAGATGGAATGAATCCTGTATGCATGTAATTTAAGCGTGTGTGTGTGTGTGTGTGTCTGTGCGTGTGTGTGTGTGGTGAGCTGTCATCGCCTACCAGCCAACAACAATAGTGAAACAAAATGTCTGGGAGCATCATTCTGTAGCTCAGTGTGACAGACACATATTATCCTTTCTTTCACATATTTCTCTTCCTCTATCTCAATCTCTCACTCCAAATCTCTTCCTCTATCTGTCTCTTGTTCTTTCGAACATTCCACAGATCGGACCAATCTCATTTGCAGCTTGCAAGGGACTTGCTATAGACAATCAGAGAGCTGTTCAGAGAGAACACACACACACACAACCCTTATTCCATAGGAGAGAAGGAAACAACTGTAAAAATATGGGTTTTATTTTGTGGAGGAGATTGGCCAATGGGATCACAGCATGCCAATGTGTTGTGATTGGTGGGGGGTTTGCCTCGCCAGCCCAGCGGTGATCCTTCTTTCATCCTTCGCCACAGCAACCAGCACATTCTTACTCTGTACTGATGGAATCAATCTAACGCCAGATGCAGGAGCTATTACACACACGCAAACACAAACGCACACACATGGAGAGCGGACATTACGACAAGTCTTCAGTCACTCTTCCTTGCACTACAGGAGGTGTGGCTAGTGGGACTGAAATAATAAGACTCCGCCCCCCCTCCTGGTTATCTTCCAAGACAGACAAGACTCCCGCAGTATGTGTGAGTGTGTTCATGTGTGACTGTGTGCATGCATGCAAGTGTGTATACATACTGTATGTGTGAGCCTGTTACACAGTCCATGGTGATTACGTCACACCCAAGTCAGGTAAACAGATAGAGTGAGATAAAAGAGAGACAGAAAGAGAGAGACAGACAGAGAGAGAGGGGGCTATCCCTGCCTGAACAAAGACCTATTGTCTCTATGGCCCTTCAGCTTCCTTTAGACTATCTGTGTGTGTGTGGTGTGTGGGGCGGGGGGGTATCTAGCCCTACGGCAGGGTTACAAGTCTCAGGCTCTGTCCAACACTTGATATACACACACAAGCACAGCTGTACAGACCTCCATCCCACCAGCAGTGTGCCTCTGTGTGTGCGTGTACAGGTTTGTGTGTGCGTGTACAGGTGTGTGTGTGCGTGTACAGGTGTGTGCGTGTATAGGTTTGTGTGTGCGTGTACAGGTGTGTGTGTGTGCATGCCTGTACAGATGTGTGTGTGCCTCTGTGTGTGCGTTCGTGTACAGGTGTGTGTGCGTGTACAAGTGTGTGTGCGTGTACAGGTGTGTGCGTGCGTGTACAGGTGCATGTGTGTGTGTGTGCGTGTGTGTACAGGTGTGTGTGTATGATCTGCTGAGGAAGAAGCCCCTAGACACAGTCTAAATGCTAGAAGCTTTAAATAACACATAATATGACAGGCATCAGATAAACACACCCTCTTACAAGCCCTCCTTTTCTCTACTCCACTATCTTCCCCTTCCTCTCCTCTAGTCCTGTCCCGTCCTCTCCTCTCCTCTCATATCCTCTCTGCCCCAGAGGAGCTCAGCTAGAAAAGCAATATCAGATCATTTACAGACTTAACATCTCCCCTCCTAGCGTCCTATCTAGTGTCCTCCCCTCCCCCCTTTCTGAACACCCCCTCTCAGCCTCTTACAGCGAGGCTGTCTGGGGACCTCTCACTGAAAACCTGTTAAATGTGGTCAATCTCTCTGAACTGAAGTATTCTCTCTCGCTCTCTAACTCCCTCAGGGCCTCCTTCCCTCTTTCTTTCCTTCTCTGCCCTCCTCACTTATTCTATCCATCAGAGGTAAGGAGAGGAGGGATATTTCCCAGGGTGCTGTGTTTCAGGGGGACTAGATTGTTGTGGGGCGTGCATCACCCCAACTAGCTCCCACGCTGACAGCAGTCGAGACAGGAAGTGATGCGAGTGAGACAACCCCCAGGAGGAGAGGCCATCTAACCCTGCAGTGCAATTTTATGACTGAACAACCGCACACACACACACACACACACAAGCGTACACACAGACTATAAAGTGTTCCACTTGCTGCTTGCAGAGACGTGTCTAAACACAGTTATAACTCTCTGTTAGACAAACAAGACCCTGACTGGTGTGTGCATCTACGGTATGCGTGTGTGACTGTGTGTGACAGAGACTGTGTGTGACAGACTGTGTGTGTGTGTGCACGCGTGTGCAAGACATTTTTCACAAGGCACCTTTGTACATTGCAGTCATGTTAGGTTGGTTTAGTGTGAGGTGTAATGATGAGGAGTTCCAGGATCAATATCTCAACACAACACTCACTACCTTCACACTGACCCTTCACCCTCAGCCTGCTGGGAGAGAGGGGGAGAGACAGAGAGAGACAGAGGGGGAGAGAGGGGGAGAGAGAGAGAGAGAGAAAGGGAGAGAGAGAGAGAGAGAGAGAGGGAAAGAGAGAGATGGAGGAGAGAGAGGGAGAGAGGGGGAGAGGGCGAGAAGAGAGAGAGGAGAGGGGGGGGTGAGGGAGCTGTCTTGTAGCAACATTGAAAGCGTCCATCTGTTCACCGCCTCATCATTGTACTATCAATATAAGTGAGGAAGACGTGTCAGGAAGAGGTCACCCAGCCATTATACTGCCAGGGTTTATACAGGGCCCAGCCAGGGTCTATACAGGGCCCAGCCAGGGTTTATACAGGGCCCAGCCAGAGTTTATACAGGGCCCAGCCAGGGTCTATACAGGGCCCAGCCAGGGTTTATACAGGGCCCAGCCAGGGTTTATACAAGGCCCAGCCAGGGTCTATACAGGGCCCAGCTAAGGTCTATACAGGGCCCGGCCAGGATTTAAACAGGGCCCAGGCAGGGTCTATACAGGGCCCAGCCAGGGTCTATACAGGGCCCAGCCAGGGTTTAAACAGGGGCCAGCTAAGGTCTATACAGGGCCCGGCCAGGATTCAAACAGGGCCCAGCCAGGGTTTATACAGGGCCCAGCCAGGGTCCATACAGGGCCCAGCCAGGATTTAAACAGGGCCCAGCCAGGGTCCATACAGGGCCCAGCCAGGGCTTATACAGGGCCGTTGACCTACACAGTCAGAGTAATTAATCACTCTCTGCTCCTATCGAGCCAGACTCACACTCCGGCAAAGATCCATTCTACTCATGAACCTGGAGAGCATTCGCTCAATACACCTCGCTTCCAAACCTCCCTCCTTCCTCCATCTCCCCCTTCTTCCCTCCTCCTCTCCCCTAAAACCACATGTGCAGGAGTTTGTGCAGGAGTTAGTGCTGGAGGTACAGTGGTGGTTTCTCTGGTGATCTATGAGAAGCAGCAGTGAGAGAAGTGAGTGGGAGGTGTTTCGTCTTCATTCCACTGACATGTTTCTTTGTTGATCTTTGGGTTGGAACGTTCTGAAACCCTTCCAGCTCAGGATCCTGAGATGACGTTTTGCATCGCCTTAGGGTAATCACAGCTAGCACAGGAAGTTCTAGCATTCTAGAACGTCCGCTTTCTGTCTAAATGGGCATTTGGAACCTGTGTTGTCGTTATGGAGACACTTGTCTGACATGGGAGATCTTTCTCGGAACGTTGCCATGGTTTCAACATGTTTTTAGCAGAACTTAGCAGGCCCATGGACAAATAACTGATGAACTCTTTTCAGCAGCATGTTGAGGTCATGCAAGAATGTGGTGTGGACTTTTTGTAATGATACTAAAGCCTTTATAAAGCCTTTCCTTTTAAAAAACATCACTTCCATCTACTCTGTGTGAGTATGTATGTGTGGGCACATGTGTACGTATGAGCGTGTGTGTGTCTTTTACCAGAAGACCTTTAGAATGGGTTAAATAAAGGACAACATTTTTACAAAGAAACAACTGAAGCTTCCTCTTTCAATCTCTCGTACATTCCATCAAACAGCTTTAAACAGCCTGACTGGAGCGCTGGGATGTGAATAAGTGATTTGAATACAGTTCCACAAGAGAAGGAGTGTGAATAGAAGATGGGAGTTCTGAGGGTCAACATGTTGGTAGCTGAATGTTGAGCTGACTGAAGGGAGGAGGGGGGAGCTGAAGAAAGTTAAAGAGAGAAATCATGGAAGGAGAGAAGGTGAGAAAGAGAGGAGGGGGTAGGTGTTGATGGAGTGATGGATAGATATAGATGCAGGTATAGATTTGGAAGTAGAGAGAGAGATAGTGGAGGGGTAGGAGAGAGAGAGATAGTGGAGGGATAAAAGAGAGAGATAGTGGAGGGATAAAAGAGAGAGAGGGTGGAGGGTTAGACACAACAAATGTAAGATACTGTAATCGACTGCTGGGCAAAAATACATACGTCAAAAACAGGAGAGGACTGATCCTCTTAAAAATGTAATGTGCAGACGCTTCCCAGGACTCCAGTCTGGACTGCTGCTCTACAGCACAGTGCTGAGCTGTGCTCTGTTCCTCTGCTCCTACACTCACATACAGAACTCCAGTCCTGGCTCTGTCTCCGTGTGTGTGTGTCACAACATGGACTCTATTAGAGAGCTGGCTATATGCCTGGGCGTGGTTAATATCATCTGGTCTCTTCTCTCTTTTTCTCTCCAACTTCCTTCTCGTTCTGTTCTCGTTCACTCTGCATCCCTTTTCTCCTCCCTCTCTTTCCCTCTTTTACCTCTAAGCACACCAACAGATTCCTCCAATTCCCTATTTTGTCTCCTTCCTTCCCTCCTTCCCCTGTCTGTCTGTCCACCAGCCAGCCTGGGTGTCTGTGTATGTGTGTATTTCTCTGTGTGTGTGTGTGTGTGCCTGTGTGTGTGTCTGCTGTCTGTACACCGGCCGCCTGTGAGTCTGTGTATTTCTATCTGTGTGTGTGTGTGCCTGTGTGTGTGTGTGTCTGCTGTCTGTCCACCAGCCTGCCTCTGTGTGTGTCTGCTGTCTGTCCACCAGCCTGCATGTGTGTCTCTCTCTGTGTGTGTCTGCTGTCTGTCCACCAGCCTGCATGTGTGTCTGTGTGTGTCTCTGTGTGTGTGTGTGTGTGTGTCTCTCTCTCTCTCTCTGTGTGTCTGCTGTCTGTCCACCAGCCTGCATGTGTGTCTGTGTGTCTCTCTCTCTGTGTGTGTGTGTCTGCTGTCTGTCCACCGGCCGCCTGTGTGCCAAGTTCGGCTCCAATTTATATCCAGCAGCCTGCTAGTTTCTTTAGAGTCTTAATGTAGAGATTAGAGCTCATTATTCACAGCAGATTAATACAGCATCTCCTGTTTATCACACAAACACAAGCACCCCACCAACACAAACACAAGCATCCACACACTCCACCATGCTGGCTCTAATAGAATTCACACTACTACTACTACTACTACTGTTGTTGACTGTTGTAGTCGTCCTTTGCAGACATCAGAAAACTAGTGGGTGTATGGG
Organism: Plecoglossus altivelis; assembly: GCA_036571765.1. NCBI lineage: Eukaryota > Metazoa > Chordata > Actinopteri > Osmeriformes > Plecoglossidae > Plecoglossus > Plecoglossus altivelis. The sequence goes on along the minus strand of BROE01000024.1, from coordinate 9,995,511 downwards.
AGTTGTGGTTTAAGGGATTTCAAGGCTAATAATGTATGGTGATGATGATGCTAATACTGCAGTACAATTCTGCAGGTTTTCCCTTCTGTAACGTTCATGGGTCAAGGGTCAGGGGTCAAACACATCTGATACCCGAGCTTTGGGGAAGAGGGAACATTCTTAGCTGCACACACACATATACACACACCTTCAGCTGCTCCTACACACCCAAATGAGCCTGGTCCCGGTTGCTAAAGTGAGTCACCAGGTGTCCTGGTGGACACTGTCCCTGCCCTGCTGACATAAAAACATGGCTCCTCCTACCCAGCAAGTATGGCCCCTCCCCTCCACCTCTGCCCTCCCTTTTCTCTCCCCAGTCAACCCTGGTCTTCCACCCCCACCTCTCAATTCTGCTAGAAGCCTCTCAACCTCTGTGCCCCCCACACTCACCCTGCCACTGTTCCACCATCTGTAGTAAACCCCCCTGCCAGTATGTTCCCACAGCCCCATGTTAACCCTCCAGGGTCGTATAACTCTGTATTTAACCCATGTCCCTCCAGTAGTAGGATTCCTGAGTCTCTCTTCCTTTACGTGGCTTTGGTCCTTCAAACACAGACATGTCATAAATCCTTTAAGGGGCCCCTTTTGGCAGCAAGGATGTGTGTGTGTGTGTGTGTCTAATGGTTTACCACAGGCATGAAGAAATTGTTAAGTGGGAAAGGCTAGCATTGCATCTCTCCTACCTCGTAGTATATTAGCTTTAGCATCTCTCATAGACTTAACAGGATATCAACTTTAGCAACTCTCATCGACGTTAAAGCATGTGGGCATTCCTCATTGACTTACAGTATGTTGGCGATTAGCATCTCCATTTGAAACACACCGTAAACACTCACACCTAGCTGCTAAATAACATTCCTGTTTGCTGTTTGCTCATTCCACAAGGATACCCAGACAAATGTGTGTGTGTGTATGTTTGTGTATGTGCTTGTGTGTGCCCGAGTGTGTGTGTGTGTGTGTGTGTGTGTGTGTGTGTGTAGGGTGGGAGGGGAGGGGATGGGTGGGTAAAGAGAGGGAAAGCTGGGTGTTTACATAAAGCTACCACTGAGACAGAATGTTAATCCAATCAGAGTCATGCAGGACAAGCTCACACAGGATAGCATTACAGAATGTTGCTACACACACACATATATTAACACACACACACATTAACACGCACACATACGCTCAGGTTAATCTCATGTGATGAACTTCCTTTGCTCATGCTAATGTTCTATCTTCCTGTTTCATAGGCTCATTCTGGCTGGTTTCCAGGGAGCTAACCAATCAGGTGGCAGGAGCACGTTTTAGACTGTGTGTCTGTCTGGTGTGTGTGTGTGTGTGTGTATTCTGGTCAGGCAGACAGAGTGATCAGTATTAACAGAGGAGAGGGTGTTCTCTATGGAGACCAGACAGACCCTGCTTTAATGTCAATGAGACACATGCAGCTTTGTTCCTTTGCCATACACACACACATTTGCAGCTCAGAGCAGATCTGATAGATTTGACTACACACCATTAGACATGTACAACAGAAAAGGGTGGGGGCTGGGAGGGGGGCATGACATGATGAATATGTATTAGACATGTTCTCTGATTAAACCTGCCCCACAAGGATTACACTGACCCGGCCATAATCCCTAATATAATCCACATCATCTTTAAGTCAAACCAGAGATGGAAAGGAAGATTGCGAGTGTGTGTGTGTGTGCGCGTACCTCTGTATTATACTATATATAAAAAATTACTTAATAAAATAAAATATCATAATATAACATGTATGTGTCACTACAGGTCCTGAGGACATGAAACAAAAAGGGGAAGGAAATGGCTGTTTCCTGTAAAGTAGAGTTCAGGTCAGACACACACAGGTGTGCGCACACACTGAGTCAGAAACACATTACATAGCATAGTCATAACCTGCACAAGATGTTGTGGGTGTGTGTGTGTGTGTGTGTGCGTGCGTGCATGTACACAGCCTCTGGTGTTCAGTAATGAGTTGACACATTAGTCAACCCCACTACAGCAGCCCATTAGCCTGGCCCAATCCTACGCCTGCGTTCTAATATCAGCCCCTCGGCCCACCAGGGGACTGGTTACAGGGTTACAGTGTGTGTGTGTGATGAGGTCCTGTATAATACCATTATTTCAGCAGCACCGAACAGTAATAACAAGCAGCTTTTCTAATTGGCCAAAAGTCACTTCGATGATTGGCTGAACAATGCTGCTGGCCAGGAAGCGGGTGGAGGGAGGGTGGGGAAGGGAAGGGAGGGGTGGTGGGGAGGGTGAAGGTGGGGAGGGGTGAGGTGGGGAGGGGTGAGGTGGGGGCAGATTTAAAGTGACAGTGAACAAAAAGCAGGCGCAATGCCATCGCATGATCTTACTGTGACAAAGAAACACACAAGCACACAGGTGCACTCAGACACTCTCAGAGAATGGATGAAGAACTATCAGAGGAGCTGAGAGGGGTGAAAGAGTGACAGATGAGAAAAAGAGGAGTGAAGGAAAGTTATTGTGACTGTGTGATACTGTCCTTATCATAGTGTGGTCTGGCTGTTCCTTCTCCTCACTTTGCTCACTGGTCACAGATAAGTGTGTTTGTGGAGAACAGAGGTTTACATTCTGCCACAACTCTGGAGTTCTGTCCTTCGCCAAATCTACTAACCCCTCACCCCTCAACATTGATTTCTATAAATGGAACATTGATCTATATAGACAATAGTTCAGGGAAATCGAGAACAGAAACTAGCTCACGCCTAGTCTCTCTGGCAGGGACCTGTCAGCCAAAACACAGCAACGACGCCACGCTGATCTTCCTATTCTCCAACTGTGTTGTTGTGAGTATATGTGGAAAATGATGATAAATGCAGTGTGTGTGTGATGTGGTGTGTGAATCGAGATGTGAGAGTATGTGTGTGTGTGTGTGAAGTGGTGTCGTGTGTGTGTTGGTGTGTGGAAGTGGAGTGTGTATGTGAGAGATGTGTGTGTGTTGTGTTAAGAGGTGTGTGGTGTGAGTGTGTGTGTGTGTGTGTGTGGTGTGAATGAGTGAATGTCTAGAGCGTGCGTATGTGTGTGTGTGTGTAGTGTCTGTGTGTTGTGGTGTGTTGTGTGCTGTTGCTGTGCGCGCAGTCTGTCTAGTTGGAGCTGCTGCATGTTTAATAAGTGCAAACTACAGCAGCAGTAGTTACCCCAATCTGCTTCCCACTGTGTGTGTGTGTGTGTGTGTGTGTGTGTGTGTAGAAGCAGGAAAGTGGCCCTGGCTGTGGAGGGAGAGGGCATACCACATGACCGCTACTCAGGGGGTGAGGTAGTGAAAAAAGGGGGGTGAGTAGAGAACGAGAGTGAAAGAGGGATGACTGACAGAAAGAGATAGGGACAGGGGACGCAGAGGAAGATGGTGGGGGAAGGGGAGATGGAGATGGTAGACGAGGAGAGGGCAGATTGCCTCTGGGCAGATAGAGCTGTCAGATAAGCGAGGGGATGGTTGGGATGGAGAGATGGAGGGACGGAGAGAGGGAGGGATGGAGAGAGGGACAGCTGTTAAATGGCAGAGAGCTGGAAGGATGGAGGTGTCTGAATGAGCAGGAGCTACCTGTCTCTACACATACATCATCCAGAGAGAGAGGGGGAGACAGGGGGAAGATTCTGTTGTGTGTCATGTCCAGTGCTGTCCTGAGGTGACAGTAGTGTCAGAGTCCCTCTGCCATGACAGGCTGCCTCAAACATGCACGCACAAACACACAAACACCATCCCCCAATTCTGGTGTAACACCAGCAGTCAGGCAGGGAGATAGAGGTACTAAAATACATAAAGCTCCGCTAGACAGACAGACAGACAGACAGGCAGACAGACAAGGTCTGTCTGAAAGGTCACATATGTAAATGTAGGTGATTTTTTTAATCAAAATAATCCTGTCAACAGATGGCTAAGACATTTTCAAGACGCACTCACACACAGACGCATGCACGCGCACACACACACACTTAGACATCTGTCCGTCAGCAGTCATGTTCTAAGGAGCAGATTAACACATATCATAAAGCACCAGACAGAAGGTAGGGGAAAGAAAGGTAGGCAGAGAAAAAGAATGTCAGCTGTTCTTTGTAAGAGGATCACACATGTGTGTGTGTGTGTGTGTGTGATTGTGTCTTGGAGTTAAGAGGTGAGGCCTACCATAGCGAGGCCTCTCTCCCTCCACCCATCTCTCTCTCTCTCTCTCCCTCTCTCTCTCTCTTTCTTTTTCCTAATCTCCAAAGCAGCTCCTTTAAGAATATTTATGATAAACTTAAATCTGCCCTGGCTTGCCTCTAAAGAATTAGATTAAGTGAGAGTTTCTGAAATTGCTTCCTGCTGATAGCGGACATGAGGCTCAATCTGCCCAGTGTAATCTGACCTGCTTTCTCCTCATCCTCAGATCACCAGCACTCTCCTCTCAGGAGGACAAACCCTTTATTACAAAGAGAAGATTTCCATACAGGCTGTCTAGTGCTGCACACACATCTTAATCCCTGGCTGGGATTTCTTTGCTGAGTATGACACAATAGAACCAACCTGAAGATATTCCAGAACATAGCCAGGCATGTTGTTCTCATATCAGAGTAGTGGAATGGTGGATCTCAACACAATAACATGGATGTCTAGTACACAAGGGACTAGGACACTAGCTTGCACAGACATGCAGTATGCACTAGGGACTAGGACACTAGCTAGGACAGACATGCAGTATGCACTAGGGACTAGGACACTAGCTAGGACAGACATGCAGTATACACTAGGGACTAGGACACTAGCTAGCACAGACATGCAGTATACACTAGGGACTAGGACACTAGCTAGGACACTAGCTAGGACACTAGCTAGGACACTAGCTTGGACACTAGCTAGGACACTAGCTTGGACACTAGCTAGGACACTAATGCAGTATACACTAGGGACTAGGCCAATAGCTAAGGCAGACATGCAGTATACACTAGGGACTAGGACACTAGCTAGGACACTAATGCAGTATACACTAGGGACTAGGACACTAGCTAGGACAGACATGCAGTATACACTAAAGACTAGGACACTAGCTAAGGCAGACATGCAGTGTGCACTAGGGACTAGGACACTAGCTAGGACAGACATGCAGTATACACTAGGGACTAGGACACTAGCTAGGACAGACATGCAGTATACACTAGGGACTAGGACACTAGCTAGGACAGACAGGCAGTATACACTAGGGACTAGGCCAATAGCTAAGGCAGACATGCAGTATACACCAGGGACTAGGACACTAGCTAGGACAGACATGCAGTATGCACTAGGGACTAGGACACTAGCTAAGGCAGACATGCAGTATACACTAGGGACTAGGACACTAGCTAGGACACTAGCTAGGACACTAGCTAGGACACTAGCTAGGACACTAATGCAGTATACACTAAAGACTAGGACACTAGCTAAGGCAGACATGCAGTGTGCACTAGGGACTAGGACACTAGCTAGGACAGACATGCAGTATGCACCAGGGACTAGAACACTAGCTAGGACAGACATGCAGTATGCACAGGACTAGGACATCGTTTTATAGCCTGGGTTGGGCTCATTCATTATTGATGCCTTCTGACTGAATCAACTCCATTAAAACACCCTGTGGTGTCTGGAACAGTGTTGGATGGAAAAGACAGAGACAGATGAGAGAGACAAGAGAGAGAGAGACAGGGAGAGAGAGACAGGGAGAGAGAGAGAGAGAGAGGTGGAGAGAGAAAGAGTGAGAGAGAGAGAGAGCGAGAGAGCGAGAGAGAGAGAGAGAGAGCGAGAGCGAGAGCGAGAGAGAGAGCGAGCAAGAGAGAAATTAATGTGATTTTCAAGACAGGAATTTGTAGAGGGGGAGAGAACCACACTACTTCATTCTCTGTCTTGCTGGAAGCGTTCAAGCGTTCCTCTGGTCAGACCTCCAGAGCCAGCCTGGAGGAGACCCTGTTATCTACTGGGGAGAAGGAGAGGAGGGGATGGGAAAGAGCAAAGGAGTGGGCAGAGAGAGAGGTCCTCTCATGCAGCAGCTGAATCATCATATCTCAGTGTGGGGAGGAGCGGTGATGGTGGGGGGGGGGGGGGGGGGGGGGGGGGGGGGGTAATCGATAAGAAAACAGAAAACAGACTGTTTTACTGCTGCTCTGCACTGTCACTACATTTCCGCTCCTTTGCTCTCCTCTCCTTACTCTCCTCTTCTCCCTGAACAACGCCTTTCCTCTCCTCCTTTCCTCCTCACTTCTCCAGGATGAGCTAATAGATGAAGGACAGTTTTCAATGAATGTCTTCCTGTGCCCAACCAGATGAGGGGCTCACTTTGACATCCTGTCTGACTGGAAACTATGACAACAGGAGGCTGAGAAGTAGCACTCTCTCTCTCACACACAAACACACACACACACACACAGTAGGGCAGTATTTCAACAGATCCAGCTGTTCGATAATAGAGTCTGTCATGTTCATATTCTCCACAGGCAAGGAGGAAGGGAGCGTACGTGTGTGTTTGTGTCACTCAGATGTGCTATGACGCCAGAACAGGAGTCTCAGTGCCCCGCTGGAGACTTTAAAGACACGTGTGTGTGTGTGTGTGTGTGTGTGTGTGTGTGTGAGTGAGTGTCAAGTGTGATAGATAGCGTTGTTCCATAGGGCCTCTAACCCTGCCAGGCACATCAGGTTGGATACACACACACACACACACACAAACTGTCCGTCCAGTAAAGGGCAGATCTGACACCATAGTGGGGGTTCAGGTCCTGGGGTGAAGCAGATCTACACCTCATACACTCCCTGGGAGGAGGGCAACAATGTAACCCTCACATACACACACACACCTTGCTCCCCAAGAACCCTAGCTGGGAGAAGGTCATCTCTAGCCTCCAGCAGGCTGGGAGTAGGGGAGAGAGAGAGAGAGAGAGAGAGAGAGAGAGAGAGAGAGAGAGAGAGAGAAGAAACAGAAGAGTGGGAAGGCATACAGAGTGGAGAATACAGCGGAATGGGAGAGGGAGGGTGAGAAAGAGAGGGAGAGAGAGAGAGAGAGGTGTTGGAGGGAAAGGTGTTGTGTATTTATGCCAGGGTGAGAGAAGCCGGCCAAAAGGTTAAACTGAACTTAACAGAGAGAGAATGAGGGGAGGAGAGATGGTGCCACACACTCATAACCACACACTGACACACACATGAACAACCACACACACACACACACACAGATGGTGTAATGTGTGCTGGGGCTTGTCCTAACAGGATAAATCACTACTACAAGACTCACTGATCAATAATTATGTAGAGAGGGTATTGACTGAGACCTGTGTGACCCTTCTCTCTCTCTCTCTTTCTCTCTCTCTCATACACACACACACACAGCCATGTTCATACTGTGTGTGTGATAGCAGACCTGCCCAGAGGAAATGAACCATGTTTGGACAAGTCATGACAGGAGGGAGGAGTCTGCCACTCTCTTAGGTCCTCTGTGTGTGTGTGTGTGTGTGTATGTGTGTGTGTGCGCGCGCGCAATAGACAGACAGAGACAGAGTGAGAGCATGCATGTGTGTGTGTGGATAAGTAGTGTACTGTCCCTCTCACATGTGTCCCCTCCACAATTTGCGTGTCAGAAGGACCGAGAGAAAGTAAGCGGCAAAGAGAGAGAGAGAAAAAAGCAAGAGAGAAAGAGAGAGCGAGACAGATAGGCAGATAGAGAGAGTGAGCCAGTGGTTTAAAGATGAGGAAGAGGAGGAGAAGGAGGAGAGGCTGTGTCACTTTGGTGGCATCGTGACATGACCCCCGACTTGGCCTCCCCACCCCCCTTACTCCCCCACAGTAATTAGACATGATACGGATTCATTAACTCGTCAGCTAGCAAGATATCTGCACCCCTCCCTGCCTGTCCTCCCTCAGCTAGTGTCCCAGTCAGGATACACACATGCAAAACATATACACACACACACACAAGGACCTGCCTGAATTCAGCTGAAGATCTGGGACAGGAGGGATGGATGGACCTAGGAGGGGAGGGGGTGTAGACTAAGTCTTATGATGGTCAGGTGAAAGATAAACCCCTCCCCCCTCCTCACCTCCTCCTCACCCCCCACCCCAGCTTAAGGGGAGGATTTGGATCAGGGGAACAGAAGAGACAGACAGACTTTTGATTCCTCATCGTCCTACCAGAGAGGACAAAGTAAAGGCCAAGTTAGAGTAAGTAGAGAAAGTTAGCAGAGAAAGAAAGAAAGAAAGAAAGAAGGGGCCTAAAGCCAGAGCTTGGAGACAAGAAAGAATGTAGAGAGAAGAGACAAAGTGGCTGGGAGGAAACATGTAGGAAGAGATGAGAGGAGTGAAGGAATGGAGGGGGAGAAAAGGGGTCTGTCAGGGTAAGAAGGCTGGCTGGGGGGAGGGAGGGAGGGTCTGTCAGGGTAGGAAGGCTGGCTGGCTAGGGGGAGGGGGAGAGAGAGAGAGAGAGAGAGAGAGAGAGAGAGCGAGAGAGAGCGAGAGAGAGAGGAGGGGTCTGTCAGAGTAGGAAGGCTGGCTGGGGGGAGGGAGGAATGCTGTAGCTTCATTGGAGGGGGGCAGAGGCCCTGAATAATATATTGTGTGGTCTGTGTATGTGTGGGTGTGGGGGGCTTGCATGTTCATGCAAGCAAGTACTTATTGTGTATTCTATGCTTGACTAATGTGTGTGCATGCGTGTGTTAAGTTTATTTGTGTGTGTGTTCACTGAGCTCCAAGCGATCCCTGCTGTTTGATGTTGCCTCTCCAGCGGAGCCTTAAGAGGCCTATAAAGGCTGCCGGGACAGTGTGTGTGTGTGTGTGTGTGTGTGTGTGTGTATGCATGTGTGTGTCTACTCTCAGCCCTATTAGGTGTGACGGCCTCTTTTTCCAGCTCTGCACACTGAACCCTCTCTGGTCCAGGGGAACGCAGCTCAGCCTTGGAAACTTCTGACACAGAACAACTTAATCATCAGCAACAACAAAACCACACTGAGCTCTGAGCTGTAACCATAGGTCCATAGGTAAGCAGCACCCTGGTTCATAAGTGCTGCTACATGCACACAACATTCCCCATACATTTCTCCATGCAGCGTAAGACGGACCTCGTGAATAGACATTCTGTCCTCAATTATGTCCTCTGTTCATCTATGTAAGTAGTTCAGCCCCAACTCTGCTGCTTTGCTCTCTTTCTAGATCCCTCCCTCTCTCTCTCTCTCACACACACACACACACACACACACACACACACTTAACCTCACTTAGTACAGGCCAGACCTCTAGAGACCAGTATGTGTACGTGTGCGTGTGTATTCTGACACACATACCGGCCTCATCCATCAGGCTGAGATATGGGTTCAGGAGAGCTGTGTAGCCACAGGACCGATCATACTTCCATAAATACATACAACTGCTCAGGGAGTACACACACACGCACGCTGACCCACAAACTGGCCACCGCAAAGACGCACAACCACGTCATGAGAACATTCACAGTCCTAAACACAATCTCTGTAACATCAACAGGACTGGCCCACACACATGTAAACACACTTGTACCAGCAGGACAGTTACACTGCAGCACATCTATACAATCTCACCAGTCTCAGCGCGTGAGGCATCTGACTGAACTGTTTTTACCTGTTTCTAGTGTCCTCTCCTCCTCCTCCTCTCCTCCACTCTCCTCCTCTTTCCCCTCCACTCCATTCTCGTCTCCTCTCCTCCCCCTGCTCTCATCTCCACACATTTAAGATATTATCCACTTATGAATATTTACCGTTTCAATAAGTACCTTTCTCTCAGGGGGGAGACTGAGTCCCCCTCAGGCAGCACGCTTCCCCTCCTCCCCTCCTCTCCCACCCTCCTCCCCTTTGCCTCCCTACATCGCTGCCTGTGGAACTGAATACATCTTCTTTCATCTGTCTCACTCTCTCTCCCCGCTCTCTCTCTCCCTCTCTCTCTCACACACACACACACACCAGGCACTGAGGACATGCAGGGTAATTATGATAATGATAAAGATGAAATATAGTAACATTCAATAAAATATTTAAGTTGGCTCTCCTATGAACACATGAGTATTTTAGAAATTTTTAGAGGCATTGCTCTGATCGCCTTAAGACAAAAGACACCTGTGAATGACTGTGAGAGAGAGAGAGAGAGAGAGAGAGGTAGAGACAGAGAGAGGGAGAGGGAGAGAGAGAGACTAGAGATACTGAGAAGCAGAGTGTTCCATCTAAACTGCAGGGTATAATTTCCACCATTGTGTGTGTGTCTTTCTAACTGTCCATGCTGCATGTTTTTCTGCAGCGCAGGCTAATCTCCCTGCTGTCTCCAGGAGTGCGGCCGCTGTGCAGATTATGGCTGAGGACCTCCTTTGTTAAAGTGAGACCACTCAGATTATCATTAGACTGATGCTAATCCCTGGAGGAGATGCCTGATTAGTGTGTGGGGTCTTAAGCTCTTATCATATTTCCCCATGCTTATTGTTTTGTCCCATGCAGTTCAATTTTGATACAAAATGTGTGTGTGTGTGTGTGTGTGTGTGTGTGCACACGCACATGTGTGTGTTCTACAAGCATCTAAATGATGAGTTATTTCTTTTCGTTCTCTAAACCAGGGTTATTAAAGAAAGACTATCTGAAACTGTCCCTCAATATCTGGGTCTGCCATTATACGGCTGCTGTCGAGCTGGAGAGATAATGACAGAGAGAGAGAGAGAGAGAGAGAGAGAGAAGAGAGAGAGAGAGAGAGAGAGCAAGATAGAGATCAAAGAGAGAGAGAGAGACAGCGACAGAAAGGCAACTGGTCTTTGATTTAAATGAGCTATGTTTTAAAGCTGCTTTTGCTAAGTTAGTCAGAGGACTCACACACTCAATAAAGAGGTTAGGAGTCTCCCAGTAGGGGGCTACGCACACAGCCTTGTTATTTCAATGGGTACAAACTTCCCTAAAGATCTAACAGATCTAACACCACAGATGAAGGGAGCTGAAGGATTATCTTGTGTGGTTTCACAGCCTCTTGACACACACACCCAATGTGAACACCTACCGATGAGACCATTAATTCCATTAAAGGGTCCTTCATCAGACTCTCTTACCCTACGCACACACACACACACACACACATGCGCGCACACACACACACACAGATTCCTTAGCCAAAGCTGACCTGGCTTACCAGCGACCAACTAAATCATGTGATCTGGTCATCTCTGTCTTCCTCTCTCTGTCTCTCTCTCCCTCTCTGTCTTCCTCTGTCTCTCTTTCTCTGTCTCTCTCTTTCTCTCTCTGTAACACACACCCAATCTCTCAAAGGTCACAGCCCAGCTCTGACATTGAGATAAAGTAGGAGGAGCTCACAGTCCAAGATCACATGAGCAGTGATGTCAGGTCATATTATTCTCACATAGGAACAGGCATGGAGACAGCATGTCACCTGCAGTTCTGGTTGTTGTTATGGTTCCAGACATGGACCAGAGTTGCTTCTGCTAGACCCGGTTTCCCTGACAGCAACCCAGATGGTAAACAATACAGGGGAGACCTTACAGGATCTTATACTCATTTACCAAGCTAAAACAAGAACCCAGCCAACACCCAAGATGTTCGCACCAGTTTGTTTCCTCTCTTATGAGGATTGAAATGAAAAGACATACAGTAGCTGCAGAGTCATCTGTCAGTGAGTGTGTGTCTGTCATCTTAGTGTATGTGAGGTTGGGTTCAAATGTCCTGCTGCTTATAGACACGACTGACTCTCTCACACAGAAATAATTACAATGTATTTTTTCTTTTTCTCGATTTAGCGGGACACACCACACTGTCCTGCTAGTAAATGTATACACCTCTCTGTTTAGCAGAGACTTGAAAGAGGAAGAGAGCACTGAAGACAGACTCGGAGGTTAGAGAGACCAAGGAAAAGAGAAGGAGAGGGAGATTAAGTCAGATGGAGAAAAGCGGATAGAGAGAGAGAGAGAGAGAAATAGAATCAGAAAAGCACCTAAAGAGAGACAAAGAGAGAGAGAGAGAGAGAGAAGTGAAGAGGAGGAGAAAGGAGGAGGATGAGCAGTTGATGAGTCTGTCTTACTCCAGGTCTAACACCTGCTCAACTCCTCAGTTATTCTCCACAATGCAGACTACTGAGAAACAGTGAGGGGAAGAGGAGGGGGGCATGTGTCTTACTTCCTTGGGAACAGGAAAAGCAACAATGACTTCAGTCGTAATTAGGGCAGAGGGAAAAAAAAACAAGAACAGTACAACTACAAGGCAGAACATGGCCCAGACTGTTCAAAGAGTTAGCCTAGCGTAGCATGGCCCAGCCTGGCCTAAGCTGGTGTAACATAGCGTGATGGTAGGTAGCTCCTGCTGTGGGCCACAGATGCAGGATGACAGTTATGGAGAGACCAGCCTGTGGTCATAAACACAGTCGTCTCACCTGGTCCCCCTCCTCTCTCTCACACACACACACACACGCACACACACACCTCTGTAACCTAGTTGTTGAAGGAACTGGCATGTCTCTTCTGAAGACACTGCAGAGTGGGAGGTGGAGCAACCTGGTCCTCTGTGACTTCATTAGTCTATTTCCTTTGTGTGTGTGTGTGCGCGCAAGTGAATGAGTGAGTAAGTGAGTTATGCGTATGTATGTGTATGTGTCCAGTATGTGTCCGTGTGTGTGCTTGTGACACATTCACCTACAAACCTGCGTGTGCTACTAAGCAGCATTAACACACCTATTGTATGGTCGTGATCTGAACACGCTCTCTTTAATCTTCATCTCTCATTAAATCCAATGGACAAAAAGGCTGACTAAACCACCTGGACAAACCTGGTCAACACACAAACACACACACACACGGGGCAGGCTGAATCAGGAGTTCTCCCGTCTCCCTGAGTGTCTCTAGAAGAACTGCTTTAATTAGAAACATCCTGTTGGCTCAGCACCTCACACACACACACACACACACACAGATGTACGCACAGAAAAGCACACACAAACACACACTCTTGTCTTGCCCAGTTCAGCATCACATGAGAGAAGCAGCTTGGAAGCCAAATGACAAAGAGAAGAAGTTTGTAAATGTTAGAGTAAACCTTATTGCTGCTCTTCTGTCTGCTGAACACATACCCAGCAGACAGAGACAGAGAGACAAAGAGAGAGACAGATGGAGAGACAGAGAGAGAGACAGACGGAGAGACAGACAGAGAGACAGAGAGAAAAACAGAGCGACACACACGGAGAGAGAGAGAGGGTGGAAGAGAGAATGTTTATTGAGAAAAGCCACAACAAACACCAAGATCCACCCTGGAATGTAACACCAGAACTCCAACTGTCCTCAAAGATGAGAAGAGAATAGGCGAGGAGCCGAGGCAGGATGGGGAGTAGGGGAGGCAGGGTGGGGAGGAGGGGGGGCAGGAGAGAAGAGGAGGAAAGGACAGCAGAGCAGAGGAGGCGAGGCAGGGTGGGGAGGAGGGGGGGCAGGGTGAGGAGGAGAGGAGAGCAGAGGAGGTGAGGCAGGGTGGGGAGGAGAGAAGAAGATAGGAGGAGAGGCAGGGTGGAGAGGGTAGGAGAGGCAGGGAGGGGAGTAGAGGAGAAGAAAAGAGAGGAGGGAAGGGGGGGAGGCATGGTGGAGAAGCGAGGATAGGAGAGGAGAGGAGAAGGGAGGAGGGGAGGCCTGGTGGGGAAGAGAGGAGAGGAGTGACAGAAACACAATAGTAGACATTTAGAATAACGTTGGCTAATTATCACGGTTGTGTTTCTTCCATCTTGGAGACGGATGGTGCTGGAGATTTTAATTTCATTCTCCAGTGAGTCAGAGAACGGCTAAGGGAGGGGGGGGCAGGCAGGGCAGAGGAGGGACGTATGGACAGACCCAGGGGCTGGAGAACAAGCCATACGGACTGAGGCCTCTGAAGGCCACGGCTAACAGAGAACAATGCCCGCCTGCGGCTCCATGTGCGTTGTTTGTGTTCTTGTGTGTGTGTGTGTGTGTGTGTGTGCGTGTGTGTGTGTGTGCGCGCACGCCCTGTATTAATAGGTCTGAATAGACGGAAAGGTCTGCGAAGACCTCCAGTTTCAGGACTCACCAACAGGACATCCTGTCGCTGGTTTCATGACCACAAGACATAATAAGACCGACCAGTGAAGGCCAGAGAGTGACCAAAGAAAAGATAATGTCCTTTGTGTTTTAGAAGGTTCTAACTGAAGGGAGAAAGAGCAGAGAGGGACCAGGCATGCCAAGAGTCCTCTAACTGTGAAAGCAGACTCCTGCCCCTTAACCCTACCTCTCCCTGACTGTGACCTCTGACCCTCTCCTCTACAGGAAACCTGTTTAACTTCCTGAACAAACAACCACTGGTGAGGCGCCTTCATTCTCAACACGTCCTGCGTGATTCACTGACTTCATTTCAGTCATTTCGTCCACGCGCGTCACCAGTTAATGTCAGTTAAGATTATTTGGGCCTCGATGTTATTTTATCTTCTGTGCACAGACCCTGCGCAGAGCTACACCGTGTAGCCTGTTACAACAATGTCCAACAACTGGAGACGGAGTTTTCACGGCTAACTAATTTGAGTGATGCAAACTGGGAATTGCGCCTCGGCCGGCAAGCATTAATCTCTCCGTGCATGACTGGCGCTATCAACCAGACCGGGATCTGGGATCCGTGTGGGGGGATAAGATTGTAACTAGAGAACCTTTCAGAAGAATAACCGCTGCAGCCACTTTTTAATTAGTCTGTTAGTAATCATTTTTACATTAAATAAAAAGCCTCACTTCATTTGCATGTGTAACTCCTCTGCTGCTTTGTTCTCCCCTGATTGGCAAGTCAACAGAATCCTTATTTACATTCCATTATAAATAACTCTTTGTTAAGCAGCAAATATTTGCCTGTTTGTGATTTATTTTTAATATGTGTGGTGGAGAGTTTTTAAGAGGCAGCTTGTCGCCTTGCTTCTTGCCAGCCCGCGGACCGTATCCCGGTGCTCCGGTAAGCAGATGAAAGGAGAAGCTACGATGCGAGTGTGTGTCCGTGTTTATGTGAAGGCCTATGCTATATGTGTACCATGCTGCCCCCATCAGACCGCGGGGATATCTGCAAACCGAGACACGGGGTATGCCGGACCGGAGTATGCCAACCGTTCAGAGAACATCGCTGCCACTGTACTGTCAACACAGGACGCCAGATTTTTACATTTTTTAACATGGTTTTTATCATTTTAAGTCAAATAAAACCTCAGACATTTTTGACATTGTTTTCAAACGTGAAAATGAGAATATGGTGTGCAGATTTTGTTTGTCTATATTTTGTTAAATTGATTCATTATACAGAGCCGTTGTAGGCCTAATGGTTCATGGCTGTCTCTGAGTTGAACAGAGTGCTTTGCTCTTAAGTGAAAAGGGTTCATTCAGGATTTTAGCATAACCACATTCTTTAAAAAAGAAAAACTATTGATGATGTGCTCATATTATACTATCCAAAAGAAAATTACAAAAACCCTCCCAGAAATATGGTAAATTAACACAAAATACAGAAATATCCTAAATAATTGCTTTAGTTAAGATAAATATAATAACCAGTTAAATAAAAACAATAGGTTGCTCACATCTAGTATGATGTGAAAAAGAATAAACATGTTTGTTTTTTTCAAGGCATACACATTTTCGACTTCTTATACAAGAAACCCTTTGATAGTATATTTTAAAATACTTGGCTACACCCTTTTGAAAAACTGAACTGGGAGAGAAGCTCGCGCGCCTGAATCAGAATGATCAGGCCGCGCGTGTCACACAGCGGTTTCTTGCATCTTCTGTTACCTTTCTCTCATTCATGACTGTATCATTCTCACGTAGTAAATACAAGTCTGACACCGACTCTATGTCAGTTATATCTCGGTATTGACATCAGACAAGTCAGTATGGGGTAATTGATATAGCATATGGGCTTTTGACGCTCGAACTTCTGACGTGTTCGAACATATAACTGCATGTTTGTGGTGAGACATTACTAGACCTCCACGCGTAAAAACGGGATTAGAATCTATTAAAAGTAACGGCTTCCTTTGATAAGCTTACCCCCTCTCACTGCAGACGTATCTTACTAACTTTATCCACTCTCAAGTCTACACTGGCTGGGCGGAGGGGAAACGTGGACCGCGGGCCAGCTTCAGTTCTGGACTGCAGTACAGCCTCGAAGCTGGGGAGGAGGGATTGATAAATGCTGCTGGCCTCCGAAACATAGGAAAACTTAATGACAACCTAACTGCGCCCTCAGCCTACTTCCTCCGCCAAGGAGCAGTCAGCACAAAGCCCAAGTCTGTTCCGCTGGCCCGCAGCTGATGTTACAGATGAGGGGAAATATCAAAAATAAGTACTTGAACCGAATTCCTAAGATCCAAAATGGAAGAAAACCCTCGACATTCTGTTCTGTTCTGTCTTTCTCTGTATTTGGTCAAGGCGCGTTCTACAGCGCTGACTACATAAAAGTTTCTCCGTGCTGCGCGAGGCTGGGTGGGCATGTCGCTGCCTTTGAAGAAGCCGATAGCAGAAATTAAACCAACAATGTTCTAAACATGTTACTTTCTCTCTGAACCAAAGACAAATGTAGCACAGATACTGTTAAATAGTTTGTTCAATGGGTAACTTATGAAGCTAGCCTAGTGCTACGTAATTTTGCCCTCCAAGTCAACTTTGGAATGCGTTCCTCGACAAAAAGCGTGACTGACCGTTACACCTCTTTACAGTCCTGTTCGGTCAACACACTCGCCAACACTAAAACGTATATACATGTAAATACAGATGGTGGTCTTACCTTTGAATACTTCTCCTTGAATTGAAAACAGTAAACTGCTCGCGGCAATGAAACAAGTTAAAACTCTATCCATAGCGGGGGTCAAGCGGACGCTACCCCCAGCTCCGGGGTAAAATCAATTATTTTCCGCCGTGACAGTGAAAAAATAACGCCGTTTTTTTACCGTTACAGTTGACTATAGTGGGGAACGTTTCCCGGTCTCTTTCTCCCTCCCTCTCTATCCCTACTTGGTTACTTGTGTGTCTCCGGAGCCGCTCGGCTCCCAAAGTGACTGACTGACTGCCAAGAGGTGGCTGACGTCACCGAGCAAGGAGAGGGGCTCGAGACCGTGCGTTCTCCAATAGAGAAGGCATTGTGAGCTAGATGTCGGTATTCGGTACGAGTGACTTCAGGTGGCGGAGCTCGTACCGTAATCAAAACACAGGTGTTAAGTGTTTAGCCTACACCCCGACATCTCGTCTAAGGCTTTTGAGGGATTAAGATCGTGATTTGCTCAGAACAGTTAAACAAAACGTAGAAGCCAGTTAGTTTGGATACATATTCCATTAAAAGCTCAGTGTTTCAGAAAACATTTAATAAAAAGTTATTGCTTCAATTTTGTGATTAATATCTCGGCGTATAACAATACTTTGTTTAACCTAATGAGAAGAAAATATGTAGCCTGTCCCTCACAATGACAGTAGCCTATAATATGATTGAAATGTACAGAATGCAAATAAAAAAAATAGCGCATTATAGAAAATAGGGACATTTAATAGAATGGAATAGTCTGTAATAAATGTTAACAATTATTTCAGGATAGATCAGAACAGAACACACTTTGTTAGATAAACAAGAACTTTCCACCGCGTGTTGTCCTCTATTATGCCCATGCACATACTACATGAGCTACAGTTTAATTATTTTATTATCAAACAACTGCTGGCGAAAAGGCATCTGTCACACATACACACTCTAAATGCAACCTTCTCCCTTCACGCACCCGGTCCACAGTCTGTCACCGTGCAGGCGCGCGGTCACGGTGCAGTGGAGACAGCAGTTCAGCAGGTGAGCGAATGGAGAAGAAAAACAGAAAAACGGGATAAACTGTACAGAATAATAACGGAGAATGACACGGTGTTGTTGTTAAGAACATCATAAACACCGGCGCTGCGTTTCTCACTATCTTGGTTCACTTGAAATTCAATTACCAAGGCGTTACAAAATAATTTCAGAATTCCTGATAGCCTATGTAAGAGTTAGGAGTCTTCTGATGCTTATCATCACATACATTTCCTGTTGAAAGTGTATAGAGACAAAAATAAATCATGTGAATCAGGATGAGTCCAAAGAGAACTTTACTAACGTCAGATGAGCGTGTTACGTGAAAACGTTAAGCCTGCCCGCTGGAACTTCTACCAGGGAAAAGCAGATGATGAAAGGGGCTGCATCTGAGCGTTTATGATTGTCGGCGTGTCGGTTCAGTGGATGTTCAGATATACTTGTGTTGCTTCTACAGGCGTCTAGTCAAAGGTGCTAGTGCTCCCCTTGTCATGTGACCAACAGCTGTAACTGTACTAGGAAATAAACAGATATAAATAGACTTTCTATCCCGCCAGTTAGACAACCATCCCATAATGGCCGTGCCAACAGACGGGGCAGGGGAGCATAGTTGCCAAGGCGAAAGGTCGCGGCGGGCACTGTGGGTATAGAGGGCACAGAGAGAGACATTCAGGAGAGTGGGCACTCGGATAGCTGGTCACACATACTTGACCATTTTTATATAAATACACCAATGAATTCATTAAAACTCAGTGGATGAATTAATAAATGAATGGGTGGAAGGATAGAGGTTTAAACGAATGACATTCACCAAACATGTAGTAGGGTTTCAATGTTCTTCTCTTTTGTCCATTTCCCCTCCCTCCATCCCACCCCTCCCTCCTCACATCACTTTCTTTGTGTATGTCTCAGTGTGAAGTGTAGTAAGAACAGAGGAAGGGCCAGAGATGGAGTCTAACCTTCCGTCCATGCAGGTGCCCCACCCACCCTCCCTGCCACCACCTCCACCATCACCATCTGAAAACAAGCCTGTATGTATGGCTTCAGTGTCTGCTACTGAGGTGAAGGGCTGCGGGGCTTTGGCAAGAGACTGTGTGTGGGTGTGTTTGTGTATTTGTGTGTGTGGGAGGGTGTGTTTGCACATATATATTAGCGTGTGTTTGTGTGCATCTTGTGTGTGTTAGTGTGTATGTGTCTATGTGTGTGTGTGTGGTTTCCTGAGGAGAAAGGTCTCCGTGACCGGGTTTGGCTGAGCAGTCTTCCCTGGAGAACAACGAGCTTCATTCAGCTGCTCTGCTGCTGGTCCTGACCTCCCCCTGGTGGACACATACAGTACCGCACCTTACAAGGTCCTCAAATGAGTTCAGTATGTCTAACGCAACCTCAGCAGATGTCATTTTGATACGAAGAACTTTATCCTTGGGGCAGGAAGAGGAGAGAGAGCAGCAGAAGGAAAAGATGGATGAGGATGGAGACAAATATGTGGGAGGGATAGATGGAGAAGAGAGGTTTTTGAGAGAGTATGAAAGTCTGGGAGAGTGACAGGGTAAAATGATGTGACAAAGTAAAAATGCTGAAAATAACATGAAAGAAAAATAAATAATGATATGATGGGTGGAAGTGTGTGATATTAAGCATCTCAATATTATAATTATAATAATTGTTGTTATTATCTTCCATTGTATTATTTGACTGTTTCCTCCAGAAGTCCATACAGTTAAATCCGTTTGTTCCTCTCTTCCCCAGCTGCACTATTCCAGTCTAGCCAATAGAGGGCAGCACAGCTCTGTGCTGCTGTCTCATACTGCAGGTCAGATGAGGTCAGGAGCTAAAGGAAAGGGGACGAGGGCAAGCAAGTTGACCAGAAAGAAGTGCTTAGTTGTCAGACTGGTTGTCAGGCTGGTTGTCAGGCTGGTGGTTGGTTGTCAGGCAGGTTGTCGAGCTGGTAGGCACTCTGGTTTTCAGAATGCTTTTCAGGCTGGTTGGTATTTGTCAGGCTGGTTGTCAGGCTGGTTTGCAGGATGGTTCTCTGGCTGTTTGTTAGTTGTCAGGCTGGTTGTCAGGCTGGTGCGTGGTCTTGTTTTGGTACACCAGGAAACAGTTATGAGCTTTGTCTGACCTTTCAGCTGAGATCATGCAGCATGCTGATCCCCTGTAAGTGAGCTCCCGGCATGGGATGGGTGTGTTCAACTTTTATTTCCTGTTTGTGTGTGCATCAGTATGTGTGTGTGTATGTTTGTCTGTTGACTGTGTGTGTGTCAATTAAACACATTTTCCCCTGCGGAGAGAGCTAAATTGGGGACAGAGAGGGGGGCAGGGCTAAATGGTGTTAGTAACATTGCTGTTGGATAAGAATTGAAGATTCCTTTCAATTTTTATGGCAAAATAGTATAAGAACCAACATTGCTGAGTAAACTTCATAGTGGATACGCAGGTCATTTATTTGTGTCAAGAGTGAGGACAATCAGGAGTCCAGTCCAGTTGAATGGTTGAGTGTCGAGGTCCAGATCCTCAGGTAGCACGTAGGTAGTTGTACAGAGCAGTGAGACCACCCTCCAGAACCTCTTTGATGGGTTTCAGCAGGGGGTTGTGGAGGATGTGGAGGCCCTTGTCCAGGGGGTGACAGGCCAGCCTCTCCAGCCTGGACAGCTGGTGCATTTCCTGGGGAACGTCTTTCAGCTCGTTGAAGTCCAGGTTGAGCAGCTCCAGCTGGACCAGGCAGCACAGGGCCTTGGGCAACGCGTGCAGGCTGTTGCCCTCCACGATCAAGATCTTCAGCTGGGCCAGACCCTGGATGCTCTCAGCCATGTTCTCCAAACGGTTACAGGCCAGGTGGAGGAACACCTGGGGAAAGTAGGAGCTGTTAAGATGAGCTAATTATGTACCCTGGTTAACTGGCTGGCTGGCTGGCTGATGGGCAGACTGACTGGCTAACTGGCTGGTTAAACAGTGTTAGTACCAGAGCCTTCATGTTGTAGACACAGCCTGGGATGTGCTGGATGAGATTGTGACTCAGATTCAGCTTTCTCAGGTTGGTCAGGCTGGACAGAGACGAGGGGAGTCCAGTTAGCAGGTTATTAGCCAGGCTGAGTACCTAGAGAAAGACGTGGGAGGGGAGGGGGAGAAAGAGAGAGGAGACAGGACAAAGAGAAGGGCAGACCGATCAAAAACAACAGCTGTCAAAACACAAGTGTGTACATGCGTGTGGATGTGTGCTGTTGTGTATACATGTTGTGTGTACATGTATGTGCATGTGTGTCTATATATGTGTGTGCTTGTGTGGTCTCCAGACCAACCTCCAGCTTGGTGCAATTCCCTAGCTCCTCCGGTACTTCTGTCAGCCTGTTCCGATAGACAAACAGAACCCGGAGTTGTCGCAAGGAACCTATCTCCGGGGGCAATGCTGTCAGCTGGTTCCCCCACAGGTTGAGCACCACCAGGCCTGAGAGGAGAGCCACGGAGGGGGACAGGAGGCGCAGGCTGTTGAGTGAAAGGTTCAGTTTCTGCAGCTCCACCAGCTCCCAGAGTTCCTCAGGGGGCTCCCTGAGGCCGCGGCGAGCCAAGCTAAGTGCCGCGTAGCCAAACTGGCGCACCGTGTAACGGCGGATCCTCTCGGCCGAGGTCAGACTGTCCTCCCGCCCGGCGCTCCTCCTTGCCTGCTGCCTCCTCTTCTCCTCCTCCGACGAAGAAACCTCCTTTGACTTGTTGGCCCCCATCGCCTCCGCTAACCACTAGCACCTCCTCACCTGTACTGGAACATTCAGATCTCCTCTCCCAACCATCACTCCTGCTCTTTCCCACCACCCTAACTCCAACTGTTCCCTCCTCGTTATAGACAGAGGGTTTAGTAGCCGTCTAACAAATCTCTCCAGACCTCTCACTCTCTGGTTGCCGCAGTGGAAATGAGTGTTAGCGTTGTGGGACTGAAGAGGTGGGCTGATGAGGGTGGAGAGGTTGGAGGAGGTTTATCTCTTTCCCTCCCCCCCCCCCTCCACCCCCAGCTGCCCCTGTCACTCCCTCCACCCTGCCCAGAGACGGGTGCTAACTAACCATGCTGCTGCCCGGAGAGCTCAAGAATGACATTCTAGCTATTTGATGTTCTAGGCCTTGCTGCCCCTCGCACATACACACACATACTCACACATACACACACATACTCACACACACACAAACACAAACACACAGAGAAACACACATGCACAGATACATAGAGTGATGGTGTAAGTGTGTGTGTAAAGGGGTGTGCATGCCTGTGTGTGATTTTGTGTATCTTGTATCTTGTTACACATTAAGACAGTAATAACTGTGTCTATGTATAACTCCAGTCTTGCCCACCCCCCTCCACCCCCTCACTCTAATATTTGTCTCCACATCTCCTTCTAACCTCCCAGAACCTGGTACTCAGTCCTCAGTTAGCCAAGGTGACCCAGTTAGAAACCTGCAGTTGAGGTGTTTCCTAGGTGCTGAGGCTTATGGCTGGAATACCCTAATAAATACTCTGTGCCCGATGTCAGACCCTAGATTTGGAAAGTCGACACTTCAGTCATTTGAAGACTAAGGAGAGGAGGGAGAGGAGGTAGGGAGAGGAGAGAGAACAACAGAGGAAGAGACAGAGAGAAGGTAGGGAGAGAGAATGTCAGCTGTCGGAGGAACATTCCAGCAGATCATCCCCATCTTCTCACAGTCTGAATCAAGAGAGGATGGTGTGAGGAAGGGGAGGGGCCAAGAGTTATTGGAGGGATTTCATGTCCTCGGGGACACCGACACCTAATATGTGCACACACACACACAAACACACACACAAACACACACACAAATACACACATGCGAACACACCTGCAAACACATAAACATCACAACAAGCCAAAACAAGTCTACAAAAAACACACACATACAAAAAACACACACACTTAAAAACACTTTCATGTACAACTAACACACACAAACTGCATTCTAAACCTTTCTAAATGACTGCCCTTGTCAATGGCTTGTTCAGGTTTGGCATGCTGTGAACGCATGTGTGTGAGGCCAATACCAAGTGCAGAGTTTCTATGAGCTGTGGTATGTCTGTAGGTATGTGTGCCACAGGATGAGTCAGTGTGTGTGTACAGATGAGATCGAGTGACTTGTGGAGATCTGTTCCGCCGCAGTAAAGCTCTCACACACACACGCATCTCCTGTCATCAGCACATCCATCAGCACCTCCATCCTCCCCTTGCCCCACCCCAACCACTGGATGTTACTGGAGGTATTTTCTTTTCTCTCTACTCTCAAGATGCATATTAGGAACCTTCCACCAGGTGTTGCTACACAAACATCCCATTCTGAATCTGTGCCTTAGAGAATAATATTGTGATGTCACCACTAGGTGGAGTCCTAGATCTGCACGTACTTTAGAGACACATGACCCGAGAGTGGCCCCCGCTCCATCTTCCTCTCGTACTTCTTGGACCCTGTTAAAAAAACTGTACCCGGGGAAAACTCCTTTTCTGACTCCCCTCTCCTCTACATTCTCCTCCTCGTTTTTTGCTCAGTTTCCCAAGATGACCCGTGTCCTTTAATATATTGTCTTTCTGTCTGTCCGACCTTTATTTCTGTCTTGTTCAGAGCATTAATTAGTATTGTTGCCCTACAGTTACCAACTCTTGTGCGGTTTAGACTCAACTGCTAAAAGTCAGTTGAAGATTAAAATTGGTGAAAGTGCCAACAAATCGAATTATTTATATATGGTGCCTATTGTTCACCCTAACAAAACGATACAATATTACCTCTTGACAAGTGTTAAATAACATTATCAGAGCTGGAATTACATGGCGTTTTTTGCGTCACTGCGAGTCTAGTCACCCACCCCCGCGTCTCCAATGATGGTGCGGTCCGCTGGAGACTTCAGCGGGACAGCATGAAAAAGGGGTAGAGACAAAAGTTAGAGCTGAATGAATGAGAGAAGGGATAGGGGAGGCGAGAGAAAGTGTTGGACGCAAACTGGTTGTTAACTTGCATCAAATAGAAAGACTACGGCAGGAATCTTCTAAAGTTGAGTGATTTCTATTTGTAGTCGACTAGATAACCTCCCGCAGGATCGGAGCAGAAGCCGTGATCGCCACGCTGACAGAGATGCGGGGACTCTGCGTGATAGCGATGCTGTGGGCAGCTACTGCCGAGTGCCAGCAGAGAGGTGAGCTGGAAATAATGCTGTTCCTCCCGACTCTGCACTTTCTGTCTCTGTCCCCTCTCCACGAGGACGCGGCTATACCAATGGTTGTGCTCCTGTGTTGAAGGCAGAGATAGGCCACGTTTTATAAAGCTGGAGCTTTTTTATTATGGAGTTATGATGCACATTAATTGGTTTGAGTTGAATATTGGGGTTGAGTTATTAATCAAGTTCTGTAAGCTTGCCTGGACTCGTATACCGCTCATGGCTTATTCCATCTATTCCGTTTGATTCATGAAAAGCACCGATTGGCAACGTTTATGCTTATGTTTGTTGAACAAATATCCTACTTTGTTTCTGTTGCCAAAAGAAACGGTTGACGTGTTTTGTTTTTTTTAAGAGGGGAAAAAGTCAGAAACTGCTTATTACACGCCTAACATCATAGAGTGGACTTAGGTGATTTTAAATGGGCTTCTTTGTAAATCCTTCATTTGTTTTGTCACCTTTGCGGCGTTCATTCCTAACGGTCTTTGCTTAAGAGGTTCCCACGAGAGGAATTCCAACCCATTGTAATGCTGATGAATGACAAAGTCGCCGCCTCCCCCCGGATTCGAGGTCTCGCACAGTCATGCTAACTGGCGAGGGCCCTCCGGCAGCGGGCTTGCACAGGGCTAGAGCCATGACAATCGAGCAGTCATCAGGCACGGGTTTAAATGCAGGTTGTGTCGGTGCATAACTGAGTGCATTTCGCCTTGACTTTTCCACGTTTGTGGTACAATCTACTTTTTTTAAAGTCCTTTTTTTTATTTGGCCCAGTAGAACAACCTAGCTGGCCATGGCCTATCCCAGCCTAGTTTGGTCTGGGCAAACTTGGCCTGGCAATATGTGTGCGGGTCCAGTTCTGGGTCCAGTTCTTCCAGCACTTCCTGGGTGGTCCCCCAGGCTGTTCACAGCCTCTGTGCCCAAGTGAAGGACCAGGATGGTCTGCCCCCATCTGTCTGTTGGGCCATTAGAGCCATCCATGCTCACACCTGGAGGACTGAAGGGCCACAGCAGGTTATAACACTCAGGCGACATTACTCCTAACATCCTGAACAGTGTGTCACTATCGACTCTGACAGTGATCATCAACTCTGTCTAGTGTGTGTGTTTGAGGGTGGCCTGGAGTTCTGTGATAATGACAGAGGAGAGATGAGTTTGGCTGGAGGCCATGTCAGTCTGAGAGAGGAGGAGGAGGAGGAGGAGGAGGAGTGGGAGGAGAGCAGTAAAAGTAGGATTAGTTGAAACTTGTAGCCAACTACAAACTATGACTTGTGAGCCACTGAGCTGATGAGATCAGAATCATCCTGACTAGGCTTCCAGACTTCCTGGGCATCCTGTGAGTCTGCAGCTTCCCTCAGACCCATGGTGCCTTTCTCACAGGCTTCAGACACCAGGGCCCCTGCTAATGAGAAACAGCCCAGAGTTTGGAGGTGTACCTCCCTCTGCTCTGGTCAATCTTATCTCTGGATGCCGCAGCAAAGATCAGTGGGATTGGATCAGCTTTTATCTGGACCATCTGGCTTTCAGTCAGTTGTGAGATGGGGGGTCTGGGGCAAGGTTCTAGAATAGAGAAGGTGTGGGGGGTTCTAGAACAAATAAGGTGTGAGGGGGTTCTAGAACCGAGAAGCTTTGCCCTGTTGGTTTTAGAACAAATCTTCCCTAGCTCTGCATATCTCCTCCTGTACTGTTACTCTCGCTCCAATCACGCCATATCTCAGATGATCTCCACTGAACTGAGAATTTATCATCTCTGTTGACACATGTCCTCAGGCCTGCCACTGTCTTGTGTCCACACACACACACACACACACACACACACACACACACACACACACACACACACGCTCACACACACACAATATAACTTTGAAGTTAAAAGCTACTTCTGTTTGTCTCTAGAAAGAGTCATTAAGCACCTAGTATGTGTTAGCTCAGCAAACACACTGAGGTGTGTTCTGCTCCCTCGCTGGTCTCCAGTCCCTATCCCAGCTCTCTCTGTTCAGTACTGAATAGATAGGACTGAATTAGTCTGGGTGTTCTGGCCTTGAGTTACCTAACCCCCCCAGACTAAACTCTCCAACTTAATTCCTGGCCTGGCTACTTGGTGTTAATCATTAAGACTCCACCTACACACACTATCAGGCTCCAAGGCAAGACAAGCACTTTAGCCTGTCTGTGTAACTTTCAGATAATGCTGGGTAAGCGTTGCAGTTAAATTGATCCACTGAGAATAGCTGTGTGTGGTGTGTGGTGTGTGCGTGTGTGGTGTGTGTGGTGTGTGCGTGTGTGTGTATGTGTGTGTGTGTGTGTTTTTGTGCACGTGCGTGTGTGTGTGTGTGTATGTGGTGTGTGTGTGTGTGGTGTGTGCGTGTGTGTGGTGTGTGCGTGTGTGTGTGTGTGGTGTGTGTGTGTGTGGTGTACGTGTGTGTGTGTATATGTGTATGTGTTTGTGTGTGTGTGTGTGTGGGAGATGAGCAAAGGCATCCCATCCAGGCCCTGTCTCAGTCACAGATAGCAAAAGTAAACACATCATTCTGTCAAATAGAAGTACAGATACTTATGCCAGGAATCAGCACGACAACAAAACTTTAATTTTGTTCTTTTCGCTCTCTACCTCGCTTCCACATTCTGCTGGATCTGACATCATGAATGATTCCATATGCGGAGCATGACACTGTTGGTTTCAAACCATAATTGTGATTTGAATCATTTTAAATGTCAAAACATATTTTTTTTGTTTCACTCACCAGAGATTTTTGATCAAACCTTGGAGTCTTTTTTGCCATGATAACTACCATCTGTATAAACATCATTATTGGATGTCAGTTTTGCCACAGAGAACGGCCTGTTTTCTGCAGGCCACCAAGTGAAGACAGGCCCCTAGACACTGTGGTGTGACACAAGTCTGGGACTGGAAACGATCCAGAGCAAGAATTGAACCAGGTTAATTGAGCCTTTAATGTCCCTTGTCATTAGTCCAAAGACTCCTTCCTCAAGCATGTGTGGCAGGGGGCTTTTGTGGCCCCTCAGGAATGCTGTGAGGGAACAGTGGAGGGATTAAAGATAAATAGTGGTATTGGATTATATTACAGCTTTAAAATCAGGACTGGAATTAACTTTTAGTGACCCCAAGGCTCTACTCTCTTGGGAATGACTAGATCCCTGAGCTATAGCAGGAGACATTTACCTTGGAGATGTTTGAGTTAGGATATATCTATCTTGGAGTTTTTTATTGCGGGGTGGGGGGGGGCTGGCTGGGGTGGGGTCGAGTTTTTGTTCCTTGGATGAAGACTGTTATTATGGATGGAGTTATAACCTCTTGTAGTTTTAATAAGACACAGTCAACCTGGGGGTCTAGGAGGAGATGAAGAATTGACAGCAGTACCTTAAGAAACGGCAGGGTGTGTGTGTGTGTTGTGTGTGTTGTGCTGTTGTGGCTGGTGTGTGCCTGTGTGTGTACACAGGTCTGTATGTGTATACAGGTGTGTGTGAGAGACTGTGCGTGTGTGTGCGTATGTGTGGTGTTTGTTGTGTAGGGCGAGCGCTCTCTTGGTCTATTGTCCACACGCCTCCGGTCATTTCAGTTGCTATATGTTCGCCATGGTAATAACGCGGGCCATATCTGGCCAGGCTCTGTGTGGGCGTGTGCTCTCAGACAGTGGAATGTCCTTAGTGCACGCGGGTTTTGAAGAAATGACGGTCTAGTTGTTGCCTGTGTTAGTGAGAATAGCGAACTACGAGATCTTTGGGCTGCTGAACGCGTAACCCATATCATATACCTTGCACCCGGGTGTTCCCTCCCCTCATCACCTCTCCACCCTCCTCCCTCCCCTCCCTCTCCGCTTCTCATCCCCCCTCGCCCATTCCCTCTCCCCCTCTCCCCCACTCCCTCTTCCCCCCTCTACCCCCCTCTCACCCCTCCTCATCCCCCACTGCTTCCTCCTCCTCCACAGGCCCTCTTCCCCACGGCTACTCTCTTGACCAACCTGGCCAGTAATGCTGACATCAGCACCAACGCCACCTGTGGAGACCCAGAGGCGGAGATGTACTGCAAGCTGGTGGAGCACGTCCCAGGCCGACCCATACGCAACCCACAATGCCGCATCTGCCATGGCAACAGCAGCAACCCCAAAGGTAGGACACACACTTGGTGGCCACAGTACCATACTAGTCATTTGAACTTTTCCTTTAAGCGAGCTGGAGATCATTCATTCCAGCAGTGTGAGTGTGTGTGTGTATGTGTGTGTGTGTGTGTGTGTGTGTGTGTGTGCATGCGTTCTCAGACAGATGAGTCAGCAGCATAACACTGACATACCTGTCTATCTGTCTATGGCTGCAGGCTTGGAGGGCTAACAGCCTTCAGCTGCGAAGCATCACTCACCCGTCTCTAACCACATCTGTCCTCTCCATCACAGAGCAACATCCAATCACCAACGCCATCGATGGAACCAACAAATGGTGGCAGAGCCCCAGCATCAAGAACGGACGACAGTTCCACTGGGTACACATCTCGACCTGGACAGAGTGGAGTCTCTTTCTCTCTCTCTCACTCTCTCTACACACACACACACACACACACACACACACACACACACGCACGCATACATACAGTTATGTCCAGCGCCTCAGGTAATGTCTGGTACAAATGCAGTAAGGGAGAACTGGTCCAAACCGGCCTGAGACAGCTAAGCCACACACATGCATAGGCACACATACACACTTGGAGTCTCGCCTGTTGCCTGACCACTGAACCAGTTGAAACTAGGTTGCAGTGTTGTAGCTTTGGTCTGTCGTTTTGTTGCAGGCAACAGATGAGTCAGGCCTTTTGTCCTATGGAGGAAGGAGAGGGGGAGGGCAACACAAAGAATAGAGTGGGACTAGGAGGGCAGAAGGAGAGCTTGAAGAGGGAGGAGGATAAGGTGGGGGGCCAGAAGACGTTGTATGGCAGACAACACGAATGGGAGAAGGGGGAAGAGAGCACAGACAGTTAGAGGGGGCATGTGTGTGTGTGTGTGTGTGTGTGTGTGTGTGCATGCGTTCTCAGACAGATGAGTCAGCAGCATAACACTGACATACCTGTCTATCTGTCTGTGGCTGCAGGCTTGGAGGGCTAACAGCCTTCAGCTGCGAAGCATCACTCACCCGTCTCTAACCACATCTGTCCTCTCCATCACAGAGCAACATCCAATCACCAACGCCATCGATGGAACCAACAAATGGTGGCAGAGCCCCAGCATCAAGAACGGACGACAGTTCCACTGGGTTACGATCACTCTGGACCTGAGACAGGTAGGAGTCTCTTTCTCTCTCTCTCTCTCACTCTCTCTCACACACACACACCACACACACCACACACCACACACACACACCGCACGCACACACAGTTTATTCCAGCCCTCAAAATGTCTGGTACAAATGCAGTAAGGGAGAACTGGTCCAAACCGGCCTGAGACAGCTAAGCCACACACATGCATAGGCACAATCACACACTTGGATCTCGCTCTGTTGGCCCTGACCACTTGAACATTGAAAAAAACTAGGTATGCAGTGTTGTAGCTTTGTCTGTCTATTTGTTGCAGGGCAACAGAAATGATCAGCCTTTTTCCTCATGAGGAAGGAGAGGAGCAACACAAAGAATAGATGGACTAGAGGCAGTAAGGAGACTTGTAAGAGGAAGATAAGGTGGCGGCCAGAAGACGTGTATGCAGAACAACACGAATGGTGAAAGGAAGAGAGCACAACAAAGAGGCATTGTGTGTTTGTGTGTTGTGTTGTGTGTTGTGTGTGTGTGGGGTGTGATATGATTAAGAGAGGGGTTGAGGTGCTGAGATCTCGGTGAAGGACAAGTGTCCAGCCAACACAGTAGTAAGGACGAGGGCTGTTTGACAGCAAAGCTATGTATGTTGTGTGTTGTGTGTGTGGTGTGTATTGTGGTGTGGAGAGAGAGAGAGAGAGAGAGAGAGAGAGAGAAGGCCGAGAAAACGAAAGAGGCGAGAGAGAGAGGCGAGAAAAGAGAGAAGGAGGAGAAAGTGAGAGAGAAGAGAGAGAATAGAGAGAGAGGGGGGGGGGCATTGTGTGTGTGTGGGGTAGAGAGAGAGAGAAGAAGAGAAGAAGAAAGGGAGAGAGAAGATGCTTGCTTCCTGGGCCCAGAGGAGAGCCAAATGGTGTTGCTGTGTCCTGTTTGGTTAGGAAGGTTCTGATAATGGGCTGAAGAGACTGTGGAAGTGGGGGGTGAGGGAGGTAGAACTGCCTCATATAGGTTCATTTGGGCTCTCTGGGCTCTCTGGTCTGTCTTTTTCTGCTCTCTGTTGGTCATGTTTCAACATTTGATAGAAGTTTATACAATAGTTCCACAAGGCTATATCAAGCACACCTCTCAATTTCCTCAGAAATTGTACCCTCTCTAGCACTCTGATATAGTTTTGTTTGGTCTATTCTCTTTTCCCTCCTTCAGCACTTGATAAAGGTGTACTCAAGGACCTACAACAAAGTAGTTGTTTCCTGTCCCCTAGCAACTGGAGCACCTGTAATTACACCATAACTGGATGAAAGTTAACCAGTGGCTCGGGGCCTGGAGCTGGGAAACCACTCTGCTCTCTCTCTGATATCTCTGTTAGCTTTAATCTGACTTCTCTCTCTACCCGCAACCTCCCTCATCAACTGTCCTAGGGAGATGTGGAGGAAAAGGACAAGAGAGGATAGATCTTTAGCTCTGTGAGGATAAAAGTGTTTCCTCTCTGCTGTAGCTAGGCTGCAGGTAAACAAGAATCCAAATAGTTCTCACTCTTTATATCTAATTTTCTCTCACATACACACACAATTCAAGATCCTTGTAATTATTTTCCATAACGTACTTTCCCTCTGTCCCCTCTGTCCGTGGGTCCTGGGGAGAGTGACTTGGTCTGTTGATCCCTGGGGATCTACTGTGTGAATGTTAAGCAGCAGTTCTCCAGCAGGAGAGTGGCCAAGCCAGGATTCTGTTGGTTACTGGGTCGGGATTGGGTGAGGGAGGGAGAGTACTGGTGGCTGAGGGGTTAGAGGGAGATGGGGGGGGGGGGTGGCAGCGCTGGATGAAAGGGGGTTTGTTTGGTGTGTTTGTAGAAACAGGATTTACAAAGTATCTGGCTCAGCTAGGCTAGGCCTCCCCCCTGCAGAGAGGAGAGGGAGAGTGTGTGTGTGTGTGTGTAGTGGGGGGAGGGGGGGTCACAGTCCAGAAGGCCTTGTACTTTTTTGACCAAATGTCATGTGACAGTTATTACGTTCATACATTAACAGAGCCACGTGTGTGTGTTGGTGTGCCTGTGTGTGTTTCTTTGAGGGTCACAGTGAGCTAAACCTGATTAGAATGAGACCTTGTAGCTCCACAGTACCACACAGATCTCTCTTCCCTATCAGCTAGCCTTGCTCCGGCACACATTGTCTCCGCTTTGGACAGTCACATCATAAAGCGTCTGGCGTGTTAATGTGTGTGTGTGTATTTCAGCTTCTCTGTGTGCGTGTCTCCAGATCTTCCAGGTAGCCTATGTGATCATCAAGGCAGCCAACTCGCCCCGTCCTGGTAACTGGATTCTGGAACGTTCTCTAGATGGCGTAGAGTTCACCCCCTGGCAGTACTATGCCATCAGCGACACCGAGTGTCTAACTCACTACAACGTCACGCCACGCCTGGGTTCGCCCACCTACAAGAGCGACGATGAGGTCATCTGTACATCCTACTACTCCCGCCTGGTACCCCTGGAGCATGGAGAGGTAGGTCGCCATGGAGACAGTGGGCAGCAGGGTACTGCTGAGGTCATCATTATGATTATGTATTAAGAATGATATTTTACTGTATTATAACTGGTCGTCTGATTTCTAACTTCTTTACTCTGCTCCCCTTTTCCTCGCTTCCGCTTTCTGTCCTTTTCTACTCGTTCCTCTCCTCCTCCTTCCACTCTCCTCCTCCTCCTGACTCTCCTCCTTCTCCCCCACCTTCCCTACCTCCTCCTCCTCCCGCCCTCCTCCTTCCACTCTCCTCCTTCTCCCCACTCTCCACCTCCTCCCACTTTCCTCATCCTCCTCCCCACTTTCCTCCTCGTTCTCCCCCACCTTCCCTTCCTCCTCCTCCCGCCCTCCTCCTTCCATTCTCCTCCTCCTTCTCCCACCCTCCTCCTCCCACTCTCCTCCTCCTTCTCCCCCACCTCCCCCTCCTCCTCCCACTCTCCTCTCCTCTTCCAGATCCACACCTCCCTGATAAACGGCCGCCCCAGTGCTGATGACCTCACTCCTAAGCTGCTGGACTTCACCTCCGCCCGCTACATCAGGCTCCGCCTCCAGAGGATACGCACGCTGAATGCTGACCTCATGACCCTCAGTCACCGGGACCCTAAAGAGCTGGACCCCATCGTCACACGCCGGGTACGCACACGGGCACAGCCAGGGACAGTATCTGACCAAGGTCGTCTGAATTTCAAGATATGTCCACCTGTGCAGAATGAGTCCTAACGTGTGTGTTTGGGCTGCGTGTGTGTCTGCAGTACTACTACTCCATCAAGGACATCTCTGTGGGCGGGCTGTGCATCTGCTACGGCCACGCCCAGAGCTGCCCCCTGGACCCCGTCACCAAGGTAACCAGGGCTGCCTCCTGCCCCGCCTGCCCAAAAACACACAGGGGCTGTCACTCATCTTTTGTTCCTCACTCTGACTGGAACACTAAATCAATGTCTGTGGGAGGGAGCTGGGGGTGTCAAACACACTCAGATACACACACACACACACACACACACACAGACACCAACACACACTATTTATAGGGTCACCTCTAGTTCACTCTTGTTAAATGATTTAGTTGTTGTTGAACTGTTTCTAAAGGGTAGATTGGTGGGACCAACTTGTTAGTTGTGGATACTGCCATTTGAGAAGTTTGGTACGAGCTGGATCCCTCCCCACTCAGCCCCGTCCGTCCGTCTTCAAACACATTTCACACTTCCACACGCAAACTCACACACCTCACACTGGTGGTGCCTCACACCCGCAGGAAGCCAGGTCATCTTAGAGTGCATGTGTATGTGTATGTATGTGTGTGTGGCATGTGTGGTGTGTGTGTGTGGCGTGTGTATGTGTGTGTGTGGTGTGTGTATGTGTATGTGTGGTAAGGGCACAAAAAAACTCATCCCCTCTCCGCGTCTTGTCCAATCAGAAGTTACAGTGTGAGTGTGAGCATAACACTTGTGGCGAGAGCTGCAACGAGTGTTGCCCTGGATACCACCAGGAACCGTGGCAACCTGGAACCCGCTCTTTTGGGACTCTGTGTGAGAGTGAGTCCCCCCCTTCTTACCCATGTCCACCCCCTCCCCCAGAGTGTAACTGCCATGGCAAGGCTGAGGACTGCTACTATAACCAGACGGTGGCTGAGCGTGGTTGGAGCATCAACACGCAGGGTCTTCAGCAGGGGGGCGGCGTGTGCATCTCCTGCACCCAGAACACCACAGGGGTCAACTGTGAAACCTGCGCTGACGGATTCTACAGACCACTTTCTGTAAACAGCTCCTCCTTCACCCTACTCTCTCCACTCCTCCCTTCCTCCACTTCCCTCCCTCTTCTCTATACCTCTCCCTCCCTTCCCCTCCATCCTCCCTCTACCTCTCCCTCCCTCCCTCCTCCCTCTACCTCTTCCTCCCTCACCCTCCCTCATCTCTCTACCTTTTAAACCTTCTCTCTCCCTCCTCTGTCTCCCCCTCCCTCTCTCTTTTCTTGGCCCCACCCAGACCCCACACAGCCTTTGTCCTCCACTCTTAACTGTGTCACATTATTAGTCCAATAAAATGTGTGAGTGTGTGTGGCCCTAGTTACTTACATAGCCCATGCAGGCCATTGTATGTGTCTCTGAACAGGACAGTGTGTCAGCAGACAGAATGAGTTCTATAACAGTGTGTGTGTGTGTGTGTGTGTGTGTGTGTGTGTGTGTGTAGGTGTCTCCCTACGATGAAGAGCCCTGTGAGCAGTGTGACTGTGACATGCGTGGGTCACAGTCTGCAGTCTGTATCAGAGACGAGAAACACGCTAAGCCAGACCAAGGTCAACACACCAACACACATCTCTTATCACTCCCCCTCTGTCTCTTTGTCTCTCATACTTAACTCTAGTGCTGCTTTTGGGTCACTGCGACCCCACGTTCATGGTACCAAAGGTGAAACACGATGACATGGAGGCAGCATCAGGGTTAATGTAGATGTGTTAAGCTCATACAGTGTGTGTGTGTGTGTGTGCGTGTGCGTGTGTGTATGTGTGCGTGCAGGTCTGCCAGCGGGACAGTGTGTGTGTAAGGAGGGCTTTGCCGGCCAGCGTTGTGACCGCTGTGCGTTTGGATACCGAGATTTCCCGCTGTGCTCTCGCTGCGAGTGCAGCCTTGAAGGCAGCCTCAACATCAACCCCTGCAGCCTCTGCATCTGCAAGGTACCACCTCACTGGCTGCGTCCGCGTGTGGACGGATGTGCATGTCTGGGGGCACAAACTATAAAGGGGTTACTGTCTATGTATGTGCATGTAGGCATTTGTGTATGTTTCTATTGTGAAAAGCCTCACTCTGTGTTCTCTTCTTGACTGTGTGGTATGCGTGTGTGTGTATGTTCCAGGAGAATGTGATGGGTGCCCATTGTGACCTGTGTAAGCAGGGCTTCTTCAACCTGCAGGGCAGCAACCCTGAAGGCTGCACTGAGTGTTTTTGCTTTGGTGTGTCTGGAGTCTGTGAGAGCACCTCCTGGTCTACCTCACAGGTAACACACACACTCACAGAAGAACAGCGCACACACACACACTCTCACAGAAAAACAGCGTGCACTCTCACACTCACAGAAAAACAGCACATACACACTCTCACAGAAAAACAGCACACACACACTCACAGAAAAACAACACACACACACTTACAGAAAAACAGCGTGCACACAGTCACTCACTCACTCACTCACTCACTCACTGAACAGCACACACATACACACTCACAGAAAAAAGCACACATACTCATTCACTCACATAAATACAGCACACACACACACTACATATAAATACACTCTTAAACTCTCCTGGGTTGACAGGTGGTGGTATTCAATGGTTGGCTCCTCCCTTCAACTCACACTTCCTCAGTCTACACTGTCCCCGTCACCGACGATAACAACCTCATCGTCCCCGGCAACACCACATCTGGTCTTGCCTACCCCTACATCTCCACCTGGACAGCGCCGGACTACTTCCTGGGGAACAGAGTAGGTCCTTCTCTCTCTCTCTCTCTCTCTCTCTCTCTCTCTCTCTCTCTCTCTCTCTCCTCCTCCTCTCTTTTACTCTCTCTCTCTCTCCTCTCTCTTTCCTCTTCTTTCTCTCCTCCTCTTCTGTCTCCTCCTCTCTCTCTCCTCTTCTCTCTCTCCTCCTCTTCTCTCTCCTCCTCTCTCTGTCCTTCTATCCCTCCTCTTCTCTTTTTCCTTATCTTTCCTCCCGCTCTCTTTCTGTCACTCTGACTCTCTCCTCATGTCCTCTCTTTTCACTGTCTCTTATCTCTCTCCCTGGGTGTCAGTAATTAAATTTAGTGTGTATTAATCTCGGTATTAACAAGCTTCAGCTCATTGTTAGCCTCTGGAGATCAGAGCTGCTACAATATCCAATTATAATAGCAAATTATATTCACCAATCATTTCTGACATGGCCCTCATTCCCCCTCCCTCTCCAGCTGGCGTCCTACGGAGGCTATTTGAACTACAGCGTCGCCTACGACATCTCCATTGACAACGAGGACAAGACTCTGCCATCACACTTTGACCTGATTATAGAGGTAAGCCCTGACCCTGACCTCAGAAATCACCAGTAGGAGCTCCGCCTCTCTGTTCCAGCTCAGGAGACTCCTGATTCTAACCGATGTGTGTGTGTGTCTACATGGTTGTGTGTGTGTGTGTGTCTACATGGCTGTGTGTGTGTGTGTCTACATGGTTGTGTGTGTATCTACATGGTTGTGTGTGTGTGTGTCTACATGGTTGTGTGTGTGTATCTACATGGTTGTCTGTGTCCCAGGGGAATAGGAGGAGCCTGCGCCAGACCTCACCCCACCAGGTCTTCCTCACGCCCCTACGCGAGCAGCGTGTTGCCGTGGAGATGGTTCCGGAGAGCTTTGTGGACCTGGTGTCAGCTAAGAAGATCCAGAGGGACGAACTGATGGCGGTTCTGGCCCACCTGGCTGGGTTCCGGATTCAAGCCCACCTTAACACCTCAGCACAGGGTGCTATACGGTAAGACAGGCAGACAGACGGACAGACAGACTCCTGTCCTCCAGGCTGGGTCTTCATAAGCTACAATAGTCTCCTCTCCCAACCCTGCCCCTCCTTCTGTCTCCCCCAGGCTCAGCTCTGTGTCTCTGGACATGGCAGACCCCAACGCCGCAAACCCGGTTCTGGCCCTGCCTGTAGAGCAGTGCGAATGTCCCTGGGGCTATGCAGGCACTTCCTGTGAGGTAAGCTCCCAGGTCACATGACTGACGAGAGTGTCTTTAGCTCTACACTGAAGGTCCATTTGAAACCCAGCTGCATGTTGCGATGAGGTGCTAACAGACCTGTGTTATTCTGTGTTTGTGTTTCCTCCCTGCAGGACTGCATCCCTGGGTTCTACCGTGTGGATGGGATCCTGTTCGGAGGGAACTGCCTCCCGTGTGAGTGCAACGAACACGCATCCCAGTGTGACATCAGCGGAGCCTGTCTGGTGAGTCTCAACACACCTCCCCTCTCAGCCCTAGGGACAGTCCAGCTTTGGGTTGGTATGGAAGCTGTTTGTTAGAGAGTAAACCTACTGGAAGGTAGCTATCCAGGGGCAGGGTTGGAGAGTAGACCTACTGGAAGGTGGCTATCCAGGGGCATGGTTGGAGAGTAGACCTACTGGAAGGTGGCTACCCAAGGGGCAGGGTTAGAGAGTAGACCTACTGGAAGGTGGCTATCCAGGGGCAGGGTTGGAGAGTAGACCTACTGGAAGGTGGCTACCCAGGGGCAGGGTTGGAGAGTAGACCTACTGGAAGGTAGCTATCCAGGGGCAGGGTTGGAGAGTAGACCTACTGGAAGGTAGCTATCCAGGGGCAGGGTTGGAGAGTAGACCAGACAGCTTCTCTATGTAGTGCGTATCCTCTGACTCCATGTTATGACAGGAGAGGTCAGAGGTCATAGAAAGATGAGGTACATGTTCTACACAGTCCTCTCTACATGTTCCTATATGGTTATGATATGACTGCTGCTATCGAGGGAGTCGAGTCAGAGGCACAAAACATACAGCATGTTTGTCTCTGTGACAGGATCTTCCACATTCCTGGGAATGTTCTAGACCATTATTGTTGCCGTGGTGAGAACCCTGCAGTGTGATGGCATGTGTGCATTAGCTCACTTTGACTGTGTGTCCTTAAATCTTCTGCAGGACTGTACCCACAATACAACAGGGCCCCACTGCGACCAATGCCAGGCTGGTTACTATGGCGATGCCACAGAGGGTACCCCTGAGGATTGCCAGAGATGTGCTTGCCCGCTCACTCTCGACTCCAACAAGTATGGCTGCCACCACAAGATGACTGTTACTTTAAGTCATAATTTTGTTAATAGAAAACATAAACTCTCCCTCTAACAGAATGGCTGCAGTGGGTTATTCATCTAATCCCAGGTTTGTGTGATGTCCTCACTGTGTTTCCTGTCACAGTTTCAGTCCCACCTGTGTGCTGGAGGAGCCTGGGAAGGTGTCATGTGACCAGTGCCAGCTAGGATACACAGGAGCCAACTGCGAAAGGTCACAATATGAATCAACCCTGACCCAGCTGCCCCTTCCTGTATAGATCCTGCTGTTTCCATGACGTCTGACCTTCTCTTCCCTGCCCTCAGGTGTGCTAACGGTTACCACGGCGACCCCACGGTCCCTGGCCAAGTGTGTGAGATGTGCGACTGTAACGGCAATGTGGACCGGCGGGAGGACGGCCATTGTGACAGTGTCACGGGGGCATGTCTGAAATGCATTGGTCACACCAGCGGTAGCCAGTGTGAGAACTGCCAGGACGGTTACTATGGCGATGCCATTACCGCCAAGAACTGCCAACGTAAGAGTTGTTGTGGCCTTTGAATATTTCAAACAGAGTCAAATGTTGAGGCGAAATGTCAATGTGACAATCTCAATAATTGACTAGACTGTTTAAATACTGTTTTAGGTTAATCACCATGGTAATAAATCACATGACATGTCTGTCTAGATCTGACTAGATCTTCCACACTTGACCCCTGACCTCTGCGGATGGTAGTTACTGACTTCCTGACGAGTGTGTGTGTGTGTGTGTGTTTGAAGGCTTCTTGTCTTTTCCCCCCATCTCTTCCAGCTTGTGGCTGCCATGGAAACGGCTCATATTCTGGGATGTGTGATCAAGAGACAGGGCGGTGCAGCTGTAGGGCCAATGTGGGTGGGGACAAGTGTGATCACTGTCAGGTAGGAGGCGGAGCCAAGGTGCAAACACCTGGGAGACGGTAGAAGGAGGAGAGGGAACCTGGACTAACACTGTTGTCCTGGTTTCTGTTGCTAGGATGGTTTCCATGGCCTGCTGAGTGGGCAGGGCTGTGTGGCCTGTAACTGCAGCCAATCAGCTTCGCTCTCCCAGTCATGTGACGAGGACGGACGCTGCCAGTGCATCGGGGGCGTGGCCGGGGACAAGTGTAACCACTGTCAACATGGTTACTTCAACTACCAAGACAACGGCTGCACCAGTAAGATCACGTAACCAGTCACCTCATACAACGGTATGTTTTTCACACTGAATCGAAGCAATGATAATCAAATTCTTCCATTCTTTCCCTCTCCCCCAGAGTGTGACTGTGCCCACACCCATGGCAGCTGTCACCGGGACACAGGGGAGTGTATCTGTCCCCCCCACACCATGGGGGACAAGTGTGAGACGTGTGAGGAGGGGTACTGGGGTCATGACCCTGTGTCAGGATGCAAGGTACCACCCTGAGACTCTATCTGAAATCTTTCACTGTTTGTATGTAACGACACACACCTTTTCTTGGTCTAGTCAGTCTGGAAGCTGTAGTCTCACTAATGTTCTCCTGTCTGCTTCCTGTCTAGTCATGTGACTGCAGCGAGGCTGGTAGCTCCTCCCTCCAGTGTGACCTCACCGGCGGTCACTGCTTCTGTAGGGCAGAGTTCTCTGGCAGGAGGTGTGACCGCTGTGCCATGGGCCACCGGGACTACCCACAATGCAAGGCGTGTAACTGCAATGTGAACGGTACCCTGGAGGAGTTCTGCGATGCTGAGCTGGGAGTCTGTGACTGTCAGGGGACCGGGGCCTGCGTCTGCAAGGTGCGTGTGTGAGAGCGCACGTGAGCGTCTTTGTGTGTGAGAGACAGAACGTGGAGAAAGAGCCGTTTGATTCAAACCCCCTTCCCCTCCCTCTGTGTCTTCCAGGTCAATGTGGGCGGAGCAGGTTGTGATGAATGTGTTTCGGGTACGTTTGGTCTGTCAGGAGAGAACCCTGCAGGGTGCAGCCCCTGCTACTGCTCCGGGGTCTCCTCTGTCTGCGAGGAGCTGGGAGGGATGGTGAGGATGCAGGTACGTACACACTACCGCCCTCAAGCTCCTCATCCTCGTTAGAACACTGAGGGAGGCTGCGTGGAGCTTGGTAGTTTGCCCTTAATTGGTCGCCATGGAGATGGCGGAGGGGGCAACGCCTAAACAGATGCTTCCTTGTCCTGTCAAATGGAGGGCCATCTGTCTCAGCCACCAAGCTGCTAGAGTGAAAGAAGGAGATAGAAGTGGAGAGTAAAAAGAGAAAAGAGGGAGAGAGAGATAGAAAAACAGTCTAAGAATCAAACTCTGGTATTTATGTGAAGTGTTTGTGTGTATGTGTGCGTGCGTGCGCTCGTGTGTTTGTGTTTAGATCACTCTGGGTGAGAATCCAGAGCTGTTGAGGCTGGTGAGTCAGTCTCAGCTGCAGGGTGCAGTGGAAGGAGTCTACCAGCAGGGGGCAGACATGCTACTGGACACCAGGGAGATACACACACACACCCTGACTGGACCCTACTACTGGAGGCTGCCCTCACAATACCAAGGAAACAAGGTACACACTCTCTCTCACACACACACACACACACACTCTCTCTCTCACACACACACACACACTCACACTCACTCATGTACACACACACTCACAGTTGATCCCTGTTCTTCTCCCCAGCTGCTGTCCTATGGCGGGAGGCTGTCTTACTCTGTGGCGTTCTATGCCGAGGATGGGGCAGGACTAGCCAATCACGAGCCACAGGTTCTAATAAGGGGAGGACACCTAAGGAAGTTGGTCATCTACACCGATGTGGTCCCCCCCAACAACGGGATCAGAACACGCCAAGATGTTCCCCTTACTGAGGTACTTATAGAACCACTGCATGTCATTTCAAACACACCCTTGGTCCTCACAGTTGTTGAAGACAAAACAAAGTCTTTAGTACTTAATGTCATAAAAAGTGCTAGTTTAAAGTAAACGATCTGGTCCTGTGTTAGTTGGCAGGTTGTAGAGTGAATGCATGTGTGTGTGTGTTTGTGTCCTACAGCATCGGTGGAAGTATTTTAACTCGGTGTCAGAGAAGGCAGTGAGCCATGCTGACTTCCTGTCTGTGCTCAGCAAAATAGAGTACGTCATCATCAAGGCTTCCTATGGAACAGGGATGCAGCAGAGCAGGTCAGAACACACACTCACGCATTCACCCCCGTGTATACACACACACACACGTGCACACACACGCATGCACACACACACACGCATGCACACACACACACACACACAC
Organism: Plecoglossus altivelis; assembly: GCA_036571765.1. NCBI lineage: Eukaryota > Metazoa > Chordata > Actinopteri > Osmeriformes > Plecoglossidae > Plecoglossus > Plecoglossus altivelis. Next base: position 9,954,648 of record BROE01000024.1, on the reverse strand, counting down.
ACACACACACACGTGACGTACCTGTGTGTCTCTGTAGGATTGCCAACATCACCATGGAAACGGCCTTAGATGTGGAGGACAGTTCTGAAGAAGGGGAGGTGGCCAGTCTGATAGAAAGCTGTGAATGTCCTGCTGGCTACGCTGGACTGTCCTGTCAGGTACACACACGCACACACATTTTTGCACACTCACATACACACCCTGTATCCCGTGCTGTATTGGTCAGTGACAGCCCCTCCCCCTTTGTGGTGTCCAATAGGAGTGTGCTCCAGGGTACTTCCGCCAGCCTGTGACAGAGCTGGACCTGAGAGGAACCAGGAGACCCCTTATGCAGCCCTGCGTGCCCTGTCGCTGTAGCAACCACAGCCTGGCCTGCCACTCAGACACTGGGGAATGCCAGGTAACACACACACACACACACAGGGATGCTCACACACTTACTCAAGCATACACTCAGCCATAAACTGAGATCAAGCAGATTTATGATCTGTTTTAGCTACTGTTCCATGGTGGGTTTGTTTGTTTTGTGTCTAAGGGCTGCCAGCACCACACTGCCGGAGCGCACTGTGACGTGTGTGCGCCAGGGTACTATGGCCAGGTGAAGGGTTCAGTCAGTGACTGCTCCCTCTGTGCCTGCCCACTGAAGGAGAACAGGTACACCTCCATCCCTGTTGGTTCAGCTCTCTTAGTTGAACAGGTGTGAACCCTTCATATAGGTGGAGACATTATGGTTTATGTGTGTGTGTAGTTTCAGTCCAACGTGTGCTGTGGAGGGTCTGCTGGGAGACTTCCATTGTAACGCCTGTCAGCCTGGCTATGAAGGACGCTACTGCGAGAGGTGACACCCTTTACTCAGCACACACTCCACTACACACACCCCAAACACAACACACTCTGTCAAACCCTCACACACAGTCTCCAACTAACAGAGCTCTCTCCCCCCCCACACACACAGGTGTTCGGTGGGTTACTATGGTAACCCCTCACTGGCAGGGGGGCTTTGTCAGCCCTGTCAGTGCAGTGAGTCGGGGTCGCTCCACGCCGTGTGCGACGCCCTGACCGGCCAGTGTGAGTGCAGGCAAGGGGTCAGAGGTTATCTGTGCGATAAGTGTCAGGAGAGACATGTCCTGGAAGGAGACACGTGTGTCTGTGAGTGTAGCCTGATCTCCATACACACACACACACACACACACACACACAGCAATCTGAAGGTCCTAACCTGACTGTTTTTCCAGCATGTGCTGATCAGTGTACTGGTGTTCTGCTGGATGACCTGGAGGAGGTGGAGCGCTCCTTTCTGTCTGTCAACCTGACCAGGGTCATCCTGGCCCCCTACAAGGTCCTGTCCTCCCTAGAGAACAACACCAGAGACATCCTGGTGAGACAACACACACACCACGCTCCTCCACGCCACACCTGAACTCTCACCAACGTACTGAATCACTCACTTAAACGGCCCCTCTCTCCCCCAGTCCCTGCTGTCCTGGGAGAAAAGTCCAGCCTATCATCTAGACCAAGCAGAGGCACAGCTTAATGACCTGAACATGACCATGAACACCCTTCTACAACTGGTAGGCCTCCCTCAACACCATGACCATCGCAGGTTATTCTCCTGCTCACAGCAGACGCATTGCATGTCTGTGAGAGGACTAGTACCTGGAGGACAGTTCTGTGATCCAGCCTCTGTTTGATTGGCGGCTGGTGTCAAACCTCCCATCTTCTGATTGGCTAGGCCACTCGTCTGTCAGCTGATGTTGAGGAAGTGGGCCAGTCCACCTTCGGCCGCTTGACCCAGGGTACACTGCTCCTGGAGAACATCGACAACATTCACACCAATATTCAGGGTAGGTCAACAACGATAACAAGAATACAAACATGACTATGTGTTCACATTGCCAACCACTGAGCCCTTCTATTCCTGATTGGTCCAGCCCTGGCAGCGGAGGCAGGGCATCTGAACAGAACAGAGGAGGCGGAGCTTGACGAGGCCAACCACAGGCGTCTTCTTGCAGAAGCGGGGGCCATGTTGGAAAGCATCAGGAAGGTGGACCTCAATCCCAGCAGCACCCTTGTTGCTAAGGAACAAAGGTCAGGATAGACCACACCTCTTTCTAACCCTCTTGTGCTCCTCCCATTCACCTGTCAATAAATCTGATGAATTCTGCCAAGCAGGGATGCTGAGGCTCTGCTCCAGATGGTGCAGCAAGACCTCCAGGACCAGCAGGGGGCGCTGAAGAACAGCAGCCAGGCCGCAGCCTCCTCCCTGTCCCTCCACTCAGAGCAGCTAGAGGGTGCCAGCGCTCTCCTTAGCAGAGCCAGCCAGCAGATCAACCTCACACACACTCTTCTAGAGGGCATACCCACCCAGCTGGTCCTCTACCAGGTCAGGATACACACTCTACACAACACTAAAATGACAAGAAAACATGATATGTACAAATCTCTAATATCTAACTGAATAACTAGTAAGTAATTACACGTATTCATGTGTTTGTGTGTGTGTGTGTGTGTGTGTGTGTGTGTGTGTGTGTGTGTGTGTGTGTGTGTGTGTGAAGGACCTCCAGCAGAACGTAAGCAGACAGAACCAGACGTTGGAGCAGCAGCTACAGCTTCTGCAGGAGGTCATGGCCCAGGTAGTTGACCTGGTCCAGGACACCACCAACATCACCTACGTAAGACTGCCCTTACACAACACACATGACACAGACACACACAGGACTCATCCGTGACGTATACACACTACATGTGTGCCATATGTGTGCAAACCAACAAGCTTTTCACATAGGACTACTTTTTAGCCCAATACACTTTCTTTCTTTGGACAGAATTAAAACGCACCCCAAACCAGCTGACCACAGTGAGTGTTCTGACAGGGTGTGTTTGTTTGGTGTTCCTGCAGCAGCTGGAGGTGTCGAGGGAGCAGGTGGAGCAGTGCCGGCCCCTGCTTAGGAAGCATGTGGACAGCCTGGTGATGGACCTGAGGAGCAGAGACGCTCTGGAGCTGGTCTACAGGGCAGAAGACCACGCCCAAGACCTCACCAAGCAGGCAGCTGAGCTGCACAGGTAGAGCATCAGGATGTGTGTGTGTGTGTTTGTTCACAGCACGTTGTCTTGAGTGTGTGGGTTTCTGAAGCTGACGTGGTGTGTGTGTGCGTGTGTGTGTGTGTGCCCAGGCTGCTGGCAGAGGTGCATAACTCCTCCCTGAACGCCACCAGTGCTGCCCTGGCCAACAGCAACATCAGAACAGACATCCAGAAAGCGCAGGACCAGGCCCTGAGCGCTTACGCCACCAGCGACCATGCCCTCAACATGGTATCATCACCAAGTCCACATCATAGATCAAATTCACTGCATTGCTTCCTTTAGCAGACAGAGATCACGCCAGCTTCTCTCCAGATCCACGCACCCCTATTTTGATCAGTACAACTCATCCGTTAAACACCTGCTGTTCTGTGTGTGTTTTAGACCATCCAATCAGAGCCGTTACTGACTGTGAAGGGGGCGGAGACAGTTGAGCGCAGCACCGCCGTCTTAGAGGAAAGTCTGGCTCTGAACCGCAGTTCTGAAGGTCAGTCTGACACACACACTCACACAACCACACACACTGCTGAGGTCAGACAGACACACATACACACACAACCACACACACTGCTGAGGTCAGACAGACAGAGGCTTCTAAACTGGATACACATGGAAACACAAGGTGATGTAAGGAGGTTTGCATTTCTCTATTTGCAGGTCTTGCGGTCAACATAACCTCCGCCTCATCCAGACTGGCCGTGGTGAAAGAGAGCGTTCGAAATGCCTCCCGGCTCCTCCCCGACCAGGCCTCCCTGCTCGTCAGCCTGGCCAATGGGACCAGCGAGGCGGTGCAGGAGACCAAACAGCAGGTTGCAGTGGCCGGTGCCAGCCTTCAGAGGGCGCTGGAGCGTCTGGAGCTGCTGAGGGAGAGGCTGGAGGAGTCTGGAGCGGCCGTGGCCCGGGCCAACGCCTCCGTCACGAGCACCAACACCCTGGTGTCTGACTCACACAGCACAGGTGGGTCTGGAGCGACCCCCCAGGGCAGGAGGGGGTGGGGGGGCCGGGGGGCTGAGGCAGGGATCGCTCTGTGGAGAGTGAGAGGCCATTGTTGTTGATCCTAACGTTGTCTCTGCCATGTCTCCAGCGAGCGCTGCAGAGCAGAAGCTCCAGGAGGCGGAGTCTAGGGCAGAGAGGCTCATGGAACGGCTCAAGCCACTGAGGATGCTGGGAGAAAACCTGGGACGCAACCTGTCGGACATCAGAGAGATGATCAACCAGGCTCGCAAGCAGGCGGCTTCTGTGAGTACACACACACACACACACGCATGCACACGTACACACACACACACTCAGTCTCCTAGTCTCTAACCCTCCGCCCCTGGTGTGTGTTCCTCAGATTAAGGTGGCTGTGCAGGCTGACAGAGACTGTGTGAGAGCGTACAGACCAGAGGTCTCCTCCAGCAACTACAACAGTCTGACCCTCACGCTGAAGACAACACAGCCTGACAACATCCTGTTCTACATGGGCTCGCCCGCCACTGTGAGACTGACACACACACACTCATACATACACTCACACACACACACACACACACACACACACGTAAACACACTCTTACACAGACTTAACTTCTGTGTTCCCTGTGTGAGTCAGGTGGATTACTTGGCTTTAGAGATGCATGCTGGGAAGGTGGCATTACTGTGGAACACGGGGTCAGGCCACACCCGCCTGGAACATCCTGACATCACCATCAACGACAACAGCTGGCATCGTATCAACGTCACACGGTATGACGCAGTAGAGTGCAGTGGATCACAGTAGACCTGTAGCAGCTCCATCATAGTTCTGACAGGTGTGTGCTCTGTCGTCATCGCCCGTCCTAGGTTTGGTCGTCATGGCAGCCTGACAGTGCACCGGCTGGAGTCTGAGCCGTTACGGGTGGTGAAGGGCTCGTCACCTGGAGACGCTACCGTCATGGACGTCAACAACTCCACCCTCATCTACGTAGGGGGGTTGGGGGAGAAGATCATGGTAGGGAACCAACTTACCAACCTACTCTAACCTAGATCCTCCTACAGTCCAAACTCCTCCCACCCCAACATAGTCCCTCCCCCTCTGATGCAGCTCCTCCTCTCTCTCTGTAGACTCCACCAGAGCTCAAACAGAGGTTCTTCCAGGGTTGCCTAGGCGACGCTGTCCTCAACGAGAGGAACATCGGCCTGTGGAACTATGCTGAGCGAGAGGGAGCCTGCAAGGGCTGCTTCATGAGGTACACACACACGCATACACATGAACCATCTCTCTCCTCCCAAACCCTCCCTCTCTAACCTCATCCTTCTCCCTGTCCTCCCTCCTCCAGCCCCCAGGCAGAGGAGACAGCGTTCCACTTTGAGGGCAGTGGGTACTCAGTGCTGGAGAAGCCTCTGCGTCCCACTGCTACCTTCATCGTCCTGCTCTTCAAAACCCTTTCTCCTAACGGCCTGCTGCTCTACCTGGCTTCCAACGGCACTGTACGCTCACACACACACACACGCACACATGCGCACGCACGCACACACACACACACACACACACACACTCACTCATACATACACAGTGATCCACAGTGAGTGATGTGCGTGTTCCTGTGTTCCAGAGGGACTTCCTGTCCATCGAGCTTGTGGAGGGCAGGGTACGTCTGACCTTTGAACTAGGGTCAGGTCCTCTGCCTCTGACTTCTACAAGAGTTTATAACACCGGAGTCTGGTACAAGATCACCCTGCAGAGGAACAAGCGTAAAGGTGAAGCAACACCCCCATCCTTTGTCGTGTCTCCTAGGTTACCTGTTTGTGAAGTCACATTAATCCCTCTTCTACCTCCGCGTCTCCTAGGTTACCTGTCAGTCATGGCTGCTGACAACTCGTCAGAGAAGGAGATCCTGGAGGGTGAGTCTCCAGGCTCCGCCTCCGACCTCAACCGTTCTGACCGTGACCCAATCTACATCGGGGGCCTGCCCATGTCTCGACCAATCAGGTACGCAGAGAACAGCGACGACAGATGCTATTGGCTCAACCCAGGCTATCTTCACATTGTGTTTGAAACCTTCTCTGATTCCGTCCTTCCCCAGGAGACAGGTGGTGGCCCGCTCGTACGTGGGCTGTATTAAGAACATGGAGATCGCCCGCTCCAACTTCGACCTGCTCCGAGACTCATACGGCGTGAAGAAGGGCTGTGTGCTGGAGGTATGTTGGATCACCTTCTCCTGCTCTGCCCCTGCTGAAACCCTCTCTGTCCAGCCACCTCCATCCCTTCATCCCCTTCCATCAATCTTCTATCTCTCTCCATCCAAACATGCACATTTATTTGGTTTAGGTGTCACCTACTAACACACCTCACTTTATGAAGCTCTTTTCCGGAAGCACAAAACCAACTAAAGAAATATGAATAAACATTTAGTTCAGATGTTTGTGTGTGTGTGTTTGTGTGCTCCAGCCTATCCGTAGTGTGTCGGTGCTGAGAGAGGGATTCGTGGAGCTGGGAGCTGTTTCCCTGGGCCAGCAGGGGGAGCTGTTTCTGTCCTTCTCCACCAGGAACGACACAGGCATTCTCCTGGCCGGCTTCAGTCGGGCGGCCACACGCCGGCGCAGACAGACACGCCAGGTAGATGCACACCTAGATCTGACAACGAGATACTAGATAGGCATAGCTTTGACCTTTGACGTGGATCCTTGTGTGCGTGTGCATGTGTGTGTGTGTGTGTGTGTGTGCTCTAGCCCTTCCTAGCAGTGCAGCTGGTGTCGGGGAAGTTGGAGGTGCAGGTGTGCATTGTGGAGGGGGGCAGTGTCCACAAGACAGTGGTCAAACCTCGGACCGGAACGTTCTCTGACGGGCTAGAACACTCTCTCATCCTTCACAGGAACCGGAAGTAAGTGTTGCCATGGAGACCTTCATCTCGGGAGACATGACTCGGGGGGTCAGAGTGACAGACAGGCGGGCAGGCTTGTCATATCTCGAGTGGTGTGCGTGTCTTTCAGGACTCTGACAGTGAGGGTGGATGAGGACCATCAGGAGTCGATGCGTCTGTCGCTGTCGTCCGAGCGTGCCGTCTTGTCTCTGTCGTCTGTGTTCCTGGGAGGCCTCCCTCCAGCAGAGGGAGATGTGGCCCTCAGAACCACCGCCTCCTTCCACGGCTGCCTCAGGAACCTGGCCCTCAACTCAGTGTAAGGAGCTCCGTCTCCCAGCGTACTGGTCTGCTAGTGTCCGGTGTGGTCAAATGGTGTGTTTCAGTGTATGTATGTGTGTATTGGTGTGAGGTTGTGACTGAGTATGCTCTGTTAGTCTAGTGGATCTGTCCAGGGCAACCCGGTACCAGGGGGTGGACCTGGACAGCTGCCTGCTGGAGGAGAGGCCTGGCAGGACCCTCGTACCTGACGACCCAGAGCCAGAACCCACCCCTGCCCCCGCCCTACCCCCGCCCCCGCCCCCCACACAGCTCAGCACGCTCATATCCAGACCCCTCACGGTAGCACTCACGCTTTCACGCACTCTCACCCACTCTCACGTGGACCACACACTCACGTATACGCTGGCATACTCACTCCGTTTGGTGATCGGTTGTCTTCTCACTGTAGTGCGCGTTGGAGGAGGAGCCTGGCGTGATGGCCGACGCCCACCACTTTGGTGTCTCCAGACACAGTCACATGGTTGTGAGCATCCATCCCAACCATGTCAGGAAGAGGTAACCATGGCGAACATTCAGTACTGACAGCTTATCCCATGGGGTTGTATATTTCCTGTATAGACCAAAGTGCTTCCTAACTTTATGAATCTATTATTCATTACAAGGTCATGCACTTCTAAGATTCACCAGAGGTCATGTTACACACACATACACACACAGCCAGTCACAAACACACGATAACTCCACAGTATGTTTGGCAAAGCCTGGCCAAATGACCTCTACTCCTCTCTCTTCTAGTTTCTCTCTGAAGCTCTCGGTACGTACCTCTGCCCAGAGTGGTCTGCTCTACTACATGGCTCATGCCAACCAGATGGACTACGCCACTCTGCAGCTGCAGGGGGGGCACCTTGTGTTCACCTGCGACCTGGGCAAGGGCCCTGCCTCCGCCTCCCTCCCGCTGCGCGTCAACGACGGACGCTGGCACACGGTGGGTAGCCCAAGGCATGCTGGGATGGTTGCGGGTGGACGCAGCTCCTCGTCTATAAAGAGAACGATGGTTAACCTGCATGTGTGTGTGTGTGTGTGTGTGTGTGTGTGGGTGTAGGTGAAGACGGACTTTAACAAAAAGACGGCGGTGCTGAGTGTGGACGGCCAGTCTTCAGCACCGGTCCAGATCCGAGGGAACACTCTGGATGTAGAGAGCCAGCTGTATCTGGGAGGGCTCCCACACACCTACACCGCCAAGAAGATAGGAAACGTGGGTCCCACACACCTGAAGCACACTCATACCTGCAGCTGCACACACTCAAACACTCACATCCGCACACACAGTTTGACACAGCTGATGCTTATAGATGTGCTGTTCTCTATGTTCCCAGGTGACCCACAGTCTGGCTGGGTGTATTCAGTCAGTGATGTTGAACAGCGTGAAGCTCAATACCCAGAATCCTCTGGCCCACGATGGCTCCGCCCCCTGCTTCACACACGCCCAGATGGGCTCCTTCTTCAACGGGTCAGGCCACGCCACCCTCAGTGAGTCCATTCTCATACTCCTTCCAGTTCCTCTTGTGTCCTCCTCTACTTCAGATACACTCAGGAAGGTGAGCAGCGCGTGTGTGTGTGTGTCTAACCGAATGTCCTCCGTCTGCAGTGCGTGATGGTTACAAGGTAGGCTCAGACGTGTCGGTGTCGCTGCAGTTCCGTACCTTTGCACCAGAGGGCGTGCTGCTGGGCGTGAGCAGCGCCAAGGTGGACGCCATCGGCTTGGAGATCATCAACGGACAGGTGAGGCGGCGCCGTCTGTGTGGAGACGGAGACGGGGGGGGGATCTCTCACGGTCGCTCTGTGAACGGTGTCTTAACAGACACGATGTTGTAATAACAGTGGCTTACTCTTTTGTTTACGTCTTCCCTCCCTTCTCTTCCTCCCTCCTCCCCCCTCAGGTGGTGTTCCACGTCAACAACGGAGCAGGTCGTGTGTCGGTGGTGTCGGGGCGCGGCTCCTGGCTCTGCGATGGCCTCTGGCACACCCTGCTGGCCAGGAAGACCAAGAACAGCCTGAGCCTGACCCTGGATGGGGTCACCACCCTGACCCAGAACCCCCACCCTCAATCCACCTCGGCCGAGACCAACGACCCCGTCTACGTGGGGGGATTCCCTGGTACGCCCCCCCCCCACACACACACACACACACACGCTGGCACGCACACACACGTTTTACATGTATTCAGCAATTCATCCCACTCACGTTCATTCTCCTCTCTGTCTTCCCCCCCAGTTGGCGTCAAGCAGAACTGTCTGACCACCAGGCGTTCATTCCGAGGATGCATGCGGAACATTCATCTCATCAAGGGTCATGTGACCGACCAGCTGGACCTCAGCAATGCCTTCTCTCTGATGGGGGTCACCCCGCACTCCTGTCCTGCTAGCGCTGCCTAACGACCAGACCATAATATCAACATGACATCACAATACAAGCACTGTTATCATAGCAACCTTGCTGCAAAGTCACCCAGTTACTGTACACATAAGTAAACATGAACTCCGGTGGTTTTCACAATACCTCAGAATCACAGGACTTGAATCTCAACATCAGATATTTGACCTACAAAATGAAATGTGAAACAATGTTGTTTTAACTACCATGTATGTTTTAGTTTGGGAAAATCAAGTCATTTAAAAAAAAAAGTGATTAAGAAAGCGATCCTGTATTTTTGTAATTTCATCTGACACCAGCTAAATGTAATGTTTGCATATGATGTCACAGAGAAATGTTATTTGCTAATTAAATACACAAGGTAAACGTTGTCAGCCTTGCCTTCCTTGAGCTGGTGTCTGCTGGGGACTTTGTGTTAAGAAAGATGAGACAAGGATTCAGTTTGGGTTCAGTTGGTTCTATTCTGTTACCATGGATACAGGAAGCCTTGAGGCCAAACAACATGGCCTCTGGCCGGCAGCAGGCAGGGCATAGTCATGATAGGAATAATAAGAATAAAAATAATAAACTTAAACCATAAAAAAATGAAAAATTTGTACAGAAGCAAATTCAGAGTTTGTTCATGCAACACGTCATCCTTGTTACATACACATTCTCACACACACACACACACACACACACACCACACACCGGGTTCAAACTGAGCTCACAATACTGTTGTTGGGGCCAAGTACACAATGTTGGGGTTAGAGTGTAGATTACTATGGCACTGGAAAACTGGGGTTAACATGACACTTCCTCTCTCACACACGCACACACACGCGCACGCACACACGCACATGTGCATACGCACAGCAGGTAAACATGGTTCAGTAAAGTCAGAGTTCAAACACTTGTCAAAACACTAATATGGCAACTCCATAGTCCACAACCACCTCCTGTCCTCTGTAGTTCTGCTCTCAAATTCCTGTAGTACCATCCCTTACTTCCTGTAGTTTTTGTCCCCAACTTCCTGTAGTTCTCTTCTCTCTGTCCAGCCTGCTGTGTGAAGTGAGAGCATACTGCAGCAGTGGGCTGGTTCATCCTCCTGAGAGCTTGGCAAACGAGGAGGGGGAGCAGGAGGAGGAGGAGGGGGAGGAGGAAGGGGAGGAGCGCCGTGGTGGAGGAGGTGAAGTGCTACGGTTTAGTCCTCCTCAGTAGTGGAGTACCAGCCAGGGACACCAGAGGCTCAAATCCTCCTTCACCCCACAAGGCCTCAGCATGCTGCTACCACACAGATAAACATCCCAATAGCTGAGCATAATAATGATGATTAAGATATCAATAATACAAAGGCAGATAAGATATGTTAGTGGTTATAGAGATACTGTGGCAGGTCCAGACGTGACTTAGTCGTCCTCCCGGTATAGACTGTCCAGCCAATCATGACCCTTGACCCCTGATGGTGGTAAGTATGACATCACAGAGGTTGGTGCAAGACGACCGTGATGACCAGCACTCTTGGTCGCTAGTCACGTAACATCGGAGAGGTTTTTTCCACCAGGGGGCAGTGGAGAGCTGTCTGGGCTGAAGCCAGCAGAGTTGCAGGATCTCTGGGTCATGGTTAGGGTTCGTCTGGGCGGATGGCTTGGTCTGTCAGAGTGACAGTTGAGTTTGTATAGGAAGTCTGTTTGTCTGGTGACAGGGTGTGGCAGGATGTGATGTCAGTTGAAGACCTGTGGAGGTCAGGTGGGCTGGTGGCTGGGAGGATCGGACACCTTCAGGTGTGCGGAGGCTTCAGCACCCACTCACAGTTGGGGTTGACCTGGTACACCTCCTGTAGGTGTGTCTCCGGGTCCAGACATCGCTCACCTGACAGGAAGCAGGAAGCATTAGTCAGTGCAGCTCAGGCCAATGACACATGGATGAACATTATGCTCGAGAACATTCGGATACAAAGACAAATAATGGAATGGTAATATGATTGCTTGATCATGATAAAAATATACAGATGATAATGACATCAATAATAATATACATGACACCGATACGTACCGATGTTTCCTCCCACCTCAAACAGACAGGCTCTGGTCCTCCTGGAACCATGGCTGAGGGGAACAGAAGACGGACGATTACGGCAAGGATGAGGACGTTAGTGATAGCTATGATGATCGATGATGGTAATGTTGATAATGCTGTTATAAGGAAACTTTAAAGTCTGGAACTGGTTCTGATAAGTCTAATAATATAGGATAACGTGTCTGTTAATCCTGGACATGTTGATGCTCAGCACTGACCCATTCTCACAGTCGAAGCGGGCCATCACATCTTTGGCCTTAGTCTCACTGTCCAGGAGTATCGCCATGGAGACCTTAGTGTGCAGTGGGGCGTGAACTCTGATGACCCCTTCGTGCAAGTCGGTCACCTGCGGAGGAATGGCGCCGAGACAGTTACACACACAGCATCAGCAGAAATGTCCCGCTGTCTTCCAAGTCTGATATTACCATGTAGATTACACCTCCTCCCACTCCCCCCGCTCCTCTCTCTCTCCCCCCCCCCAGTCCTCCTTTCCTTCTCCCCTCCTCACCTCACTCCGTGGTGTCTTGTCTCTCTCTGTGGTCCTCCTACGCAGCGGCAGCAGCCTCCTCCTACTCTTCTCTGATCCCGGGTGCTTCCTCCTGTCCGTTGCTTCGTTCATCTTCCTCACCTGAGACAGCAAGAAGCTGGGCACCTGAGGAGGAGGAGGAGGAGGAGGATGAGGAAGAGAAGAGTTCAACAACTCAAAGCCATGTTGTATTATTGTATTGTTGCGATCTTTCTGTGTCTCTCTTGCTCTTGTCTCTGGGGGTCTCGGACTCACGGTCCAGAGCAGGTCCTGGTGTGTGATGAGCAGTCTGACCAGCGCCGCCGCCCCTGCTGCCCCCTCCATGTCCTCTGGGCGGGGGCTGTGGCCCTTGCATGTCACCAGGTTGGGGGCCACGATCATGGAGACGTTCCACAGACTCATACGGTTCTGCTGCTCACACTCCACCACCTTCCTCAGGAACTCCAGTAAAGCCTGGGACACACACGCACGCACACACGCACGCACACACGCTTACTGGGGCGCTAAGACACATGGACTGATGGTGTCTGTGTGTGTGTGTGTCTGTGTGTGTGAGAGAGAGTGTGTGAGTGTGTTATTTTACCTTCAGAGTGTCTCGGTTGGCCTCAGGAAGCAGCATAGTGAGGAGGTGTAGAGCCTGGATCTGGTGCAGGGGGGAAGAGACATCTGACAGACAGACAGACAGACAGACAGACAGACAGACAGACAGACAGACAGAACACACACTCAGTATTCACCCTCAAGACACACTCACAGTATTCACTAACAACACATACTCAGGTTTTCACATTACATCTGTTGACAAATCTTCCAAGTGTTCTTTTCCGAGTGTGTTGAGTGCTTCGGTGTCTGCGTCCGTGTGTATTTCTGTGTTGTGTGAGTGTGTGTATGTGTGTGTGTGTGCGTGTGTGTGTGTGTGTGAGACTCACCCTGCACAGCGGTGAAGGCAGGCAGGTGTTGCAGGGTGAGGAGAGGGCAGGGCAGTTCTCTGATGAACATCTTCAGTAGCCCAGCTGCATCGTTGTGTCTCACCTGGTCCCAGTCAAAGCGGTCCTCATAGAACTTCGTCTCCAGCTCCTGACGAAGGTACTGCCAACACAGCATGACGAGACGTTCGCTCAGTCTGTACCATGGGTCCATGACACGTACAATGGGAGTGCTTATGACAGTGAGGGGGACTGTGTGTGTGTGTGTGTGTGTGTCTGTGTGTGTGAGAGAGTCTTACCTTTACTCTAGAAGCAGATCCTGGTACCCTGAGAATCCCTTCTGTCTGTAGACCAGTCTGTTCTAGCTTGGACAATAGCTGCACACGCACACACACACACACACACGCGCGCGCACGCACACACACACACACACACACACACACACAGATGTCAGAAGTGTGCCAACACGTGCATTTAAAACACGGATCCTGCCTTTCCACTTCCTCCTCTGTGTAACAGATCTGAAGCACGATCTACAGGGAAATCAGCCAGTCTTATCGCTGCCTCCCCATCTCTAAGCTGCCAATCAAAGTGCAATCATGCGTTGAGAGGAAGGACAGGTCCTGAGAGCTTGACCACAGTTTGGCAGAGTTGGACCGAGGGCAGTGTCTTGGACCGAGTCTTGGAGGGAATGTTACACAGAAGGGAAAAATGTGACAGAGCCAGCAACCTGATAACCTTAGCTGCTCCTCTCCTCCCCCTCCTTCTCTCCTCTCCTTCCCTCCCTTCTCTATCTGTGCCACAGTCAGTGAAACACTATCAGTTGCTATCTCTCCCAGTCCAGAACCACACTTGGCGGACCCTCCCAGTTCCTTCTATCTCCACAGAAAGACACATCTTTTCCATCAAAGACAGTTTTGCCTCTTCTACTACCAGCTAAACAAACCAGTCTCTGCTATAGCCACCCCCCGTTCTCTCTCTCAACAACATGATCCCCCCCTCCCACCACTGTTTCCTAACTGCCAGTCAGCATTTCCATTCAGGATCAGACCTTATCAGCAGCCCTCCAGAGTAGCCTCCAATGCAGGGCCAACATATCAGATCCCTTGCTAGCTACGCTAGCTGAACATGGTATGCGTTCAATACTACACTTACTAAGCAAGTTGTGCTAACTGTGCAATATTCACTGTATCTGTGCCTGTTTAATCAGTCGGCTACTATACTGCAGCTTGACGATTACACTCTGGTAAACTGAGCTAAACCGTAGTTAAGCTAAGCCTAAGCCCTTTCTCCACAGCATCCTGATACCACAGCTAGCTCCCTAACAGATGGCACAGCTATTCCTCCAAGCCTCAGGCATCCAGACGATCCCAAGGTTAGGGGCTGGATGTGAGCCTGTCTGCTCCTGAAGGACAGCTGCTGCCTCCACCCCAACACCCCTGTAGACACGACAGCAGCCCTCAGGCTGAAATAGCTCACACAAGCTACAGGATCTCAAAGGTTGCAGAAAGGGATTTCCTGAACCCAATACCCCTGAAGCCATTTGGGATACCGCAGAGGAGGGTTTGGCGGGAGGCGGGGGAGAAGCAAACCTTTCTGAAGACGAGTGGAACCTTCAAACCAGGAACCTTCTTTCTGTCGCTCTCCAGCAACGTGGTCAGAGGAACTCCAAAGATGCCACTCTCTGGACGAGGAACAGAACGATAAGACAGAACACCACATTTCAATTCTGTTAGCATTTAATGATATCAAAACTGGTTCCTTCTAAAGTAAAAGGTTGATACAAAAAAAAAAGACAAATGAAAAACTTGGGAGGCAGAAATAGTGTTCACCTCTGGCCTTGCTGCGAGCAGCCCGGTAACGTTTGAGCTGGATGCCCAGAGCGTGGTAGAAGGTTGTTATCTCTATCAGGGCGATATAGCCCACCTTCTTCATGTCTTCACAGGACAAGTCATGGACGCGCGTCAGACCCAGCCGAGGCCTAGCCAGCTGGAACGGCTACACGCACACACACGCACACGCACACACACAACGATGTTGGGATACTCACATTAGACAAGCCCAGACCCTGGTAGACACAGTATCAGGCCCAGTTGAATCAGAGATCAGCCTCACCTGCAGGTTAGGGTCATCTGTTCGGAGGCGTTGGCAGTCGTGGCATGCTCCTCCCCTGCGGTGAGGAAGAACGCCCTCAGAGTAGGGCACCTCACACTGCAGCTCCCCTTGCTGGTCTGGAGGGGCTGGGCGCTCTGAGACAGCCTCCACTGGGGCGAAGGTGGGACAGGCAGGACGCGCTGGACACACACACACACACTTGATGATAATCACACACACACATTCGTGGTCACTAGCGCACGGTGAGACACACTCAACTCACCTCTAGATGGGGTTCTGTGGATGGTCTTGGTTTGGGAGCGACCACGAGGTGTGCTTTGTTCGTTAGAAGGGGCGTGTTTACTGGAAGGGGTGTGCCCGCGAAAAGGGGTGTGTCCATTGGAAGGGGTGTGTCTTAAGGAAGGGGTGTGTTGGTCGGAAGGTGAGTGGCCATTGGGTGAATTAGGAGACTCATGGGGAAGTGGTTCAACAGGCTGAAAGGAATATATACATTATCATCATAAACATGTCCACTGTTTGCTCCAGGTACCTTACAGCAATAATCACCATAGCACACACGATCACTATAAAATGGCAAAACTATTGCCAACACCCTAAATGACATTATTCTCAATGTACACATTTTCATCATGAAGTCAATTATAATTTTGAAGTACATGTTGTACTTCTGCAAAGATACATGATCATTATAAAGCACAACCACAATGGACAAAAGTGCGGGTTCTTTTGGTAGTAGACTAATGTGTCATGGGGTGTCAGTTGTCAATGTGTATGTGACTGTGTGTAACAATGTGTGTTTGAGAGAGTGTGTTTGTAAGGTACAATACAGTGTCAACTAGAAGCACAAAGAAACAGTTTGGATGACAGTTTCAGACACATAGAACATTCTGGAACTCAGTTGAGGACACCAGAGAGCTCAGCAGGTGGTGGCGCACACACACACACACACACACACACACACATACAGAACCAAATTCAGTTTGAGTCAGCTGGAACACGCTCACACAGGCACAAATTCATCAGGATCAGATAAACACTGAGGCTGCTCTGTGTGTCCATAAGTTGATGCAGTGTGTGTGTGTGTGTGTGTGTGTGTGTGTGTGCTCCAGCTGAGTGTGACTCATATCTCAGCCCTCCTGCCAGATCAGTGAGTCACCCTGGAACCTCCTGTCACCCTCGATGCTGAGGGATATGGAATTAACCGCAACACCCGTCAGTCCCTCACAAGTTCCTGCTACACACAGGCAGGTGTCACTTAACTTTCTGACACTCTGATTCACCTGTCTGACAGTCTGTTTGCCCGTCCGTCAAACTAAACCTCAATTACATCCTGTAAGCTAACCTGCAATCCAGCTCTTGTCATTACGGCTAACACCCATCATTAGACGGCTCACACAACCATGTGTCTATCTCCTCTGCTCCCCTCCTCTCGTTGGCCCTCCCACATGCCCGTCTCACTCAGTAAGACGGGTCTATTTGTGGAGGCGGAAGTGCAGTTGCCTGGGCAAGCAGGAGAAACAGCTTGTCATGTTTCTACGACAGAGGAGTCTGTCCTGCCAACTGGGCCAACTGGCAGATCTGAAATACACTGTCTGGATTCCCCTTCCCTCCTCCCACAAGAATGAAAGGTCAGGGTTGAGGGTCAGAGATCAGCCTGTCTTACCGGGGAGTCAGGTGTAGAGAACACGTCTCGCACATGCCTGGTGTTCTGCCTGTTTCTCTTCCTCAGGGTCTGCGTGTAGTTGTCCACACGCCGCTTCACCATGGCCGCCTGCGAGCGTGTCAGCGTTGACAGCAACGCCTCCGCAGGCCCCTCCCCCGGCGGAACCCCTGGCCCCTCCCCCTGCGCCCCGGACACCAGCACCTCCAGCCCTGCCTCCGTAAGCCACGCCTCCTCCAGCTCTGCCTCTACAGACAGGAAGGAAGCGTCCAAGAAGTCATCAGTCATCAATACAAAACATGGGTCAGTAGCTGGGACTTGTGTCCTCTGTGTGCGTGTCCTTTGCGTGTGTGTTTGTGTGTGTGTACACAAGTGAATAAGTGTGTGTGTACCGTCCATGCTGGCTCTCTCCAGCAGATCTTGGTCCCCCGCACAGGCCTCCTCCCCCTCCTCTATACTCTTCACCTCGCTCCAGTAGTCCTCCATGGGGTCTGCTGTCAGGGGGGGGGCAAGGGGGGGCAGCAAGCCCCTGGGCGTCATCATCCTGCCTGGGCCCTGGTACCGCACCTTTCTGGAGTTAAGAGAAGAGAGGGGGGGTGGTGAACATTTCTCTACTCTGCTAAACTCTTGACCAACTCACCAAGCACACGATAATCTCCAGTCCACTGCATTTATCTGGCAGACTGTGTGGGTATGTGTGTGTCTGTGTGTGCGCACATAACTTCTATCAGAGTCGCAAGTAGCAATGCCACAGACCTGTGGTGACATCACACGTCTTTGATCCAAGAGCTGATTCATAATTGGTCAGAAGACTCAACACCTTTAGTGACCTCATGACCAGCCTTTTGGATCATACAGAGACACACACACACACACACACAGCCGCACACAGAAGCGTTTATCTCACCCTCCACATGTAGCAAAACAACAAGCCTAAGGGAGGTTGGGCAGGGAGAGTGGGGAAGAGGTGAAGAGGTTAGGAGAGTCTTCCCCTAGCATGTGGGGGTTTCCTATCTAGTCGCCATGGAAATATTCAGTGCATTCTACACTGGACTCCCTCTCCCTCTCCCTCTCCCTCTCCCTCTCTCTCTCTCTCTCCCTCTCTCTCTCTCTCTCTCTCTCTCTCTCTCTGTGCTCATCAGATTGTTGAACAATGAATGCTACTGTCTAAACATTGAAAAATTGATAAGCACAAAATGTGTGAGTGCGTGTTTGTGTGTCAGGGGACATCCAGCCTGGCTTCACTTAAGGGGCTGATATCGATTATTGTGCTGGTCCGGATACTGGCTGAGGGGGAACCCTTGTTGTAATGGTTTGGTTCCTAAGGGGCCCCTTTGGTGCAACACCTGATGAATCTCATGGTCAGAGGGAAGAATATGGATGGAACCTTTATAGCAGAGAGAGGCTGCACTTAGAGAACTCACACACACACACAGCCTACACACACACACACAGCCTACACACACACTATTAAAATGTATTCTTGGGATTCTACTGAGGAACTCGATTCTTCTTAACGTATGTGTGTATACAGTACACATGAGGATCAGGCATGTTGACACAGTTAAAGAGGTATGTTCAGCCTGTTGTTAAGCCGGTTCTGACATGTGCACTCTAAACCATCGAAACGCACAGAAGTGATTAGCACCTTATCAATGAAAGTTAACATGTGTGTGTTTGTATGTGTGGTCCACCACAAGCATGCAGACAGACCAACAAACAGACCAACAGACAGACAGACAGACAGACAGACAGACAGACGGAGGAACTGACAGACAGGAGGCTCTGACTCAAAGACATTCCGTTCATACTAGATTACCTCCATTCCTCTTCCAAACATCATCATCAACGTGAACCTTTCCAGTGAGTCACGACCGATACCTTCAGTCGGACATGATCCTCGTCACATCGACACACTTCCTACCCCGGTGCAGAGAGCATCGGCTCCCCTGTCTAGCCACACGCAACAGTTAACACAAACACAACACCCCAGCAGACCCGGTCTGAGCACCATCCGACTGGCACATCCCCCTCAGCATAACCAGTCTACCCTAGAGATCCCACATTACAGAACGGAACCGTACCTGTCAGTTGTTCATCCAGCAGGACCGCAGACAGCAGAACTCTACTGAGCTCTACTTAACTACTAATCTCTACTGGACTCCACCAAACTAGCAAGCTCTACTAACCTCTACAGAGAACTCCAGCGATCAGGGAGAGAGAAAGCCGTCTGCTAAACAAGCAAGCAGCTGTCCGAGCCAGGAAAAGTGGGAGTGGCAAAGAGAGAGAGAGCGATTGAAGGGGGCGAGAGAGATAGAGCCGAAAGGGAGGGAGACCAACAAAGAGAGCGAGGGAGAGGGACGAGAGACAGAGCTCAACCTCAGGATATCCTCTTCTGAGGAGCTCTCTGAAACCCAAGCTCATCCCTCCTCCCACATCCCCCTCGTCCTCTCCCCCCTCCCTCCCCCCCTCCCTCCGTCTGCGGTAGGCCACTCTAGATTTCAACGTTCTCCTCCTCTTCTACTCCTGTCATGTTATCCTCTTTAAGAGCTCATTCAGTCTCGTCTTTGCCCTTTAGTGTTTACATCTCTCCCTCTCTCCCTGCATAGTCAAGCTCACTTGTTTACACTCTTATGACTCATCTCGTATGGTTTACTAAACAAACACAGACACTCGCACATCTAAACCACCCAGCCAGCCACAAAGGGCTAGGAGGAGGTTAATGCTGGACGCTAGCGAGCCCAACAGGCTCAGAAGGAGAGCAGAGAAGGTGGGAAACACAGGTACATCTTTAAGGTATCCATTGATGAGAGAAGCTGGGCAGAACCGTGTGGACCAACACCAACACACACGCGCGCGCACACACTCAGGTCTGGAGCCGTACAGGCCCCCTGCACGGTATGTAGGTCAGTACTAACCAGAACCAGGTGGAAAAGGATGGAGAGATGGAGGGAAAGAGAAAGAATGAGATAAAGAGAAGGGAGAGAGAGGAGAGAGATACAAAATGGGAAAGGAGAAAGAGAGAGAGAAAGGGGGGGGGAGGGGGGGGGATTGTAATCTGAGCTGGGAGCCTCCAATCATGACCCAGTTCCTACTGGAATGTCAACAGCAGAACCAAGGAGCCAGTACACACACACACACACATTATCTCCTCCTCCCCCTCTTCCTCTTCACTCTCCTTTATCTCCTCCTCCTCTTCCTCACCCTCTTTCCTCTCTCGCTCTAGTCTGGCTAGCATCCCATCTGTCAACAGTCTGTTAGAGCTACAGGTTGTTACTGCTCTGAGATGAGTATGCCAGTCTGGCTGGCGTCTGGCCCCCCTCCCTCTCTCCTTTCCTCTCTCTCTCCCTCCCTCTCCCTCTCTCTCTCTCTCTCTCTCTCTCCATCATCAGCTAAAATCCTTTTCCTCTCATATTGATTAGATTGATATTGATGAGATTGGTCTGACATTGGAGATCACTTTACACCACGCTGTTTACCGGAGCTTACGGTGTAAAATGCTGACACCAACCTTTTTAATTTCAACACTGATGATGTCATTGAGGTAGAACCTTAACTTGGCTGGACCTGGGTACACACATACACCACAAATGCGCACACGCAAACGCAAACACAACACAACTAAACAACCTCTCAAGCCAATCAATACCAGACCATTAAAACCCCATTAGGGTGAGAGGGTGTGTGTATGTGAGTGTGTGGTTACAAGGCGAAGGCTGTGGGAATCTCAGCTGTGCTTAATAAGTGGGTGAGAGGTGCTCACATGCATGTTCCTTATTGGACAAGCCACTGTAGAGGCTTGTTTTTGGGTCACACAAAACAACTTCCTGTTTGATCCTTTTAAATGGTGGTTACCCAAAATGTTACCATGGTGCCGGCTAACGAATGGAGAAGTATTACTAGAACTGCTGTCTGTACAACGTCTATGACACGCACACCTCATCCCCTCACGACGAGTCTGCCGTTTGACATCTGCATTAGAGGAATCCAGTCTGATTGTGGTACTGCTAGGAGAAGCCACCGGACTTCCCTGTTCTACCGTTGATTCATCTTCTCACTGTTGGACATTCACGCTTTCGTGACGGCACGCACGCACACGCACACCTAGACACACACACCATACCTGGATGTTCAACCATATTCAGTCTATGTGGCCTGTAGGGCTCGCAGAATAGACCACGCTGAAGCTACAATACATTTGGATGTATATAAATGCATGTATGGGTGTATGTATGCGTGAATGTGTGTGTGTGTGTATCTTCCTTGTAGTGATTATTTTCTATTCAAATCCTGGCCCCCTACACTGGTTATGCAAAACAAACCTGCTGGATAAACTAGACAACCAAACTGACAGTCTACCAATACTACAGACCACTTTTTCCTCCCCTTTCATTTCTCTGTAACCTCTTTCGATCATTCACTATCATTTGCTCTCTCCCTCATTAAGTGTGTTTACCTGGGCATGATGACATCTATAAAACAAAACCTTCAAGGCTGAATTGGGTAGTCCAGCAGAGTTTCTCTGAAGTAGAGTCCAATAGAGATTCTCTGAAGTAGAGTCCAGTAATCTTTGGGGTAGAACAGAGGTTGTCCAGTAAAGCAGAGTGCGTGACGATGGTTTCCGTGGTTGTTGAGCTGTAACCAACCCTGTTTCAGCTACAGGTAAGATACCTTAGACACACAGCGGGGAGGGACACAGCCGCGTGTGCGTTTGTTTGGAATGTCGCCTGCTCACATTTTCTTCCCAGCTCTGCAGGAAGCTAACATGACAAATAGCTCATTCTGGTATTATGATGTCATTCACATCCTCATCCTTCATTGGCTGACAGACAGCAGGGTAACTGGCTTCTAAAGAACAGCAATGTTTCTGTTCTTCCTTCTCCTCTAGGGTCATGGGTGTTGATATTTCTGTCTATGCCAGACTTACTATCTGTTTAATATCCTTCCTTGTTCACAAGCGCGCGTCAACATTTTTTCAAGTTGCTGCAGTTACCTGTATGTACACATAATGGTTGCCTATTCAACCACCCCCACACACAACAAAAATCAATAGTGACGGTGGTATTATGTTATAATTTGTAGCGTGTGTGTACTGGTTGTGTTCTGTACGTGTGTAACAGAATGAGAGTGTGGCTTTCCAGTGATCATTAAAGTGTTGGTTCAGAGAGTAGAGAGCCTCATTCAGCTGCTACAAAAGCTGTATTCATCCCTGACACCTGACCCTATTCATTGTTTGTCTCTCTCTCACACACACACACACACACGCGCGCGCTGCACTGAGCGGCTTGAAAGTAATCCTGCCCCTGGCCCAAATGTCCTGACCCATGTGGTAGGTCAGCATACAATAGTACACACACACTTACACAGTTGAGACGTGGAGGAAGAATGTGGACATGAGTAAGGCTGAGCAGTATATGAGCCTCCTCATGATCACTCTACTGTACTGTCAAGTAAGGGTATAGGTTGAGGGGGAGGGAGGGGTTGGCATGCCTTGTTGCTGGGGCAATGGTGGCAGCTGAAGACAGTGCCAAAGTTGCTCATCATGACCTCACAACCACAATGACACATGACCCGACACAGCTGGCCAATCGGAGCAGCTGTCCACATTCTGGCCTGTCAGATGACTGAACTGGCTGTTGTGGAATGTAAGGGATCGGTATTCCTTCATATAGCACCGCACACGCATATGCGCGTGAGCACAGACACAAGCACGTGCACGCGTAGTTGGAAACTTCAGTTCGGAAGTGTCAAAAGTGAGATACACACCAAAGCAGCCGACAGGATGAACAGAGTATGAGAAGCAGAACGGTTCCACAAATTCTTTCCAAGCAGTCAGGGGGGCGTCCAGTGATAGGCTACAATTCTCTCATCACATAAATAACGGAGCACTAAAACGGTAACCACAGATACCACCGTTAAACACTATTTCCCACGGTCTCTCGATTCCACTGTAGGTATTCCACACCACCTCACTGTCTCACCGTGATTCTCGTCTGAAGTAGCGTTGCCGAGTTTGTAAGATGATTTTCTAAACAGTAATTGTTTACCTGCTGAAACTTGCAGGAGACAACGGGGAAGCGTAGATGTCCTCCGTAGCGTGTATA
This sequence comes from Plecoglossus altivelis, assembly GCA_036571765.1. Lineage (NCBI taxonomy): Eukaryota > Metazoa > Chordata > Actinopteri > Osmeriformes > Plecoglossidae > Plecoglossus > Plecoglossus altivelis. The sequence goes on along the minus strand of BROE01000024.1, from coordinate 9,931,642 downwards.
CTTGGATCGTATGAATGATAGCCGGTCAGGGTGACGCCACTAGAATCCGCCAGCTCCATCGCCGTTGATCGCCACAGTAGCATTTTACGCACCCGCCTGTTTGGCTACCGTCAAGCGGTAAGTTTATTGTACTTCACATCAGGCACACGCGCCGCCACACTTGTCTTGTGAGGAAAAATAAATAAAGCGGTCTGTTTCTGTCCCCCTCGTGCGCTGACTGACAGACATTCGACACCACTGGAATTAAGCAAACAGGGGCTGTCGCTCTAGTCGACCAATCAGACGGGAGAGCAGACTAATTTTCATAAAACACACTTCCACATGCAAATGACATCACGGGCTAAATGTCAACAGAGACCTGCACGCGTTACTCTACCCCGATCCGGCAGGATCTGTTGTTTTAAAGTTTACATACCGGAGTCATAGGATAAGGTTTTGGATTAGGATTGGCTTTATTGTCTTGTCCTGTAGGCCAGTCATGAAACATGAATCATGGAGCAGGTCAGTGTAGTGACCTGAAACTGCCCTCTGCTCTGCCTTTCTCTCCTCCTCTCCTCTCCTCTCCTCTCCCCTGCCCTCCCCTCCTCCTCTTTTCTCCTCTTCTATACCCTCCTTTCCTCTCCTCCTCTCTTCTCATTAAATGCTCATTTATTCATTCAGGGTTCAATTGACCTAAGCAAGGTAGGGACCCCCCCTCCCCCTCCAGGATGTGACTCACACACATACACAGTAGGTGACAATGGGGTACACCATGTGAGATAGCTATCGCTCTACATGAAGACATCCGATAGTGGACATATCCATGGAGACCATACATCCCATAGAGAGCAGGACTTGGTCTCTACGGGTCAGAAAGGGGGGACAATGATGCGGCCACTGGGGGGTTCCCCTGCTGTCATCTGATAGGAGTGACCTATTGAGGTACAGGGCTGATTAGTCATGTACATGATAAAGGAACAGTTTGTGTATATCAGAGAGTTAGACAGAGTGAATGGGGAAGCATGACACACGACACACACACACCATTTCCCAGTGCACCTGAATCCTATACTTTACCTGAAACACCTGAGAATGAGCACAAGGCTTCTGGCTCCAAGGATCCTGCCCCCCCCCCACACACACAACACACACACACACAAACACAGAGACAGAGACACACACGTGCGCACATGCATAAACAGACAGTCTTCAAAACATAAGTGAGAGAGAGGAGGGAGAGCAGAGTGAGTGAGAGATAAGAGGGGGAGAGAAGGTGGGAGGAGGGAACGATGAAGTCATAAATGTGCGTTAGGCAGGGGAGGGAGAGACCAGCAGAGAGACAAGTTCAGGGTTGGAGGGTGAGGATCCAGAGGTTCAGATAAAGCTGTGAGACATGGGACACAGCAGTAAGACAGCAGTAAGACTTTTATTAAACAAGACTGTTTTCAAAGGCAGACTGGGAGTATCACATTTCTGAAGGAGAGAGATTGTGTCTGAGAGTGTGTGTGTGTTTGTGTGTGTGTGTGTGTTGGTAGAGGACCCGCTGCTGTCTGTCACACTCATAAATCATTTAGATTAAGAGGTTTGATTGCAATTCAAACCTTTCTCTGTCAATGTTTTGGTGTCCAGTTGGCCTGGTTGTATCATGTGTGAGTTTTTGTGTGAAGGAGGTAACAAAATATGATTATATGGTATATTTAGTATATATTTCAAAAGTGGATAGACTATCCTGCAGCTATCCATAGTTAGCTGACATGAGAAGAAGGCGAGGAACTGTGTCCTTTCAACCCTCCCCTCCTCCTTCTCTGCTAAACCTTGTTGAGTTTTCCGTTCAGTGACTTCTGTTTGGCAAGTGGTTTTATGGGGTGTTGTTTCCAGGGCTACCACACCTAGCCTTCCTCTTATATCCAAGCGGTGATAGACCGATCAGAGCCCTACATTTGGGGTAACTGTGGCCAGTAGAGGGGGTTACCATAGATACTGTAATAATGGTGTTGTCATGGTAGTGTGATGGGGGTTGGGGAACACTATGGAGGCGATGGGAGGATAGGATTTGAACCCCGTTAGCCAATGGACAGCAGTGTAACAGAGGTGGTTAGAGAACTTATGAGTCACTGTTTGTTCTGTTGACTAGAGAACAAACACAGTGTTAAGAGGCCACAGTCGAATGTTGTAAAAAAGACGTCCGCTTTGATGCCACACCCTTGGTGTTATCTTGTGCTGGATCAGTGTTTAGTTATCTCCAGTCAAGAACAGGCTACCACACTGAGGATTACTGTACTACATGCTGCCAATCTCTTCTCAGTGTTGCTGTACTGCCACAGGCTGGTCATGATCCCACACTGCAGGGAGAACACACCCGTAGACACACCCATACTAGTACAACAGAGCCCCAAATGGCCACGGTAGGTAATAGTTCTCTTTTTCCTCTTCTTATCTATTCTTATTCTTCACCTGTTTGGCCTATCAGATAGATGGAATGAGTCGACTCGTACAAAAAGGAATTGAGCAGCTTGATTCTCTGGGCCTCCTACCTGATAAGTAGCAAACACAATCCTCAGAAGACCACGCCAACATCTGTCTTCTCTATGGCCTGTAGTGGGCATACCTGCGAACGCAGCCCTGGAGGGGGAAGCGATAAGATCAGTCTTTATTGTCCTACAGTAAATTTCTCCCACACAGATACGGTATGGTGTGATGGTGTACGCAATGTGTGCGATGAGATCAAAGGAGTCTCGTCAACGTCAAATCATCATGAAGTATGCATGTGTGCAGTTGTGGGGTAAACGGCAGGGTTAACTTGCTTCTTTAGGGCTTTAATGGGCTGCAGGACAAAGGAGTAGTTAAAGCAGTTCCCTGGAAACTGAAGAAGGCTCTTTGAGGTTAGAAGCTGGTAGGCTGAAGCAGGAAGGCTGGAGGCCATGGGTGTGGTCTGAAATAATGTTTTGGGCCTGTCTGATGACAGCTTCCTAAAAGACTGCCTGGAGTGTGGACATACTGGTCTCCAGTGGATTTGGGGTCAAACATCGTCTTCCCAGAGAGCGTGACTTGTTGTTTACACACTAGGCGAGGCTGGTTCCTCTGTTTTCCAATGCCAATTCCTCTCATGAGACTTCTAATATCGCCGCCCACCGAATATTGCTGAATCCAGTAGAAATTCATGCTTTGTGAAACGCTCCACGCACGCACAAATAGATCAGAAAAAGTCGGGTATGTTATTGTACAACCAAATGGTTGTTGTGGTCGCCCACAATTGGGAAAGACATGCATCATTTAACCAGCCACCTCTTCTCCTCCGCTGCAATGATGTTGTCACACCTGTTCAATCATCCTCACGGTAGCTGGCCAGGCCTGTTCCCGACCGCACATGCGCACAATCTCAAACTGTGAGCGAGCCCCTTTCCTGCTGTCACCACGACTGTCACAACACGGAGGGGCAAAGCTGCCGAGTGGGTAAGATTCCTCGTTTACAGCTGGCTAACTGCTCTTAGTGTTAAAACGATAATCAAGCACACGGATACACACTGTCGGGAAACTGCTTTTATAGGACCGAGTGCAGTGAAAGAGACGTGTCGAGCTCCCCCTTTGTGTCAGATGCGTGGGAATTGCTATGCTGCTAATCTCAATGTTTTCACATTTTACACGTAACGAATATAAACATCCGATACAATGCCCTTTTCTCTCAACTTTCGAACAATTAGACATGAACTAGTTCCACGTCCAGTATTTCCACTCATTTGACGCTGAAACGTCTGCACAACGTGTGGTATAAAATTGTAAACACCGTGCTGCTCGCGCTACTCTAAGTGAAACTAGAGCTTATTTCTCGGAAATGTTTCCTTTTGCGTTCAGTTCCTCGTGGTATTTACGTCCAGTGCCATTCAAACTCATCTTGATAAGGAGTTCGGATGTGTTTGGCGGAGAAAGGACGACTTTCCTTTGGACTGCTTCGGCAGCTCTGATCAGGTTGTCTTTATTTTCCGTCTTCACTTCTGCCACCATCACGGTGCTTTTGTGTTGCTGGGCGGAGTGACCGTTTCCTCTTCAAATGCATTTAGTGGTTGTTGTTGTTGTTGTTGTTGTTGTCCTACATTATATTTTCATGGAAAATGGCAAAAGGGTTCTTTTCCCAGAACAGACTCATTCACAAATAATCATCAAAGCCTCAATTTCAAACATTAGTTGAAGATGAAGTTGATGCATGAAGTACTACGTGTTAGAAACAGTAAAGTAGAAAGCTCATTCATGATCAGGAATACCCAACAGCGATGCCATGAACGTGGTCTGTCGAGGCCGAGATGTTATTGACCATTCATTGAATTTCCTCCATCTTTCTGTTGTCCTTTCACTCAGTTACAGTAGTGAGTCCCTGCTTAATGCTGTTTCTACTGTGTTTTACTCGTTTACTGCTTGTCTTCCTGCTGTCAGTGCTTTCAGAATCAGAATCGGTTTTATTCGCCATGCAAGATACACAAGCACATAATTGACTGTGGCAGGAAAGTGCAAACATTTGCTGTATATAAACAGCAAAGCAAGATAAACAATAAACAATGTCCGAATGATTTCAGCAAATGGACAACCATCCCAGAACATCCCCTGTCCTTAGACCCTCCTTCTCAGCGAGGAAAAACTACAAAAAAAACCCTGTGGGGAAAAAGTAGTTTCTATTGTTTATCTGCTGTGTTTCTATTGTGTTCATGTTGTTTCCACTGTTGCTACTCTTACTGTGGCTGTGCTTCTACTGTTAATTCTACTGTGTTGGTTGCAGGTTTGTTTATATTGTGTTACTGTTGTGTTACACACTAACTGGGTTATGGGCCTATGGAACTTTATGTAGAAGTGTATAGTTAGTTTTTTTCTGGCTCCATTCAACAGATAGACCTGGTGGAGACCTAGAATGTGACTGGAATGGAAGCCTAGTGACTGAGGCCCTGATTGGTGGAAGGACTGGAGACGAGGCCCTGATTGGTGGAAAGACTGGAGACTGAGGCCCTGATTGGTGAAAGGACTGGTGATTGAGGCCCTGCTTGGTGGAAGGACAAGGTGGGTCTGTCATAGTGGAAAAGATAGGAGTGTAGCCTACATTACCTGAGAACTGTGTGTGTGATTCAAACTACGATATGGCCTTAGTCTCCCTCAACATGCTTGGTTGCAGAGTTACAAGTTTCTTCCGAAAAAAAGTTTTACTTGAAGAACTCTAAAAAGTTTTGCTTGTCTTGCAGTTTCTGCCTCAGTAAATTGGCTTAGCGAAGTCTTAATGTTGGGCTCTCGCTGTACAAACCCTCTGTCAGTTTCTGTACAGCTTTGCATTTTACCAGACACTAAATGGACTTTCTGCAGTTTGGGCCCCCCAGGGTTTAAGCTTGCAAAGTGACAGACCATAGACATCCTTATTGTAGTGCACACAGTCTTTGCGACACACACTCTACACACACAGTTGTATGCCCAGTAAAGCAGCACAACCTTTCCATCACGTTAAGGGAGGAATGTGGAGTTTCCTCCACCGCAGCAGACACTGTGACTGCACTTTTATTAAGTGGATTATTCACCCAGATATCTACTACTTCCTGTTTTTGTCTGACTCCCCTGTCTGTGCACAACTGTATGAAAGGTCACATAGAACAAAAATGTGATTTGGCTATTTATTTATTTATTATTATTTCATTATATTTGAGTGTTTCAGAGTATAGTAACGTGTGATGTTGATGTATTCACGTAACGGACGCTTTCTTCCAAAACAACGTATGAGGAGGGATTTGAATCTGGGTAAATGCTGTATCACTGAGCTACGCTCATCCCAGTAATCCCCGGAGAGAGCGTAGCTGTTGACTGTGTCTTCTTCATCTCCTGGCTGTAGGAGGGATCATGTTTCCCAGCATGCCGAGCGATAGGAAGAGGAAGCTGAGCGTGACCTCGAAGGGTGCAACTGAAGAGTACTGTCTCAGAGTAAGTATGCTGATGGTACAGTCGTCTCCCACACTCCGATCAAACGGGCTTTTCCGTCCCTGTCTAAATTCTGTTCTGTGGTGTTTCAGAGACCGAAGGAGGATCCAGCCAAGATGAAGAACAAAACCCCCAGCAACACACCAGGTACACACACACACATGCGCACCACACACCAGGTATACACACACACACACACACACACACACTGACACGTATGTACTCACACACACATGCACGCACACTAGGTACACACAGCAGGTACACACACACATCACACCAGGTACACACACGCACACCAGGTACACCCGCACACACACACGCACGCACACACACACACACATGCACAACACACACACACACATGCACCAGGTACACACACCAGGTGCACATACACTCACACACACACACACACACACACACCAGGTACACACACACACACACACACACCTATTACACACACACATGCACGCCACTAGTACAACACCTCACACAGACACACACGCACACCAGGTACACCCGCACACACACACACGCACACACACACACACATGCACAACACACACACAAACAAAGGAGTTGGATTGATCTACTAATGTATTGGCTGTTGTGTTGTGTGTTGGTCTTGCTGTGTGTGTGTGTGTGTGTGTGTGTGTGTGTGTGTGTGTTAAAACAGTGAGCAGTAAGAGGAAGGCGTGGTCATGGGAGCAGTATCTGGAGGAGGAGGGGACCATGGATGAGACCTGTGCTGCTGCTCCTGTCACACTGTTCACTGAGGTACACACACACTGCATACACACACTGTTCACTGAGGTACACACACTGCATACACACTGTTCACTGAGGTACACACACACTGCATACACACACTGTTCACTGAGGTACATACACTCCATACACACACCGTTCACTGAGGTACACACACACACACACACTACACACACTGTTCACTGAGGTACACACTCACTCTTTACACACTGTTCAATGAGGTACACGCACACTCTCTACACACATTATACACACTATACACACACTCACTCTACAACTGTTTACACACGCTTACTCTATACACACACTCTATAGACACACGCACACACACTCACTCACTCTCTACACACACACTCAATTTTACACACAGACTCACGATATACTGTACATGCAGACACATTTCATTCATATGCACCCACATTACACACACACATACGCAACATACACTTGCACTTCAACACACATGCACACACTCACCACATGCTTCCTGCTGGTTGACCACATGGAGCGAGGAAGAGGAGCTCTTTTCATGTGCAGGGTTTGGACGGGACATCTGTTTCAGCCCTGGCACCAACCTTCGTTTCCACGACAACCGGGCTGCCAAGACCCAATAGAGCAGAGAGGGAGGGCTTGTTACAAGAGAACGTTGTTATGGCGATGATTGTGTTGTTATTCTTTGTTAAGTCATTCTTCAGATGTGAACCAGAAACGCTTAATCTGCCTCCTCCTTCCTGTGTTTGGTGCCCCTCCTACAGGCCCAGTCGTTCCCCAGCAGTAAGAACGGTTTCAAGGTGGGAATGAGGTTGGAGGGTATTGACCCGCTCCACCCTTCTATGTTCTGTGTCCTTTCAGTGGGAGAGGTGAGGTCACACAGACACACACACACACACACAGACAGACATACAGACATACACAGGAAGTTGGTTTGCCACTGCAGATAGGTGTGACATATACATGTCCTGTATGTAGACCATGTGACTCTGGAACTTACAGGTAATTGGCTTCCGAATGCGTCTACACATTGATGGTTACTCTGAGTGCTATGACTTCTGGGTAAATGCCGACTCCCCCGACATCAGACCAGCTGGCTGGTGCCAGGCAACAGAACACACGCTCTACCCACCTAAAGGTGAGTGTTTGTATGTCTTAAATATAGACTAAGTATCAGGATTCTTTATGTATCTCTCTTGACTCCCCTCCCTTCTGTGTTCCTCCCTCTCTCCTTCCCCTTCTCCCGCCTGCAGGCTACAGTGAAGCAGAGTTTAACTGGGAGCAGTACCTCCTCTCCTGTGAATCCCTGGCTGCTCCAGAGGCGCTGTTCAGACAGCAAAGCACCGTACGCTCCCACACTCTGACCAGCTCACCTGCTATGTCACGCAGGGTTTTGCTTTGTCTATAGACACACACAAGCCTGTATTCACATGCAGATGGCAGGAAATAAACCTTATGGCTGCTTCTATGCTTAAAGTGTGTCTGTGTATATATATATATATTTGTGTGTGTGTGTGGATGTGTGTGGATGTGTGTGTGTGTGTGTGTGTGTGTGTAGCCCCAGGGCTCCTGCAGGCTGCAGGTGGGCATGAAACTGGAGGCTGTAGACAGGAAGAACCCGTGTCTGGTGTGTGTGGCGTCCGTGGCTGACATCGTAGAAGACCGCTTCCTGGTCCACTTTGACAACTGGGACGACACCTATGACTACTGGTGAGCTGACCAATCATGCCACTGACATCACTAAAGCATATCCCTGACATCACCAAATCATGCCACTGACATCACTAAAGCATATCCCTGACATCACTAAATCATGCCACTGACATCACTAAATCACACTCCTGACATCCTCTAACACAGTGATTGTATGAGTAGCATTCTGCCACCACACTACCCTGACAGAGGACATGTCACTGGCAGACTCAGGGACAGAAACAAGGCTTGTTCTGTGTCACACTGTGACCAGCAGGGGGAGCTCCTGCATCCCTGAAAACACTACGGGCATCGCAGATCTGACTCACCTCAGCTCACTGCCACACGCGCGCGCGCACACACACACCTGCAGTGACACGCGCACACAAAGATGTTCATCGTATGGGTCCTGCGAGACACCAATTAGGAGAGAGTAGTTTGAGTGCTGTGTACTGATTGGGTATTTAACTCTGCTGCACAGCTGTGTCGAGGAGTGTGTGAGGGGATTCATGTTCTGATGCTCCTCCACACCTGTGTGTGCGCGTGTGTGTGTGTGTGTGTGTGTGTGTGTGTGTGTGTGTGTGTGTGTCGCAGGTGTGATGCCAGCAGCCCTCATATCCACCCTGTGGGCTGGTGCCAGGACCATGCACGACCTCTTACTGCACCTCAGGGTGAGAACACACAGAACACACGCTGCAAACACACAGTCTAAAACTATGTGATCTGACTGTGGATGAGTGGATCCTCATGTAGTCATCATGCTGTGTGTGTTTAAGGACATCCCAACCCAGAACACTTCCTCTGGGAGGAGTATCTAGAAGACAACGGCTGCACTGCAGTACCCAGCCAGGCTTTCACTATGGTGAACAAACATGGTTGACAGATCTCTAGCCCTATCAGAAGTGTGCGTACAGTGATTGACAAGCGTGTGGTCCTATCCCAGAGGGCCCCTCATGGTTTCAGGGTCAACATGAAGCTGGAGGCGGTGGACAGGAGGAACCCCATGCTGATAAGAGTAGCCACTGTTGCTGACACTGAAGACTACAGAGTCAAGGTACTGTGTGTGTGTGTGTGTGTCAGAGTCAGTCAGGACACCTATGTATTGATTCAATCATTTATTGCCTTGACCCACAGATGTAGGAATAGATCCTGCTTTGTTGAAGGGCTTCTGGCTAAGGGTCCTCGGTGTCTCAGAGCACCAGCCACGCAGGCATGCACACTGTATGAGACAGAGACCATGTGCTGTCGAGTGTCACATCCTGCTCAGAGAGGACCTTACTCACAATATGAAGGACATATGGGTGTGGAGGATGGTGGAGGGTGACACTGTCTGACGCAGAGTAATCCCTTATCACATCGTCAGACAGGCGCGTTATCAAAGAATGCCTTTGTCATGGGTAACAGAAGGAAATTGACTTATTGATCCAGACGCTCACACACACACACACGCACACACACACTTTCATTCATCTTAATGGAATCAGTTGTCTAGCTCACGGTCACTTTTGACACGCTCACTGCCTAGGTGTGTGTGTGTGACAAGGCCCGTGCTTCAGGAGTATTTCTACATTTCACACTGTCTATCTGTGTGTAAAGTGTGTGATGATGTGTGGTGGTGTGTTGAGGGAGAGAGACAGAGAAGACAGAGGAGAGAGAAAAAGAATTACAGAGAAGGACAGAAAGCCAGATTAACAGAGAGAAGGGGGGGGGGTGAAGGATGTAGGAAGAACAGTCATAATTGGATTGTGTTCCGTACTGCTGCTGCAACCGACGAGAAATGGATTGGGTTTATACAAATGTAGGATGTATGCTTTAGAGGAGGGTGTGTGCACGCATACATGTGTGAGTCTATGAGCCAATATCCTGTTCTCTTTTGGGATACTTTAATGGGTCCTACATAGATTAATATTTAATGTGGGGCTGTTATTGTAGTTCTTGGGAAAGCTGAGTGAGGGAAAGGGTTTCATGCTGATGCGGAAAACAGCATAAAAATTCTAGTTTGAAAGAGTAGAGTTATAAACATTATAGGAAGAGCAAGTGAGAAGCAGGCATGTGGAGAGAAGGATGATGAGAAGAATCACTTTTAGTTTTTAAGGGTAAGTGCAGTAGAAGATGAAGTATGAAGTTTTTCTCATCATTTATTTTGCCCCCTCCCCTTTCCCCTCTCCCTCCCCCTCCCTCTTCCTCTCTTAGATCCATTTTGATGGTTGGCAGGAGAAGTTTGACTTCTGGGTGGACTCTGACCACAGCGACCTGCATCCTGTAGGCTGGTGCTCCAGTACTGGACACCCACTGGAGCCCCCTCTCTGTGAGTCTGCCCACCCTGCACACTAATGTGTGTGTGTGTGGGGGGATCTTCTTCAGTCGTGTCTCCTACTCCCTCCATTGTCCTCTTGTTCTTCAAGTGCCTCTCCTGTGTGTGTGTGCGTGTGTGTGTGTGTGTGTGTGTGTGTGTGTGATCAATATTATGGATCAGGTGTCTTAGGTCACCCAGCAGCTGCAGCAGGCAGAACAGCCAGAAACAGAAGGGACACTGATAGTCATACCTCAGCAAAGTCTAAACCTTCTAGAACTCTCAACTGCTGCCTCTAGGTGTTCTGTAATTGACTTAGTTTGTGTGTGTGCGTGTCTCCAGCTGCAGCGGGATCCTCAGACCTCAAGCCTGTCTCTGCCCAGGGGGTGTGTCCTACGCCAGGCTGCAGAGGGGTTGGACACATCAAAGGAGCAAAATACTCAGGACATCACAGGTAAGCATACATAACAATACTCCGTTTACAACTGAAACACAAGCAAGCAACTGTAATGCTGGAAAAGGTGAAGAGAGAGAGCATGAGAAAGAGTGAAAGGGAGTGAGAGTGAGACAGAGGGAGAGGGAGAGACAGAGGGAGAGAGAGGGGAGAGACAGACGGGTTCTGGCTGGACTGTTTAGGTCCAGATCGGAGCAGGTGGATCTTGTCTTGCTGCTGTCGTGCCAGTTGCCAAAGCAATTTAGAACTCCACTCCCACCAGAAACAGAAAGAAATTTACATGTAATTTACATCTCATCTGCATGAATTATTCTAAAACCCTGAAACTGCTGCTTTTAAAGTGAAACTTGCTGTGCTTTCTTGTGAAACTGCTCTGACTGCTGCTCTGTCTCTTGCTGTCACTGCTGCTCTGTCTGCCGCTGAGTCTGCTGCTCTGTATGCTGCTGAGACTGCTGTTCGTGCCTGCTGCTCTCTCTGCAGCTCTCTCTGCAGCTCTCTCTGCAGCTCTCTCTGCTGCTCTGCCTGCTGCTGAGACTGCTGCTCTGTCTGCTGCTGGGGCTGGAGCTGCCTCTTGTGTTTACGAGGCTGGGCCATCAATGGGATAGAATGTGATGTATCACATTACCATCACTGGGATAGAATGTGATGTATCACATTACCATCACTGGGATAGAATGTGATGTATGAGAGGAAGTTGGGAACTTCATTCGCAACAGCTCCTTTATTACAATAAACAACCCAGACCCACACACACACATACAGAAACACAGTAATGAAAGCATCACTAGATATACGGAGGCAAATGAAAGCTCTAATGAGTACTGGGAGATGCTGCCTTTATTGAATGGTTGTGTGCACGTACTGTTACATCTCAGACAGATCTTACTGCAGTGGAGACTGGAGGCTGTTTCAAACTAATAACTTCTAAATTCAGACCATGTCCAAACTGGACAAAGTTTGATTTAGACCCCTCATTTCAACACACACACACACACACAAAATATGTAATACTCTTGGAAGTCTAATAGAGCAAGACAAGTGCATCAGAGGACAAACAAGCACCAACATGTTGACTTGATTCTTTTCTCCTCACTCTCAACTCTCCATTGGCTGCCTCCTCACCTCAGCCCCCGGCCCTGATGTAGCTACACTGTTTGTGGGCTCAGGGAAAGCAAGCTGTCGCAATATTGCCTTCTGCATGCACCACTGGACTGCAGGGCTGTCTAGAAGGGAGAACGAAGAGGATGGGGAGAGGGGGAGGAAAGGGAGGAAGAGAGATGCGACAGAGAGGAGGAAGGAGGGGAGGCTGCGAAGGGGAGGGGAGTGGTGTGTCAGCACAGCTGGATACATGATTAATGAGCTGGCTTCCTAGGTGTGTCTGCGTCTGGAACCAAGAACATGGAATGTGAAGACCTGGTCCCACAAACACACACACACACACACTCTCAGCAGCCACTGTCGTGGCCGGGGGGATGTCGTGACACCTTCTTTGTGCTTCCTGGCACTTGTTCACGCTCCCTCTCTGCCTCTCTATATTGTTTCTCTCTCTCCCTCTCTCTCCCTCCATCCCCATGTGACCCTCCCCTTGTTCTTGTCCCCCCCATCCAGTGCCTTTGGCTGTCCCTACTCGGACCTGAATGTGAAGAAAGAGGTGGTGGTTCCAGACCGTCTGGGAGGGGAGAAGCAGATCACCTTCGTACCCGTTCACTTTGTCCAGAAGACTAAGAGACTCCTCCCTGACGACCACCAGCTGGACACACCCCCCGACGACCACGCAGACAGGTGGGGGGAAGTCGTGTCACTCTGTCTGGCCAGCAAACAAAGCAAGCCAAGACACAGTGACAAAGTCAGAGGTGCTTTGTGAGAGGAGAGGCAGCAGGGGTGGACAGAGTGGAGAGGAGAAATAGAGAGATGGTTAGTAGAAAACAAGAGCGGTTAGTGAGAAATGGAATGAGAGAGAGGAGTGGGGGGGGGGAGATTCAGAGAATTAAAAAAGATCTGAGCATGACCAAGCTCTGATAGGTTTAGCTCTGAGCTCCCACAATCCTCTTGGCCTGCTGTCTCCACAGCACAGTGAAACTTCCGCAAGGTGACAGAGAGAGTGTTTGAGCTGACATGGTGAGACTGCAAGTGAGCATCAGGCATGTGGAGAGAGGGATAATGAGAGGGGAGGAGGGAAGAAGAGAAGAATCACTTTCAATCTTTAAACGGAACAATAAGCGAAGTACAATAACTTCCTCTGGCGCGTCTCCACACGAGAACAAAGACACCCCGTAACGTTCGATGTCTACTGTCACACTGGCTGTAAAACAGCCTGCAGCCCTGGGGCCAGCAGAGGAGGGATGAAGGCAGAGGAGGGATGAAGGCAGAGGAGGGATGAAGGCAGAGGAGGGAGAGGGGGGAAGCAGATAAGAGGAGGGGAGGAACAGGGGAATAATAAGAGGTGTATTGATCTTCAGTGTTTTAGATAAGCTAGACTCTGTTCAGTCACCTCTTCTGTCAACATCTACGCTTTGATTTTCTCATTTCCTTTTTCTACACTCCCCTCCTCTCCTTTCTTCCTCCTGTTCTCTCCTTTCCTCCTCCTGTTCAGATCGGGGGGGTTTGAGGTGTCAGGTGGTCGTCTGAGGGGACGTCCCCCTGGGGGCGTGGCCATGGTGAAGAGGGAGGAGCCAGCAACTCAGGGAAACAAGCTGCTGTCTCCTCAGGGCAAAAGAGGCAGGCTGCCCAGCAGGTACACACACACACACACACAGTACCTACAGTTCACTAACACACATACAGTACACCACACACACTAACGCACACAGACACACATGCTTTTCCAAACACTCTGAGAAGATACTGTCTGGGCATACGCTGCATTGTGAGAATTTGAACAGCTTCTTCGCTGACTACTAAACAAACAAAGCCTTGTGTTCAAAGAGGCCCAGAACTGTGGTTCTGTTTGATCTGGACTGGTTTAAAAGAGAAGGGAGAGGAGGTGGAAGAGGCAGCTCCACTGGAGGAGGGAGAAGAGACGGAGAAGTGGAGGGAATGGGGAGACAAAGAGCTTGAAGAGGAGGTAGAGAGAGGAGGCTTAGACTCCATGGCAGAGTGATTATATAAAGGTGGAGTTATGTAAAGTGGACGGCAGAGGAGAACATGGATGGAAGCAGCACTCTCCTGCTCTTCTCTGCTATATCTGGATCAGCACCTTATGTAACCGCTGTTATCCATAAGATCCATGGACTACTCCCAGATGCTGCTCTGCTCTGCTCTGTTCTGCACTCCTCCTCTGCTCTGCTCTGCTCTGCTCTCCTCCCTCTCATCTCCTCCCCTTCTGTCACCTGCTTCTCTGTTTGTCCTCCTCTCCTCTCTCTCCTCCTCTTCTCTCTCTCCTTCCCTTCTCTCTCCTCACCTCCTCTCTCTCCCCCTTCACTCTCTCCTCACCTCCTCTCTCTCTTCTCCTCTCCTCTCTCTCCTCACCTTCTCTCTGTACTCCCCTCCTCTCTCTCCTTCCCTTCTCTCTCCTCCGCTCACCAATAATTCAATTAGAACACATCTTAATTTTTGATTAATCCTTAGTTATTTAGCTGAACTCCATCATCTTGCCCCCTCTTCCTCCCCCCTCTGCTGCACTCTGTTTAATCATTCATGTTAGTTATCACACCAAATCCCATAGAGGGATGGAGACAGAGAGAGGGCGAGAGAGAGAGGGGGGGGTGAGAGAGACAGAGAGAGATAGAAAGAGAGATGCAGACAGAAAGGGGTGGAGGGAGGGTAGATGGTTTAATGAGGAAGATCTGGGCTAGCAGGATGTGAAACAGAGAGCATGTTTGGAGCTACGGCCTTAGGGGGCCAGAACATTATACACTACCTCCTCCCCCCTCCTCTCTCCCCCTCTCAAACATCCCTCAGTCTTTCTCTCTATCCATCGTCTCTCTTTCAAGCTTTTTTCTTTTCCAACTCCATCCATACATTCATGTTCCCCTCCCCCCTCAGACCCAACCCTCACTCCCCTTTCGTCCTCCCCTCACCCCCTATCCAGTAGAACTCTGCAGATATTAATGAGATGGTTGTGAGGAGATGTGCACCAATCTTTTTCTGTCTCTCTCTCCGTCTCTCTGTCTCTCTCTCCGTCTCTCTGTCTCTCTCACTCTCCATCTTCCTCTCTGCCTCTCTCTCTGTGTCTCTCTCTGGCCAGGCTGGCCCAGTCAGCCAGGTATGTGCGTGTAAAGAAGGAGGAGGAAGAGGAGGAGGATGATGAAGATGAGGTGCTGGCCAATGTGATGACAGGTGAGAGCGGGGTTACCATGGTGATCCATGCCTGATCCATTGTTGACTATTTGAATCACGTTCAAGGCGAAAACTCTGTGTGTGTGTGTGTGTGTGTGTATGTGTGTATGTTCTGCCAGCCTGCCAACACACTGAGAAACTAAATTTAACTCCGATTGTGTGTGTTTGTGTGTGTGGGAGACTGCAGCAAAGACGATAAGAGGAGGTGAAAGAGCTGGAGGTGTGATGACAGAACACATTACTGCCACTACACACATACACACACGCCATGCCACAGTGTCTCAGCCTCAGAGAGCAGGGTCACGAGCTGCCTGACTGAGCGGGCGTGGGCGGCCAGTCCTTCCATCCCTATTCATCCCCCAAATAGGAAAGTAGAGGAGGGGACAGTGGTCATGTTTCTTTGTGGATCCATCCAGATGGTGTCCTCCTGACACTGTCCAGGAGACAGACTCCCACAGATCTTACTCCCTTCCCTCTCTCTCTGCCCCCTACTCTCTCTCTGCCCCCTACCTCTCTCTCCTGCCAGCCACTCTTCCTGCACCTACTCTCTCTCTCCCCCCCCTACTCTCTCTCTACTGCCCCCTACCCTCTCTCTCTCTCTCGCCCCTACTCTATCTCTCTCTCTCTCTCGCCCCCCTACTCTCTTCTCTCTCTCTCTCTCTTGCCCCCCTACTCTTTCTCTCTCCCCTCTACTCTCCTCTCCCTACTCTCTCTCTCCTCCCCCTACTCTCTCTCTCTCTCTGCCCCCTACTCTCTCTCTCTGCCCCCTACTCTCTCTCTCTGCCACCTACTCTCTCTCTGCCACCTACTCTCTCTCTGCCCCCTACTCTCTCTCTCGCCCCTACTCTCTCTTCTCTCTTGCCCCCTACTCTCTCTCTCTCTGGCCCCCTCTTTCTCTTCTCTGCCCCTTCCTCTCATCCTCCTCTCCCCCTACTTCTCTCTCTCTGCCCCCTACTCTCTCTCTCCCCCTACATCTCTCTGCCCCCCTACTCTCTCTCTCTCTGCCCCCCTACTCCTTCTCTCTCTGCCCCCCTACTCTCTCTCTCTCTGTCCCCCCTACTCTCTCTCTCTCTGCCCCCTACTCTCTCTCTCTCTGCCCCCCTAGTCTGTCTCTCTGCCCCCCCACCCTGCCCTCTCTCTGCCCCCCTACATCTCTCTCTGCCCCCTCGACCTCCTCTCTCCTCTCTCTCTCTCTCTCTCTCTCCTCTCTCTCGCCCCCCAGTCTGTGTACCTTTGTCCTTTTTGTCTTGTTGTGTCCAGGTTGTTTAGCATCATCACACCTCCAGAGGGCCAGGGGAGCTACTCCCTACGTGACCATACATGACCAGCACTCACACACACACACACACTCACACACACACACACTCACACACACACACACATCCTACACACATTTGTCCTGTGCATAAATCCTGTCAAGTCAGTAGTTGTGTTGGACTGTGTTTGGTGGTGACATGATTTCATAAGTCTGCATTAGTCTGCTTCCCTGGACATGTCGAGAGCTCCTCAATGTCCTGCTCATTACACTGTGTTGCTGTGTCCCAGGCGTCCTGGTTAGGGTTATATAACCACATCACAGAAAGCTGCTCAATGTAACAAAGTACAATGCTCTCTCTTGGGACCACACACACACACACACACGACTGGCAGAGTGCTTTTCTTGGTGCATCCTTTCTATGACTGCTTTGCCTCAGTCTCCATCTTTAACGGCCTCTGCCTCCTCCCTGACTCTCCTCATCCCCTGTGGTCAGACAGGCAGTCTGTGTGTGTGTATGTGTGTGCGTGCTTGTGTTTGTGTAGCAAAGAAAAACTGCTGCATCCAACCAAGCTGCTGCTGGAGAACTATTACCATGGTAACCAAACTCTGTGTTATTGAAGCAGAGTAGAGGCAGTATAGAGTAGATACCTGTCGTACATCTTGATAAAACTGTTCTCGTCATGGCAACGTTCAAGGTTTGTGTCGCTATGCTATGCAAACAGGAGCAAGGATAGGGGCATTCCCAGGGTGCACGGCACCTCAGCTGCCCTGAGGGAGGAGCCAGGGAGGGGGAGGAGCCAGGGATAGAGATCTGCAGCACAACTCCTCTCATTAGAACAATCTGCACAGACGAGGGGACGAGAGAGACAGGAGGTCTGCTTGACTGTCTCTACGTCTCAGGGTGATTGTAATCCTCCCTCCTCCTCCCGTCCCTCTCCCCCCCTCCAGAGCGGGGTGTGGGGGTGGACAGTCTCCAGCAGGCTCTGCATCAGTCTGTGTTCCTGTCCACGGTGTCGTCTGGACCGGGTCTGGACCTGCCGCTGTGTTGGGAGCAGCACTGTAAGCTGCTTCCTGGGGTGGCGGGCGTGCAAGCTAGCCGTGTAGAGCACTGGAGCGTGGAGGAGGTGAGGCACACACACACACATACGTTTGCACACTGAACAGTACACGCAATGTGCCAGTCACTGTTTTGTCTAGAGACGGGCTTCTGTCTCCGATTTAAATGTCAGCTTCTCACTTGGTCCCCCAGAAGATGTGAAAAGAAAGGATGAAACGGGAGGAGGAAAGAAAATAAAGGTTGAGGAGATGAGGGAAGGATGGGAGGAGAAGAGGAGGGAAGGTTAGGATGGGAGGAGAAGAGGGATGGGAGGAGAAGAGAAGGGAAGGATAGGATGGGAGGAGAAGAGGAGGGATGGTTAGGATGGGAGAAGAAGAGGAGGGAAGGTTAGGATGGGAAGAGAAGAGGGATGGGAGGAGAAGAGAAGGGAAGGTAGGGATGGGATGGGAGGAGAAGAGGAGGGAAGGTTGAGATGGGAGGAGAAGAGGAGGGAAGGTTGGGATGGGAGGAGGAAAAGAGAGAAAGATCCAGATTGTTTCATCTGTCTTCTGAAATGCCAGAGTCTCTCTAAGGGCCGCCCCTTGCATTTGATTTACATACAGCCCACATTCCACTGCTAAAAGGTGTGAATGTTACCGACACCGTTACCGGCACCACAACCGTTATCCTGCCGCTGTGACTGATTAGATGAGTCTGGAGCCAGAGGGAGGGAGACAAAAGGAGAGAGGGAGGGATGGAGAGAGGGATGGAGAAAGATGGCCTCTGTCTGTCATCATAGAGGAGGTGAAACACCAGGACAGAGAGGTCAGAAGGAAGAGGTTGAGGAGGGGTGGAGGAGAGGAGGAGACCGAGGAGGAGATGAAGAGAGGAGGAGGGTAAGGAGAGGAGGAGGAGAGGAGGGAGAAATGGAGGGTTAGGAGGAGAGGAGGTGCATATAAATGCTGGGGTGTGGTTAAGGGAGTATAGGAATGGGAGAGATGAGAGACCATTTAGTGGTTAAAGGAGCAGTCCAGTAGTCCTGGAAGACCAATTACAGCCAATCATAAGCTTTTCAAAGGCCATGCTAAGTGTCAGTGCCTTGGGTTGAAGAAGCGTCCTCAGTTTAACCAGCCCTCCTCCTCCACATACACACACACACACACACACACACACACACACACACACACACACACACACACTGTAGCCTGTCAATACTAGCTTTTAGCTGTACTGTTCCCAGACTCGTCAGTGACCGCAGAACTGGTCCGAAACAGGGGGGCACCAAAGATAGCAGACAGAGAGAAATGGTTTTGGAGAAAGAGGCAGAGAAAACCAGTCGCAGGGTTGGAAGGTTAGTGTTGATTGGACAGAGTCAGAGCTAGCGAGCCTTGACAGAGAGCCAGTTGCAGGTGCTGGATGATGAGTAAGTGTTGATTGTTGAAGGCGCTCCAGCTGGTTTGTGTCGGCTCTTGGGATCGCTTCTCTGAGCGTGAAAAGGACCTATACAGCACATGCACACACACATGGTGGTAACTCTTTCTGGTAACCCTTCCTCGTGCGTGTGCGTGTGTGTGCATGTGTGTGTGTGTGCATGTGTCCTTCCCCAGGTTGCTGACTTCCTCCAGTCGCTCCCAGGCTGTGAGGAGCAGGCGAAGAGGTTCAGAGAGGAGGTGAGAGACAGCAGCAGCACAGAGCAGCTTGATGATGGATAGGAAACACATGTCTTGGAGTGTTCTGGGATATTCTAGAATGTTAAGAATGATCTATCACAACTACAACTGTAATGTGATTGGCCGACCATAACACTGTTGTAATGAGATCAACTGCCTACACTACTGCTCTAATCTGATTGGCTGTCCGTGCTGCTGTTGTAATATGTTTGGACACTTTTTTTCTTTGGCAGCAAATAGACGGAAAGGCCTTCCTGTTGCTGACGCAGCGCGACATTGTAAAGATCATGAGCGTCAAGCTTGGTCCTGCCCTCAAGATTCACAACGCCATCCTCATGTTTAAGCATGCAGAGAGCAGATCTGCGCCCAGCCACACCCTCACCTGACCTGACCAAACTACACTCACTGATTGATCATTCCAATCCCACCTCTCGCCCTCCAACCCCACGTGAGAGCTGAACTCCAGGGACCCACCAGCATCTTACTGTCTGCCTTTTATACACACACACGCACACACGCGCGCACACACACACAAGATGGATTTTATATATATACTGATGTACATTTTCCCCTGGTCTGTCTATCTGACAGAGTATCAAATGTGACAATCACTTCACAGCCTGGTGCTGTGCTTCTCTGGGCCACACACACAAACGCTCACACACTCGCTCACGCACACACTGTCACATGTACACACACAAACGCGCACGCACGCACACACACACACACACACACACACATGATTGACCTCTGGTAACATATTGACTGACTGTAGTAGGCACCTTGATAATGGCCACTCTGAGCCTCTCAGATTCTATTTGGTTCTATTTTGTATTAAATATTTTGTTCTGCTAGTGTACCCACTGCCTCTTCTGTATCTATTGTGTTTGCAGAGTGGATGAAAATTAATATATTATATATATATATTAGCTAAAAACATGAAATGCCAAAATATGGGTTTGTGTACAATTTTGAATTCAGAATTTATTTTATTCGATAATATATTGTCTACTAGAAGAAAGAAATGTTTTGACAATATTTAAAATGTTTTGCTAATTTTGAGAAGGAAATGATCCCACAGCAATTATTGATGATCTGTTGATGTTCATTCTGTCTTACCCCACACATTCATGAAAACCCTGTCTCCTCAGCCAGTCAGCTGTCAGTTTTCACCTTTGACCCCAGCTCCTAGACCAATTATGTTGCTGTTTTACCTTTATATTTTCATGTCGACTGATCTCTTTCTCNAATATGTTGTTCAAAGTAATAACAGCTACCCTAACCCTTCACATATAGGTGAGGGTTTTGGTTAAAAGCACCCCAACTCTTCACTGTAACCTTGCTGTCACACCTCACCTTATCCCTATTGTAGGCCAGAGTCATAAATAGCCATAACACCACCCAAACTCTAACTGGAACCTGTCACATTCAGGTAAGTGTTGGAGTTAGTGGTTTGGTTTGCAGCAAGGGCATGGGATTGACTTTGAAATTGAGGGGACAGATTTCCTGGCATAACCTGATATCTTCTTTATTAGGCTTTCAAAATTGAAGTTCCAAATGTGGAGTTTTTGTCTTTATGGTAGAGGCTCATATTTGAGTGGGAGTCATGCAGGATTTTACTATATTGAGGG
>BROE01000024.1:9902425-9910405 GCA_036571765.1 Plecoglossus altivelis | reverse complement strand
TTGAATTATAGATGCAAGAGCCCCTAAACTAGAACAGTCTTCTTCCTTCACCTTCTCCAAAAAGGATTTCCCGTTAATACACAAATGCATAACAAAAAACTAAACAATAAAAGCAAAAAAAAAAAATGAAGAAAAAAAAAACATAACCGCGAAGTAAAGAATAATGATGGGTCAACATCTCTTCGCGGTGGTATGTCTGTGGAGGCCTATCTGGTCACTGGCGTGTCGCCGCGATATGTATGCGATTCATCAGTCTTTTGGATAGCACTTCCTCATTCCCAGAGGTCAGAAAATAATAGACCGGCGACAGACAGACAGAAGAGAGATAGAGTTCGCATCAACGTATTAGCAAACCAGTCTTTCTTTCTGAGAACGTTCATGAACTTGATTATCAGAAAAATGTTATTGAACATTCAAATCACGTTTCACCATGGCCGTGGAACAGGGTGAAACGCGCAGACCTTTTCGAATGAGCTAGGTGTTGGAGGAAGTAAACCGTTCTTCACATTTTACACCATGCGCAAGAGAGAATGTTCCAGAAAGGTTAGGGCCCGCGGGTTCTGTTATTTGCTTGCTATACTTGCGATTCAAGTCACTCACGACCAAAGGAGAAAACAGAATGTCTAAGCTAACATTGCGGTTTCAAGTTAGAAGATGTGGTGTTTAAGAGGGCGGAGGAGAGGGAGATTGGTTACTACGTGAATGGTTACGGGTAGAAGCCCATTATTCAAATCCTGCAGCAGTTTCATTCGATGACTGCTGTTCCGTGGTATCATAGCAACAACGGTGGTAGAACTCATCTCCCCCACTCCGCGCGCTAGCTCCAAAACTCCCTGTGGCAAAAAAAAACCCTCACCCAGCAGCGCGCGGCTCACGGAAAGACAGACACTCCCCGGAGAATGAGCGCGGGCGCGTTGAGAGAAGCGGGAGAGGTTTTACCGCTGCAGGTAAACAGATGGACCAGAGCCTGGGCAAGATCACACACAGCAGGACTATTTCCCCTAAGTGGACCTATGTTACAACGGCGTCTTTCCCACCGCGACGTGTAGAGAATAACTTTCTATCTCGGAATGGAATCTTCCT
This sequence comes from Plecoglossus altivelis, assembly GCA_036571765.1. Lineage (NCBI taxonomy): Eukaryota > Metazoa > Chordata > Actinopteri > Osmeriformes > Plecoglossidae > Plecoglossus > Plecoglossus altivelis. The sequence continues at coordinate 9,909,322 of BROE01000024.1, read as the reverse complement.
TAATGGTGAGCTGCTCGTGCGTGGTTGTACAGTGGTTGGCTCATGCTTGACGCTCGCGCCAATGTGGTGAAACACCTCAGTTTGTTAAGCGTTGTGGAGACACAACATAGACTGTAACTCTCACATGCTGTTAGCCTACGTTTACATTTGAAATATTCAGAATTCATGTTCAGAACAAACATGGTGAACTAATGATGAATGTCTGACAACATGCGTGCGCCAGCTCGTGCTCACGGTGCGTCTCTTGGTTCAGACATGTAGCATAGAGCTCTTCGCGCGCACCGCACAGGCGTAACTGCCCACAAGAGACACCTAGGCGTTCATTTCTTCGTTTTGTAGTTCTGTTATTTATGTCTGTATGTGGGTGCGCGCTTTATAAAGACAGTCACGGCAGACAGACAGCTCAGTTGATCATACATCATAACCAGAGCGCAGTGGCGTAGCTAACTGTTTGTGGTTTCTGGATGGACACATGTGTTTATCAGCACTACCCAAGGTCCAACCTAGCCTGGTGCTGTTAATGATAGGTCTGTGAGATTAGCAAAGAAAATCTTATTTTAGTTTATTAGTCTTGCTTGTCTTCTGGTACACAGCGCTGTGTGCCGCTGACTGCGGTTGGGTCTTTTGAGTGTCTGTAGAAACCCATTAAACCAGGAGTCAATGACTGTTGATGGACTAATTTTCCCTGTCATTAAACACCCACCTCGGCTGTGTGTATGTGTACAGAGAGAGAATTTGCAGAATATACTGTTCTGTGTTGGAAAATGAGATGACTTCTTAGTAGTCATTACCCCCCTCTTAGTTTTCTATTTCTATATGGATCTGTTGCCCCCCTTCTATTTCTCTATTTCTACATATCTCTGTTCCCCCTTGCTCCCCCCCTTAGCCACTGGTTTATCCTGAGGTACCCTGGACTGATCCAACTGGTTAGCCAGTTTGTGTTTGTCAATAGAGCTTTACAATGAACGGGCCTCCGAAGATTGTGTGTGTTAGTCTGTTTGAAGATGTAGGCGAGCCTCTTCATCCTCTTGATCTTGGAGAACAAAAAGACATCATCAGCTGATCCCTTGTGTGTATATGTGAGTGTGTATATGTGTGTGTGCGCTTGTGTGTGTACACTTGTGTGCGTGCACGTGTGTGAGCGTGGTAATCCAGCTGATATCTAATTCCTCCCACATGTGAAGCCGTCACCAAGTGAACAGAGCCTGATGACAGTGGGCTTCACTCTGCATTCACCCTCTCCTCTCCCTACTGCTCTCCCTGCTCCTCTCCCTACTCCTCTCCCTACTCCTCTCCCTGCTCCTCTCCCTACTCCTCTCCCTACTGCTCTCCCTGCTCCTCTCCCTGCTCCTCTCCCTACTCCTCTCCCCTACTCCTCTCCCTGCTCTTCTTTCACTACTCTCCCTACTACTCTCCCCTTCTCCTCTCTCCTTCTCCTCTCCCTTCGACTCTCCCTGCTCCTCTCCCTACTCCTCTCCCCTACTCCTCTCCCTGCTCCTCTCCCTACTACTCTCCCCTTCTCCTCTCCCCTTCTCCTCTCTCCTTCTCCTCTCCCTGCTCCTCTCCCTACTCCTCTTCCTTCTCCTCTCCCTACTCCTCTCCCTTCTCCTCTCCCTACTACTCTCCCCTTCTCCTCTCCCTACTCCTCACCGTGCTTCTCTCCCCTTCTCCTCTCCGCTCCTCCCTTCCTTCCTGCATCTCTCCTCCTCCCTGCTTCCCCATCCCTGTCCCCTCCCTGCCGCTCTCCCCTCCCTGCTACTTTCTCCCTCTCCTACATCCTTCTCTCCCCCTCTTCTCTTCCCTACTTCGCTTTTCTCATTTAAACGTTTTTCTCCCTCTTCTCATGCTTCTTCTCTTCGGCCTCCTTCCTTCCCTGCCCTCCTCCTCCCGCCTCCTCGTCTCCGTCCCCCAGGCTGAGTGAGAGCTACAGCCTGTCTGTCAGCTGTGGGGGTGGGGCCAGCTGAGTGGGCAGTGAGGTGGTGACCATGATCGCCACAGGGGGTTTACTGCGGATCAATGCACGCCGGCAGGACTCTCTGCGTTCTAAGACACGGGCAGAGAACCGGAGGAAGAGAAAGGCCAGGAAGAAGAGGAGGAACGAGGTGGTGGTGGTTCAGGGGAAGCTGCAGCTTTGCTCCATTTCTGGGCTGGTCGCTGCTGTGGGCGTAGTCATCCTGCTGGTGGGCGTGGCCATGGCCATCCTGGGCTACTGGCCTCGGAACAGCCTTCTCTACCCGGAATCCACCAGGGTGGCAGAGGTGGGTGAGGAGTTGGTGAACCGCTCCGCTGGATTCACCGGGAGTAATGGCACAAACACTGTCCAGGCACCACGCAGCTTCCTGGAAGACTTCCTGGATAAGCACCTCTACTCAGACATGCTGAAGGTGGGCTGGAGACTTACTTTGAGTGTGTGTGTGCGGGTCAGACTGCTGTGTGTGTATTAGATGTCTGAAATGTAGTGTGTACCATGTGTGTCTAATCTCTGTGTGCAATCTTAGTGAGTAATCAGTGTGTGTTTTGGCAGGTGTTGGGGCCTCTCATCATGGGAATTGGCATCTTCCTCTTCATCTGTGCCAACGCAGTTCTGCATGAGGACCGAGACAAAAAGACCAAAATAATCAACCTCCGAGACATCTATTCCACGGTGATCGACGTCCACAGCCTGCGCTCCAAAGACTGCTCACCACTTAATGGCTTTGTCAACTACGTCCAATCAAAAGGTTTGGAGGGGAAGCCAAGTGCCGCTTATGCTGCTGCCCTATTGGCTAGAACATCGTGGCCCCATGGGGGGGCAGGGATTGGGGGAGGACAGGAGGAGGAGCGTGAAGGTCAGGGGTCACCATCAGGATCATGTCTGACAAGGCTGGGGGGGATGGACACGGAGAAGCACCACATCACAGACCCTGTGTATAGCATCTGTCAAGAGCATGGCCTGGTGCCCCCCATCCCTTCGCACCAGCCCCCTCCCTCTCCTCCCCCTTCCTCGTTCTCTCCTCCCTCCTCCCCCGGCCCTCGGCAGTGGGGCAGTGGGATTGCAGCGGCCCCTTCTGTCCACTCCTTTACCCTGCCACTGACCCGTTCCTTCCACCGCTCCAGCCAGCAGCACCAGCGCCGGCCGTCAGCCAAGGCCGAGGCAGGGAGGAGGAACAGGGGGAGCCTCGGGGGCCTAGCTGGTGCTGGGGCAGACAGAGAGGAGAAGGTGCAGACGGGGAGAACACAGGACTGGGTGGAGGTTTCCAGGAGCAGCTGCAGTCTCCAGGGAGCGACACAGGGCTCCCAGGCCCAGCTCCTTCCTTCCTCCCCTGGCCAAACCCACAGGCCCACGGCCTCCCACCTCTCCCTCAGTGCTTCCCCCCCCTCCAGCCATGCAGTGGACCGCTCCAGGAGACTGAGCTGCCCCCGGTTAGACAGCTACAGCTGCACGGGTTATACTAAACTAGGGAGCATGGGAGGGGAGTCGTTCGAGTCCAGTGAGGTTGCTACCTTCATTCACATGACCGTTCTAGACAGGAGTCAAAGGTCATTGGAAGCTGGCGAGGAGGAAGAGAGCCAAGCAGGAACTGTGAGTTCAGTGGGAGCAGGAAATCAGAAGTACTCCAATAAGGAGAAGCTAAAGATGATCTCACGGACGGACTCGGGACTTGACCAATCGCAGGAGGTGGAATGTCTGGGACAAGAGGGGGAGGGGCCTGGAACCTGAATACCAGGGAAAGGTGACAGGTGATACCCGAGAGGGAGGGGCCAAATGTATGGGGTTAGAGGAGATTACAATGTTCCTCATCTCTGTCTTAGTGTCACAAGACAGTCCATGTATGCACTGACTAAACTACGTAGTCTAAATACCAATATTTCAATATTTGTATGCTGTTGAACTTGTTCGTATGCTGTTTGGCCTGTCTTGCTTGTTAGGGAGTCTATATAGTAGCTTCTGCCTGAGATTCATGCCCTGTCACTCACTAGCACTAGTCACCTCTCAAAAACCAAGATGAACAGACTGTATGGTTGCCTGGCAACCGGTGAACTTCCACGAAGTAGCAGGTAAGTCACTCTAGCCATTGTAATATCAAAGTCAATGTCACATCCAAACAGAAAGGACAAGGAAGCCTGTTGTTGTAGCAATCTGTTTGTGTATCCTGCTTTGTTCTAAACACCACACAGTAGCCTCTGAGTTCAAGTCAGCAGCCCACCTGCAGTTTGTGACTATCGTATTCCTCTCTCTGACTCTGCCCACAACTGGGTAGAATCTTCTGAGATTTGATTTCTTTCCCTAGAATGTTCAATGGGTGGGTTGCGCATTTCTGACATTATATGGTGGAGGTGAAGAAAGCAATCTGAATCAAGCACACCTAAAATTCTGGAGAGGATTCTTAACTGTAATTCTCTCTGCTATGTACTGTAACTGGTTTCAACTATCCAATCAGAAGCCAGCTTGTCCTGTCACCTGCGACCTGTTCTGTCTAATAATAAACATGTGGATCTACCCTGTCCTTGTGTGTGTATGTGTGTGTGTCAGTCATGGAGGCTGGAATCCAATAGGCTTCTGTCTACTCCCACCCTCTGCCAGCTGTATGTTACTGGGACAGGGGGTCTGTCAGCGCCATCTAGTGGTGGCGGAAGAACAGTTTACATACCACACTAGCGGATATGCAGTACGTTTTAATTAAAATGTTGCAGTCTGTTAATTACGACGTCGTACATGTACAGCGGTAGGTTCGTGACGCTTGTGCATGTTGTAGGTAACAATGAATTTCTAACATTTCTATGATTATCTGGTCTGTTTGAATTAAATTCAAAATGACCACGGAAGCGCTGTGGGTGTCACCTACTGGTGAATGATAGAATCCCATCAATCATGAACATATTACGGCTTAGCTTTTTTTTCGAAAGCTCAGCGTAAATGGTGAGCCAGTAGCCATGCTCTAATCATTAAACACTTGACACTATCCAAAACCCCAAACCACTCGTGTACCTCGCGGCAAAACCAGAGCCGATATCACCGTTACAGTTCCATCATGATAGCCAACTCATGAGTTTCGCCTGTAACACCATAGTTATGACTGTTCATCTTCATCACACAATACCACAGTCCTTTTAGGTTAGCCCTAAAGTCTGTAGTACTGAACTGTAATGTACTCATTTAGCAGTGTGTGTGTGTGTGTGTGTGTGTGCGCGCGCGCGCGCGCGTGCGTGTGTGACAGAGAGAGAGAAAGAGAGAGAGAGAAAGAGAGAGAAAGAGACAGTGAGGGGTGGCGGGGTATTTATTACACGTCTCAGTCTAGTTTGAAAATGTGGTCATATATACATTGAGAGTTTATATCTGCTTTGCTTACATACATACATTATCCAAATGCATTTAGGACGAGATTGGTTAAATGTTTGCCATGTCTGAGGAGGTGCTACCCTCCCCCTCTCTTACTAGGTCTTTACCCCCCACAGCAAAGCACGAGAGCCGCTCCACCGATTGGGGGTGGTCTCCACACGTCATCCGGTCCTTTAGCATCACCGGGGTCCTTTGTTGATGCTGATTCACAAATCCTTTGACATTGTGTGATTAAATTGCTAGAATAGCACCGATGATTTTGTTTGCTTGAATACACGATTGAGTGGTATGAAGGAAGAAAGCGTTTGAGAGAGATATTTATACCGCTCTGACTCTGGGATGAAATTGAGACACGTCAAAAGGTAAAACTGCAACAGTCTAATTTCTCCTTTACACACCCAGCGCGACTGCCCAGACGCTCGATCAATAGAGGAACTACGCGGATATCAGTGGGCCTGTCTGCGATGTTTGTGAGATAGCATTGCTGAAATGATCTTTGTCATTTTGCCGGCTCGGGAGACGTTTCTCAGTCTGCAATTATGAAACCATATTCTTAAACAGGGACAAAACTGAACAGGATACACGAAAACGTTGCTGTTTAACCACATTGTCTACGAGCACGGTCCATCTCTTTCTGCGCCTGGTTGAATGAAGATACCGTTATTCTGATCCGCAGTACTACGGACCATATCGCTGTTGTTTTCAGCACCGTTAGCTAGCAAGTTAGCATCATGTCCAACGGCAACCACCCCCCGGGTCACAGAGACTCTCTGGGCCGACTACTCTCCTCCGTCCTCTGCGTACTACTCGTCTCCACGCTACCTAGAGCGGATTCTTCGTACCTCCACAGCGGAGAGTGTGTCCCGGGGAAGGACAAGGACTGCCTTGGTGAGTGAAAACTCAAGTACCGAATCGATATATTTATTTTGGTAAACAAACACGTATTTTTGCATAGCTGGCAATTGATAAGTAGTATCTAACCGATAAAACCAAGATTTCACCATTCACTCAATTATTGACGAAACATCTGGCCGCCTGGGCTCTTTCTGGTTGAGAGAAAGCAGCCTTTTGATGAGTCTCGTAGACCCTGACGGACAAAGACCTGGCGCTGTTAGTTCAGAGTTTGTCGAAAAAATATCATCCACTTGTCCAGAGTTTCACGGCTCACATTTCTCAGCATTTTAAATGAGATGAATAATGAACAATAAGGCATGGTTTATTGATGGTTAGCCTAATATGTATAGCTATCTTAAAAGGGCCCAGCTTGCTGACCAGATGAAGGATATGTTCTAGTACTCTGGATTCTCTTAAGTATTTAAAAGGAACTATACACATTAAAGAGCTCTGTCATATTTATGTCAGACATCTTAGCATATTAAGTTTTCTATGGCTCTCTAAAAGGAACCATTACTCATTATTTCTTCGTTGGCTAAGCATCACCGCTGACCTGTATTGATTAGGTCAACCATCAGCGTCATGGTGATCCGGACGAGGCTTAGGTCAAAGGGTGTGTGTGTGTGTGTTTCATGTGTCTGTGTGTCATGTGTTTGTGTGAGGGGGTGTATGTGTGTGTTGTG
>BROE01000024.1:9847425-9899925 GCA_036571765.1 Plecoglossus altivelis | reverse complement strand
AGAGGGGGGAGAGAATAGGAGGAGAGAGGGAGGGGGAAGGGGAAAAGAATGAAAGAAAGCAGGTCAGTAGGGTTGTGTGTGGGTGGTGCTTAGCTGTGTTTGGTAAAGGCCAGCGGTAGCATGTTGACTAAATCGAACCAATCCAGGTGAATCTCCATGTCTCTCCCCATAAACTATTCATCTGACTGGCTGACTAGGTCCACCATGTCACATTAACTATGCAGTAGCTTCCAAACAAACAGCAATGTTAAACGCAGGTGGATCAGCGGTTAGTCTGACTCAGTCAGCCCTCTAGCTGACAGTTTGGCTGGACAGCCTGATAAAGAAACACTGTTCCCAGGCTGAAAGGTCTCTCCACTCGTACCTCCATCGATCAGAGTAACGCTGGTGTTGTTCGTGTCCTGATGTGTGTTTGAACAGCAGCACTAGTCAGAGTTATAGTCGTTAAACCCTCCATCACTGAGTCATTGCTGGGGCCTTCCTGCTGACTAGGCAGGCTGAAAGCTTTAGCACTCGTGAAATACACACACACACCGACACACACACACACGCTCACTACAGAGAGCATGGCTGTCTATCTTCCATGTCCCTCCCTCCCTCCCTCCCTCCCTCTGTCCGTCCCTCCCTCCCTCCCCTCTGCTCTCCTGGTAGCTCTGCTCCATGCACACATTCCCATCCCTGTCTGTCAAGGACGTTCACACATCTCTGAGATGGTCTTCCCAGGAGAGATGAGGGTACATCATACTTGTGTGTGTGTGTGTGTGTATGGTTGATTCGGTTCTACACTGGTCCTAGTTAAGTAGCTCGGGACTGTGTGTGTGTGTGTGTGTGTGTGTGTCGGTAAGTGTGAGTGACTGAGTGAGCTGGTCCTGGCTACAGTAATGTGATGAAGCGTTTATGTAACTGTGTCATTGCTTTACCCCCGGGTGTTGTTGAGACACACAGACACATACACATGCACGCACACACACACACACACACACACACTCACTCAATGAGATGATGACCCGTGAAGTTTTGCTTCACAGACTCTAATATTTCTACAACTTCTTATGACTGAAAAACCCCATTACAGCCAATCAGATCCAATAAAAATCTAACTGCCTGTCTACTAAGGATGCTGGAGGCTGAGGCACATGCAACATTCTCATAAACATGTTTCCTCTGCTTTCAGAGAAAGGAAAGAAGGAGGAAGTGGTGAAAAACAAGCCTGAACTCTTTGGTAGGAGTGATTGACTGCCCCCCCACACACACATATACACACACTATCTCTTTTTGGACACTCTTTTGCCTCATCTGTGACCGGATGTCACCATGGAGATTCTACATCTGTCTGCTTCCTGTTTCCTTGTAAAGACCTATCAGGACCAGAGGAGGACAAGGTGTATGGAGGAAGTCCCTCCCCTTGTCCAGATGACTACGCCCAGTTTTGTGAGCATGGCCACTGCGAGATGATCCAGAACCTTCCTACCTGCCGGTAAGATTGTGTGATTGGATGATGACATGCCTGTTTTCCTTTCCTGTCATTAATTACAGTAGGTTAGACGCTTCACCTGCTGGCATTGTGTGGGCGTGTCTAACTGTGTGTGTCCCAGGTGTGAGCCAGGCTATGGAGGCCTCCAGTGTGAGGAGATCCAGGACTTCAACATCCTCTATGTCGTCCCTAGCGGTCAGAAGCTGCACTACGTCCTCATTGCAGCCATCATAGGAGCCGTCCAAATCGCTGTCATCGTTGCCGTGGTTATGTGCTTCACCAGGTGTGAAAACTCTCCTTAATACTGATTTGTTGATAGAGCTAGCTCTCAGTTTACAGGGGGACTGATGTGTTATTCTTCCACAACAGACGGTGTAACCAGAACAAAAGGGGGCGGAGACAGAAGCAACACCTAGGTCACTTCCCCTCCGGCACTTCCTCCAGGATGATGTAACTTCTGGTGTCTTTCTTTCCTACACGTTTTGGTACCACGAGAACTGCATTTTGATAATGATAGTTTTGTGCCTCTTTTTTATTTTCCTCGGTTTTATTGGGGCCTTATTCTGTTGGTTCTCCTCTGGACAAGGGCAGCAGTGGCTTTTGCGAGATTGCTGCATCAGAACATGGCAGTCTTTTATTTTTCGACAGGCAGAAAAAGGACAGCTATTTTTGTTTCTGTCCTCTCTCTCAGTGCCGCTGTGCGGCAGACTCTGTGCCAACAGAACAGGCACTATCCATGGACACTTTTCTCTCATATCTCTTCAATCTATCTCATCTTTACTTTTGTACACCTGAATACCAAATGCTGTTTTTCTATGAATGAGGCAGGCTCCCGTGTGCTGTTCGTTTTGTTGATGTCCTATCATGCCATTCCAGGGAAGAAAGGTTTTTAACTTGCCAATTATTTAAATGTTTTTCTAATTTGTTTGTTTACGGTGTCCCAGTGTTGGTCTTGTTGATGTTGTTGTTGTTCCTCACGTTGGAAAAATAGTCTTAATGAAGCTAAATCTATTGTAGATCTTGCTAATTGCATGAACTGTGAAGCTGTGTCTAGTGATGTACAGTAGCTAGTATTAAATAGTATTAAATTCCTCTAAATCAAAGCTGCTTGTTCACTTTGTAGACCTAAGGGATCTTCCACAGTTCAACCAACTAAGCAGTATTTTAGCACTAAACATCTATAATCCTAGCGCTAATTCCTGCCCTGGAGGTTACAGCAGAACAGCAGAGGGAGACAGAGAATCTTCAATCTTAAAGGGTCAGTTACAGAGCAGTTGAGTCTCATTTTAAGCAGGCTAGAGAGACATGTGATTTAGGAACTGCCTCTTAGGAATATAGAGGACTTCTAAAACAAACCAGGAGTTGACATGACAAGGAGTCACAAGGAGACGTAGATGTTAAATCTGTTGTCACGCTGCGCCAGTCGAAGGAAGATCGAATGAGTCCCTAGCAGCTTTCTTCTGGGAGAAAGGTGGGGGCCGAGAAGTGCAAGGAGAACCACAGGGGGGCAATTATAGAACTGCCCACGCTCAGAGGTATATTCATAGACAACAGCTGGTGGGGTAGGTTTAGGAGCTGTACTGCCCCCCTGTGACCATCCCCCTTCTTTATCCCCACAGCCCCATGAAGAACCTCCCCACCCTTCTCTCTGACCATCTCCATTCTTAGCTGCCCTCCCCACCCTCCTCTCTGACCATCTCCCTCTTAGCTGCCCTCCCCACCCTCCTCTCTCACCATCTCCCTCTTAGCTGCCCTCCTCTCTGACCATCTCCCCTCTTAGCTGCCCTCCCCACATCTAAAACCCTCCCCATATGTCTCCTTCCACTTCTCCTCCTGCACCCCCTTTCTCCTCTCCTACACAGCAAAACTCCTCACTCACACCTCCCTTTGCCCCCCTCCCTGAAAGAAAATGATCCAATTGCGCAGGTTGCTAAGCAACAGAAGGCCTGACCCCTTGGTATTTTGGAAAGAGATATAGTGAGAGTTTACTCCACCACCCCCCTTCCCTCTTCTCCCCCACTTGCTCCCTCCCCTTAATTATAATGCCTTGATAGTTGTGGAGTAACCGATCTGCATCTGTTGTTAATGCAGAAGTGAAATAGGCTGCTTATAGGGTGTGTTACATTCAGACTATAATGAGAGGAGGAGTCAGGGATGGGAGTTTCCCCTGAGCTGCCCTGATTACCGGCTTAGCACCCCACCGCAGATATTCCCAGCAGAAATGCAGTGACGTGACTCCTGCCTGCATCTGTTCTTTGATCAAACACACCCCAGGTGACGCGACGCACCAAAGATAACCTGCACATGCCCTCCCCATCACACAAGGCATTATCACACAGGCAGGCGCTGGACATCAATCCTCCCTGTTTCAAATGTGGATTACTTCATGGAACACAGGCAGAGAGAAACACTACAGTGAATAAGCTCCATAATGGGTCATAAGACTTATAATCTCTGTTTGTCAGCACACTCCAATGCTACAATAGTCACAAATTATGAATATGGCAGAAGCCCTGATGGGCAAGGATTTCTCCTCACCGTCGCAAATCTTACTGGATCGCAGGCCAGAAATGGATGGACATACTTCTTTCCCTGAGGTTTGACAAAACAGTCAAAGCCCGGTCTGGACAGCAAGGGGACGCTGATGAGATGATGAAAGAGACCAGAGAAGGGGTTTTCCACTTTTCCAAATACACACACCTCTCAGCTATGCAACTGGAGTCACTTTACACTGGGAGTATTAATAGATGTATCTAACGCATGTCTGATGCCCCTGTCTATCTTCTCTCTCCTGCTCGCTCTCTCACGCCTACCCAGAGAGAGGTGGAGTCACTGTGTTGGTCTGTTGGGGTCAGGTGTAGCACACCAGTTGAAGGGTAACTCCGATCCAGGTCCTGTCCTCTTCTCTGGGGTCCTCAGCCCCGATGCTCCAGCCGTTCCACAGCCCTCCGTCTCCAACCCCACCAGACACTACCAGCCTAGGGACATCCCAGCTTCCTACAGACACCCTCTCTTAGACTACAACTGCAGACCTACACCCTCCTCTTCCAGCTTCCCCCCTGGCTTTTTGGTAGGAGCCCTTTCCCCACCACCAACACCACCACCATCACCCTACTGCCATGGCGGAAAAGCTAGGCTTGGCGGAGGACCCCGCTAGCATCCTAGCGCTGCTGGAGCGCGTGTCGGGCATCATCGACAACGTGCAGGCGTGTCAGACCCGTATGGAGGAGCGGCAGCTGGAGCTGGAGAGCAGCGTGAAGAGCATCCAGGCGGACGTGGCGAAGCTAAGCACTGACCACGCCGTCACCTCCGGCTCTGTGGAGAAGCTGCTGGAGAAGACCCGCAAGGTCAGCTGCCACGTCAAGGATGTGCGGGTCCGGGTGGAGAACCAGAACCTCCGCGTGAAGAAGGTGGAGGCCACACAGGCTGACCTGCTGGCCAAGAACAAGTTCAGGGTGGTTATCTACCAGGTAAGAGATTACCAACACTCCAGGACGGTTCTCCATTGATTTGAACAGGTTGAGAGCAGACCAGTAGATGTTCAGACCCATGTTGTAGACAGTGATCCAAGTTGAGTTAAAATCTGTCGCCATTGCCACAAGCAGGAGAAGATGCAGGCAGCCATTTTAATTTCAGGCCAAGAAGACAGGAGGTCAAAGAGACGAGAGGTCAAGCAGAAGCTGTCTGTCAAGAACACATCTGTCTCTAAAAAATACTGAGATTCACACTGTTGTTTGGCTTAGGTTTCTGTTTATAGACTTGAGAGTGGTTGTGCTCTATTCATGAATATCTGAACATGCAGGTGCAACTGTGACACTGTGGTGTTAAGTAGGGTTATTTGTAAATGGTATGAATTCTATTCAAATTAATTCATGAAAATGGAATTCTGTGGTTCATGGTGCGCACAGGACCAAGCCTAGCATTCTGCTGTTGTACGTGACTAGGATTTCATCGCTACTGTTCATAATGCTGACATAATGCCGGTATCCTGCTCTTTCTCTGTCACAAATTATTTTCTACTGTCACGTGGGCGTCTAGAACCTGTCGTCATACTTCAAACACCCCCTCAAACCTTTTGAGTTTGCTGTTTTAACAATCTTCAGTGGTGTAAAGCTGCATAACGCTCTCCTGCTGGTCGACATAGGGAGACTACTGCACAATGTGGCTCTAGGGCTGCTTGTACACATTTAGAACATTTGAGGAGTTTTCAATATTGCATTCTCAATATCGAGCCTTCCATGTCTTTTGTCTTTCCATGCTAGCCAGCTCTTCTCCATGCTAGCTAGCTCTTCTCCATGCTAACTAGCTCTTCTCGATGCTAGCTGGCTCTTCTTCATGCTAACTAGCTCTTCTCCATGCTAGCTCCCTCTTCTCCATGCTAGCTAGCTACTCTACATGGTCCCCTTGCTGGCCACTGTAGATATTCTGCTATGTGGTTTCATCCCTGCATGGTTCAGTCAGTGGGTTGTATAAATGGGAGCGCCAGCTGATCTAACTGTCAGACTTTGGGGTTATTCTGAGCCTGCGTGTCAGAGGCCTCATGTCCTAATATAGGCCCAGTATGACTGGGACCTGCGGCTGGGACGTGAAACCTCACATAGTCATAAACCTTCCATACAGACAGAGCTTTGATAGCTTTGTATCTGCACAAGAGTTTTCGATTTTCTATATTCCTTTTTGTGTTGATGGTGTCAGAATGTCTGTTACCGGGAATTCTGGTTATTCCAAAAACTGCTATTAGTCAGCTCAGTGCCAAGAAATCAAATGGCCGTCAGTGAACGCATTTACGCAGCTCAAATATGCGGCTTTAGCAGGCTGTGGCCAAACTGCTGTAATATCAGTAGTAGGAAAGGAAACAAATTGTAAGTCATGGCTCAGAGACAGACTAATTAGGGTCTCATTCCATATTGTACATTCCATTAGTAAGACGACAGCAAGGGTTTGAGATGTCAAGGCAAAAAGAGCTAGACTGATAGCAGAGACAGGCGAGGTTTGAAAATGTCAGAGTTTACATGAGGTATCATATAGTGTCATATAGTGCTTCTGATGCATGTACCATAGGACTGCGCGGTGTGCTTGCCAAGCTGCTTGTCAACATGACTAGCTTGTTAGCTTACTGGCTGGTCAAGCTTGTTCAGGACTGGGTTGTTACAGTAAAGATACAATTGAGACACTGTGGTAACGTTTGTAAAAACTGTTGTTTCTAAGTGAGTTGTAGACATGTAGTTGAGAAAGCTGGGGATACCATAGCGAAAGCTAATGCTTTGGACATGCCCCCACATGAAACGCAAGTTTTGTCATGTTGGTACATGAACTAAGATTCCATGAGCGTATGTGATTCTGTTGCCGTACTAACAACAATATCGGTAGGCTGTGAATAAAGTCCCCAGCTTGTCAGTCCCCTGTACTGTAGAGAGAGATTCAGCTTTAGTTAGCTTTTTACATGCTAGCAGTGTAAAAGAAGGCCAGACATGCCTGAGGGATATGTTTAGCCTTGTGTAGCCTAATGTTGAGCTTCACAGACAGGTGTAAGTGTATTTATAGGCTTCGTCGTAGCTTGGCGTTCTCTGTTCAACTTCTACGTCGTTTCTTCAGTTCAGTTCAAAGTAAATGTATCTCATGGGAACGTTAGAATCTATTAGTATGTTTGTATTCCTACAGTTGGATACAAATGTCATTTAAACCCTCTTTTTTTGTTAAGTCATGGTTTCTTTTCTGAACATCTCTTGAAAGGACCAGTGATCTGGAGAATCGTGGTGAACGTTCTGGAAGCAGAGGACAGAGAGACATGCCAATACATCTGCTTACATCATATGATAAGACTTCATGGAACGATCACATGGGCGGGCTTTGGTGTCAGTCTGTACACTTCAGAAGCTCATTCATCATTCATTCATTCATTCATTCAGATATCTTAAGCTAAAACTAATTGTTGGAATTACTCAGGGAAAAATTGGTTGTATGTGTGATGTAGGCCTAGCATATAACAAATTCATTGTTACGAAAAACTCTGGTTTGTCTAGGTGAGAAAATATGATCTTAGCAGGCTATCTGAGAAAATATGATCTTATAAGGCTATCTTTTGCTATCTTATCACGTTCGCCAGTGAAGTCAAACTGGTATGGTGCTGATGTCGAAGTCGATACCTTGGTAAACTTAAATTTCTGTTTTGAAGTTATTCCCACCGTTTTGGTAGCTCTATAGTGATACACTATGCAGTGGCAGCTTAAATAAAGTGCATCCCATTAAATAAAGTATTTGTTTGAAATATAACCTGGCCCTGTGTGTTATTATAAGTTAGACGCTGACACTGAGATGCACATAATGAACATTTTGTCGTTCCCCCATGAACTTGTCTGCACTTTCAAACAAAATATGGAAGTGTATTGAAAAGCTCAAAGTATCTCACTATAGAGCAAGGATTGCTACACACAGGCAATTTGGGATTAAGAAGTGTTCTTGATTCAAATTGTGTTGGAGACCACACATTGGCAAGAGCTTGGGAGGATATATTTGGAGCAGGTATCCATATCTCAATGACTTCTGGTCACCTATTTATAGCTTTAAATGATTTATGGTTCTTGGAGACATCTTCAGAGATGGTTATATTGTCACTATCATTGTAGTGGATGTTCATATAGGAAGTAGTAGCGGTTTAAGACAATAACATATGAACTTCGTATTTAACTGTCCTATGACTTTGTGACTCACTAAATACTACATGCTTTCTGGAGTGGAGTTCACCAGCTAACAGGCTGGTGTGGACACTGGTGCAATGCATGCCAGTGATACTTGTCAGTAGCTGGTTTTCATGTTTAGTTTTTGCTCAGTGTCCTGATAGACAAGCTATGGTTCTCCCTTGGGAAGGTCTTGGCTGTATATAAACCCTGCCAGGTACACAGAAGGAGCCTAAATCTAGATTCATATTACACTTCCCTGTTTCCCGATCCTCCTTTTCATGCCTTCCTCAGGTTCTCACGATGTTCTCTCTCCTCTTAGGGTGAAAACGAGGTACCAGTTGGGGCTCCACCTAAGGAACCCAAAGAAGCCCCAGCAGCGGCCGCAGCAGCTGACATAGAACCGGACAAGTTCGAGCTCCCGCCGGAGTCAGACGAGGAGTACATGGTGGTGGAGGAGGCGGAGTCTTCCACTGCGCGGGTCAAGAAGGTGGGATTGAGCCGCATTGAGAGCTTCAAGGCCACGTTCTCCCGCCAGAACATGGCAAAGACCAAGGAGAACCTGGGCACCAAGGTCAACAAGCTGGGGGAGCGCATTGTCACTGCGGAACGCCGGGAGAAGATCCGGCAGTCCGGAGAGAGGCTGAAGCAGTCCGGTGAGAGGCTTAAGGAGTCCATCGCTAAGAACGTCAACCTGAAGAAAGAGAGGACAGTGGCTGAGGGCCAGGAGGGGGCAGAGGGAGCCGCGGAGGGGGCCGCCCCCGTACCCCCCCCGAAGGGTCGCAAAGGCAGCCCAGAGAAGGCCTACACTGAGGTGGCCACTGAGGCGACAGATGAGGCCAAGGAGGGGGAGACGGAGGTCCCCATGTACGACATGAAGCAGCTGTCATAGAGGAACTACTGCCCCTGTTAATGAACGGAGAAAAAACTACATGCAACATGGAGACATGGCTGGCATCTTAGACTAACTTGGACTCAACAATGTAGAGTCGAGGGGCCGTCTCAAATCGACCCCTAAAGCCTTTCTCTCTATGCACTGGAGTGACTTCTGCTGCTCCTAGAGGATTCCACAGGTAGTGAAGAGATGACTAACTTTAGTAAATGCAAGTGCATAAGGGGGTGGGGTTTAGGGATGGATTAGAGACTGGGAGGAGGGGATTTAGGTTTCTGAGTGAAGGAGTGGAACAGGAAATGAGTTGTTGACATCAAAACTGACTCATAAGAAAGGCAAAACCAAACAATCCAAATAAAATGACAGGAATCACAGTGAGCGTGTGGGACTGTCGCTTTTCTACCATGTTCATCATTTTGTCTGTGTTTAGTTTCTTCTGGTGCTTGTCGGGTGTGAGATGTCCGTGAAAGTCAAGGGTATGTGAACCGCTCTGGGTGTTAGCTACTGTTGTCGGGGAAGCTCTGTGATGTCATCAACTTCACTGAAGCAACAATGAAGGATGCGACTGGATGTAAAAATAAACTAAATTCATTGGTTGAATTTAACTTACTTAGGTGTACAAAAGAGAGATCAGATGAAGAAGAAAAGAAACCTTAACGTTTATATTGAATTATTTAAAGACACTAGAATAAACTCATTTGCTGTAAAAAGAGCCAGTAGAAGAGTCTGTTATGACTTTATTGTTCTCAGTCCTGAGAACATCTGGTCAGTCCAGCCTAGAGCTTCTCAGAGTTGTGTGGTACATTAGAGTGATTATGCATGATAGCAGCTTCTAATCAACTAAATCATTATTAGTATGAGAGTGAAAGTAGAGGTTTATGTTACTGTTTGCAGAGAGAACTGAACTAACCTCTGCTGCTTCAAGTGGTAAAGTTGAGTATTGCATGATGTGTATTTACTTCACCAATATACTGTTTCTATAATGAACACTACTGTTGATTAAAAAGATCTACCAAAAAGATCTACTTTGCTAGTGGACATGTTAACATCCCACACATGCGTGCACACACGCTTGTACACAATCCCTCCACCAACACACACACCCTGGACCTCAACACCGTAACACACCTCTCCCCCCACAAACACAGACATCCAAACCCCCACCTCCACCCTCCCACTCCAGGCCTCATTTGCAGTCACAGAGCAGGGCCACTCCCCTGAGCGTCCAGTGGTCTGGGCTCAGCTGGGTGCGCAGCTGCAGTGTGAAGATGAAGGTGAGGTCAGTGCGGCGGGGCTTCTTGTACACGGGGCAGGGGTACAGGTTCAGGCTTTGCGGCCGTCTCCCGTCTGCAGCCACTGTGCTGATGGCGTACACATGAACCACGGGCAGGGGGGTGAACAGGACCTAAAGAAGCAGGGAGACCAGGGGTTAGATCTGGGGTTTGACCTGGGGTTGGATATGGGATTAGATCTGGGGTTGGATCTGGGGTTAGATCTGGGGTTAGATCTGGGGTTAGATCTGGGGTTAGATCTGGGGTTTGACCTGGGGTTGGATCTAGGGATAGATCTGGGGTTATACCTGGAATTAGTCCAGGGGTTAGAGTGTTATGGAACAGGAACCAAATTGCTAGAGGGATGGCAGCTAGGAGATTTGGACTGCAATGCTAACAGACACAGCAGGACTGGATAAGCACGCTAGGGAGACAGCAAGACTCACTTTGGGTGGAGCCTCCGTGAGCTTGGCGTTGCGTTTGTCCCACCCAGCCCCATCCAGGAAGAGGCCATACACGTAGACCCCGCCCACATCCTCTGGCGGAGGGGCGGAGACATCCTCCCTCATCATCCTGGTTACGTCGTTGTTCAGGACTACCGTATCCAAGGCCCAGCCCTTCGACAGGTTGCTACGAGTCGTCTCCTGCCGCATGGCGGTCAGGAAGCCCTGGAGACACCGACATCAACTGTGATCAGCGACCTGCTCTAGACTTACCACAGTATTAAACACAGAACACATATCTGTGATAAGGGTTATCCATTACCCTAATCGACCCTGTCTCTGAAGGTTGTCGACTACATACCTACTTGTAGTTAACCTGACTCAACATGTATGCTTAATCAGACATTGTGAGGCCAGTAGCTCTCCAGAAACAAGATGTAGGACTCCTGGTCTGTCCCCACCTGAGGGTTGAAGAAGCCAGTGAGCCAGAACTGGTGCGGCCGCCCCTGAGAGATCCAGGGCTGGAACTGCTGGTTCCTCTCCAGCAGCTCAGTGAACCAGAAGCCCAGTGTGGCAGACTGCCAGCTCAGCTTCAGCCACAGGCGTGGGACCCGGGCGTCGTACATGCTGTCCAGGGCATCACGCAGGTCCTCCGACATGATAATGGTACCTGGAGTGGAGAGAGAAGGGGATGGCTGTGAGTGTGTGTGCTTGAGCGTGTGTGTGCTTAAGCGTGTGTGTGAGCGTGTGTTTATTGGCGTGTGAGTTTTAAGAGCCTAACCGTCAATGGCCAGTTTGAGGTCAGTGAGCGTGCTCCGCACGGAGCTGATGATTCGTTGCATGCGATCCAGCTCCTGCCTGAGAAAGATGTTCATTGGCTGGAGGTGACCCATCTTGTGGAGCTGACTTTTGACCTGCAGGAGACAGAACAAACTACCATGGTTACTAGCCAACCTAGTTTCTCTGTGCCTAACCCAACCTCTCTACTCTCTGCAAGTCTCTCTCTCTCTGCTAACACTGTGATCATGTCTTCTTCCTACCTCATGTGGTATGTAGTCAGGTGGTAATTTCTCCAGCATCTCATTGGCCAGCCTCTGAACGGTTGTCTCTCTTGTCTCCCCGCCTCCGCCCCCGCTGTCTTTTGGTTGGATGTTGATGATGGTGCTCAGGGTCTCATTGGCCAGGTTAGTCTGGTAGGTGATGTCAGCATTGGGGTGGAGGCCGAAGACCTATCAGACACAAGGACCTGGGCCTCAGCCATGCAGCTCTCTCTGGGTGCACTTGATTTGAGGCACCCAGTGCAATGTGCCCCAGCGAGCAGGACCCTGCCACTGCTCTTCTGACACAGATCAAACCCACCGCCCCTCCAGCCCCTCACCCACCTCAGGAGAGTCGACCAGGGGCAGGGTGTCGATGTGCTGCAAGTACTCAGACACAGTCTTGACTCGGGGGATGGTGTAGCCCTTGTAGAAGCAGAACTTGTCCCCACACGTGAGCTCGCTGAACCACACGCGTGTGAAAGTGTTCAGCAGACATTTGTCCAGATCATCCGTCACACGGCCTCCATACTGGACCTTTGGGAAAACTGAGATTTAGTCTATTTGAACAGATTTGATTCAATTTCAATGAAATTAAGATGAAATTCAATTCAACTGTATGACATCATTATAAAATAATCAGCTTGTAGATGCAAATGACACAATCAGAAAGTGACCAACTAATGAATGAATTACCAATGAATCATGAATACGTAATAGTTAAACAAATTGTGTTGCTTAGTGACCTCTCCCAGCATGTATCTCAGACAGGTCCAGTTGACGCCCCGTCGAGGGTCCAGTTCGTCCAGGTGGTTCTGGATAAACTGCATGCTGGAGGTGAAGTCTGCTTGGTTAAACTCATAAGGGATGTTCCAGCCCAGCGGGCCAAACTTACGACGTTCCTGAGAGGAGAGGAGATGAGAGGAGAGGAGAGAGAGGAGGAGGGTAATGAGGGTGTGGATGAAGAGGAGGCTGAAGGAGAAGGGGAGGGAGAGAGGGAGGGGGAGGGAGAGGGGGAGGGGGTTGGAGTGGGGGAGGGAGAAGGTGAGGTACCTGCACGGTGGTGTGCAGGAATGCCACAGCGTAGAGCAGAGGTCTCCACTGAGGCAGGTTGGTGATCTCCAGCTGCTCCTGGGTCACACTGCTATAGGTCCTCTTCAAACCTGCTTTCATACCTATACCACAACAACAACAACAAATATATCACAGGCAAATGACTGAAGGCTTTGTGATTGATTTAAAGGTATAAAACAGAGACAAGGAGAGGAGGGGAGAGGCGAAGAGAGAAGAGAGAAGGAGAGAAGGGGAGAGGTGAAGAGAGGAGAGAGAAGGAGAGGAGGGGAGAGGCGAAGAGAGGAGAGAGAAAGAGAGGAGGAGAGAAGAGGGGAGAAGAGGAGAAAGGAGGGGAGAGGAGACAGAGCTGTACCTTGTGGTGGCTCGTTGGTGAACTTGATGGCAGACTGCAGCAGGTTGATGGGGAAGCCAGGGTGGAGCTCTGTGGTCAGCCACACCCTGAAGCCCTCGTGAACTGCCTCCGTCGCCGCGGTAACCGTCTCAAGCAACTCATCCAGAAAGTCTAGTCCCAGGTGGCAGTTTTGGAGGAGGAGCCACCCCCCGTCTGTCATGCTGTGGGCCAATAGCCTGCGAGCGTGCACTTCCTGGCCTTGGCCCATGGATATGGGTCTGCACTGCGCCCCCTGGAGGCAACAAAGTCCGGTCATCAGGATTTCCTTCAGATCATTTATGGTTTGCAACATGTTTAACTTTCAGTCAGAACATTTTAATCAGCAAACTTTATCATTTGCATTCTGCAATCAAAGAATCATCTGAAGTCATGTTACATGTCCTCCGACACAGCAGGAAGCCCCTGAGACACAGCAGAGCAGGAAGCTCACCTTTGACTTGGCCAACCTCTCGATGTTCTCAGTGGGGTCGGACCCCATGGAGAGCAGGCAGACCAGCGGGGTCCTGGGGTCACTCTCCGCCCACATGCCCTCCATGTCCAGGACCACCCCCTCAGCATACTGACTCCCCAGGGACTCCGCAATGTAGCGACGCGCCTGCCTCACACACACACACACACACACACACACACACACACACACACACACACACAGGGGGGCGAGAGAATACATTATTTTAAGAGGGGCAGCAAGACGAAAGGTTTTTTTTAGGGGGGAGAGGAGCAGAGATGGAGCAGACTGGTCATCTCTGTTAATGCATACTGACAGCTGTACCAGCTTAGTGTTCAAGCTGTTTTTAGACACTACCCCAAGCCTACCCCACACACACTCCTGGCTCCACCCTGTCCCCCTCCCCCAGCCACACACACACTCCCATCTCCCCCCTGTCCCCCAGCCCCACACACACTGCCATCTCACCCCTGTCCCCCTCCCCCAAACAGGCTCCCCTCATTCCACCTGAGCGATGGTCCGGTCTGGGCACCAGCTCCGGATGAGCAGCAGCTTGCGGAAGGTGTCCAGGCTGGTGTCATAGTCCTCTGGCAGGGGGGCATCCTCAGGTGCAGGCTGGTCAAACCAGGCCCTCCAGGGACGGTCGTTGTGGCTCACCTGGATCAGAGGCAGACTTCAGAGACTTGCTGGGTTCAACAAGGTAGCTAAGAAGCATTTTGCGGCAGCTATGTGATTGTGTGTGCGACTTGGTTAATGTGTGTGAACAACCTGGGCTAGTAGCTGGCTGAAGGGCGGCAGGCTGGAGAGCTGCACCAGGTTGAGCCAGGTCAGGTCCAGGATCCATCGTCTGGGCTTGGGCTCCACTGAGTTCAGGTCCAGAGAAGCCCCGCCTGTTGGGAGCAGGGTGGGAATAGGAGGAGGAGAAGGGGAGGAGGGAGGGAGTAGATGACACTGTTAGCACTGGTGAGTGATGAGGAGTTAGGTGTAAACTCCTGTCCTGGAATAGGCCTGACTCCAGCCCCCAGAGCACAGCATTGCAGGGCAGCTGAAAGCTAAACTGGGTGTATCCAGTTACTCCTCCACCATCAAGACAGGAGGGGGATCCACTACCACCAACCACCAATTTCCAATGTGGACAGTGAAAAATACTCTGATTGTCGAGTGACTAGTATGAGGACATTGATTCCCTCTAGTTCTACACTGCTGAGGGAACCAGGGGCAGAGAGAGGATCACATCTCCACCTTTGATGAAGGTCTGGAACTCAGCGTGGGAGATGTTCTTATCCTGCAGGTTGATCTTGAGCGCCAGCAGCAGTGTGAACAGGAACTTGTGGTCCTCGTAAAGCCCCCTCGCAGTGTAGCGGAACGCCTGATAGGTCAGGAACTCGATGATGTTGCCAATGCGTTTGGAGGTGATCTGAGACTTGACGGAGCGTTCCATGGACGTGTCGAAAATCCCCAGGAACTGGCGCAGAGAGGTCTGGTACATGAGGTTGACCAGGGACATCTCCACTATCAGGAAATAGAGGATGCTGCCCCGTGTGGCTACGGGACGGTACTCCTCCCTGGCTTGGTTGATCTTCACCTCTGTCTCTGCAGCGACAGACAGCTTCTCACTCACCTGGGGAGACGGCATGACCATTTACACACACCTACTGGAACACTCTCCGACACTCCCCCCTCCTTCCCTGCCCCCCACCCCACGCCTCCCTTGTCTCTCTCCCTCCAGACCTCCCTGCCCTCTCGGCTTCCCTCCCTCCCCTCCCTGCCCGTCCTGGCCCCCCACCAACCCTCCCTCCCTCCCTGCCCCCCTGCCCCTGTCCTACCTTTCAGCGTGGTCTTTGGTGACCTGGAGCACATCGATAAGGCTCTGGTCCTCCACCAGGGAGCCCTGTGTGCTGGTCAGACGGTACAGCAGATTGTCCTCCAGCTCCTGCATCTTCCTCTTGTTGGAGGTCACCTCCTCCAGCAGCTTCACTCGCTCTGACTCCAGCTCCTGGGGGCCACCAGGCAGTGGAACACACTGGTGTTACTGACCAGAGGGGTTCATCATAACCAGTAAGCCTCAGTATAACCAGTAGGCCTCAGTATAACCAGTATGCCTCACTATAACCAGCAGGCCTCATTATAACCAGCAGGCCTCAGTATAACCAGCAGGTCTCACTATAACCAGCAGGCCTCACTATAACCAGCCTCAGTATAACCAGCAGGCCTCAGTATAACCAGCAGGCCTCACTATAACCAGCAGGTCTCAGTATAACCAGCAGGCCTCAGTATAACCAGCAGGCCTCAGTATAACCAGCAGGTCTCAGTATAACCAGCAGGTCTCAGTATAACCAGCAGGCCTCAGTATAACCAGCAGGTCTCAGTATAACCAGCAGGTCTCAGTATAACCAGCAGGTCTCAGTATAACCAGCAGGCCTCACCTGTTTCTCCAGCTGGATGACTCGTCCCAGCAGCTGGTCCTCCAGACCCTTCAGTGTGACGGTGAAGTCGACCACAGATGCCTTAGCGCTGACCTCAGGGCTGTAGGCAGGGTTCGCCAGCTTGGTGGTGATGTAGAGATTGAACCCTTTCATCACATCCACCTCTTTATCACCCACCTTCACCTGGAACAGACACACAGGGCTGGGAGTGTGTGTATGAGAGAATGTGTGTGTGTGCGCTTGAGGGAGAGGGTGGTGATCATGAATGCTGCTTTGTTGTGATGTGTGTACTTTTAAATAGCAGTGTGTTGTCTACTTGTATGGTTGTGTATGGCAGAACCTTGTAGGTGGAGCCAGACTTGATGAAGTTCTTCTCCAGGATGTTGTCCAGCGCTGGGTCCAGCTCCTCCCCTACGTCCTCCAACAGGAGAGGACGGCCCAGAGACAAGCTGTCCTCCAGCACCGAGCGGAAGTACTTGTGGTTCAGAGACGTGACCTGGCAGAGGGACACACAGGAGGACAGACACATAGACAGCAGTGACACCAGAGACACTCAAGCTGTGAGTGAGAGTTGACGTAGCTCTGTTTCTATTCTTAATCCTTTTATTTTCTCTCCTCTTTTTACTTTCACATTCTCTTTTGCATTTTTGTCTTCCTCTCTTCATCTGTTTCTATCACTTATTACCCCATCCATTTCTCTTTCTCACCCTCTTACTCTCTGTCTGTCTATTCTTACCCCATCTCTCTCACTTTCTCTCTCTCTCTCTCTCTCTCTCTCTCTCTCTCTCTCTCTCTCTCTCTCTCTGTCTGTGTCTATGTCTCTCTCTCTCTCTCTGTCTGTCTATGCATCTCTCTCTCTGTGTACCTGTAGCTCCCTGTCCTTCTCCCTGTTCTTGATCCACATCTTGCCCTGGCCCTGAGGGTCTATGAGCAGAGGGTAGCGCGATGCTTTGGTCACGATGATCCCGTTCTGGATGGACAAGTCATCATTAGGGAGACCCTGCAGGTTCCACTCTCCCACGGTGGCATTGTCCACCAGCATGCTGATCACATTCAGGTCCTGCAGAGGGCGCCACAACACACACACTTACAGTAATGTCACAGAAACGTACAGTTTATGTTAGAGCACAGTGGTCTTCATCATGGATCACAGTCATATTCTAAAAATAAAACATATTCAGTAATGGATACAGTATAAGACACCAAATTTGACATTTGATGTACCAAGATGAGGGTAAATATGATGTATTTATGGGTGTAGTCTTACGTCACTGTAGGGTATGTGGTTACTAGTCATCTCTCGTCTCCATTGCGACAGCAGAAGGTTGCGGTACTCCTGGTTGAAGGGGCCGGCGTATGACAGAAAGCCTGTAGCCAATAGGACGTCTCCAACCAGATGTTTGATCTGAGTCTGGAACAGAACGCTGCTTTCCGTCCAACGCACCTGGAATAACACACGCACGCACATGCACAAACACACTCGTGATAAAACACCAAGAGGGAACATCTCTCCTCCCCCCTCTCTCCCTCCCTCCTCTCCCCCACCTTCTCTCCCCCCAGGCCGTCTATCAGAGTCGTGGCGTTGGCCATCTTGCGGCGGCAGGCCTGCGCGTCGTCCAGCAGTTCCTGCTTCTCCCTCATGGCGGCGTCGTAGAG
Source organism: Plecoglossus altivelis (assembly GCA_036571765.1). NCBI lineage: Eukaryota > Metazoa > Chordata > Actinopteri > Osmeriformes > Plecoglossidae > Plecoglossus > Plecoglossus altivelis. The sequence goes on along the minus strand of BROE01000024.1, from coordinate 9,882,136 downwards.
CGCCTGCACCTCGTCCAGCTCCCTCTGCTTGGCGTCCAGCTGCTCCTGAGCCTGGGCCAGCTCAGCCTGGGCCACCTGCAGCCGGGCCTCCTGGAGGGCCAGGTTAGCCTGGGGGGAGGGAGAGCAGGCAGGGGGATGGGGTTAGGGGGGTTAAGGTCTGGGCCGGCTTGGACTAAGGCTATAACCAGCTAGAATGTGTGTGTACTGTGTGCGTACTATATTGTATGTGTTCTGTATGTGTGTGTAAGGATCCAGTTCAGCTTGGACCAGCTATGTGTGTGTACTGTATGTGTGTGTGTGTGTACTGTATGTGTGTGTGTACTGTATGTGTGTGTGTGTGTGTACTATATGGGTGTGTGTGTGTACTGTATGCATGAGTGTGTCTGGTTTAAGCGCACCTTAAGTGGGAGAACCTCCTTGTTGATGGAGAAGAAGTCCACCATGGCCTCAGTCCAGGAGCAGAGCCCTGCCACGTTCCCACAGATCCTCTTAGCCTGCTCCAGGTTGTAGTCCTCCATGGAGAGGTAGGGGGCTAGCAGCTCCACCACCTCCTCTGTTATAGAGTCCTGCAGGGGAGCATGAGGTAGTTAGTGTGTGTGTGGGGTGAGGGTGGTTAAGAGATGTAAGAGGGGGGAGAGAGGACCGGATGAAGAAAGGTAAGGAAGAGAAGTGTGTATTTTGGTGTGTGTGTGTGTGTGTACCTTGCTGAAGTTCAGCAGCATGCTGAGGAAGGCAGAATTCTGCATGAGCTTGAGGGCCTCTGCCCAGGAGGGTCGTAGGCAGGGCCTCTCAGGGTCAAGGGTCACGGGGTCAACCCTCCTCTGGAACAGCAGCAGCACAGCATCCATGATGCGCATGATCAGGTGCGGGGGCTTGTTTAGCTTCCTCACCGTGGCGATGTCTGCTGGCTTGATGGTCTGAGGGGGGGTGGGGAGGAGGGCAGGTGAGGAGGGGGGGTGAGGAGGGGGGGGTGAGGCCTCCATATCTTTGTCTTCCATCTCTTCTCCCCTCCCCCTCCATCCCCTCCCCCGCCTCTCACACCCTACCTGCAGGGCTGTCTCAGCAGCAGCCAGGGCAGGTTTGGCTGCTTCCAGTTTGGACTCAGCCACCATCTTGTCTGCCTCGATCTCGTCTACGATGGCCTGGGCCTTGTCCTTCACTTTCTGGACCTGAATCTTCACCTGGGAGTAACAATGACACAGGCAGACAGATTGACAGGTAGGTATATGGAGAAACAGACAGATCGACAGGTAGGTATATGGAGAAACAGACAAATAGACAGGAAGATCTATATGTAGACAGATGGATGGATGACCTTTTCTGCTGCCTGGGCCTTGACAGTCACCTCCCGTAGTACCTCGTCTGCCCTGCAGGAGGCCACCTCCAGTTCCTGCTCCTTCACCGCCAGCTCTTTAGACAGCTGGCTCACAGACTGCTCTGCCTCCATCAGCTTACTCAGACCTGGGAAGGGGTGTGGGGGAGGGGGGGAAGGGAGGAGGGGAGGGGGGAAGAGGTGAGAGAAGAGTAAACAGCTGGAGGCGGTGGATACTTTAACAGCTCCTGTCAGTCTTACAGAAGAGACATCACAGGCTGTATGTCAAGTCTGCAGAGGGTAAGATGAGGTAGCTTTGCTGGTGATGTGAGTACCTATCTTCATCCTGTCCGCCAGCATGCCCACGTGGGCAATCTTCTCGGAGTAGATTATCTTGTATCCTTCGATGAACGACAGGTAGGACTTCGGCGTCACGTAGGTCTGGCGTCGGAAGCGTTCAAAGTACTCGGTGCACTTCTCCGCCACCAGATCCTGGAAGGAGCCCATAACGCGCACCACGCTTCCCCTCACTTCCTGCGAGCACTGGAACTCTCCGTACTGGGACAGGAAGTGATGCGACACCGCCACCAGTGCGTCGCGCGGCCAGCGCTGGAACCAGTCGACGGTGCAGCCGGAGATCAGGCCCGGGAACTTGAGCGCCCGCGTGCGGAACTTCTCCCCCACCGGAGAGAAACACAGAACCACATGGAGGTTGTTACGGACGCGGGACAGGAAGTAGTCATAGAGGTTCTCGGCGGTAGGGGCGCGGCGGGGGTACTGGCGTTTCATGGTGGGGATCAGGTCCTGGGTGATCTCATCTAGCTCGTCTCTAGGGAACAGGTTAGACACCTGGGGCACACAGAGAGTAGGCATCACTTGTACACTAAGTCACGTCAAGCTTTTGTTTGTCGATGTTGGAGAAGAAGAGACGCACACACACCTCTCCAGAGGCCAACACGTTGTTGAGGTACTCCAAGAAGGCTTCGTCTTTGATGTCATTGTCGGTGAACAGAAAGGTTACCCCGCGACCCTGCTGGCCGGCCAATCGGTACAGAGTCTTCAGGTCTTCCAGGAAGTTGCTACTGTTGTAAGTCCTGGAGACAGAGAAAAGCAGAGTTTGCACATTGTATTGAACAGCTGTGAGTTAGCGAGCGCGAGCGAGAGAGAGAGAGTCAGACCTGGTAAGGGTGATCTGGAAGGTCTGATATCCAGCAATGAAGGAGGCCAGACGTGTGAGGCTCTGCTTGCCTGACCCCCCCACGCCCACCAGCAAGGCGTTCCCCTGGGGCGTCCGCACGATCCGAGAGATCTTCATCAGGTGGATCATCGCATCCTTTGATTGGACAGAAACAAGGATTATCAGTCGATGGGAGACAGAAACGCACAGTCTTGTTCACATGAAAACACACTGACTAACAGTTATCATATACACATTTCATAATTAGTATACAGAATATGTAAATGACCTTAAAGAAGACCAGGTCCATGGCTCCGCCCCTAACCGCCTCGTTGTACATCTGCTGGAACGTCCCCAGCCGCTCTGCCAACACTTCCAGAGATGGGATTGGCTCGTACACCTTGGGCGCCTCCAGATCAGCATCGTCAGGCTCCTCCCCTGTGGCCTCGGGAGCATCTCGCAGGAAGTCCACAAAGTAGGAGTCCCACTGAGCATGCTCAGTTAGAGCTGACCCATGATCCTCCACTGTTATCTGTGAGGAAACAGGAAGCAGAAAGTTACTCTCAACAACTCCCCAATCAAAACAATCCATAATCCACAATCCAATACTCCATTACCAACACTCTGGAAAAATCTTGCGCTTACAAAGCAGTGAACATACTTAATCAACACATAATAATTGATGAGTAATAAAGCAATCAATCAATCAATACTAAAGCAACAGTATTTTACATGCTCTTCACCTTCGCTAGCATGGCCTCAAAGTTCTCCCTGTCACGGTCATCGATGAAGCGGTCGGCGATGACGCGAGCACACTCATGGTGGAACAGAGAGGAGAGCGTCTCGGAATCCTGACACACCTCTGACCTCACGGTAAGCACGCCCTGCCAGATCCGACTTAGATCGCGCAGGTTGAAGATGTAGTGGAACTTGGCCGGAGAGGGAAGCATCTGGGAGAGAGAGAGAGAGACCAGGAGGAGAGACCGGGAGGAGAGACCAGGAGGAGAGACCAGGAGGAGAGACCAGGAGGAGAGACCGGGAGCAGAGACAGGAAGTCCCACACTCAATCAAATGTAACAAACTCAATGTATATTAGTCCCACAGTACACTATACTGATGCTCATGTATGCAGTATATGCCTTTTGTGTGTTCTACCTTGGCCTTCACAGCTTGCCAGACCCGCCTGGTGGTCGGCACCAGGGCCCCTGCCAGGGCACACACCTCAGCAGGAAAGCCCCTCTCTAGGCAGAAGTAGCCCAGAGCCACAGTGCGGAAGATTTTGTCAATGGAGGAGTTGGCGGGCAGGGTGCAGTTGAAGATGCAGAACTGCCTCTTCAGCCTCTGAGGGATGTCGTTGCGACCCCCCCCAGGGTGGATCATGGCCCCCACCAGCTGTAGGTCGACCACGGAGGTGAACTCCCCCGGACGGTCCAGACTGTAGAACCCCCCCTGCTCCATCAGCTGTCGCACAATCTCATTGGTTATCTGGAGTGCAGAGGGGCGGGGACACAGGAGACGATGTTGTTTACTATTTGTGTGCGTTTGCGTGTGCAGTTGGTGTGTACAGGTGTGTGTGTTTGTGTGTGTGTCACACCTGGTCCCCCCACTCGTTGATGGCAGGCATGTTGATGTCGTCTACGAAGACGGTCATCTTCTTCCCTGCAGGGGGGCCGTAGGTGGAGCCCATCCGCTTGTCTATGTAGCTCTCCACGCTGCGCTGGAACATGCTAGGGAGTGTCGCTGACGAGAAGTTCAGACTCTTACCCACCTGCACGTCCGGGTCGTACTTAGTGGTGTAGCCCTGGGAGAGGACGGGAGAGAGGTGAGGAACGTGCTGGCTGAAGAGAACATGGAAGAACCACACACGCACACACGCACACACGCACACACACGCACGGACACCTTGATCATGACTGTCTTGGCGGTGCCCTGCTCTCCTATGAGCAGCACAGCCTTGTTCTGCTTCATGATGGTCTGCATCAGGAAGTCTGTCCTCACGTTGTCCACATTGGGAACCAGGATGGAGGAGTAGTCAGGGACGTGGTCTGCAGGATATATGTACTCTGGCACCTGTAGGGGGCGGCAGAGGCCAGGCAACGCATGACACCACACACAGGGAGCAGAAAAGACTTTCCAAGTCTCAACTGGCTTTCCAACGAATACATGTATTCTAAAGAATACATGTTTTGAATGTTATTTTCTATGCACAAATGTCTCTTTCTGTACCTTCATGCATTGCGTTACCTTGTTTGCCCAGTGTTCCCACTGGCCCTGCTCATTGACCATGAACTCAAAGATAGTCTGGTCCCCCTCCGTGTGAGGCAGGTCGAGAGGAGCGGAATGTCCCTTTAAGAAGACCTCCATCTTGGCTCTGTCCTCCAGCTCCAGAAGGGCCCCCACGGACCACATGACCGCAAAGACGAAGAGCCGTGCCACATCTGTCCCCTGCCCCCCCTGCCCCCCCTGCCTGTCCTCCATAGCTGGCAGCAGACCCTGGAGATGAACAAGACCAGCAAGCAAACAGGCAGGCATGTAGACCATTAACTGATGATTTCTGTAACTTTCATCTTCAACAGACTCAAACCATTCAAATAATTTCTTAAGGACATTCAAGGACATTAAGATACCCAAGGGTAAGGTAGTCATGACTACCTGCAGAAGATCTATGGTCTGTTTGATGTACATACACTCCAGGATATTCATTTTAGGAGACACTGCTGTAAAGATGAAGTTCACCAAGTCCTTTGTGGATAAAATGTGAGAAGGTGAGAGGAGGAAAGAAGACACACTGAATACTCATCAAAAGGCACAATGCCAAGCGATGAAAGGATTTCAGATCCTATCTGAACACCTGCGCCAACGCTTACATACCTGGTGTCTCACTCACCTGGTAGATGCTGTTGAAGCAGGTCTGCAGGACTCCAGCCTGCAGGCCGGGGACAGTCTGCAGCCAGGCCTGCAGCACGGGGCTCCAGCCCAGCACCGAGGAGCTCATGAACACCATCCCGTTACGAGACACCGTGGCCGGGGAGGCGTTGTCAATGTTGTGGGGCTCAAACACCACCTGGGGGGATCAATACCCTGCAGATTACTTTGTTAATTGCACACTGAATACATGAATGATTATTCTATTACATGTGTTAATGATCCAGCTGTGCTGAAGGCAACAGGAGTACACAAAATAGATCGTATTGCAGAAACATAAATATGCAGTGTGATGGAAATACATTTGGAGCAGGTCATAGATGACTTCAGAAAAGGTTTTGACAGCACCTTATAGTAGTCATGGGTCAGGGCAGAGGGCAGGGCAGAGGTAGGGGACAAAGGTCAGGGGTCATTGTCAGGATGGGGATCACCTTGCAGCAGGGCGCCATGGGGATGCGGTCTCCGTTGGCTAAGGTCAGGGTCTTGTTGTCGTCTAGGACGGAGTTGAGGTTCTCGATCCAGATGGCGTCTACAGGACCGTCCAGCACGATCCACACATGCTCACCCTGACAAACAAACAGTTAAACAGTCAAAAAAAACAACAACATACAAATAACAGCAAATACAAGAGCAGCTTACCTTCTTGGCCTTGAGGGTCTTCCTCCAGAGAGTGGAGAAAATCCCGTCCGTCCAGTCGTTGGTGGCCACGTCCAGCGTGCCAAACATCTGGGAGGCAGTGATGGCCTTGGGGTTCATCCTCATCTCCCTGTGGGCGGAGCCACAGTCCGTCATGGCTCGCATCAGCACCTGGATGCAGGTGGACTTCCCCGCTCCGCTAGGGCCAAGCGTCATCATCCCTGGAACGCGCAGGCACATGGACACACACAGAAGAATCAAAACATAAACACACAGGCTTCATTAAAAGCTTTGACTTCCAGAGTGAAACATGAGGGAAGGCTTGCTTGTTCTGACCGTGCCGAACGCGTTGGGTCTCGTAGAGCTGCACCAGCTTCAGCAGCCAGGGAGGGTGGTAGATGAGGCCGGCCTGCTGGGTCTGGGCCTGGATGGCTGCTTCCAGCTCTGGGTAGCCTGCCTTGTCCAGGATGATACCCGGGAACAGGTCATTGATCAGACTCATAAAGAGGGGTTCATCCTCATCCACCTGGACGGAAGAGGGTGGATGAGGAGGGTGTGAGGTATGAGGGAGAGAAGGGGTGAGGAGTGAGGGAGAGAGCAGAGAGAAAGGAAAGGGGAGGATGGTGGTGGGGAGGGAAGTATCATGAAGAGAGCGGGCATCATGAAGACTGAGGCACATTGTAGTGCATTACCTCAAATCACATGTTGATGGCAGAAGCCACGGATGAGTGTGTCAAGGTTCTGGTTCGTACCAGTTTGGAGAGGTTCATGTCTCTCAGAACCCTCATGACCACGGTCTTCTCTGGTTCCGAGGGGTTGGACCTCTTCACGGCTCCCAGCGTCCTCAGCACAGACAGGATGTTCCTCAGGCCAAAGTCATAGTGCACCTAGAGCAGAGAATGGCAACATCTGCCAGAGAACCTGCAAAACTCTTAACGTATTGCTGCTCTGCACCCTGGGATAAAGGCGTGTGTGTGTATGTGTGTGTGTGTTACCTGCTTGGAGAGCTGCTCCTCACACAGTTTGTACAGGGTGTAGAACTTGCGGCTGAGGACTTGGTTGTCACGGAAACCGGCGCTGGCCAGCTTGACTCTCATGATGATGGCCCGGTCAGGTACCATCATGGCAACCGTTCTAAACTGGATCTTCAGGTTTTCCGGCAGCTCCTGTCGACCGGCGTAGCCAGGGTTCTAGATGCAAAGAAAACGGAACAGCAGAAACATTGTAGAACATTGGCAGTTCATTCCTGCAGATCTGCTTCAAATGTATATTATATGAACAGTGGACAAGGTTATACAAAAGAAGTGTAGTCTCAGTTCTAGGTATATTTCAGAACCACGTCACAGCACTAACAAAGGAATTCTTGTGAAAGAGAAACAGCTTCAATCCGTATACACATTACGTATACCGTACACAACACAAGGTTGTGCTATTTTCTTTGCTTCAGGACCTTCTAATAGGAACCATTTAAGAACTATTTTTGTGTCCTGCCGTGCCCACCATAGTTAAGAAGATGCCAAACTCAGGGTCCATATCCACCACGTCTCCGTCTGTGAAGATGAACTGCTTCTTCTTGTTCTTCTTGCACTGCAGCACGATGTAGATCTGCTGTGCTGCCACCGACAGCACCGGAAGCTCAATACGGTTGAACTCATCGAAACACCCCCAGGCTCCAGACTGGGCCAGGCCTGGGGGCAAGACACAGGATCACGCTCACACACTCTCTCAGCTGTTCAAAGCTCCTGAGACTCTTATCCCGAGGTCTCCAATACTTAGCTCTAAGGGTGCATTTTGTTACCACACCTGCTGTTCCTGCTCATGAAATTGTGCCTGTGAGCTTACCTTTGTAGATGCGTCCGAGCCCTCTGTAGTCCATCTGGTCGGAGCAGTTAAAGACCACCACGTATTTCCCCAGGCAACGACCCATGTCCTTGGTGGTCTCCGTCTTGCCTGTGGGCAGGGGCAGAGATCAGCCTACATACTCTGGAGGAGCTCTGGTTCACCTCACGCCTGTCCCCCAGTGTGTGTTGCTGTTCAGGAGCCATCTGGTCAAGGTGATGGAGATGGTCTTCTTACCTGTTCCAGCAGGTCCAGCGGGAGCCCCGCCCATGCTCATCCCCAGCGCCTGAGACAGGGTGATGTAACACCTGTACGAGCGGGGGACAGACAGGAGCTGGGTAAAAACCACGTGGGAACCAAGTGAGAGGCAAGGGTCAAATCTGGGTGATATCTGGGTCACCTGTCTATGGAACAGAGCTCACCTGTCTGTGAGGGGAGTGATAACCAGCCTGTCGGTGCAGCCCAGGTACTCGTTGCAGTAGCCGAACTCCACGTCTGTGATCTGGATCACGCACCGATCTGAATCCTCCAGGAAATAGAACCTCGACTGCTTCTGCCACTCAAAGTCCATCGTGGACCTGATGTTCAGACGCACCTTAGGACCAAGGGAACCGTCCCGTCAAGACTGTTCCAGCCGGTACTCAGCTCTTTAACCTTGTGGTTACCTCCAGGATGTTTTAGGAACTATAATCCATGTACAATATGTATCTAACATATGGTTCTTACCAGGTCATCAAATATGTCCTTCTGGTGGACATGGATGGTGATGAGGGTCTCGTACAGAGTCCTCTCATTCCTGGTCAGATCCCTGGTTGTCATATCAATCAGTTCATTCAACATGTCCAGGAACTTCTGGTTGGTTGTCTGCATGATCTGGAAGCACAAACAGGGAGGAGGAGATGAGATTTGACGGAACTGTCCAGGCTTGTCAAGAAGGGGAGGACAGAGTCCCATGATGAATTGTTCCTTCTTGTCTATTTTACTGAGGGAACATACCTTCTTGTCCGCCTTGCTGAGGCCCAGGGCCTCCTCCGAGTCTTTGGTCCAGATCATCTGCAGGCCCAGTAGCCCCACCTGGGCTGGAAACACAGCCTGAAACTCTAGTAGTTTCAGGCCAGGGTCGCTGATGGCTAGGTAGGCCTGTCTGATGATGCTGTGGAGGGTCTTCCTCACTCGTTCCAGCAACAGACCCAGCCAGGCCTCCACGTTACCCTGGAGCAACAACACCTCAGTATTACATTAGCACGAACATAAGACCACTCTACAAAACCACTGTCACCCTTCTACGTCAGTGCATGGGGCTTCAGTAGAGGTGTGGTTCTGAGGAGAAAAAGGTACCTGAGCCAAGACTGGCTCACACAGGTCCACAGTCTCTCCCTCCTGGGACTGGAAGCTGAGGATCTGATCGTAGTTCTTCTCGTGGAACACCACCCTGTTGACGTTGTCGAACAGACTCAGCAGGTGGGCCTGAAGGACAAGGAGGAGGAGGTGCAGGAGGAGAAGATGAGAAGGAGGTGCAGGAGCAGGGATGAAAGTGGAGGATGGGAAGGGAGGGTAAAGCATTAAGTACAGGTCCCCCTGAGCTCAAGTGCCCACCACACATGTGCGCTAACCTGTATGGTGTGGGAGTCGGACGCCTGTCCTAGAATCTCCAGCAGGGCCGGGTCTGAGACGAAGAAGAACCTAGGGAACACCAGCCTCTTTTTCTCCAGGTAGCCACTCAGAGACTTCTGGCACACTTCCAGCTGCTCCAGCAGGTGAGGCAGCAGCTGGACCAGGGTCTCGTCACCCACGCAACATTGGACCACACCTGGAACCTCGTGGGCTCGCTGCATGATCTTCTGCCACGACTTGTCGATGTTCTGGAACCTCTTAGCCTCCTGAGGAGAGAGGGGGACCATGCAGAACCAGATCACTGGTCATGATACATGCGTTAGATGCAGAACGTTGTCTGAAAAATAAATAGTGAAGTAAAGTACTGATACCGCAAAAAATCTACTTAAGATGAGTAGCACAGTATTTGTACTTTGTTACTTCCCAACTCTGGTTAGATGGCATTAGTGTAAAATAAGCGTTAAAATATATACAAAAATATAAGTATTATAAAAATATAATTCTTGCCTGAGGTAGTTGCTTGGCGATGTCTCCTCCTACGAACACAGCCTCCAGGTAGATCCACAGGTTCTGGACAGTCAGCCATTTCTCTATGACCTCGGTGGTGTTGGACAGCTTCTGCACCCACTGTTGGATGGAGGGCTTGAAGGGAGCGTTGTACCTGGTGGAGGACGGAGGGGGGAAAGAGAAAATAGCATGTTCAACACCAAAGGTACATATGAGAAGCAATGAGTCAGTTTAACAACTTCTTGAAATCGTCTGGTTTATTGAATCCATGCAGTTTTTATAACGTCACCTGTTGCTCATGAGAGAGGCCAGCACCATCAGACTGTCTTCCATCAGTGCCACCTTCTCTGCTGTGTCAGCTCCTTTGAGCAGCAGTTCCCCTCTTGCCCTGAAGGGGGCGAAAGAGAGCGTGTGATTGCTCCACTCGGCCACTACATCCTTCAGCTTGGCCTCGATGTCTCTCTCCTTCACAGCACTGATGCATACATCCTGTACACACACACACACACACACACACACACACACACACACACACACACACACACACACACACAGAATATCAATCACAGTACAACATTATGTATCATAAGACTGGGTTGCTATGTTGATTTCACAAAACGACTTCAATCAATCCAGCCCGTCGCTAAGCTCTACCTCTATGTCCTCCTTGTATTTGAGGAGCGGAGCCTCCATGATGTTTCTGAGGGCAAAGTTCTCTGAGTCCACCTCGAACCTGTGTCCCGTCAGATCGCTGAGCCGGCCCCAGTGTCTCTCCATCATGGCCTGGGGAGACAGAGACACCCAGGGAAGACAGAGAAGACTGCTGGTGAACATGAAGGAACATGAACATGAGGTCACAGTGAAAGAGGTGGCTGGTGAGAAAGACACACACACAAACATACACACACATACACACACACACACACACACACGTACACACTCATGCACACCTTGTTAGCCATCATGTAGAGCAGAGGACAGGTCTCGCTGAAGTCATCGATGGTCTTCTTCAGATCTCGGAAGGCTTGCCACTCCTTCAACGCCTTCGGAAGCTTCCGGATTCTAGACGGATGTCAGTTTGACAGAGCACACAAGCAACGCACAACAACGCATCGCATTTACTTTTGAAAGCAGCGAATGAGTCTTTCTGCATTGGTGCGCTCAGTAGGGTCTCATCTGAGGTGGAGTTGGAACGGAGTGGAACCTGTTCTGGAAGTCCTGGAGCTCTGTGTTGATCTTCTCGATGTTGAGGTCAGCCCACTGGATGTCGTAGTAGCCGCTGACGCTGTCTGTGACGGCGCTGTAGAGGCTGTAGAGCTTGGACTGTAGGGCCAGCTCCCTCTTTATCCTCTGCAGGTCAGAGTACTCTGCAGGGGACAGAGAGCTCGGTCAACTTGGTCAGGCTGGTTGAATGCGGACGCAGCTTTGGCCTGTGGTGTAACTGACCTGTGACTGTGAGTCCGAACAGCTCCTCTCCCCCAGAGTAGGTGATGTACTTCCTCCAGAGCTCATCAAACTGAGCCTGGAAGCTCTGCAGTCTGTCGCAGGCCTCTGCGGGTGCAAGGCCTTCTACACCTGGGCCACTGCAGAGGCCAAACAACCCATTAACACCTGGTATCTAACTCACTAACTAACTCACCATCAAACTCCCCATCAAAATACATTGTTTAACTAACCATTGCAAATCATATAATAGACAACACATAATAGACAGGGCGGTCAGCCAACCCTGTATTTAACTGACACAGCAAGATATTGGACAGCGGTGTTATATCAGTACCTGACGTCATAGTCAGAGTAGAAGTTCTGGACGGTGTTCTGGAAGTCCTCCACTCCTGCTAGCAGGTCAGCTTTCATGGCAGGCTGGATCTTCACCAGCGTATTCTGGGTTTGCATCACCTGCAGAAGGAGACGTGGTAATGTGACCAGTCTTCCACTGGTCTTGCACATTACAGCTGGATCAGAGCAGAGAGAAGGCTGAGAGCCCTGGACAGGCTGTACCAGAGTGTGGAGGTTCCTCCAGGCGTAGGTCAGTCCGTCCACCCTCTCAGCATTGCCGTCGTTGAACAGCAGCTCGTGCCGGTTCAGCAGCGCAAACGACTCCTCCACGGGACCAATCGTGGCGTCGATACGGATCTCCGCCTCCCGGACCTCCCTCAGCGCCGCCATGGCGGCACGTACGTCCTCCAGGTCGGTGATTGGCCGCTGCAGTCGTTTGGTCAGCCCGTCGACAAATGAGAAGATATCGGCCATGTTGGCGGAGGCCCGGGTGTTGAGCGCCATCCCGAAGGCCTGTTTCCAGGCCCGGCACTCCTGGCTGAGGGAGAGCTTGAGGAGGTCTGTGTCGAACAGAACTGAGCCGACAGTGCAGGCTGCTGGGAGGTCCTCGATCTGGGCCTCCAGCTTCTAACAACGCAGGGAGGACAGCAGACAAGTAAACTTCAACATAAACACCACAGAGACAAGTGGTGAGCATGGACAGGACTCCTTGCTGTTCATGCTGAAGGATGCAGGATGACACACAACTGAGAAAAGCACTTAAAAGAGAGAGGACATTACTAACAGAGTACGAGGAGATCTGAGTGCTGAACTCTGGAAGAGAAGGGTCTGTCTCCAGGAAGGCCTTCACCTGCTCCTCTGGGTCCTAGAGAGCAACCCAAGTAATCACTGGTTTATCATACTAAAAGCAAAGAACGGGCCTTCAGTCCATCAGGTCTTTTTGATGGACCAGGGGATCACAGCTTAAGCGACCAATCATCCGCCCGCGTGAGCGGCGCCAGGCTACTCCTACCTGGTTCCAGAGGGTGGAGAAGTGTGAGAAGCTCTGCAGGGTGTCGGCAGCCTGGGAGCGGAGGGAGGAGATGATGGAGGACAGCTGCACCACAGCCTTGGTGGTGTCCTTGTGCTCTGCCAGCTGCCGGTCCAGCTGCTTCAGAACCAGCTGCTTGGTCAGGGGACCCTCGTCCCCCGCGTCCCGCAGGGCTGCCTGCTCCGTCTGGGTGGAGGGGGGAGACAAAGGAGGGGTCAAGGATCAGGGGGAGAGAGGAACAAGGGAGGGAGAGAGGGAGGAAGGGAGGAGGTTGAAATCAGGCTAGATTGGATGTAGTTCATCCAATTTAAGGATATATTGGTGATTTGTAGTACCTGTAGCTGTTTGTGGTGTAGATGCGCAAACTGCCACAGAGGGATATCTTTGGCCACGGACAGAACAACACTCACAATCTTGTTGACAGTATTCTGCACAGAACACAGGAGAACTCAAGCTGAAAATGGGGAAACCTCCTACTGTGAAACCATAACTGACATAATCTTCACAAACACATTGTTTCCACTTTCAACCTCACAGCTGGTGTCGCCTGTGTTTGTGTCTGTGCGAGCACCTGGATCTCGTCTAGGCTGGGTCTGAGGACAATGTTGGGGATGGCCAGCTGAATGGAGGATCTGATGAGAGGAGTCTGGCTCTGCTGACGGGCCTGGTACGATGCGGACGAGGACGACGACTGATACACGGAGCTGGACACATGCAGCCTTCGTCTGAGCGTGTCCAGAGACGACTTGGTAGCTGAGGAGAGAGGAGTCAGTGTGGACCCTGAAGAACGGAGGACTGTTGACCAGAGCCTCTAATCAATGACTTTCAACCCCTTACAACTACCCATCTCATACTTTACACTACTATCTCTGACCCCTGACCTCTGACCCTTTCACACCTTTGGCCAGAGCCTCTGTGTTCTTCTGACACAGCTGAGCCATTAGGTTGTAGAAGCGGCAGGGCAGGCAGGACTGGCAACGAGTTTTCTGCTTTGTATCAGGGTGGAGACAGACCATGGACCCCTGGAGAGGAGGATAAGAGAGGAGCGGAATGAGAGGAGAGGAAGGAGAGAGAGGAAAGGAGGGTGAGAGAGTAGAGGAGGGGAGAGGAGAGAAAGACAAGAGAGGAGAGGATGGAGAGGTTGGAGAGAAGGGAGAGAGAAGAAGAGAAAACAGGATGTAAGATGAGACACAAGAAGTTGACCTCCAGTGTTGACAGGAATACGTTTACTAGGTTTGTGTTCAGTTGGCGGGTTTGCAACTGAATTGTAAAGTGTTTACCTCCAGGTTAACAGCTTCAACTGAGGTCATCTTCTTCTTCAGGTCCTCCATCAGCTCATACACAGACTTCTCCACCTGTTGGCTCTGGCTGTAAAAACACAGAGACAGGAGAACAGACACAATCCCAGAGGATCACTGATTCTAATCTCAGGCAACGTACCATGTGGCCTTCACAAAGTCAGTACAGAAAACAAAGACTTTGTGACTCCATTTCCCATAATGCCTCAGCAGTAGGGCTAACCTGCGGAGTGCCTGGGCGGCCATCCTCACAGTGCTCTCTGCCTGGCTCAGGAGGTCCTGAGGGGAGACGGGCATGTCCTCGGGCAGCTCCAGCAGGGCTGTCCACGACATAGCCTGAAGCACCCGCTCAATACGACACTCCAGGGTATCCATGGCAACCTTGACAATATGCTCCATTTCCCGTAAGACTTCATAGACGTTGTCTATGACTGGTAGAGAAGGGGTTAATAAAGTTAGACCTGCTCATTTAAACTTTTAAACATCGAAACGTTTCAAATAAATATAATCAGGTCAAGACATCACTTTGTAGGACACACACAGGAACATGTACACAGTCAGATATAGATTTTGAGGCGGGTCCAGGGGGCTCCTTTACATGTGTGTATGTTGAGCGACATCCAGGAGAGGGTGGTGAGGCCAGGGGAGAGAGCAGCCTCCACCCTGCTGGTGTAGGGGAGGAGCAGAGGCAGCAGGAGGGGCGGAGCCCTGTAGACAGCTGCAGCATAGTCCTGCAGCAGCTCCTGCAGACTGGAGAGCAGGGAGGAGAGGAGGAACAGACAGCATCAGGGGTCAGTCGGAGGGAGAGAAAGAGACAGAAACAGAACAAGTGAGGAAGGGATAGACCTACCGACTGTGCTGAGCCTTTAGCTCCGCCCCCCTGAGACTTATGTTAAGGACCACCCTGGGAACAGACACGCCCAGCTTGTTCATAAACCTGGCCTCATGCAGGACCTCCAGGACCAGAGGGTCCAGATTCACATACAACTCCTGACAGAGGGACAGACAGACGGGGAACAATCACATGTAAATCTACAGACCCTGCAGGAATAAAGGACGAGTTTATAAAAGCATTTCTGGGCTCCTGATCTTTCTGCTCCTGTGACTAAAGTTGGCAGCAGGAGAGTCTGTGCCAGATGCCAGTAAGTGTTAGCTGGGTGTTAACCTTGGTGTCAGGGTGTCTAATGAGCAGAGATGCCTTGAACCCTGTACGACTCATCTCTGCTGCCTGACTCCAGCCTCGGTGGTACAACAGCTCAAACTCCAGCAGAACCGATGCTAACTTGTTGTAAGTGCGAATCACTTTCTTCATCTCTGGGGTCTGGAGGGAGATGGTGAAACATGGGTGAACACAGTCAAATGATATCTGTGTGTGTGTGTGTGTGTGTGTGTGGATAGAGCACCTTCAGGATGTCCAGCTTGTTCTTCAGGATAGACATGGGGTACTCAATCTTCCTAAACAGCTGGCGAGACCACATAATCTTCCCAGCAACCTGTTGAGAGAGAGAAAGAGAAAGAGAAAGAGAGAGAGAGAGAAAGGAAGAGAGATAAGAGGGCAGACAAAAAAGGAGAGGGTAGAGAGAGATAGGGGGTAGAAAGAGTCAGTCAGTAAGGCAGAACATGTATTGAATATCTACTGCAGCTTAGCGTTAGCATGTCCTCCTTACCGGAGGCGTGTTCCTGGGGATGGGGGGGTTGTCCCTCTGCCTCTGATACTGTCTCCGGAGCAGCTCCAGATCTCTGCTGTAGCGCTGCAGCACCTGCTGGTAGCGCTCGGCCAGATCCAGGTGCCCACTCACCCCACCCTGGTCAAACCTGGACAGCAGCTCCAGCATTCGCTCTGTCTGAGATGGAGTTGGTAGGAATGGGTGGGTGGTTGGTTGGGAAAAGTAGCGAAGGGGGAATGTAAGGGGTAGGGGGTAAGGATGTTAGGGGTTGAGAGGTGGGAGTGAAAACAATCTAAAGGTTAGGTGAAGTGTTTAATGACTAGAGGTGGAGCATACTGCACAACACAGAGACAGAGACGCTGCAGACGGGAAGAGAACTCACAGTGAGCGACTGATCAAACCAAGAGTCGATCAGTGACTGGATGGACAGGAACAGGGCCTGGACCTGGGACTGGAACTCAGCATAGTCACTGTCAAACTGGCAGGAAGACAAACATCCTGTCATCAATTAATTAATCAATCAATCAATCAGTACATCCCATCAAGTATCACTGGACCCAGCCTGTACCTCTAGTTTGCGGTGGTCCAGGACGTTGTAGGTCTTGGTCTTGGTGGTGTTGACGATGGTCTGGTAGCGAGCGTAGATCTTATCCATGCCCTCCACTTTGACCTCTGGCAGAGAGGACAGGTCCTGCAGGATGGTGGCCATGTCTGCAATCTTCTCCAGCCGACGACAGAACGTGTCAAACTTCCCAAAGATGTAGTTCTCACTGCAGAGGGATGAGGAGAGCTCAACCATGGCAGTGATGCTTAACAAGCCCTGAACACTGACTGTGACTGTGTATGTGTGGGTTTATGTATGCGTGTGAGTACCTGAACTCAAACTGCTTGTCATTGGGGTTGTCCCTCAGTCTCTGTCGGACGTTCTGGAAGCACAGCTGATATTCCTGGTTAAGCTGACAGCATTCTCTGATCCTCCTCAGCAGCTCAGGCCTGGAGAGACAAGAGGCAGGTAGGAAGGTTGGTAATGGTTGATCAATTTATGATGCACGTATATTTGTTCATGACGTGCAGCGCCAGTAGAAACGAAAGAAATACTTTCAATTCGAGCCAATAAGGAATGAGCGTGACGGACAATGATTGGCTCACCTGGGGTGTTCCCAAACCTTGGCCACACCGTCTGTCAGGTAGGCCTTGCAGGTTGTGATCATCTGATTGGTGACCTTGACGAAGAGCGAGGTCATCCTCTCGGAGGTGTTGTAGTAC
This sequence comes from Plecoglossus altivelis, assembly GCA_036571765.1. NCBI lineage: Eukaryota > Metazoa > Chordata > Actinopteri > Osmeriformes > Plecoglossidae > Plecoglossus > Plecoglossus altivelis. Next base: position 9,865,086 of record BROE01000024.1, on the reverse strand, counting down.
CTGGAGATGTTGTGGATCATACTGATGCTGTTCATCAACCTGGGCAGGTAGTCCAGCATGCTGGTCTGCAGGAGAGGTCAACAGGGAGAGACAATCAGAAAGAATGAAAGAAAGAAAGAAAGAGAGAGAGAGGATGAGAGAATGAGAGGTAGAAGGAATAGGACCCACCGGTGTGCACTGTCCCAGAGGGCCAAAGAACTTATCCAGGGTATAGAGATACTTGACATTGTCCTTGGCCTCGTTGGCAACCACAGTGATGTCACCATCCTTGGAGTAACCAACACAGCAGTTCAATGGTTCACTTGTGACCCAAAAAGATGCATTTGTATTTAGATATTATTATTCACTGTCTCTCCACCAAGGAGAAGCAGGCAGTAGACTGACCAGGTCTCTCCAGGACCTCAGAGCTTTGCTCTTAGCCACCTGCAGAACCCCAATCACCCTCTTCACCTCTGGCCTCTTGATCTCATCCATGAGGCTGGTGGGACAGGGGGGAGGAGAGGGGGAGACGATTGGACGGTTAGCTTGGCTGGGAGAGAGTCAGGTAGGTCCAGGTACAACGTGATGTCATCAGTCACCTGTTGAAGGTGATCATGCGGCTCTTCCAATGTTCCAGCTCTGCCGAAGGTCCGATGTCATCAGCCTCCTTTCTCATCTGCTCGCTCTCCGTCAACACCTGCTTAATCTGATTGGTCCACAGAAGGACCACCCCCTCCAGCTCCTCCACCAGTTCGCTGTTATTGGCTGGAAAGAGAGAGGTGAGCTGTCTTTCAAACACCTTGAGATTATCATCAGACCAGTGTATTACCGGCACTGGCACCATGCATTGTCTGCAGCAGGACCAGTATATTACCTACTGTGTTCCAGACTGGGACCAGCATGTTACCTGCTGTGATGTAATCAGCAGGGCCCAGTAGGCTGGTCAGACTGTGTTTGGTTTCAGTCTGCTGGAGGTGGAACTTCCCCTCAATGTTGAGTCTGGCTGAGGTGAGGCTGGACACGAAGGAATCCACTGACCCCAGGAAGTCCTGGATCTGTGGGGACGACAGGCCATCCTTCATGGAGCCCCAGTTCTGGAGGAAAGGGAGGACGGGTGCATAAGTCAACAGCTCCTCGTGGGAACGTAAAGAAAGAGAGAGAGAGAGAGAGAGAGAGGGTGAGAGGGAGAGAAAGGACTAGTGGTATAGAGAGTGAGACAGAGCAAGAGAGAGAGGGGGAGGGTGAAAGAGAGAGAAAGGACTAGTGGTAGAGAGAGAGCGAGAGGGTGACAGAGAGAGAGACACACACAGATAGACAGGAAGGACTAGTGATAAAGAGAAAGAGAGAGCAAGAGGGTGTGTGAGAGACAGACAGAGAGACATACAGACAGACAGAAAGACTAGTGGTAAAGAGAGAGAGAAAGCATTACCTCCTGTGCCCTGAGAGCAGGCAGCATGATCTGGGAGAGCATGTTCTCCAGGCTGTACAGCATGCTCCCATCAGAGCAGTCCAGCATCCCAAAGTTCACCTCCTGGGAGACAGGGGGCAGCAGACAGCGACAAGGCGGAAGCATCCAGGTGAAGAGCAACATAGAGACACCGAATGGAACAGCCTGTCATTCTCACACAGACCCATCCATCATGTTGCCAAGGTGACACAAATGACAATAGAGCAGTTCAACAGGATCGTGGGGGGGAGGGAGGGGGGAGGTGGGGCCCTCGTTCTAGTGCGAAGGAAGGCTGTGTGGCGTAGCTACTGACCTGTGACACATTGGCGGTGGTTATAGCTTTGTCAGTTGTCCTCAAGAAGAACAGACACTTTTCCAGTAGTGCCTAAAATGCAGTTCCAGAGTTATTTAAACTCAGCTACTAATTAACCTTGCTAATGTCTATGGTTGAGATGACCTCTGAGTCAAGGTCAGGCAGACGAGGGTGCAGGATTGGAGATAATAGTGCTGTCTCCAATAACAACAAGGGAGCTACAACAGCTTAACTGCCATTAGAACCTCATTATCATACAATGGTCTCCTTGGAAACCACCAATGTATAATTAACCTTCCATAGAGGGAGCAAAGTTCACGTTGGATAGACTGAATTCTGTGAGTTTGCATTGGACAACTCAGTGTGTACTATTTGTCTCCAGTGTGTTGGCTGACATTACCTCTGATGTTCCCGTGGTGATGAATAGTTTCTTCTGACCTTGGGAGGAGCTGACTGCGTCTGCCACGGAGGAATGGATGGCTGGTGGCTGGAGAGATGGAGGAATGAGGGAGGGAAAGAGGATAAAAGAGGGATAGAAGCGGTAGCCTTCTGTTGAGCTCTTGTCTGTGTGGCTGATGAGCATTCACAGTTGGTAATGACTTGGATAGTACCGATGAGACGTCTTGATAGAAGAAAATCAGCCTCTTTGATCCATTTGCAACAAAGAACTCGTCGATTAAATGAAACTGGATGTACCGGAAATACACACGTTATCATGTTAGTGACTACAGAATACAGTCCTTAAGTAAATAAATATCAGATTGTTGTCTAATCTGAACCTAGCTACACCCCTCTCCACCCTAATCCAGGTGAATGTAGCAGAGGTGGTTGAGTGCCCAGGGATCCAGACCTTGTCGTCAGACACCAGAGCCTCCTCCACCTCAGCCTCCCCCAGCGCCGTCCCAACCTCCAGCCTGGACAGCAGGTACTTGTGCCTGGCATCCAGCAGGGCTCTCCGTTCCTCCCTCACTGCCCGTGCCTGTTTCACCATCTCACGTCTCGCCTCGTTAGACAAGACCACCATCCTCTTACCTGGTACCTGAGGGGAAGAGAAAGGGGGAGAAAGGGGGGAGTGGCATACGGAGAGGTCTTGTAACCAGATGTTAGTATTATCTAACCCCACAGCTCCTACAGCTGTGGAAGGGTGGTATGCTTTAACTCTTGGATGCTGATTGGTTATAGATAAAGATATGGGAGGAGTGCTTATGTTTATCAAAGTGGACTGTCCCTTCAGTACTCACGGAGGTGCTGGCCGTAGAGGAGGGCAAAGCAGGCGAAGATGCAGTGTGATTGGTGGTTTTAAGATTATGACCCCCTATTCGGCGGTGTCCACCAGCTACCTCTATTGATCGGACGAATGATCGTTTGGGGTTGGAGAAAAACCACATATCTTAGATATACTTGTACTGTCATTTCTCACCTTAAATGTTGCCTTCGTTTTCTTTCTTTTTTTAACTACATAGACAATGTCGGTTCAATGTGTTCTTGATAACAATTGCGTTGCTTGTATTGGCTGCAAGGTTCTGTGGCACAGATTATGCATACATTTAAAATAGTGAAAAAGCGAAGGTAACCGTAGCTAACAAGCTAGCTGCTAGCCCATCACAAATGTCACAAATCTGCCCGCGATTACTTACAGTATAACATCACCAGGTCATCACCACATTAGCTTCTGTTAGCCAACATCAAAAACTTCAAGTAGCTATCTATGTTTTCAGGTGGTAATATCAACACAAATCTTTCTCGGCTTCGCACTTGTTGGCTCTAAGGATCCCACATATTTAAATTGAATTGATCAAAAATTCTGATTGCAACATCTGGTTTAATTACATCTTTTGGGATGAGGTTTTTGTACACTTAAATAAATTCATATTTCAATTTAAAAAGAGATGATTTTAAAACTAACAAATTCAGTGGTGTTAAATCTCGATATTGAGTATTCAATGGCTTTACAAATTAAAAACATTATGTCACTGAGTTACTTTAAGATGATTATACGTACAACAAACATACCAAGACTCCACAGAAGGACATAAGTAAACATTTGTACCACTTTCAAGATGCAACTGAAAGGTGTATGAAGCATATCCAGGTGAGCAAAAAGTACCTTTGCGTAAGAGTCGGACCAGAGGAGGCTTTAGGTGTGTTGTGTTGAGATCTGTTGTCTGGCATCCCCCCATCTCTGGTTCCCCCTCAACCTCCCCAGTGCTCTCCTTGACCCCTTCCCCAGACTCCAGCCTCTGTCCTGGGCCAGACTCAAAGCCTACACCATCTTCATCCTGGAGTTCCTGTCCTCCAGGGCCAGACTCCCCAGGATCAAGGCTCTCTTCTGGAGGAGTGTCTGACACATCGCCCCTCTCCTCCACTTCCTCCAGCTGCTCATTCATCTAGGACATCAAAGTCTATGTGACTACAGTATCCAGGTTAATCAGAGGCACTGCTGACAGGAATACAAAACCAAAACTTCACACCAAAATGTTTTAAGAGAGCAAGTCATGTGTCAGCTGAAGACAGTTCCTATAACCAAACCAGTCCACAATATTCAAATGTTTTCTACAGCTTACTTTGTTCTATTTTCCCTTAAATACAACAAAGTTCACATACTTAACTTAGTTCCTAATAAAAGACATGACATATTTTTAACCAGCTGAATTGGCTGAGAGATACAAGATGTGAAACCAGACACTGACCTCCGGTCTCTCTGCCTGGTTGTCGTTGCGTGGCGTGTGGCAGGTGAGGTTGGTAGTCACAGTTGAGTTCTCTCTCTTTCTTTCTTTCGCACTCGGAGCAGGAGTTCTTGCTGTGCTGACTCACCCAAGTACACACTTCACTGCTCCTGCAAAGTTTGGATGTTGTCACAGCAACCTAGACCATGCAGGTCTGGACTCCACTTATTACTGGCTAATCTGGTGGGCTCTGCTGGAGTGTGTGTGTGTGTGTGTGTGAGAGAGAGAGGGGCAGGGCTGTTGTAAGTGGCAGTGTGTGTAAGGGTTGTTTATGTGTTTACATGTGAGTGTGCACTTGTTCAAAACAACAAGTGGCTTCCCTACCCTCATAAACGCTGCTGGGGACATTTAACGACTGCCAGAGAAAAGGCCACTGTGTGTGTGTGTGTGTATGTGTGTGTGAATGTGTGTGCGTATGTGTGTGTATGTGTGTGTTTCAGTGAGCTGGTCAGGCTCCTGAGTTAGGCCCTCGCCAAGTGGGATGTACATTTCATGTTCCTGTCACTGCAAATGGCCCTGGGTTGAAGTGATAGTACATGACCATTAGATGGCGACAAAGAAACACAATTTTAAACCATCCTCAGTCATCATAACTGTCTGCCCAGACTCACTTGCTTCCCTTTATGAACAGTAAGCAACAATAAAAACAACTTTAACACCTTTAACTCACCTGGAGTCAACACAAAAGACACAATCAAATAAATAGTAGGTGACTGAAATGCCTGTTTTATGTCTTTCTTTCCAACTGACCTTGTTGTGTCCTTGACTGTCCCCCATGTGGAGCTCCACCAGAAGAGGTCGCCAGGGGTCAACGAGAGGTTATCTAGGGGTCACACCTAACCACACCTGCCAATTTGTCAACTAACTGTCAACAGGGTGAGAAAGGGAGCGACGGAGAGATAGAAAGATTGAGAGAGCGAGGAAGAGGAAGAAAAAGGGCAAAAGAGAAGAGAGAGTGAGCAGAGGGAGAGGGAAGAAATCCACCTGCTGTGCTTTGAGATCTGTCAGCAGGGGGTCGGATGCATGGAGCATCAAATGAATTCATCAATCAGAAGAATAAACACCAACACAGAGTAAAAAACAAATATCTTTTTTATTGAATACAAGATTCAATAGGGATGGGTAACAGAAATACAGCAATTATTTTTATAATACAATATGGGTGGAATATAACCATTTTCTCCCTGTTTTGTCTCACGCACACTTACATTACACACATTGAATGCACAAATTAATTTATTCAACTGTTCTAAAGACATTGTACCATGTTAGTATTGAACTCACACAAACGCACAAGCACACAGTAAACGTTTCAGTTTAGTGACTAAACTGCACACTCACATCCACCTTCCTGATCTTCCATGAAACTAGGATGTGGCATGTTGTGTAAGAAAAGCCATAGCTATTGACCTGCTCTGACAAGCTGCTTGCACTCCTATGGGACCGGTAGTGTTGTTGATGGTTTGCCCATAGTGCAGACACATACTTGCCGTGCGTATAATCAACACTCGGTCTCATCAGGAGACAGACAGGGGAATAAGTACCAGCTGCTGTGTGTTTGACACAGCTGAGATGTTGTTCTCTACAGGCTTTGTGCTGGATCTCATATGAGGAAATCTGGTCAACTGTGAAGTCCGTTGTGGCACCGTTTTTCGAAATAGCTATGCAAATTAGCTTCAAATTGAATTTGATATTTTTAGTACTGACATCTGTTCCCGCATGTACACACGCAAAGCGCACACACGCAACATACTCACAGGCACATGCGCACACACACTCTCTTCTAGAAAACCTTTTTTTCAGCCGTATCAGTGCTGGGTTTTTGCTCTGTCTGGCTCTTTATTGGTTGGTGACTGACCAGCCTGTAATGTGATTGGCGGTGGTGTGAAGCCCACTGCTTCGATTGGAACGCAGCTAGTCACTTCAACACCACATTCTCACAGTATGGGTAAAAACGATGTAAAAATAAACTGTTTAAATGAGATCATTTACATTATTCTGATATAGTCCTAAACACCACCACAATAATGCGATTGTACACAATGACCTGACCAACCTCTATGACCTGTATTCATCATCACTCGACATGGCATTATCAGAAAAGGAGAGCATTTGATTAAAAGAAAATTCAACAAGTGCTTTTCTTTGAAGTCTGTCTATATGGTAATACTTCAATGAGCGTCAGTCTTGGGTATGTCATAAGGTCATATGTTCAAGGCCAGAAAGATAGGTCGAACAATCCTAAACATAGATAATTGACATTGATAATTGATGGGTTTCTTCCTTCTCTCTCTCCACTGTCTCTTCTAATCACTCTCTCCTGCCACAGAGATGTAGGGTTCCATTATCCACTGCCAGGGGATGGGTTAGAGGTGGAAGGTCATATACCTGGGTTTATTGTGTGTCATCAGTAGACTTTACTAGTGACATCCTCTTCATCATCGTCTTCCAGCACACGAGAGCCAACTCCCATGGTGCGATTTAGGCTCCAGAGGGCAGGAATGTGTGTGTGTGTATAATGTCTGTAAGCATGTGTGTGTATCCATAAATGCTACCACCGTTTAATAATATGGTTCATATAGTCCTCTGTGGGCAGTCTGGCCGTCCCCTCCCCTCCCCCCGCTGCCCCCTCCTCTCTGAACATGTCCCGGGGGAACCACGTGCCCCCTCGTCCCCCCCTCAGCGCCAGCCGTTGCTGCCGCCTCTCCTGCTGGCGCGTGTACTGGTAGCGTTGCTGGAACAGGTCCCTGGCGTAGTCGTACAGCTGCATGTCCAGCTCGTTGAGCTCCTCGATGCGCTGCACCGTGCCGTTGTCCAGATCCACTCCGGCCGCCCGCGTGCTGTTGTACTGCATGAAGGGGCGGATGAAGCGCAGGCGGAAGGTCCGCTCGAACAGGAACTGGGTCTTCCTCTGGTGCTCCGTCAGACCGAAGAAGGCCATGTCCCTCAGGTTCTTCTTGGCCGAGTCCAGAAGCAGGGCGGCTCGGCGCGTCTCGGGGACCGTGGACATGTTGTAGCAGCCCACCAGGCTCAGGTCAGCCAGCATACGCACCTGGGAGGAGGCACAGCCAGGTGAGATGCCAGAGATGTCTTTCTGTGTTCATGTGTGTTGTTTATGTGTGTGTGTATGTCTGCGTATGTGTGTGCTGTTTACATGTGTGTATGTCTGCGTATGTGTGTATGTCTGCGTATGTGTGTGCTGTTAACGTGTGTGTATGAATGCGTATGTGTGTGTTGTTTTACGTGTGTGTACGCCTGCGTATGTGTGGGTTGTTTACGTGTGTGTACGCCCGCGTATGTGTGTACCTGTCTGTTGTTGGCCAGATTGTAAGGGCACTCCATGAACTGCTGCAGGGTGCAGCCAGACCAGTCTGATCCTTCATAGCAGGCTGGTAGCTCCTCGGGTGTTGGAGTGCGGCCATCGCACATGTGCAGTGACGTCTTCCAGGTGGCGCCTCGCTGGACGTGACGCCACTCGCTGAGGTAGCGAGACACAGGGTCACGCAGAAGTGTGATGTAGTAGAACTTCCTGTCGGAGAGGAAATGACAATACAACCATTGGTAAGCGAGCAATAGAAACAGCATACTTAACTCTGGTGCGCTGCATTTTGCTTATTTCAGGCTTGACTCCTGAGTGTGTGTTTGTCTGTGTGCATGTGTCCACCCTCCCACACTTTTCCCACGCAAGCAAGTTGGTGTTAACACAATTTTCTCTAGGGCTTGTGGCTGCTGTATGGAAATCTAATTGGATGGGTCTGACTTCACATTCTAGACTGACCTTTTCTAAACCAAACCTCTAATCACTCCCAATCGCAAAAACTTTCACAACCACCCACTACCACACAGAAACACACACACACACACACACCAGACAGCGCAAGGCCATTCTGCTGCAGTGTTGATAAATGCTTAAGTCAGTCAGCCAGTCAGCCAAGCAGTATCTATCAGTGCAGAGTGCTGAGTGGACAGAGCTGCTGAGGGAGCCCTAATGATGCTTATCAGCTGGGAGATGGTTACTGTGTGTACACACAAGACACACACACACAAGACACACAAGACAAACAAACACAAGACACTCACACACACAAGACATGCACACATGACACACGTACACCGTGACTGCCTGCATGAACACAACACACAGACGCACATATGACACACACATGACACACACATGACACACACAAGACACACACATGACACACACAAGACACATATACACATGATATGCACACAAGGCACACACACCCCATGACTGCCTGCACAAACACAACACACAAGGCACACACATAACACACACAAGACAAACATGCACATGACACGCGCACAAGGCACACACACTGTGACTGCCTGCATGAACACAACACACACACACACACACACAGAGAAAGACTGAGAAAACGGAGAAAAGAGAACACCCCCACACACACACCTCAGTAGCATTAGCCAATCACAGTTAATTATCTGGCTGCTGCAGCCAATTGGCAGTTTATATAATTACAGACTGCCCGGTGTGTGACCCCGATAGCTAGCCAGCAAACCAGTCAGCCAACCAGTCAGTAAGCGAGCCAGCCACTCTGCCAGTCAGTCATTCATTCAGCCAGTCAATATCCTACTAGGCCACAGTTATTGCTGGTGACGTATTGGCCTTCATGCTAATTAAACTGACTAAACTATCATGACAGATGATAAAAGACAGGTGAAGGACTAAGCTGCTTCAAGGTCAGGCCTCTCTGCTAGCCCTCACCTGGTTGGTCATCTTCTCTAGTGGGGAGGAGACAGAATGCCTGGGGGCCAATCAGCTGTCTGATATGGCTGAGAGTACAATTATGTCATAGTGGAATATAGTGACCCAGACGTGATGACTGTGTGTGTGTGTGTGTGCATGCGTGTGTTGACAACTCTGACTCCAGGATGTCATATAAAGGATGACAGGCTGATAAGTCACTCCAGAACCAAGTGGTCTCTAGAGACTAACACCCTGACAGATGTTAAGTTGCTTAGCTCAACTCAGGATCTCTCTCGCTCTCTCTCTCACACACACCCACCCACACACACACACACACACACCTCAGACCAAGAGGGTGTGGGAAGGAGCAAACCACACACACACATAGCACATTAATCTTTGTTTGTTTGCCACTATGAATATCCCAGTAGCATTTTCTTACTGTGGAAAATAGAGCTGCTGTAAACAATTCATGAAAAAGAGCAGAGACTGTAGGGCAGTCTGTGGAGACTCTGTACTATGGGTCTTTAGAGACGATTTAGACTGAATTCTGTAGTGACCTTCAAGGGTAAGTCTGTAGTAACTCTGGTGTGACTCTGTAGTGGCTCTTTAAGATAGTCTGTTGTGACTCTTTGGAGTCAGTCTATGGAGACTCTCCAGGGTCTGTCGAGACTCTTGTCTGTAGGCACTGTAAAAGCTGGCTTCGCAAACAGCAGTGTGTTATTTTCATGTTGCATTGGAGAGGTAGTGATGTAACAGACCCTGTGAGGAAGGAACCTGTCTCCGTGGAGACAGGAGGAGGGGTGGAGCTCTGGTCACAGTAACGATGAGGTAATAACAGGATAATGAGGTGATAACAATCGCCATAAACACGGCAATAAAGAAACATCTGCGGGAAGGCTGTTCCACTACTCCAGAGAGAGAGAGAGGGAGAGAGAGAGAGAGAGGGAGAGGGAGAGGGGGGAGAGATAGAGAGAGAGAGGGGGGGAGAGAGATAGAGAGGGAGAGTGAGAGGGAGTAAGAGGGAGGAAAAATAAAGAAAAAAGATGGAAGAAGAGATAGATGGATGAAAGAGAAATGAAAAAGAGAAGGTGACAAAAAGATCAAATGAAAGTGAGAAATAAAAGTGAGGGAAGGAGAAAAACGAAGGCGAGGGCTTCTGAAGCAACAGTGAGCGCGGCGTAGCTAGCCAGCGTAGTGTGGAGCAACAGTGAGCGCGGCGTAGCTAGCCAGCGTAGTGTGGAGCAACAGTAGCAGGATATTTGACGGTGTCAGCAAAGAGGCAGTCAAGTGGGTGAAGATGGAGGGAGGAACAGAGAGGAAGAGACGGAACAAAGAAAGATAGAGGCGAAAGGGATAAAAGGGAGGACGGAAAATGGAGAAAAATGGTGGAAGAGAGAAGATGGTGATAGGTGGGTGAGAGAGAAGAGTGGGGTATAGAAGAGGGGGAGGAGGAGAAAGGGAGCAATGGGGAGAGGAGCGAGGAGGAAATAAGAGGGTAGGAGTGAGGGAGGGTTGAAAGGGAGAGGTAAAAGAGAGGGAGGGAGACACTGAGAGGAATATCAATTAGGCGTTCTCTCTTTTTCGCTCTCTTTCTCTCTACTATCAGAGACACACAGAAGGTTTTTCAGCAGAATAATTTATCAGCATTCTGGTTTCCCCGGAAACTCAGAACATGACACAGAGGAGAGAACTCCGGGAGACAGTGAAGAGAGAGAGGGAGGACAGAGAGAGATGAAGGAGATGTAGGGATGAGAGAGAGTGACTTTCTAAAAACCGATTTGAAGGCTTGAGATATACGAAAGTCAGTAAGCATCTGAGTCAGTCAGTCAGCGATCTCATCAGTCTGCCAAACAGTTAGGAAGCCATCCAGTCAGTCAAACAGACTGGAAATGTTGCCTACAGTCTAGAACCACAAAAAGCAGTTGTTTGAGACACAGATACATAAAGCAGTATCTAGATGTATTTCGCAGACAGCATTTGGGGCATGATGATGGATTCACAAGCATACTGTCCATTTGCCATATGGATGACATTCACCGCATGGAGATTTCAGTGTAGGTGGAGAGGGAACTAGATTAGATATGGAGCTCATAACTCAATCCTTACAGGTGTGTGTGTGCGTGTGTGTGTGTGTGAGTCCGGGCCAGCTCTGCGCCTGTCATCTGCAGGAAGTGATACCGTGTGAGGCAGAGCAGAGACAGAGAGCAGGTGTTCTGTGAAGAGGCACAGAGCAGTAAACATGATAGACAGAATGTTCCCAGAAAAGTGCTACCCAGAAACTCCAGTGTAATTACTAATGCCCAGTAAGAGTTGAGAAATGTCATTTTGGAACATCCTTTTATAGCTCTCCTCTCTACACATGACAGACCCTCCCATATGCGCCCTCACCCCTCCAGCTAACTGCTCTCTGCCCCAGTCTGACATCCCCCTTCCCCCCTAAAACACTTCCTGTTGGCACTGAGAATGGGTTGCCATGGAGACATGCCATCAGGTGAAGCATCCGCCAGTTAACTGTAGCACTTACCCCTCTTTCACTCTCCCCTCCTCTCTCTCTCTCTCTCTCTCATTCCCCTTCTCTCTGTCCCCCCTTCACTCTCCCTTCACTCTCTTCTTAACTTCGCTATCTCTCCTTCCCTTTCCTCTCTTTTTCTTTCAACACAAAAGAAAACATGGTTCCTTTTCCCTTCTCTTTGAAAATCAATGAAGCAAGAAACAGATGCCAGCCTTCCTCTGGTGTTCTCTGTCTCTCTCTCCCTCTCGAACCACCTCTCCGTTCTTTCCTCTTTTGTCCTCCCCTTCTTCCCCCTCAGTCTTCTTTGGAGGAGAGCCAATTAGTTTTTTCTCTCCCCCATCTCTCTCTTCCTTACTCCATCTCTCCTCCTCCCTCTCTTTCCTGTCCTGGCTGTCGAGGCTTTGCTCCTGTCAACTCAAACAAAGCAAGCAGTGTGGGTGGGCCAGAAGAGAGACAGAGAGAGAGAGGGAGAAAGAGAGGGAGAAAGAGAGAGGGAGAAAGAAAGGGAGAAAGAGAGGGAGAAAGAGAGGGAGAAAGAGAGAGGGAGAAAGAGAGGGAGAAAGAGAGGGAGAGAAAGAGATAGGGAGAAAGAGAGGGAGAAAGAGAGGCAGAGCAAGAGAGGGAGAGAGAGACAGAGAGAGAGAGAGAGAGAGAGAGAGGGAGAGAGGGAGAGAAAGAAGAAGAAAGAGAGGGAGAGAGTGTGAGAGAAAGAGAGGGAGAAAGAGGGAGAGAGGGAGAAAGAGAGGGAGAGAGAGACAGAGAGAGAGAGAGAAAGAGAGGGAGAGAAAGAGGAAGAAAGAGAGGGAGAGAGTGTGAGAGAAAGAGAGGGAGAAAGAGGGAGAAAGAGATGGAGAGAGAGAGGGAGAAAGAAAGAGAGGGAGGAAGAGGGGGAGAGGAAGAGGGGGAGAGGAAGAGAGGAAGAGAAATATGAAAAGAAAGAGAGGGAGAAGAAGAGATAGAGAAAGAGAGGGAGAAGAAGAGATGGAGAAAGAGAGGGAGTGGAGGAGACGGAGAGAAGGAGAAAGAGAGGGAGAGAAAGAGAGCGGGGAAGAGATGGAGAAAAAAGAGAGACAGGAAAGACAGGAGGAAAACGAGGTGGAGAGGGAGAAAGGAAATAAAATGAAGGCAGAAAGAAGAGCGCAAAAGAGATTGATGGAGGCAGATAGGAGATAAAGGACCAGTCCGAATGCCGTCATGTCTGGGAGTTCCCTCCATAGGAGTAACCCACAATGTTGCTGCCAGTGGGGCAAGGAAGAGGCTGGGATTGAGAGCTGGAGGGTTGGAGGAATGGAGGGATGTTTCTAAAAGGATGAGGGGGAGGGACAGGGGTTGGTTGGTGTATATGTGTGTGTGTGTATGTACAGTATGTGTGTGTGTGGTGAGAGGGAAGCGGTATTGTCAGGGAGAGGGTCACTAATGGTGGACTGGTTGAGTGTTTTTCAGTGTTGAAGAGAAGGTAGAGTGACAGGCAGTCAGGGAGCTTTACACACACACACCACACACACACACACACACACACACACACACACACACACACACATTAACTAGAGAGAAGATGACGTTCTTTCTAAATGTCTCTCACCCCTGTCTCAGTTTCCTGTTTCTCTCCCTCTCTGTGTCTGATTCCCATCCCCTGTTTGTAATGCTCCTGCCGTCCCCTCACAGATCTGTGATGTACAGTACATCATCGTGTGAGGGTATGCAAATACACATCATATTTACAGTACATTATATCACAATGAGTTCTATTCCAGACGTGTCACACAAGCACGCAATCTCACATCACATGTTCAGGTGCACATTGATAAGCAGGCAGTATTTGAACCGCTTGTGTGTGAACCAGTGTGAGCGTATCAATGTAGCACACAGAGAATGGGTACATAATTGGTGGCACGCACACACACACACACACACACACACAGAACAACAGCTCCAAAAACGATGTTTGTTAATAAAATGCACGTGAGACAGAGAGACATGGGGGAGAGAGGAGAGCTAGGGAAAGTGCGAGAGGAGGGTAAGGAAGAGAGAGAGGAGAGTAAGGAAGAGAGAGAGGAGGGTAAGGAAGAGAGAGAGGAGAGCAAGGAAGAGAGAGAGGAGAGCGAGGAAGAGAGAGTGAGAGAGGACAGTGAGGAAGAGAGAGAGGAGAGCGAGGAAGAGAGAGAGTAGAGCGAGGAAGAGAGAGCGAGTGAACACTGGGCACACACTGCAGCAGTCTCCTCATTACCTGCAAAGCTCCTTCATGCTGGGCTGAACCAAGGACATTAACACTAGACAGATCTGCGGCTGGTGTGTAACTGTGTGCAATTTGGAGTCTGAACTGTGATTGTGTGTGTGTGTATCACTAATACATATGTGTATGAACCTAGTATGAATGCATGTCCACACATGATCCATTCTTCTTCTTCTCATTATTAGTAGCATCCATTATTCCGTTATTAGCGTTCAGGATACCAACAAGTCTCACTCTCTCTTCCCCCTCAAAACTCCAGTGTAGATCATCCCTTCCAAGCAGAGCTATAACAGTTATATTTCTAATCGCATGTTCTGAGTGGATTAGACAGGCTTTAGACAACTCTGATCTTGGCAGAGATCCTGTCTCTAGTATCACAGCTCCAGTCTCTAGCAAAGAGCTTCCCCAGCTGACTGCTGGAGGGGTAACACACACGAAGAAGGTTCCAGAATGCTTCGGAAAATTCCAAAACATCCAGAAAGTTTACAAATATTCCCATGGATCCAGTAAACTCCAGAATGCACCGGCATGTTTCAGAAGAAGATTTCAGAGGGTTTCAGAACCCACTGGAAGGTTCTAGAACGATCCAGGCTTGTTCTACAGCCAGGTTAACAGGCCAGCTCAGTTAAACACGACTAATAAGAAGAAGGGGAGCTCTGATATTTGAAATTCATCAAAACATACCTCCTACTCCACCTCCTCTCTTCTGTCTACCTCCATTCCTCCACTTCACTTCTACATTTTACATCCCACCTACTGCCACCCTGGTACTCTCCTATCGACGTCCCCCCCTCTCTCCCTCTCTCCCTCTCCCCCTCCCTCTCTCCCCTCTCCCTCCCTCTCTTTCTCCCTCTCTCCTACTCAGTATGGTAATGGATCTCATTTTTCAGTTTTACCTCCCCGTGAAGCTTTGACACAATTACCTTCCCTGGCTTATGTTTAATTCAGCACTGTGTGTGTGTATGGGGGGGTTCAATGTGTATGGAAGGATTAAACTGCCTCTCAAGCACAAAAAAACACGTTGTTTTCTACCTAACGTACCAGGATGATACACAGACACCCACACAAACGAGAGGAGGCATGAGAAAGATGAGGATCAGAGGAGAGATGGGGAGAGGAGGGGAGGGGGAGGGGAGAGGAGAGGAGGGAGAAGAGGAGGAGGGGGGAGAGGAGAGGGGGGAGGAGAGGGGAGAAGAGGAGAGGAGAAGAGGGGAGAGGAGAAGAGGGGAGAGGAGGGAAGAGGAGGGAAGAGGGGGGAGAGGAGGGGAGAGGGGAGAGAGATGAACAGAAGAGTGGTGTTTCTGAGTATTGTGCGTGACAGTGAGAGATGGTCTTAGTCTCTATCATGGTCTTATTGATCTGCAGAGCACTCTCTCCTTAATTGATCCGATAGCAAATCCTACAAAAGATCGTTTCAGGATTTAACGATTCAATTAAGTTACAACCGTTGGGATTTGATGAATGACACAATCAGGAAGAGGGGGGTAAAGCACCTGAAAGAGGAAGAGTAGGGACAGGACAGACATAGGACAGAGCGATAGAGAGAGAGGGTGATGAAGAGACAGACGTGGAAAGAGAAACCGAGAAAGAGAATGATAGAAAGAGAGAGAGAAAGAAGGAAAGTCTTTTTCTATGCTCCATTGAAAAGAATCTCAGTGTATATCAGTATTAACATGTACTTCAGGAGACTGATGCTGGCAGACACTAGCAGAGCATGCAGAGGTACACACCTTTTCACTATTCCCTCTCTCTCTCCCTCTCTCTCCCTCTCTCTCCCTCTCTCTCTCTCTCTCTCTCTCTCTCTCTCTCTCTCTCTCTCTCGCATACACACACCCACACAACCTATTGTCCAGATAGACCTGCATATGTGATAGCAGACACCTTGAACACGAGAGAATAGAATATGTTAAATAAACCAAGATAACACACACACACATACACACACAGCTTGAAGATTACTTTAGTCTGAGAATCTCCATTCACTGCGGGACACTGGGTCTACAATGCCTCATCCCGATGTGTTCTAGGCCCAGTCTTGAACCCAGGGTCACTGTTTCGATGTGTTCTAGGCCCAGTGTCGGGTTCCTGTCCTGGTGCCAGAGGAAGGGGAGTGTCCGTCAGCTTCCTGGGAATGTTGGGAATGCCAGCGTTCCTGTCTGGCGCTGTGGACGACAGCTGGGAATGTGGGAACACCATGCCACCCAAGGGGGATTCTGGGAAGGAGGGTTAAGCAGACGGACGCCAGAGAGTGGATAAGGAATAAGCTGGGGGGGTGGGGCCACACGAAGGGCGTTTTCAGTCGGATGCTGGTGAGTTCCTGTCAGATGCAGCTCCACAGTGCTAGCAAGGCATGGTCACACACACACACACACACACACACACACACACACACACACACACACACACACACCTCTGCAGGCTATATTAGCTTGTGTGATAGTGTCTGGTTCCTCTGTAGAGAATGGGGTTGGCTGGCTTAGTCACACTCTACTCAATATACCCCCTCTAGATAAGGACTGATCCCTTCTGTGCTGCTCGCCCCTTAGAGACAAGACACACACACACAGGCAGAATCACACACCAGCACACACGCTCACACACATTCCACTCCAATTTTACACAGATGATTAACACTAAGAGCAACAATAGAATCATTGAAGAACATTATCAACAGTTTTATCCAAGTTCACAGCAGGACAGAGAAGAGGAGCAGAGGGTCTTTAGAGAACGGCATTGCCATCCCTTTACGCTCCTCCCACTACTCACTACAACTAAACCCACCTACCTCGCACGCTACCCATACTCCAAAATACCCATGAATGGCCCCGTACTGGAGGGAGAATCTAGGTGTGTGTGCGTCTTCAGCACACTGTCTCAACGTGTCCCTGCACTGCCATTTTTCTAGGTCCTCTTCCAGTCACATCAATCACACTTCATAGTCAAATCGAGTCCTGCCTTAAACACCTCTCATAAGTAGTTCACATCTCCTGGAAAAAACCACACACACAACAACGCACACAACCCCACAATAAAATTAAGAACACAATAAATCACTCCAACTCACAAAACCAACACACTCACCCCTACCCTCCCCTGACTCCCTCACCTCCCTCCTCCCCTCCTCTCAACTCGTACCCACCCCCTTCCCTCCCCCTCGCCCCCCTCTCTCATCCTCTCTCTACTCCTCTCTCTCACACACAAACACAACACCACACCACACCCACACACAAACAGGAGACAATAAAAAGACTTCAAAAGCCAGACCCTTAGTCTCTTTTCGCACAAACCCACCCCCCCCGGAATGACACATTCACCGGAGCAACAGCTGAACCTGACACATCCAAGAGCTGCTCAAAGAGAGACGGCTGGTAACAGGACTCCGCCCCCGCCGGGGAATAAGATGGGACACACACACACACAACAGAAAGACACCAAAACACATACAACAGACCATACACCACAGAGAAATCACACAAACACACACCATAGAACATACAACACCACACCGATATAAACACACAGAAATACACACACACAAACAATACAACAACACCTCCCCACCACCACCCACACCTCCATCACCCACCCAACAGATAATACACAAAAACGAACCACACACAACACAAACAATTACACAACACACAGAAATACACACACCACAGAGGGACAATACACACACACCACCGACCCATAATACCACACCACAAGAGAAACCAGGC
>BROE01000024.1:9845592-9847367 GCA_036571765.1 Plecoglossus altivelis | reverse complement strand
AAGTCACAGACGACATGTCCAAAATATCACACAGTAGAAATATTGAGCAAACACAAAATCAGACACTCAGCGCGCCATTCTCACTCAAGACAGTAGCGATCTATCGCACCTGGGCTGAATACGAAGGCACCTCTTGGACCAGTATATCATTATCACTTTCAAAACCCAACTAATCTCGTCGCAAAGACATACATAGCATCTTTTGGTTAATTCACACACAACACAGACATTATGCCCCCGGAACCATGTATATACATCTGGTACTTTTAACTCTGCCGTAGAAATTACTGCTTTTACTTACTTCACAGAAATTACACATCCACACACACAGACATACACACACACAAAAATACACACACACACAGACATACACACACACAGAAATACACACACACACAGAGACATACACACACACACACAGAAATATACACACACAGAAATACACGCACACACATAAATATACACACACAGACATACACACGCACACAGAGAAATATATATACTCACACACAGACATATACACACACGCGTGGGTGCACGCACACGCACATACACGCACACCCATACACACACAGAAATATACACACACAGACATACACAACACAAAAAGCAAAGCACACTGACGTACACACAAACATACACACACATACATATTGTATGCACAACACATACACACACACAGTGGATTCAAAGGGTGGGTGGCTCCGGCCCTTGTCAGAGTGACGGACATCTCAGCTAATGAGACATCAGATTACAGCTCAGGGACCAATCGATTCAAAAGGCCTCCTCTTTCGGTAGAGACACACCCACAGGTTGCCGTATCAAAGCACTAGGCCATAACACTGGTGTTCTACCTGCTAGAATCAACATCACACATACATCACTCACCAACTTGGGCACCTAAAACACCACAGCCAATCAGGGACCAAGTATGAGTTTACCAGCCAATCAGAGTCGGTTGTAATGTCAAGAGCTTGCAAGTGTGCTTCAGTGACCCAGTGTGATGGAATGTTCGTGGCAGCATGGTGGATCCAGAACCGTACTGAGGTCAAAGGAGGTAAGAGGAGAGGCTCTGGAACTGCTGGAGCTCTTGGCCTAGCGACTAGGAGCTACGGACTAGGAGCTAAAGACTAGGAGCTACGGACTAGGAGCGTAGCTGGCAGCTGTGGACTAGAAATGAAGAGGTAGGACCTATGGTCTAGGAGCTAGAAGCAAGGTGGTAAAGCACACGTCAGCCTGCATGGTTGATGATGGACTGGGCCAGACTGAAGAAGACACTGAGGAGGACAGATGGAGCATGATAATGTGGAATCAAATTATACCTCCATAATCATTAGTGCTGTTTCATGAGCTACATCTATCTTCCTACTCTCCTTTCCCTGTCTGTCCTGCTCAGTATTCCTCTCCCCCCTTCTCTCTCTCTCTCTCTCTCTCTCTCTCTCTCTCTCTCTCTCTCCCTCTCACTCTCTCTCTCTTGCTCTTTCTCTCTTGCTCTCTCTCTCTCTCTCTTGCTCTCTCTCTCTCGCTCTCTCTCTTTCTCTCTCCCCCCTCTCTCTCACTCTCTCTTGCTCTCTCTCTCTTGCTCTCTCTCGCTCTCTTCTTTCCTTGTCTTTCTCACCCTCTGTTTTTGCCTCCTTCCTGTTCGTCCAGGATCAATCTTCCTGTCCAGTTCAACTTTAATGCTCATCCCTGTATCCAACAAGCACAAACACACATGCACTCACATCCATACACACACAAACACTCTCTCACACGCACACAAACGCATACAATAC
>BROE01000024.1:9753092-9843092 GCA_036571765.1 Plecoglossus altivelis | reverse complement strand
TGCTGAAGGCCAGATGATGAGTATTTACTGCTACCAGATGGATTATCTGTGTATAGGAGCAGGAGCTAGCAGAACCATCAGCAGTCCTACAGAGCAGCTTGGATTATAACACGGGATTAACCTCTACTAGCCATCATCATCATCATCATCATCATCAGCCTGTCTGTTGGGGTGTCAGTCTGTCAGTTGGTCAGCCAGTCAGTCTGCCTGTTGGTGTGTCTGTCGGTACATCTCTCTCTCCGGCTGTCTCTTTCTCTGCCTGTCACTCTCTTAGTGATAAACGTTGCAGTTTGACCCTTCTTTCAGAGGAAATTCAATCAGGCACAGACAGGACGGACCTGGGTAATGGGGACCCCATTATTTATCTCATGCTGTTGTTAGTGGCAACCACTCCGGAACATGTGCCAGTTCTGAAGTCTCCATGGTAATGACCCTTGACTTTTCAGACTGAGGGGGGAGGGAGGGTTAGGGGGAGGACGGGATGGATAGACAGAAGTAGAGAACAAGGGGGTGATAGGGAAGAGGTTTAAGGAGGGCAGTTAGGGGAGCATAGAGGGGGGGGGACTGTGAGTGAGACCAGATGGTTTTCAGGCTGTCTGAGCTGACCAAGAGATGAATAATATTGTGTTAGTAAGGGAGGGAGGGAGGGAGGGGTGGGGGAACCAAAACCCAAGCAGAACCTCCTAATCACTTGCAGTGGTCTCCTTACCACCTAGCCTCCTTACCACCTAGCCTCCTTACCACCTAGTGTCCTTACCAATTAGTCTCCTTACCACCTAGCCTCCTAATCACCTAGCCTCCTTACCACCTAGCCTCCTTACTAATTAGTCTCCTTACCACCTAGCCTCCTTACCACCTAGCCTCCTTACCACCTAGCCCCTCATCAGAGTTTTCTAACTGAGATCAACCAACTATGCCCTACCATCTACACACACGTACACACATTATAAACTGCCGTGTACAGCCCATCTCTACTTATCAATAATGGGTGTGTCTCATATGGCTAGAGGCTGAAATAGCA
Source organism: Plecoglossus altivelis (assembly GCA_036571765.1). NCBI lineage: Eukaryota > Metazoa > Chordata > Actinopteri > Osmeriformes > Plecoglossidae > Plecoglossus > Plecoglossus altivelis. Next base: position 9,842,071 of record BROE01000024.1, on the reverse strand, counting down.
CTACTGTGGAGACAGAGGGCTTTACCGGGAATGCATCAGGAAAAGTATAGTGTGTGTGTGTGTGTGCTTATGTGTTGATGTGCGTGTGTTGGTGTGTATGTGTGTGTGTGTGTGTGTAAATGGTCACATGGCACACTGAGACTGAAGCTGTTGTATGAAGCGTGCAGCCTGTTCAATTAACCCCTATCTTGAAGGTGGTTAATAACCTTACCTGGCAACCTTGATCCTTGTAAACATTGGTAAGACAGAGGGACAGAGAGATAGAGCTGTAACCTCTCTAATTGACAGAAGCTACCCCACTGCTTTTTACACACGCACACACACACACACACACACAAACACACGCTCTACTAGCAGTACAAATATAATTTCAAAAAGGTTTGTCAGTAATTGAGAGTAACATGAAGTGGAACTGGCTATGATGACCTCTGCAGGCATACATGTGAATACTGACAATTAATACTGACTGTTAATAAACAGAGTGAGAAAGACTGAGCATGGGGAGGGGCAGGAGAGAGGGGAAGAGAGAGTGACATAGAGAATGACAGAGAGAAAGGGAAAGGGGGAAGGCAGTCAGCCCTTCAGGTTATAGCTAGTTGGAGGGGGGGGGGGGAGTAAAGATCCGATTCCCTTCCTGAAGCTTTTAAGTGTTGAATGACGGATGGTTGAGGGTCTGACAGAGCCTTTGAAGTCCATGTCGTGGAACATACCAAGACATGGAGCAGGTTGAGTGGGTGTGTGTGTGTGTGTGGGGGGGCGGGGGGGGAGGGGGGGGGGGGCAGGGAAGAGGAGGGGAGGGTGTGTGTGTTAACCCACAACAGAGGCAGAGGCAGGACTTAGTTTCCACCCTTGGTGCCATGTACAGGATAGCTGGGGGGGGGGGTGGATGATGGAGATATAGAGGGGACCCATCTTTCTTTTGTCAGTATGCTTCACTGTATTCAAACTCCTAAACCATGCTTTTGTCAGCTGACTACGCCTACACACACATGCACACTCACACACTGCCTTATGCGAGTAATAAATAAATCATTTAAAGAAAAGCATGCCCTCCAACTGTCTCTACAGTTCTTCCCCTTAATGAGGAAGACTGTCTCTCTCACACACGCACAAATGTAGAGACAAAGGCGGTGAATACGGGTCTGTCTTGAACAGACACATCTAACCCCCACCCCTCGGGCCATCCCATTCTCCTCCCAGCAGACTGAGCGTAGACTGAGTGGAAGGAACCAAGAGAAAGCTGGTGGGGAGGGAAGGGTGAGCCGTCTGAACCTCCTGTGCACTGTTGATACTGCAAGGAGCTGGAGGAATGTGTGCCCTGCAGGCAGGCAGGCAGGCAGGCAGGCAGGCAGGCAGGCAGGCAGGCAGGCAGGCAGGCAGGCAGGCAGGCAGGGGAAGGAGGAGGAGGAGAGGGCAGAACACATAGAGTGACAGTGGAAGAGAAGGAGAAAGAGAGAGAGAGAGAGAGAGAGAGAGAGAGGAGAGAAAGAGAGAGGAGAGAGAGAGAGAAAAGGCAGACAGACAGACAGACAGACAGACAGACAGACAGGCTGCACTCTGGGTTGTATGGGTGCTGGGTTCTATCAGGGCCCAGTGTGTATGTGCCCCAGAGAACAGAGAGGAGCACGAGAACATGTCAGTCTTGAACAGGAACGCTGCAAAACACAGCACTCCCTTCTGTCATGTGTCTATCATGGTCCTGTCGTGTATCTCCTTCTCTCTCACACACTTTTCATCTGACAAAACACACAAACACCTGAGCTGATTCAATATCTCCATACTGACATAAGGGATGGGAGGTGAGAAGAGTGGAGAGGGAGCGAGGGACAGAGAGAGGGAGAGAGGGAGGGTTGGCGGGCGGGAGGAGGGGGAGAAAAGGGGATTGGCAGAAGTGATTGACAGGTAATTTAGGACAGGGCTCTAAATCTAACGCAGGGGAGATGGAAAGTTAAAAGGTGGAAGTGGGTGCATAAGTGTGTGTGTATGTGTGTACATGCGTGCGTGTGAATGTGTGTGTGTTTGAGAGACAGACAGTTAAGGACACGCCCAGCTGTGTTCCAGAAAAGTGTTCTGTTGCTCTTCACGTCACATGACTGGAACAACCTGAACAGCTTCTAGAACCCTCCCTCTTATAACAGATTCATCAAGAACCCTCCCTCTTATGACACATTCATCTAGAACCCTCCCTTGAATGACAGATTAATCTAGAACCCTCCCTCTCATGACAGATCCATCTAGAACACTCCCTCTTATAACAGATTAATCTAGAACCATCCCTCCAATGACAGTTTCATCTAGAACCCTCCCTCGAATGACAGATTTTCTAGAACCCTCCCACTGGAAAATCACCGTCACCTCATCAGGTGGATTCCGACACGTAACTGAACTGAGATCAGATATATAAGACTGTTTCCACAGCTATTTAACCACACCTTTGTTGACCCTACATTAAAGCTAGAAAACATGCTCCGCTAGGTAAAGTGGAAAGACTCCAGTATTTGATCACACAGTGGAAAGTAGAAATCATACCAGGCTCTGCTTCAACCCCAATGAATACATTAACACTCTAACATCCCATAAACAATAGGTTGCCCCAGGCAACCTATGTGCCTGTTCCTGTGAGCTCCCATCCCGAGTCCCAACCCACAGTGCCCCAGTGTTACTGTATGTCAGAATGACAGCAGTAGAAACTGCCCCAGGAGGGAGGGGGGGGGGGGGGGAAAGGGGGGCATGATCCTAGCTCTTGACTTAACATGTGTGTCATCAGATCCTCTTCATAAGTGCAAGCAATAACAAGAGTATAAATAGAGCCCAACACGGTTATTAATACCTATACAGGAATGACGATCTCTCTCTCCTACTCTATCGCTCTATTTCTCTGTCTCTCCATAACCCTACTGCATCCCTATGCTGGGTGGGGATCCTCTCTCCCTCATCTCCTCTTTTCTCGCTTCCTTTCTCCACCTGTTTCTTCCGTTCCTCCCGCGTGAGGGAGAAGGCGAAGAACAGAAAGACGGCACCAGTGGTGCTTTCAGCATGACCACTGGCAGACAGGGCTCCTACTCTAGTGAAGGTGATTAGGACAGAGGGAGCGAGGGAGCGAGGAAGGGTGGAAAGAGACAATGCCTGTAGTGATGTATCTCCTCTGCAGTGTTAGAACACACCACATGAAGACAGATACACACTATTTTTAGAATTGAAGAACACCTTATAGCAGCCTTGAGAGATAGGCCAATCACTTGGTTTATTTATACCTGCTAATTCTGGTGCACGGCTGACCTGCAGGATCTGCAGTAATAAGTACTAGGCTGGATGTAACCAGCACTGTTGGCAATGACTGGGGAATCTATAAAAGCAGGTCTTTAAAACCATTACTCCAACTTGTACTGTTACACACAGTATGATCTCAGCCACATTACATGTCACGTAAGACAGAGAGAGAGAGAGAGAGAGAGAGAGAGAGAGAGAGAGAGAGAGAGAGGGAGAGACAGAGAGAGACAGAGAGAGAAAGAGACAAAGAGAGAGACAGAGAGACAGAGAGAGATGGAGAGATATGTATATATAGAAAGATCAAAAGGGGATAAGGTAAGAGTCAACAGGGTTCCAGATGTGCCACTGCATGCCAAGCCAGTGTGAGTGGGACTTCAAGTGTTTTTTTCTGCTCGCGCGCTCTTAGAAACAGTAGGCAACACAGTCCCTCACGACTGTCACCTCACTGGCGGGACTAAGGCACGTTTGTCAGAATCAGTTAATGTGATGCACCGCAAATGAGAATGAAATGTGTGTGTGTGAGTGTGTGTGTGTGTGTGTGTGTGCGTGTGTGTGCGTGTGCGTGGGGGTTAAACCATGTTTATGCCTGAGCAGCGAGATAAGGTAGATCCTCATCCTGACTTCATCCTAAACATGTGCAGGGGTGTGGGTGTGTGTTTAGTGTAAACACAGTAACTTGGCACAAATCCGTGTCTAAATGTCATGAGTAGAGTCTTAGTTAAAACATTGGTGGTGCCAATGTTAATCTGCAAAGGCTGACCAAATACCACTCTTAACACGTTTGCCGTCAAGAAAAATAGAGTACAGAGTGTGTGTTAGAGAAACATATTTCATCAACTCTCCGTACATACCTCAGTTTATTCGACAGGCTCTCCTTCCTGCTAAGGACCCCTGGTACGCAGTTTGTGAGCTCGGTCCAGTCCGCGTGCAACCCGCAACTCCAACCGGTGGAAAACCTCGAAAAAAGCCAAGTCTCTTTGCGGTTGGGACGATAGCAAGTACACTTTTTTTGCCCCGGACGGCAGTCACACGGTACCTCAAGCCGCACGTTCTGCACCAAATGTCTCCCGAAAGTCGTCCCGCCGGTTTTCTGAATGTGTAAGAACACAATCACGTCTTCGCCCTTGATTTCAAAATCAACGGTTCTCTCGAGGTCCCTAACGGGAAAAAAGTACTTTTTGACATAATGCGGATCCGGTGTGGGGAATATATCCATATTGTCCTCGCCAAGGTAACCCAGCGGAGAACCGAAGTTCATCACACCGGGAGCAACGTACTGATACAGGATCAGCATGAAGAACACAGAGCCGACGACGATCAACAAGAATTTGCTGGTCCTTTCAACCATGTTCCCTCCGGCGTCGTTCATCTGTTACCATCTCCCAGATAACCGAATAGGGGCACTTGGTAGCGGAGCGTTCCGCGCTCCGTGTGTCGCTCCATAGACAGTAGGGTCTGAGCTAGTCTAGGACCACGGCGGTAGGATGGTAGTCTGTGCCGGGGTACATGTTTGCCGCTCCCGCTCTCACAGAGCGAGCTCAATCTGATTTGGCTTTTCTTCAGAGCAGTGGATCAGAAGCGACTTTTCAGCGTTGCTCTTAAGAAGTCACAGATATCTAAACCTCGCCCACAGCAGTACTGTGAGAGCCAGTCCGCCTAAGTACGCCGACGCGAAAGTAGCGTCCTCACGTCTGCTTCTGTCTTCTGCTCTTGCAGAACTGTTCAGTTCTACAGACCAGCATGCGCAGCAACTCCCCTTCTGGGCACATTTGCATACCTTCGTGTACTGTACAGTAAACATCACACAGACACACACACACACACACTCTCTCTCTCTCTCTTTTTATCACTGTGGTTGCATCGCCGGCTGTGAATTACTTAGCTATTTAATATTTTAATAAACGATCTTCCAACAAAGGTAGACACGAGCAACAATAATTACTATCACTTTACGTGAAAGGTATTGAGATATCATGTTTTAAACACATTATATTTTCAGTCTTTTCAACAACTTGTTTAATGCCTTTTAAATGCCTGTAGTTATACTGATATTATAAATGATCATGTTATCTAAAGTTTTTTAATTTTACGCACACGCGGACGCTCGCACATTCTCACTCTTGGGGATCTCCCGTCTATTATCGAATCTCATTTACAGCAAGGCATGTCCTCTGGAAACAGTTTGTTTGCTGTTGTGTGTCTCACTCACTCACTCACTTTCTCTCCATCTCCCCACTTCTCTCTGTGTACAGTACCATGTTTAGATGTGAACACAGCAGCCCACACTGTTGAATGTGAATCGCATTCTGTCCTGATCTCCTACAGAGTCGAACTGCAGCATGTCTGAGTCACACCCGGGTGGGGAGGTGGAAGGGTTAGAGCAATGGGAGATGATAGATGGGCTAGATAGAGAAACACAGAGAGATAGAGAGGAGGATGAAGAGGAGAGGAGAAATGCGTGGTGTGGATTGGGTGGAAGAGAGCGAGAGGAGCAAGAGGAGAGTGGGTGGGAAGAGCGACATGGAGTGATAGAGGGAAAGATGACTGGGAGGAAGGTGGGGAGCAACAAAAAGGGATAGAGAGAAGGGGTTGTGGATAGGGGAGACAGAAATAGACAAGCAGGGCGGGAGAGAGAATCAGAGAAAAAGAGGTGAAATAGAGGCGAGAGACTGAGAGATGAAGCGAGAGAAAGAAAGAAAGAAAGAAAGGCAGATAAAACCGTTGATATACAGACTATCATCTTCACTTTTCCAACCAGCAACACCCCGTCAACATCATGTTCTACCAGACCTTAGCACAGTGTCGAGTTCAATAATATTGGTCTGACACGATCAATATATCAGCTTTTCCCTTTAAGCTCTCCAGCCACCGAAGAGGAGGTAAGAGAAGAGGAGTGATGAGAGGAGTGGAGAGGAGATAAGAGGAAATGAGAGGAGGTGAGATGAGAGGAGAGAAGAGAAGAGGAGACGAGAGGAGAGAAGAGAAGAGGAGGTAGGAAAAGACTAGAAGTGCACACCTTGTCTCATTATAAAGATACAAAGAGCTCAGCACTCTACGTCTTGAAACAGCCTGTTGAATTTGAATGCCTGGGTCACAGCCGATTGAACAAGAGCAAACATACCCCCTCATTTGCCAGGGAGGTTTGAATAGGCCTGTCTGTGGAAGCAGATTGAGTAATACCACTGCATAGGAGCCAGGCCCTATAGCTAATTGAAAAAACGTCATCAGCCACCCAGGGAGAGGGTTGTCGGTTTGTGCTCTGCAGCCGTTGGGTTTAGACATTAACCTTCAGTTCTGTAAGGACAGAGAGCAGTGAAGCATGCTGGTAGTTCAACATCCCATCAGGCCCAAGGTCAGAGCATTCAGCCTATACACAAACTCTCTCGCTCTCTCTCGCTCTCTCTCGCTCTCTTGCTCTCGCTCTCTCTCGCTCTCTCTCTCTTGCTCTCTATCTCGCTCTATCTCGCTCTCTCTCTCTTGCTCTCCCTCTCGCTCTCACTCTCTCTCACGCTGTCTCTTGCTAGTCGTCTCTCTCTCTGCCTCTCACAGGGATATATACATAGCATGGTTTAATACCATACCACATAGAAACCTATCACCACACATCACAATGTGTGTGGGTGTTTTCTGCGCGTGTACGTGCTGGCATGTTTGTGTTTGCTTTGCATGTATTTGGGTGGAGTGCTGTGGACAACCAAACATTCTTGATTGTTTGTGTGATATAAGTTTTGGCCCAGTTCCCTCATCTCAAGGGTATGGGAGGGGATCCTAGTTAATGACATCATCATTATGGGACCTTTCAGAGCTGTGTCAACATTCCTGAATGTTTTTCTTTAGTTTGGAAAGCCAACACACAATAAGGAACATGCAGTCGCACGCACAATTCAAGAGTGTTTTACACCCTGTAGATCAGAATACAAGAACATTGTCCTTCTGTCTGTTATAAACAGGACCTCTGAGTCCAAACAGGTCTAGCCTAATGAAGGTCAAAGGTTGCAGACAGCAGCCTTTACAAGCTAATCATGCAGGCATTACCGTGGAAACACCTCTGCTTTAATTGGTAGGCTGTGGAGCTCTGTGTTTTACGACCAGAAAGTGGTTGAAGTTTATAGGCTCTGATTGGCTGACCTGATCTGCTCATTATCTCAAATTGCACTGAACCGTAGGTGACTCATTACTATATATTACTACTAGGTGTGTGTCTGTGTGTTTGTGTGTTTGTGTTTGAGTATGTGTCCGTGAGTGTCTGTGTGTATATATGTATGTGTGCGCCTTGGGAATGTGTGTTGACGTGTGTTGGGGTGTGAGCGTTTGAGTGTGCATTTGAGAGTGTATGTATGGCTGTGCTTTTGTGTGCGTGCATGGGAGTGTGTTTGTGTGTGTTGATGCATTCTCAGCATTCCAACTGAGAAAGCTCCAAAACACTTGCGATGACATCACTGTTCAGCTCTGCCTCAGGCCAGGGGGGCATTTGCAGAAAGCAGGTTGCGCAACATAACCGGGTAAGTTAACTCTTTGGCTGACGCACAACGTTGCAGAAACGTTCTCACAATGTTCCTACAACCTCAGGTGTCAGCTGAGATTAAGGTATGTCATCTGTTTTCTGGAATAACCCCCCCTTCCAGTTGTAACCTAAAACGTGCACACGAGGGCATTGTTCCTGTCTAGACCTGAGGGCGAGAGAGACCAACAGAGATTATATGCGATGACAGGACTGTTGATGAGGTGCGTTTGATTTGTGTCAATACTCTTGATTTTGGCAGTAGTTCAATGCTTTTAATGTATTCAGTCAGATAAATCAATTTGTAAATGTTGATAGTCAACGACTTCATCAAAGCACCCCTGTCCTCTACTACATCTCATCACTTCTTCTCGGAGAGGTGTTTTTCTCCTGACGAACAAAGTTGCAAGTAGTAGTACCACCATCATTCAACATCATCAAGGCAATTCAGTCAAATACATCTTTTCACCACTCTTATCATCAACTTGCTGCCTTGACAACCGCTCCATCATTCCTGTGATATAGCTTTGCTGGGCCTGATATGACTTATTTGTCACCCAAGTGATTGCTCCATCATGGAGGTTGGCAGGGATGGTAGTCCTGATGCTGCAGGAGACAGAACTCAAGTCTGGCTCTGGCCTGTAAGTCACCCAGGTGTCATATTACCACAGTCACTCTGCACACTGTTGACCCAGATACCTTCTGTTCTGTTAAATCTGCTCTCCTCTTAACTCCTCTCATCTTTCTTCCTCTCCATCTCTCCCTCCCTCTTTCCCTCTCTCCCCTCCTCGTCCTCCTCTATGTCCAGCCAGCCCGCAGCCCACATCTGTGTATCTGGGCCGATGTCCAGCCCCTTTAGGGTGGCGAAAGGTCAGTGTGTGTGTATGTGTGTGCTATATTTGGAGCAGTCCAGCTGGCCACTGTTTGTGTCCTCAACCTCATCTTTATCAAAATGATTGGACTTAGTCTGCACACAACCTGCAGCTTCCTTTAGCTCAGCAAGTCAGCGCAGTCCCACACCTCGAGTCTCAGAAACAACACACAGCTGCTAATCAATACTTTCTGATTGCTTGGTTGGGACTACTTATTATGTAAGGGGTGTTGGCCAGCATTTTGCTAGACACTCACACACACACACACACACACATCTACACACTCGTCTCCATTTCATCGATATTATGCTGTGTGTGCTTTGTAAAGGTCAGTGTGGGGACTGTAACTTACTGGGTTATAATGGAGCTCAGGAAAGCGAATGAATATAGTAATGGCAATATTACAGCCATGTTCACACACATGCGCGCTTACACACACACACGCTTATACACACACACACACATGCTTATACACACACACACACACACACGCTTATACACACATACACACACATAAACGCACATACACAAACACATACACAGCTGAACACAGCTTTTCCAGACACAAAATACATTTGACAGATATAACGATGCAAGACGTGTTGTATTTGTTCTCACTGAAAGTCTAATGCAAAGAGCGTATTAAAAAAAAGATCCACCGGTTTGTTATTGTTCAACTCAGATGATGTAAGACAAAATGAGACAAGCAACTTCTAACAGGATTCTGTCTCTCAAATAATTCACCTGTGGATTGTTGTCACATGTAACATTTCCCATACAAATGTGCTGCGGATGGAGGCACTAAGGAAAAAGTCCAAACCCCTTGGTTGCTCTCTCTCTGTCCCCCTCACAGTGAGGCCTGACTGCACTTGACTTATTTTCCTCCCAGATGGTGTTCAGCTTGCTGCCAAGTACTGCTCCTCTATCTGCCATCAATTGGGTTTGCCTCATCTTCACCATCCAAGGTACTTCACAACCAGGCTTAACCCAACCTAAAGGAGGAGAGGAGGGAGAGGAGAAGAGGGAAGAAGAGAGGTGGATGAAGGGAAAGAGTGTTACACCATCCATTTGTCCTTTTACTCTTCTCTTCTCCTCTCCCTCCCCTCTTCTCCTCTCCCCTCATTTTCATACTGGAAGAATCTTTCTTTATTCAAAGTTTGTGAACAACATTGAATTTGTTCCATTCCATTAGACCCCTGTGTGTGTGTGTGTGTTTAAGGAAGCAGAGTGTGTGTGAGGGTACCAGAGTGTGTGTGAGGGCACCAGCCTGTGTGTGAGGCATCAGAGTGTGTGTGAGGCATCAGAGTGTGTGTGAGGCACCAGCCTGTGTGTGAGGGTAGCAGTGTGTGTGTGAGGCACCAGAGTGTGTGTGAGGCACCAGAGTGTGTGTGAGGCACCAGAGTGAGTGAAGACAGATAGAAAACATCAACACAGTCCATCAACACAGTCCATCAACACAGTCCATCCACACAGTCCATGCGAGAAGCAACCACCCAGTCCTTCTCTGTTTGTTAGCTCAATAAAAACAATTTGTTTTTAATTTATATATATAAAACAGACAGATTCTAGATGATTTAAAGATAAGGTATGGATTAAGTATATGTTCTATAACCATCTCTTGATTTTCATCTCTTTCTGGGTGGATGATTTATGTAATATGCAAACCTTTACGTAGTGCATTAGTTTCTGCAAACCTTAATGTAGTGCATTAGTTTATTCATACCTGAGTACCTGAAGGAGACATACAGCTGTCTCCAGACAGACACATTTAACACAATAACAACGTTTTCTTTTCCATTAGAGGCCATTGAGATGTTCTTTGGTTAGTCATGCAGATGCACACAGCTGTCTACTGTAATCACACACACATACACACACACATACACACACACACACACACACACACACACATGCACATTCAACCACACACATTTGTCACACAAGTATCGCATCAGTCTTGATAAAGTTCAGTGAATGTTCATTGAACATGCATTTGTCATGCTCAGTCTTGCGATCGTGTTAATGAGCATGAAAGAAGCAATTATGAATACGTTCAAATGGATGTCCTGGGGTGTGTTTTTACATCAGTATAAATATTGGGTTTGGGGCCATTATGAGTCCTGAGGTTGTCTGACTATATGTGTAAACTGAATCCTGTTTAGATCCGGGTTTAATCAGGAGGATGGCAGAGAGACGCACAGTGCTGCTATCTCGTATCTACTGAACTGTTGCTGAACAAATTGTCGAAATAATGGTTTAATTGTGTGTGTTTTTTCAACAATTAGAGATGTGTTTGCTCTGACTCATTTTTTTGAATGTTCTCTAGTTGACTGAGGTGACACCCTGGCAGACTGTCATTATAGTGTCAAACATGCCATCATTAGAATCACCTCAGGCTCAGGGGAGTGGAAAGCCCAGGCAACACGTAACCTTGTTCTATTGTTGACAAGGATATCAAAGTGCTCTTCCTCCTCTGTGCTCCTCTCTCCTCCCTCTTCCTTTCCTCTACTTTTCTCTTCAGTCCTCCTATCTTGTTCTTTTTCCTCCCCTGTCCTGTACTTTCTCATCTCCTCTCTCCCCCACATACACATTTACACACTTAGACACATACACTCTTAGACACGCACACACTTAGACACACACACACGCACACTTAGACACGAGCACACACACTTAAACACACACACACTTAGACACACACACTTAGACACACACACACACACGCTTAGACACGCACACGCTTAGACAAGCACACACTTAGACACGCACACGCACACACTTAGACACAGACACACACACACTTAGACACACACACACACTGTCTTCACGCCTGAGGGATTGAGCTTGAGCCTCTCCGTGATGAAGACACAAAAAGAGACAAAAATACTTAGGATTTAATATGGCTTAATCCCCTTTACGCTGTAGCGCCAGCTAAGAGGAAGCTCTTACACACTGCACAAACACTGCAGCAGTCACACTCACTCACAGACTCAGCAAGAAGATCTGGTCACCTTGATCAGGACTAGAATTAGCTGAGACAGACAGAGAGAGAGAGAGAGAGGAGGGGGGAGAGAGTGCTAGAAAACCTACTGAGGGGAGTAAAAAGGAGGGAGAGAGGGGAGAAGATGAGGTGACAGCAGGGAAGGCAGAGGGTAGGGAACAGGGATGGGGGGATAAAAGGAAAGGAATGAAGGAGAGAGGGGGAAGGAAGAGCGATGACTGTGGTGGCTGAAAGATGGGAGTAATAGCTCTCCTTCATCAAGTAGCATGTTGGATTTACAGTGACACGTGTTCCGAGGAACCAACTGTGATTCTGGCATGTCATTAAATCATGCCTGCTCCACCCAACTGGGTCAGTCATCTTAAGCTAAATGTATACAAGCAAGCATACACGTACCATGCAGAGGAGCGTCTGAGTGGGGGTGGAGGGTGGAGAGTGGGGTGTACAGGGTGGAGGGTGAGGATGGAGGGTAGGGGATGGAGGATAGAGGGTGGAGGATGTGGAGAGTAGAGGGTGGAGAATAGAGGGTGGAGGGTGAGGGGTAGAGGGTGGAGGATGGTGAGTAGAGGGTGGAGAATAGAGGGTGGAGGGTGAGGGGTAGAGGGTGGAGGATGGTGAGTAGACGGTGGAGAATAGAGGGTGGAGGGTAGAGGGTGGAGGGTGAGGATGGTGGGTAGGGGATGGAGGGTAGTGGGTGGAGGGTGAGGGGTAGAGGGTGGAGGATAGTGTGTGTGTATGAGCTTTTGAAATGATGAAACAAGTTCATTTTTGCTCGACGCTCCCACCCCCTCACACACAATACCTTTCTGAGCACAGATATTTCTTCACATCTAACATGTCATTAAATTCCCATTAAAGTGATAGAGCCACACTTGCACACACACATACACACACACACACACACACACACACACACATACAGATCTTATGAGCTGCAGCCCACTACTAGGGTGTAACAACCCATTAAACAGACGGCTGAGATGGAGAAGATTTGACTGACTGAATGGATGACATGACTCATCCATTACAGCAGAAGACCCTGGCTCCATATTCACTGGGTACTGTATGGAATAAATTATAACAATCCTAGAACCTTTAATAGAAGCAGTCCATGCAGAACCTCTTCAGCTCCCGAAGGTTCTGTTTGGAACCCTAAAGAATCCTGGCTCTCCGTGTAAGAGTGGCGTGTGTGTGTGTGTGTGTGTGTGAGCTCCAGGAGTTGTGGTCCCCCAGATCCGAGAAGTTGTAGCAGATCAATGTCAGATGTGTTTCCTGGAGACTCCTTCTACAGCCTTTGCTGTCACTCTGGAAACAAAACACACAAGAGCAATGAAGTCGGATGACAGCACCATTCAGGAAGTACGAGAGAGAAAAAGGAGCGAGAGAGAAACAGGATGTGAAAGTTGGTATAATTATCAAGTCAATGCATCATTTATCTGATGAGCTTGATAAAGAAAAGTAGAGATGAGTGTGTGGTGTATGTGGTGTATGTGTGGGTGTGTGTGTGTATGAACGTGTGTGTGTGTGTGGGTGTATGAACGTGTGTGGGTGTGTGTGGGTGTGTATGAACGTGTGTGGGTGTGTGTGGGTGTATGAACGTGTGTGGGTGGGTGTGCATGTGTGTGGGTTTCTAGTCGACAATTGTTCAAATCGCCAAAGACATACAAATATCCCAGAATGAAGTGCTGTCTTGTTGTGCACACCTGACTGCAATAATTAGCTGATTGATTACCATTAATGAGTTGCTGCATGAGTGAGTGGATGAGGGAAGAGGGCAGGGGAAGGGGGTGTACACAGGCATTTGCTGTCCAAACTCATCCTTTTGACTCCAGTTGAACCCAACAGTTCTCTGAGTGGAATTTGGCCTGACTGTACGTATGCACTGGTGTGTGTGTCTGTCTGTGAACCCAGGGGCAATACATAGGGTTTTTATGATCAGTGAGGGGCAGATTGTGCTTATCTAGCCACAAACACACCCTGCTAAATCCTTACGAATGCCCCTCTCTCTCTATCTCTGGCCCTATGAAGGCCCGTCTCCAGGAACGTCTGAATGGCCGTGGCTGCGAGCATGCTGGTCAAACGGCCCCCCAGGGTCCTAGTGCCAACCATTTCATCTCTCCCAGGTCAGGATCATCCTCGCAGACAAAAGCAACGGCCTGAATCATATTCATAAGCTGTTTAGACTGCAGCCTATCAGCTCTGGATGCAGACACACATCCTGCTCCCTTATGACTATAAATAGATGAATTATTGTTCATTTCTATGCATGGAAACAGGGTATTGGATTGGGTCACGTTCATTAAATATGTAGTTGTGGGCCTTCTAGCTCCAGGCCCTAGTGCTATTGCATGGTGGAGACCCTCCTTACTTTTTGCGTGTGTGTGTGTGCCTGCGTGTGTGTGTGCCTGCATGTGTGCCTGCGTGTGTGTGTGCCTGCGTGTGTGTGTGTGCCTGCGTGTGTGTGTGTGCCTGCGTGTGTGTGTATTTCGGTTTGAATGAGTTGCTGGACAGAAAAACCATAACCATCATGAAACATAATAGTTGGAACATAATAGACACAAAATGGGGTACCTGTCTGAAAGTGATTATCTTCTTTCTGCGCGGACAAAAGACAGTTTCTATGGGAGCCAATGTCCCTCCAGGAGCTTCTGCACTGTGTATATGTCAGCATGTGTGTGTGTGTGTGTGATTTCTGCTGAGTATGTGCTTATTTGTGTTTCACTTCAATGTTATAGAGACAATAGGCTGGTTCCATTGATAGTCAGTAAAAGAGCAGCCTGGGGGACTAACAGCCCCCTCTGTCACATCCCAGCCCCCTCTATCTGCTTTTTATAAATGTTCCATTTTCACTTCCCTGATTGATTCTCATGTAATTGTCACGACAATTTTCGAGCCAGGCTCGTTAGACCAGCTTGTTAGCCCCGAGGGGCCAATGGTGTGATCAGATGAACTACTGAACAAAGCAGGGATTGGCCAGAAACAATGCTCTTCTTTCTCAATTAGTCAAACCAGAGTCTGAGTGTGAGTGTGGAGGTTGGGGTTCTGATAAGTTTGTTTGGAGAAACCACAGGGTTTCAGAAACCTGGTTTCAGTGAATGGATCATAGAACAACTTATTGGTGTTGGTTTAATAGCTGCTGTTTCCCTCTCCTCTCTGTCTCTCTCTTGATTGCTAGACCTGTGAAAGCTGGAGGGTGGGAGAGACCAGTAGAGGGAGAGAATAAAAGAGGAAAAAGTGGGAGAGAGAGTGAAAGAAAAAGAGTGTGGGGAGGAGGAAGGGGGGGGGGAGTCCGGGGGCAATACAGAATGATGCGCTGATTACTGCAGCACTAGGCAACACCACCATCTTTACTGCATGACCAGTTGTAATTACACGCATGTTGCCATGGTGACTTTTAGGTTTCTAGTCATCTTCCGGCAACTGATGGGGCTCTGAGTATTATTAGATTTTTTTTGAGGTGGGGGGGGGGGGGGGGGTGGAAACATAGTACGCTAATAAAGGAAATGGTGTTTGGAAACATATAACTAATACATGTGTAGTAAATGCTCAGTGCAGAACAACATCTTTACGGACACAATTACACACTTTAATATGTGTGTCTAAAATCATCTCTACGTGATTATGACTTCATTAAAAGCCTCTCAGATTTGGAATGTTCTCTGACAGGCCTGAGGTACTATATGTTGGATATTTATATTGGTACTCTGGTTCTCTTGAACCTCTTCTCCTCCTGTTCTCTCCTCTATCCTCCTCCTCACCTTCTATCCTCTTGTCCTCTATCCTCCTCTCCTCTTCACCTCCAAGCCTTTCCTCTCCTCCTCTGCTCTATCCTCCTCCTCTGCTCCATCCTCCTCTCCTCTATCCTCCTCTTCACCTTCTCTCCTCCTCTTCTCTATCCTCCTCTCCTCCTCACCTCCAATCCTCTCCTCTGCTCTATCCTCCTTTCCACTCCTCTTCTTATATTCTCATTCATTTTTTACACCTCTCAGTGATCTCTGTCCAGGAATGCCAGGCCTCCTGTAGCTGGGAGGCTCTGAGCTGCACCTCAGGACAGTAGACAGGTCTCCTGGTACCTTATAATTGGCCTGCGGGGGGCTGGGAGAGGAGTGTGGTCTAACAAGCTAAACCGGGTCTTGCTCTTGAGATAGGTATGACAGACCTTAGCGCCCAGGTGGAGGTGACAAGGCCCATGCTAACTCTGGTACATGTCAGGATTCATGTGTCAGTACTGGCACGTTGCTTGTAGAATGTATGTGAACGAACAGGTGTGTGTGTGTAGCTGTGTCTGCATGCATATGTAGGTGTGTGTGTGTGTGTGTAGCTGTGTGTGCATGCATATGAAGGTGTGTGTGTAGGTGTGTGTGCATGCATACAAAGGTGTGTGTGTGTTTGGGTATGTGTAGGTGTGAGTGCATTCATATGCTGGTGTGTGTGGGTATGTGTAGGTGTGTGTGCATGCATATGCAGGTGTGTGTGGGTATGTGTAGGTGTGTGTGCATGCATATGCAGGTGTGTGTGTGTGTGGGGGCGTGTAGCTGCAAGGTTATTCAGCTCATCTGTCTGAAGTCCTTCACAGTTTTCATCAGATCTCCAAAACCTCTCAGACTCCCTGCAACTCCGCCCCACCAACCCTCCCACTGGCAGCTTAATGACAACAACCCCCCTCTGCCTAATGAGGACCTCATTCTGTCTCTGTGTGTGCGTGTGGGTGTGTAGGTGTGGGTGTGTCTTTTTGTATGTAGGTCCGTGTGAAGGGGTGTGTGTACTGTAAACGTGAGTGTATGAGCGTGTTTGAGTGTGTGTGTGTGTGTGTGTGTGCAGTCAGTAGGGGGGTTGGGGGCAACTACACAGCATGAAAGATCAAACCGACACAGGAAATCATGGTTCTACATTAAAGAGTTGCTCTGAAGATGACAGAAATCTGACTGAAATAATAAGTATGACTCTCTCTCTCCTCTATCTCTCTCTCTCTCTTCTCTCTCTCTCTCTCTATCTCGTCTCCTTCTCTCCTCTCTCTCCTCTTCTCTCTCTCACTCTAGCCATTCTGTGTATGTTTTCAGATGTATTTCACAAGGTCCATGTAGCATTTCAGAGGTAGGATCTTGTGGTTCTTTAGACCGAATCGATACTGGAATAATGACTCTGTCTGCTGGCATTTAAAAGGCAATCACAACGTTCTGCTCTCCACGCCCCCTCCCTCCACTCTCCCTCACCCTCCATCGCCCTTACTCCCCCACCCTCATTCCCCCCCCCCTCCCCGACCACCACCACCACCGCCCTCACCACCACCACAGCAGGTAGGAGAGCAACATTACTTCTCTTCAAAAAGAGCTCTGCTTGGGGAAGAGGAGGTCTTCTGTGTGTGTATGTGAGGGGGGGGGGCGTCCAGTCTTTCAACAGCTCTGGTCTTATCTGAGTAGACTCCCTGGAGATCAGCTTATCTCTGAAAGAGAGAGTGAAACTGAGCGACAGAGAGGGGGGAGAGAGACGAGGGAGACAGAGAGAGACAGAGAGGGAGGGAGACAGAGGAGAAACAGAGAGCGAGGGAAGAAGAGAGGGAGACAGAGAAGAGGGGAGAGCAAGAGAGAGGGAGACAGACAGAGAGAAGAGTTGAGAAATGAAGTTCGTCCATCATACTCTGTCCTTGCTAGTTTACTGTCCAATTTGTCTTCGAGCCTCACTAGCAAGCCTCATCTTTGTGTTGATAATGTGAGTGTCGTACGTGAGCGGTATACAGTGTGTGTGTGCATGTGCGTGCCCTTCTTTAGAATCCCATCCCTCAATGAAAATGAATGATTCTTTTTTTTATCTCTGAAACATTCAACAGTCTTCTTCTGTATTTTTTTTTTTTTTTTGCCCTGTGCGTTTTCCTGTCAGTCTTCTTCATCCATCATATCTCATGCACTCTTGGCCTTTCCTCCCACTCCCTCTTTTCCTTCTCCTCCCCCTTTCTCCCAGCCTTCCTGTTTGATCCAGTTCTGAATACGCAGCTGAACTTTCAGTGAGAGAGACAGAGAGCTAGAGGCAGAGTGCGGTGGATGGGGAAATAAAGAGAGAAGAGGAGAGGCTGTGAAAAAGGGTGTAGTGGTCGTTCGGCTGGTGATTGTCAGAGTGACAGGTCTTATTGTGTTCCAGACAGAGACATAATACAAGAGCAAGATAGAGGCTGGCCACTGCAAGCAGGACAGACCATTTGCAAGGCTTCCCCTCCCCTCCAAGTCTTGATTTACCTTGCTCTTCCTCGCTTCCTCTACCTCTCCCTCTCTTTCCCTTTCCTCTCTTCCCCTCCCCCCTTCTCCCTTTTCCCTCTCCTGCTTCTCTACATCCCTTCCTCTCTTCCCTCCCCCCTCTCGCTACCTCTCTTTCTCCCGATCCCACAGACATTCTCCCTTATAGCTTATCTTCTCTGAATGTCTTCGTGACGTCAAGATGGAATTGCTGTTGACATTTCAGAATTCTCTCTCCTGCCTTTTCTCGTCCACTGCATTCTGACCCACCTTCCATGGATGACCACGGCACAGGTCATCCGGAGCCTGAACAGTTTGAGTTATTGGTAACAGCTTTTGCACAGCAGAAAGCATTTAACAGGCCCTTAGCAAAAATAACTAACATACTGACTCTTCTAAAAGTATCTCCAGCAAACTAATTGGCATGTAGCCACCCGTATTTATAGGTTGGCATAGGGATGTTGCTGACTAGCTCATCTCAAGTGAGGGTATGAACCTCACAGCAAAATAGCAGCGTACATCAAAAAGCCCAAATGTTATTTTGGGGAAAAAGAGGCAAAAGGAGATTACATTTTATACCAATTAATTCAAAAAAGAACTCCTTTGCAAAGATTGCAAAGAGGTCAGATTAATTAGTTTAGCTATAGTGGTTAATATTTGGTTAATATCCAATATTGTGTTTTGGGGTTATGTTACATTTGTGTAACTTCAACTCCATCACTTTGTCTTTCTGTGACAGAAGCGCTCACACACAGATGTCACTAGTGCATGGGAACCTGCTATCTTATAGAACATTATTCTCAGCAGGTCACACACGTATATGACAGGTATACGACAGGTATACGACATGGCAGGTTCGAGGGAACAGATGTGCAAACGTAACTAAACTCTCTTCTCTCTAATCTCATACAGCAAACCAAGTTTCCACTGCAACACACAACTGCAAAGACCTGTGTTGAATCCTTCTCCTCTCCCTTTTACCCCCTCTCCCTTTTCTCCATCCCTGTTCTCCCCCACTCTCCCCCCCCCTCGCTCCCCTCTTTCAGAGCCTCCGTGGTCAAAAGGAGAAGAACAGGAGGATCAGGACCATTGTCTGTTGTCATATCAGAGTGCTTGTTCTGAGAGGATTAAACTGTATCCCGCTCACACACTACAGCTATACTAATTACTTCTCATTAATGGGAAAGCTAATTAGATGTGGGGAGGGGTTGGGGGGAATTGTTATGCAGTATTAAGATTCTTCTGTTTGGTGAGAGAGAGTTTCGAGAGAGAGGAGAAAGGAAGACAGAGAAGAGGGACAAGGACAGGGGGAATAAATAAGATAAAATGGTCAAGCAGAGAGAGATGAGGGAGTGTGGTGACTGAGACTCTTCAGTTATGAGAAAGGGATCTGTCCTAGCAATGTCCTTCTCCCTCCATCTCTCTGTCTCTCTGTTTCTCTCTGTATGTCTCTCTGGTGTCTCTATCTCTTTATCTCCATCTCTCTGTCCCAGCCATGTCTTTCTCCGTCCATCTCTGTCATCAAACCGACACAGGAAATCATGGTTCTACATTAAAGAGTTGCTCTGAAGATGACAGAAATCTGACTGAAATAATAAGTATGACTTCTCTCTCTCTCTCTCTCTCTCTCTCTCTCTCTCTCTCTCTCTCTCTCTCTCTCTCTCTCTCTCTCTCTCTCTCTCTCACTCTACCATATCTGTGTATGTTTCAGTATGTACGTTTCACAAGGTCCATGTAGCATTTCAGAGGTAGGATCTTGTGGTTCTTTAGACCGAATCGATACTGGAATAATGACTCTGTCTGCTGGCATTTAAAAGGCAATCACAACGTTCTGCTCTCCACCCCCCTCTCCTCCACCTCCCTCACCCCTCCATCGCCCCCTTACTCCCCCCCACCCTCATCTCCCCCCCTCACCCCCCCACCACCACCACCACCGCCCTCACCACCACCACAGCAGGTAGGAGAGCAACATTACTTCTCTTCAAAAAGAGCTCTGCTTGGGGAAGAGGAGGTCTTCTGTGTGTGTATGTGAGGGGGGGGGCGTCCAGTCTTTCAACAGCTCTGGTCTTATCTGAGTAGACTCCCTGGAGATCAGCTTATCTCTGAAAGAGAGAGTGAAACAGAGCGACAGAGAGTGAGGGAAACAGAGAGAGGGAGACAGAGAGAGACAGAGAGGGAGGGAGACAGAGAGAGAAACAGAGAGCGAGGGAGACAGAGAGGGAGACAGAGAGAGAGAGGGAGACAGAGAGAGAGGGAGACAGACAGAGAGAAGAGTTGAGAAATGAAGTTCGTCCATCATACTCTGTCCTTGCTAGTTTACTGTCCAATTTGTCTTTGAGCCTCACTAGCAAGCCTCATCTTTGTGTTGATGAAGTGAAGTGTGTACGTGAGCGTGTATACAAGTGTGTGTGTGCATGTGCGTGCCCTTCTTTAGAATCCCATCCCTCAATGAAAATGAATGATTCTTTTTTTTATCTCTGAAACATCAACAGTCTTCTTCTGTCCTTCTTTTGACCTGTGCTTTTCCTGTCAGTCCTTCCTTCATCCATCATAATCTCATCCATCTCTGCGCCTTTCCTCTCTCATCCCTCTGGTTCCTCTCCTCCTCCCTTTCTCTCCCAGCTCTTCCTGTTTGATCCAGTTTCTGAATACGCAGCTGGAACTTTCAGGAAAGAGAGACAGAGAGCTAGAGGGAGAGTGCAGGTGGATGGGGGGAAATAAAAAGAGAGAAGAGGAGAGGCTGTGAAAAAGGGTGTAGTGGTCGTTCGGCTGGTGATTGTCAGAGTGACAGGTCTTATTGTGTTCCAGACAGAGACATAATACAAGAGCAAGATAGAGGCTGGCCACTGCAAGCAGGACAGACCATTTGCAAGGCTTCCCCTCCCCTCCAAGTCTTGATTTACCTTGCTCTTCCCTCGCTTCCTCTACCTTCTCCCTCTCTTTCCCTTTCCTCTCTTCCCCTCCCCCCCTTCTCCCTCTTTTCTCTCCTGCTTCTCTACATCCCTTTCCTCTCTTCCCCTCCCCCCTCTCCTACCTCTCTTTCTCCCGATCCCACAGACCTTCTCCCTTATAGCTTATCTTCTCTGAATGTCTTCGTGACGTCAAGATGGAATTGCTGTTGACATTTCAGAATTCTCTCTCCTGCCTTTTCTCGTCCACTGCATTCTGACCCACCTTCCATGGATGACCACGGCACAGGTCATCCGGAGCCTGAACAGTTTGAGTTATTGGTAACAGCTTTTGCACAGCAGAAAGCATTTAACAGGCCCTTAGCAAAAATAACTAACATACTGACTCTTCTAAAAGTATCTCCAGCAAACTAATTGGCATGTAGCCACCCGTATTTATAGGTTGGCATAGGGATGTTGCTGACTAGCTCATCTCAAGTGAGGGTATGAACCTCACAGCAAAATAGCAGCGTACATCAAAAAGCCCAAATGTTATTTTGGGGAAAAAGAGGCAAAAGGAGATTACATTTTATACCAATTAATTCAAAAAAGAACTCCTTTGCAAAGATTGCAAAGAGGTCAGATTAATTAGTTTAGCTATAGTGGTTAATATTTGGTTAATATCCAATATTGTGTTTTGGGGTTATGTTACATTTGTGTAACTTCAACTCCATCACTTTGTCTTTCTGTGACAGAAGCGCTCACACACAGATGTCACTAGTGCATGGGAACCTGCTATCTTATAGAACATTATTCTCAGCAGGTCACACACGTATATGACAGGTATACGACAGGTATACGACATGGCAGGTTCGAGGGAACAGATGTGCAAACGTAACTAAACTCTCTTCTCTCTAATCTCATACAGCAAACCAAGTTTCCACTGCAACACACAACTGCAAAGACCTGTGTTGAATCCTTCCCTCTCCCTTTTACCCCCCTCTCCCTTTTCTCCATCCCTGTCTCTCCCCCCCTCCCCCTCCTCCCTCCCTCCCCTCTTTCAGACTCCGTGGTCAAAAGGAGAAGAACAGGAGGATCAGGACCATTGTCTGTTGTCATATCAGAGTGCTTGTTCTGAGAGGATTAAACTGTATCCCGCTCACACACTACAGCTATACTAATTACTTCTCATTAATGGGAAAGCTAATTAGATGTGGGGAGGGGTTGGGGGGAATTGTTATGCAGTATTAAGATTCTTCTGTTGGTGAGAGAGAGTTTGAGAGAGAGAGAAAGGAAGAAACAAAGAGAGAAAGAGGGAAAGAGAGAGAGGGGAGAATAAAATAAGATAAAATGGTCAAGCAGAGAGAGATGAGGGAGTGTGGTGACTGAGACTCTTCAGTTATGAGAAAGGGATCTGTCCTAGCAATGTCCTTCTCCCTCCATCTCTCTGTCCTAGCAATGTCCTTCTCCCTCCATCTCCATCCCAGCCATGTCTTTATCCCTCCATCTCTCTGTCCCAGCCATGTCTTTCTCCGTCCATCTCTGTCCTAGCCATGTTCTCCCTCCATCTCTGTCCCAGCCATGTCTTTCTCCGTCCATCTCTGTCCTAGCCATGTCCTCCCTCCATCTCTGTCCTAGCAATGTCCTTCTCCCTCCATCTCTGTCCTAGCAATGTCCTTCTCCCTCCATCTCCATCCTAGCAATGTCCTTCTCCCTCCATCTCCATCCCAGCCATGTCCTTCTCCCTCCATCTCTCTGTCCCAGCCATGTATTTCTCTGTCCATCTCTGTCCTAGCCATGTCCTCCCTCCATCTCTGTCCTAGCCATGTCGTCCCTCCATCTCTGTCCCAGCCATGTCCTCCCTCCATCTCTGTCCTAGCCATGTCCTCCCTCCATCTCTGTCCCAGCCATGTCGTCCTCCCTCCATCTTTCTGTCCCGGCCATGTCCTCCCTCCATCTCTGTCCTAGCCATGTCCTCCCTCCATCTCTGTCCCAGCAATGTCGTCCTCCCTCCATCTTTCTGTCCCAGCCATGTCCTTCTCCCTCCATCTCTATGTCCCAGCCATGTCCTTCTCCCTCCATCTCTATGTCCCAGCCATGTCCTTCTCCCTCCATCTCTATGTCCCAGCCATCATCCGTACAGGAAATCACGAGCCCCTTCATCTCACATCTGATTGCCTTCTTATCTTCTGCTTCGGCAACTCCTCAGACCTCTTTACTTTTATTGGTACTTTTCTCGATCCCTCCCTGTCTCTCTCTCATTCTCTCTTGGCTTCCTTTCTCTTCCTCCGCTCTCTTAATCTTTCTACTCTGACAAACTAGTGTAACATCTCCAGTCTGTGTTTCTATTCTCATCTCCCTCCTCTTCCCTGCCTTTCTTCTTGTTCAGATGTCCTCCTGCCTTCTGGGTGAGTGTGAGATGGGGAGACTTTAAAGTAGACAGGGAGAGAGAGGGAGAGGAAGGGAAAGAGGTGGGAGAGGAGGAGAAGAAGAGGGATGCAGTGTTGAGAGGTTCTGGGTGAGAGTTGTTTGAAAGTCTTGTGAAGGTGAGACTTCACTCTCATCTGTGTGGGATCTCCCTTAGGAGGAAGTGTGTGTGTGTGTGTGTGCGTGTTTGTGTGGAGGGGGGAGTGGTAGCCTTAACCCTAACCATAGCCCTAACCCTACCCTTAGTAAACAGGGAATTCAAACTCCCTAGAAAATATTTCTGTCTCTGTGTCTTATGAACACATCAGTAATCAGAGGTTAATTTTGCTCGAAGTACTCGCCTGGGTTTAATTGGAGAGATGAGAAAACCTTGTCATTCCAGCAAATCATCTTCCTGTTTATGGAGAAATAGAATCACAGTAGCACCCCAGCCTTGACCATTATGACTCAAAATGATGACAATTTCTCAGAAATTCAATTCAAATCTAATGCTACCGGATGCTACATCATTCAAAATCTAGGAAATCATTATATTCTTTTTCAAGGTATTTAAAGAATTTCCCTGAAACTTTCCTTCAGAAACAAACTGTTTGTTTTAGGGTTGTTTATCTTAGACCAAGATGAAGAACACAATACGAGTATATACTGTGTATATACCCTTCAGATGAAGGAAGTGTATTTCAAACACACTGAATTTATTTTCACATTTTGGAAGCAAGTTTGAGCCTAGTGTCTAACATCTGTCTCTCCCTACTCCTGCTTATTCAACTCCTCCTCTATCTCCTCTATCACCTCCTCCTCCTCTCCTCCCTCCTCATCCTCCTCTCCCTCCTCCTCCTCTCCATCCCCCTCCTCTCCCTCCTCCTCTTCCTCCCACCCATGTAATAACGGACGTTATCATTCTGTTATTAGCCCTGGTTACTCGAAACCGATCATCTGTCTGAGTGTACTCATTAGGGCAGAGTTCCACACAGCCAATCAGGATGTCATTACATTGACAAACACATCCCAACTGTGTCATGAGTTTCTGGCTCTGACAGGAAATACATCTGTCATTGTCATCAATTATTAACTCACAGACCCACTTGCTCTGTGTCACTCTCTCTCACAAACAAATACACACAATCTCACACACATACACACACACACACACACACACATACATACACACTGTAATCCTAACAGCATCAATTAATTACTCACAGTCTAACTGACTCTGTGGCACTCAGAGCAACGGGGGCAAACGACAACAGAGAAAACTGCTCATGATGAGTCAAGAAACATCTAAAGAAAATCTCTCTCTCACACACACACACACACACACAGACACACACACACACACACACAGCACATGCACTTACACACACATTTGACGGCCCCTTCTAAGATTCCAAACTAAGTTACCATTAATCAACCGAAGAAAGTCACCAGGATTACCCAGCATGCCTTTCCCTGGCTAGAGGCAGACAAGAGAGGAGAGGTGAGGGTAAATGACCTGATTCACTCCCCTCTCATCAGAGTGATAATGAGAATGAACATTCATGATTGTTCTGCTCAGCAAAGCTGCCCAACACGCGCTCAAGCCATGCACACACACTCATGCACGCTCACACACACAAACACACACACGCACAAACACACACACACACACGAGGTCAGCTTCCTGCTTAATACTTCAGTATTTCCCTCTTCAGCTGTGGTTCCCACAGGTTGCTAAACAAACAGAGAGAGACAAGCTGATATCCAGCTGACTTGTCAGTATCTGACCCCAGCTTGGACCAGGGTGGTGGAGTGCAGAACTTTATAGGGGGTGTGTGTCCCCACCCCGGGACAGTGGGGGCTAGTTACACTGGTCATTGAAACACTATAGCAAAAACCTCTAAATCTGAGTAAAGCGTCATTGGACAGTATTTGTGTCATCACTGTGAATTCAATCCATACAACTCTAGGTAGTGTAGGTTGAGTGAAACTCAACACTGAGAGGAAGGGAGAGAGAGAGGGTGAGGGAGAAAGAGAGAGAGAGAGAAAAGAGACAAAGAATAGCGTGAGTATGAGTGTAGTGTTTTATGAACTCATAAGCACACTGTTGGAAAAAGCAATTTCACGGTTGGTGAGACAGAGCCAGGAATTCAGCTTGATTCACCTGCCTCCTCTTCCTCCCCACTGAAACACTCAGGGGAAGGGAAATTAATTACCTGGTGCCCTGTATGCAAATGACCTGTCCAGAGCCACTATGGGAAAAGCAGCTCTAACTCTGATGTCATTGGCTAATCACAGACAGCAGTGCATTATGGGAGGCTGAACAGTGAAATGAGAAAAAATAATAAGTGTACTTATGAATTGCCTAATTAATTAATCAGTCACTTAATCATACTGCAACAGACATATATTTGAATGTTTACCAATATTTTCCACCTGCTTCTCCCTTCCCCTTTCAAGTTGTTTTCTTAAAGACCACAAACAGGAAATTGTCTTTCTCATGTGCGATTACAGTATGTGTGTGTCTGTTTTACACGTTTTGTCAAAGAATACATTCTGCTCAGCGAAATGAATGTAATCATTGGAGAGAGGTCATCCTTTCTTCATTTGAGTCACAGGCTTTCAGAGAATCACGGTTTGAAGGGGTGTCATTTCAACACATTTTAAAAAGATTTTTCTGGTCGGGTCAACGTGAGTAGCTTCAGCATGTGGGATGACAAGTTTTCCTCCCTTTCACTATGCCTCCAAATCCTCCCCCTCTCCCTCCTTCCTTCTCCCCCCCCTCGCCCTCGGGGAGAGTCAGGCAGAGGGCTGGTGAGACGAGACCCAGAAAAGACCTGGAAAAGAGATAGAGGGAAAGAAAAGGCCAGAAACAGAGAGAAAAGATAAAAGTGGAGGGGGAGGAAGAGAAGGCCAGTGTGCATGGTTGGTATTCCTATTGTGTAGGTATGGAGGGAGGTCTGCAGGGAAGCCCGTACTGTCCTGGGTATTCCAGACAACCTCCTGCTACCCCTGGCCTTGCAAGCTAAGCACAAACCATTGATCCTCTGCTCAATTGCCCTGCTCTGCTCTCTCTCAATGTCAATGGGTAGTGAGGGGAGCAGAGGGAGAGAAGTGGGGGAATAACAAAGGGAGAAATAAGGGTTATTCTCTATAGAAATGATTGTAATGGAGAGTGCAAAGCCAGAGGAGAGGACAGAGGAGAGGATAGAGGAGAAAAAGAGGACAGACAGACAGACAGGAGGGAGACTTCTGATGGTGGTTCGTCTGTCTGTACCTGGTGTGTGTCTGTCACTCCGCTTCTCTGCTCTCTCTGTTTTACCATGCTAAGTCTCTCCCACACGCAGGCACACATCTCTATTCCTCCAACTGGATGTTGGCATTTTAGTATGTGTTCCTGTCACCCCTGACTCAAGACTTTGATGCTGCCATCGCCGATCACCATGATGACTTCCATGCACTGTGACAGCCTGTTAACCCTCTCTCTTTCCTTTCCTCCTCTCGCTCACAGCCCTTCTTAATACCCAAGGATATATTGTCACATTTTAAGGGATTCGAGAGTCCACAGCTAAATCTGTTCCTCTCTTCTTAGTGTTTCTGATAGAGTGAGAATCATGCAGTCTATCCATACACTGGGAGGAGCTGGTTAATCTGGGGCGGAAGCTGTCCAACATCATGGAACCGTGGCAGAGAAACCTTCTAAAGCTTATCTCTCACCCACTCTCTTTGTCCTACTGTAAATCTGCAGGCCCTCTTTCTTTTTGACCCTGGCCAGAATGCATTAGAACACATTCATCTCTAATTCCTGGTCTCATTGTGTAATTCCCTGCTGAATAGTTCAACTTCTGGAGTTAAAGACATTTCGTTTTGACTATCTACCCCTCCCTGCAAGGATAACTTCCATCAAAGGATTTCATCCCCTCACATTATTGCCCCTTCTATTCTACCTTATCATTCCACAGCCCTGAACGACCCTGTCGGACACGTTAATCTGCCTCCTCTCCCCTCCCCTTTCCTCTCCTCTCTACTCTTCTCCTCTCTTCCCCTCCCCTCCCCTCCTCTCCTCTCCCCCCTCTCCCCTCCTCTCCCCTTCTCTCCCCGCCCATCTTCTTCTCTCCTCTCCTCTCCTTTCCTTGCCCCTCCCCTCCTCTCCTCTTCTTTTCTCTTACCAGCTCTCTTCCTCAACTCTCTCTCTCTGTGGGATGGCAGCTTATTACAGTGGCTAAACCGCCACAGAGTCACAGAAGGGTACTGATGAGAGGGCGGGGGGTGTCTCTGTATCTGCATGTCTGTAGTGTGTATGTGTGTGTAAGAAAGACATAGAAAGAGAGAGAGAGAGAGAGAGAGAGAGAGAGAGAGAGAGAGAGAGAGGAGGGAAAGAAAGAATAAGAATGATTGGAGCTCAGGCTGAGCTGTTCAGGGGAAACAGCAGACACTGGTGATTTGGATTGAGTATTGATTTGAAACCCTGACAAGTTTTACCTGGAAATACTTGCTCAAACATCATGCCCAATCAACAATCAAAAGCAAGTATTTACCCAAAACCGAATAGATAAGGATAGATAGTAGGCCTAGGCTAAGTAGCTCTGGTAAAAAGTCAAAACGTACGTTGAATCACAGTTGGTGAAACTAATCAAGACAGTCCAACAATGATAACATGTTATTTGCCCATGTTAACATACCCAGGTGTGATATATACCTAGGTGTGCAGATTTTGAATCACCTGTGTTCAGAATGACACACACTAGACCGCATTCTGCACTTCCTTCAGCAGAAATCTAGGTTGCGCTCCCTCTCCTCTTCTGGAGTGATTAGTCATGCTTGGACTAAGGGATGCATAATGACGTAAGTGAATTAGACTAATTAATCAGCCATGTGAGTGTGAATGAGTTATTGATCGCAGGGGCATGCAGGACACCATTTTATTTTACTGCTGTAATTTCAGAAGGGTTGCGAATCACTGTGGAAAACATTTATGCTTTGATTGTGACATATCATACATAATAAATACACTAGCTACTGTATGATCAAATCGAAATTCATGAAACGATCGATCGCTCATAAATAACTGATCACAGGTTATGGGTCTTGTGCAGGGAGAAATTACTAATGATCGGCCTATAGACCATGTCTGGTGTAATTGACTTACAGCGGTGTAAACAAACAATTATATTACCATTAAATCACAATGATTATGTCGATGAGAAGGGACGAGGCAAGGAGCGGCCAGTAGAATAGAATTGCAATGACTGGTTAATCAATGGTCATTTTCTCTTTTTCGGGTAATTTGCTGGCAAAAATCATTATTCATCAATGATGCAAACATGTATTTAAATATTTCAATGACAGTATTTCGCTAATATTTTTTCGAAAATATAGTTTGAACCTTTGAAGACCTTTCTTTCGGCTTTCTAACCTTTCAAAACAATATTACACACTTGAAGTGAAAGGAGAGGAGGGGTTTGAAGAGGAGATGAGGGGAGAGAAAGAGAAGCCGAGAGCAAAATATATTTGAGTCCTCATGAAGTAGGCTACTCATCGATAATGCAAACTTTTGTACCAAAAAAAAATCAATCATCAACATTTTTTCAAAAATGTTTTTCAAGTATTTCTTAAAAACATAAAATATTTTCCGAGATGCTTGACAGTGTTTCTTTATTTACAGACATTGCAACAGTTTGAACAAACAGCTTTTCTGTACACTGACGTTCTCTAGTGGCGTATTTCTGTAACAACACGGAAGAAGAAAGATCCTTCCTTCGAACGAAAAAAAGAAGACTAAAACTACCGTCTTTTCAAAAAATAAAATCCAACGTTAGGCTACATATCCCTTCTAAATACTAAATTTAAAAAACGTTTGATATAATTTATATTAATAACCTTTCATTACTATGTTGTATGGGGGTATAGCTCAGTGGTAGAGCATTTGACTGCAGATCAAGAGGTCCCCGGTTCAAATCCGGGTGCCCCCTCATTTTTTTCCAGAGCCATCGGTCAGTTATTTTGGTTGTGATTTCTACAGAAAATCATCCCTATTTACACCACTATTTGGCCTTCGCTGGTCTTACAATCATATTTGATACTGCCGACTTCAACAAACTTCCATGCAGCCTTCTAAGGCAACGGCCACAGTTAAGAACACCTTCATATAAAGGCTTGCACAGCGACAAATCTGACAGACATCAGGATATACACTTTTTCCAGTTTATTATCAACATCAAATCTCATGTTTAGTGCTTGTGTAGAGCATGTATTGGTTCTTTAAATTTAATCACTGAGAAAGCGGGTTTCCAGCCAGCCAGTTAGTCAGTCAGTTGTCAAATCAGGGAACTAACCAGTCAGTCAGAGTTCATTCTTTAAGATGTGTGATTGGAACCTTGGCTAACAGGTTCCAAGGGAGCACTCTCATTGGATGAGGCTGGAGGCCAGGGGGTGGAGCACACTGCTATACATGGCCATCAGATTGTCCTCATTAGTAGGTCCTGAGGATGGGGCCAGTTTAGACTCTGGATTTGTTAAGGTTGCAGGAGGGAAAGACGAGTGAAGAGAAAGAGGAAGACAAAACCAACAAGGAAAGTGATGTTACACAACTTGGTCAGTAGGGGGTAGTATTAAACAATGCTCCAGCTGATATGATGGAATGTGTTATACAATAACATTCCAAAGGGGGTTTACCTTTACTAGAGTATCTACTGGTTCCCTGGTCTCTCCACTCACTTATGTACCTTGAAAAAGGAACACAGTTATTAATATCAACACATTGTATTTCCAAATATTTCTGGTATTTGGTATCTGGTAAATATTCAAAGTATTTAATCATGTGTTTTGAATCATAAAGTAATCCAACATATATACTTTTAGAGAATACATGCTACTAAATTTCTTTAAGCGCACTCATCAAAGTTAAGGGCATTGGTCCACTCAATCAGCTCATCCACCTCCCAGTCGACAATGTGATTGGCCCCCAGCGTCTCCATGGCACCCATCATGCCCTGGGCTGAGCATTCCACCAGAGCTGCTGCCTCTGGGTGCTGCGTACGAGCACGGAGAGAGCCCTGCATGTACCTGGTACACACACACACACACACACACACAGTACATGGTTATACAAACTGTACAGGCAGGGTTAGGGTGAGTCATTCCCTGGCCACGAGTCTGAAGAAAAGACTCACATCTTTTTAAACCACTCTAACTTCCTCATCCTCCTCTTCCTCTCCACATCCTGTCTCCGCTGCAGCTTGGAGTGGTGGAACTCTATTTTCCTGCTACTCGTCTCGGTCTCAACGATGTCACCCAGGAGCACAATCTGCAGAAACAAAGATTACAGACTTAACATTTAGAGTCAGTTTATGACTTATTCGGTGACAGTTGCTTAGGTAGTGAGCGTTACCATGGAGATATGACATAGTTTTGGCTTGGCAAACAGCTTCTTTCTGATTTTGGTTCAGACCTTTCCGCAAAGAATCCTCCAGCCGTTGTTCTCCACCCGGCGGTACCAGCCGCTCCGGTCATCCAGAACCAGGGCCTGGCCGTTGTGGATCTGCTGGGGAACAGGCCTCTTGGTGCCTGGATGGGTGTAGTCCTTGGGACTGTTGGCACACATGTCAATAACAGGCCGGTGGGTGAATATCTTGTAGTAGATGTTGGGGGGGAAGGAGATCTGAAAATGGATACAGAGAGGCTTGTAAAATGAACAGGGATTGATTGAGTGATTGTTTGGTCGGCAATGACATCTACTGACTTTTTTATTAAGGGACACTGATTGACAGTGATATTCGTATGAATTGACCAATCAAGAGCTGGTATGACCTCACCCCTCCCAGTCTGAATCTGATGTACACTCCCGCTGCAGCGTCCAACATGTTTGCCTACCACAAAACAAAAATCTCAATAAAATGACTCTATTGCACTAACTGACATTAACAGCCCTTAAGAGTCCGGATCATTCTTCCAATGAATAGCATGAATAGCCTGTCTTAATCTCTCAACAGTCCTCTTATTTATGATGTGAACTTTAGAGAATTAGGATCTAAGCAAGCAGACGTCTTGTCATTTCAGGATGATGTCATCACCAGCGTACCTCTCTGGGGTTGACGGACCGGAGCAACATACGAGGATCGCCATGGTTATGGAAACTCACCAGCATCTTGAAGTACTTGAACACTTGCGTGTCCTGCACGCAGAGAGAGGACACGTAGAAATATGTGTGCACCCGTGTGTGTGAATGATGTGTGTGTACGGTATATGTGTGTGTGTGTGCCCACCACATGTCTCCTCCAGGTCCGCTGTATGATGCATGCAGAATGCTGGTACAGTTTATCATGACTCTCTGGCTCCTCAGAGACAAAGGGGGAGGCTGTGGGAACACTAATGGAGGGTAGAAAAGAGGAAGATGGAAGAGGGGTGGGATATAAACATGCTGTGTAGGGATGATGAGTTTTCAAACGGACAAGATAAGTTGCGCAAGTTAGAAAGGGGTGCTGGCAGAGTAAGATGTAACGGGGTTACGATATGGTGTACAGTTATGTATGATATAAGTCTTTGAAATTCAATGTCCTAGAATGATGTCAGGAGACGCCTTACGTGTCTATGTAATTTTCTGTTGCTCTTTCCATTTCCTATAGAAAATCTTACGGATAGAACGGTGATGAATTACGTCTTAGCCTACAATAGTTTTTATATATTACCATGGTCGCCCCACAACCGTTTGAAAATACATCAAGGTTTGTTGCGATAAAGGTCTTGCTCACCCTTGTGTAGGTGATTATAACTGAACTGAATTTGACATAACATTAAACGGGTTATTTCGATTGCCGAGTCTGGCAGCGCGGAAACTTACCTGGATTTCCCCCCTGGGCGCTGGGGAAAATTCATATAGTCGAAGAATAATAAGTTAACAGACGCCCTAAATTCTTTTATTTCATCAAGTAACTTTTTGTCCTCCACAATTAATGTCTAAGAATGTATCGTTTGTCACAACAGTCCCCTAGCTACAGGCTACCCTAAAGGTGGCTAATCTACGACAAGTTTGGACACAAAACAAAGCAGATCAGCAGAAGGCCACAGAAAAAAGGTTACCAGGCAACATGAGATCAAGTGTTTTCAACGCGGGTTGTTCCTGTTTAAAATGATGTAATTTAAGATTATGTCATTTATATTTTTTGGAGGGATCAGAAAACGTTATAGTCGAATATTTGTTTTAATCTCTGCACACACGTACACACACCCACAGTTTTGCACGGAAAGATGAGTTCAGTTCACCTCAGGGTGTTGTTTCTGAAAGACATCGCTACCACACCCAGCAGAATACAACCGCTGAATACACATCATTCCTCCCTTAAGTCACTGGAATACAGACACGCGAGGAGTTAGGAGACAAAGAAGGCCACAAGGTCGAGAGGGAGGGGTCTCTAAATGATTTATTTACTTCTGACTTTGATAAACGTTTTCTCCACCTTGAAAACTCCGAATAGGTTCACAAGCTGTACAATGACACACAGACTACATTTTAGCGTCTTGGTCACCCCTCCTATTCATAATAGAAAGATCGCGAAAACACCCTTTGTTTCAGTGCAATGTAAAAGACTGGCCCCACCTAGACTCCCGCAGTTCCAGGTGCTAATTATACCAATGATCCAGATATTGTCGTTTAAGTTCTCTTTATAAAGACGGGAATTGAAGTAAGGTAAAGACAGATCATTTAGTGAGTTTTAAAGCCAGGCTGCACAATAGTGTATTCTTTGCTGTTGTGATGACAAAAGTAATGGACACTTAGAGGTCTACAGTACAAGCTCATGTTTATTCTAAAATCATCTGAAAAACATCCTCAGTGAAGCGACTGACTCACTTCTGTAAAGCAGTCAAAAACTAATTATCACCATAGTTTGAGGTTCTTAAGAACAGACGTTGCGCAATGCATATTTCTGGAGTTGCTTCAAAGACAAGCACTGACAGGAGACAGAAGAATGGTGTTTACCCCTGACAGCCAGAAACCTCAGATCATGTTGCCCTTTATTAAGAATTCAGGGGGAACTATTGGGTTTACGCTAATATACAGGAATGTTATAGAGTTACAACATGTCAGAGGCACCAAGGTTATTCATTTAACATTTAATTGGACCTGTTCAGTAACACTAAACATTTAACTGTGAAAAGTGTCTCTCAAGAGGGGTTTCTCTATGTGTCGGCTATTCATCATTGTCCCAACATTTAACCAATACTATCAGGCATGTTGAACTGAATGGTTGGTTCTGTTATAGTTCTGTGTTGTCTTCTTATAGATATTTATGTAAGCTACTCCAGCGTGCATAAGTCAGCCCTCATTCTTTATATTTTAACAGAATAAAGGGACTAGGAAAGGAGACAAGGAGACCAGTTCAGAGTTCTGTCTCCTTCTCCTCAGAGTCTTTGTCTCCTAGGAAGTACTCATCGTCAGTGGTGGTGTCAGAGCTGGCGTCCGAGTACGCATCCGACTCCTCGAAGGCTGAGAGGCTGGAGATGTAACCCCTGGAGGGCAGGTGGCCCCTGGAGGCCTGGCTGTCTGGCGACACCCTGCCACCTGCCAAGCAAGGGGGGGAGGAGGGAGAAGTGCTGTACGAGGAGCGAGACATCCGCCTAGAGGGAGGAGTTATCGGGGGGGTTGGGAGACCCACTGAGTCCCATAGGAAGTGCGAGGTGTCCAGGCTGCAGGAGCGGACCTGGCCTGGGGAGGTAACCTCTGAGCCCCTGGTGCTGTTCCTAGGCAGCGACCTGAACCCACTCCTATTGGACATGAACCAATCCCCTTTGCCGGAGCTGTGGCCCCCCCAGGCAGCGACCCCTCGAGAGGTCACAGCAGGGTCATAAGGATCAGTGAGGTTGCTGACGCTGATCATGCTTGGTCCAGTAGAAATGCGTCCAGGACCGGAGGATCTGGAGGACAGAACAGAACTCACGGAGATCGAGCGTCCAGCTTCGAGACCGTACTTCAAGTCTGCACACGACGAGTAGGAGGCCAATGGACCCCCCCGACCCCTGACCTCTAACTCCTGGCCTCTGGTTTCCCCATCCCCTGACTCACAGAGGGAGGTGGTCTTTTCCCTCCCCCATCTGGGCTGCAGCGTGGGGCTGTAGAACACACTGTCACCCCCCCAATCCTTTCGACAGAGCGGGGAGGAGGGGGAGGAGAGGGGGCTCCTGTGTGCATCTGGGTGACTGAGGTCTATCATGCTGGACCAGTGTCTGTTGTGATCCCCACCCTGCCCTCTCAACACACCAAGTTGTGGACGTCCAGTCTTGACTCCCTCTGAGGGAATGTCTGGTCCTGTCCTTTCTCTGTCAGTCTGGACACGTCCCCCCCCTCTTCCTCCCTCACCTCTGCTCTCCTGGGCTAAGGAGGGCTGGACAAAGCCACTGTTATCTCGCTGTATTTCTCTCCCCTGACCACGCCCTCTCCTGCTCGTCTCAGAGGTGACCTCGGCGCCAGGGGCAGCGCTGGGGTCAGAGATTGGAGGGGACGTCCTCTTCCGTCGCGATGGATGATCGTCACTTTGCCATTTGATGTTGAACGTCTGTTTGAGTCGCTGGAGGACCTGGTCCATCTTGGTCAGCCCCCTCTTGTCTCTTTCGTTTCCCCTCTCCCCTCTTTCTTCCTCCCCCTCTCTTCTGTCTACGTCTCTCTTATCTCTCTCTGTCTGGGCGGTCTCTCTCCCTCTAGCTAGTGTGGCAGCAGGAGTGATAATGGCAGTTCGATCTTTCTTATTTCTGAACAGCCCTCTCCTGTTGACCTGGCTGGGGGGTGGGGCTTCAGGGAGGCTGTCTCTCTCCCTCCACACTTTCTCGCTCTTCTTCTCAGTAACAGGAATGTCTTTCTCTCTGCATCCTTTGTCAGTGTACTCCAACAAGTGACCTTTAATCTGACCAGTAGGAGTGCACTGTTGACTTAATGTGTTACTGTCATTGGAACTTTGTAGTGAATGACAGCCGTTTCCTCCAGTCCATTGTTTGCCATGTGCTTTTTGTAAGGGTTCAGATTTGGCGATGACAGAGGACAGACTCTGCCGACCTGAGTGGGAGTGTGTGAGTTGGATACCATCTTTGGAGCTGGAGGAACAGGAAGGAATCCTGTAGACCAGTGTCTCCACGACGGTGACACGTGAAGAAAGGGGGAGAGATTTGTCCACATTGGCAGATAGAAAAGGGATAGGCGAGGACTTGGTGAGGTCATCGACGTGAGTCTCTGTGCGTAATGCGTGGAGAGCCACACAATCGTGGATGGTCTGGGCTGTGCTGTTGCTGTTGGCAAGGTTGTTCTCTGTGACAACGTCCTTTGAACGCTCCCACGAGCTTGACCGCTTGTGAGCGAGGATGGGTGAGTAGGGGGAGATTGGGGGAGTGATGGGGAGAGAGCAGTGTGGCAAGGGGGAGAGGGATTTAGAGGGTGATTTAGAGAGGGAAGTGGTTGGTGAGATTGGGGATGTGTGAGTTGGGGAGCTAGCCTTGAGTGTGTGGTAGGGAGGGGGGCTGAAAGAAAGTCTGGACCTGCTGCCAAAGTCGGACTGGAGGGACAGAGGAGCACTGTAGTGGGAGGAAGAAGGGCTCTCCTTTGAGAACATTCTCTGCTGTATTGTTCCACCTGCGCCATTCTCATTATGGTCAAATGTGAACTTTAAAGAGCTGCCAGAGAAATCTCTCTGTTCCTTCCTCCCTTCTTTCCCTCTTTCCTCCCTTTCTTTCTCTTCCTCCTTCTCTCCCTCCGCCCTCCCTGCTTCTCTGTCCCCCCTCCAGACCGACAGCCTGGAGCTGCGAATCCCAGGGGGAGACTTAGGAGAAGTGGCCAAAGTCTGACCCCCCGGCCGCAGGGAGGCAAAGATGGATGGGCCCTCTACGCTCCGGAGGCGTCTGGTTGGGGACAAGGGGCTGGCGAGGCTTGAAGGGCTCCCGGGGGAGAAATGCTGCCCCCTGGTGATGGCCTCCATGCTGTGCTGCTTCACTGAGTCCTGCCAAGGGGTTCGCGATGCCATCGCTCTGGGTTCCACTGGGGAGCGCAGTCTCATGCTCTGGGTAAGAGGGCTTTGAGGGGAGAATGGGAAGTCAGGGGGGCTTGGGGAGATGGGAGGATGGGAAGTGTTAGGTGAGAGGGAGGGCGTTTGGGAGTTGCTTGGAGAGAAAGGCTGGGAAGTGGTGTCAGCATTTGTGGGCGCGGTGGTAGGGGTTGCTTTAGAGTTGGTCTGGTTAGGAAGGAGGGGATGGGGGGAGGAGGAGAAGCCTGGGGAAGGTGAAAGGTCAGTGGCGGTGGAGCAGAGGGCTGTGGAGACAGGTCCTGGAGAGAAAATAAAGGGGCGGAGGGTGAAGCTGGAGGAGACTGGGGGAGAGAAGGAGCCTGGTTCTGTTCTGCTCAGGTCCATGTTGGAACTGCTGAAGGTGGTGGGGCCCAGAGCACTGCTCATACGAGAGCTGTAGTAAACACTACACAGACTGCGAGGCTTCAGCAGCTTCCTCTCACCTGGGGGGTCAGTAGGACTGACATCCTGGGGACTCTGACCCAGAGTGTGTGTGTTTGTGGGTTGTGTGGGAGAGGTGTGAGAGTGGGAGGCGTGGGAGTGCTGGTCCCCAGGCTCCTGTGGAGTCACAGTTGGTCTGAGCGGTGAGGGGTTAGCCCATGAGTCCTGGAACTTCATGTTTCCAAGGTGACCCAATTGACTCAAGTAGTTGTTGTTTGCATTCTTGGTGCTTTGAGGGTTCCAGCTTGAGTTGAGATTGGCTTGGATTCCTTGCATAGTCTTATTAGAAGTGTCTGAGGAAGGGAACATATTGTTGTTGTTTTCACGTATCCTGTTGTTGACATTGTTTGTGGAGAAAAGAGGAGAGCTTGGGCTGGAAAAACTCTGGTCCTTGGTCACATTCTTGCACCAGGAAGAGGAGTTCAGCTGGCTTCTGGAAGCGGCAGCTGGAAGAGGTCTGGTTAGAAATTCTAGGTGACCATGCTGGGAAGGTCTGGAAGAAGTGAGGTTATCCTCTTTAAGCAATTCTTGGCCGCTGGAGAGGGTGGTGTGTTTAGGGGAGTAGGAAGGGGTGTGGTACACTCTAGTGGTCATGGAGGGGTTGGAGAGGGAGGCAGCCTCATGTCCCTGGGGATTGGGTGAGGCTGAAAAAAGGCATGACGTAGAAGTGTCTGCTTCTCTCTGATTGGGTGATGTTGATAAATGGTGGGGCCAGGACCTCTCTATTGTCCTGTAAGGGGTGGAAGATGAGGAAAGGAGAAACTTTGACCTCTCTCGTTCGTTGTCATTGGTTGAGGCTGAAGAGGACTGTGGTATAGATGACCCTGTTGCTCTGACATTGATTGATCTGGACTGAGTGGGAGGGGCTATCTTTAAGTGGGAGGGGCTAGCAGAATTGACCCTCCTAAGAGAAAGAAGCAAGCTACTAGTTTTCGGTTTAGAACTCAGAAATGACTGTTTGTCTCTATAATGCCCTGCCTGGGATATCCCCTGTAGTGCATGGGCATGCAGTTCTCCGGAGAGGGGTAACACGGCAGTTTGTGATACCATGGAGGAGGAGATGGGAGAGACAGGGCTGGTCCTATCACCGTGACCCAGAGAAGGACCCCTCCGCTGGGATGGGGAACCAAGCATATCCCTCCTCTCTCCCACTGGCTCTCTCATACTTTTAGAGGTTACCTCCCGGGTGTTTTGTGACGTTGAAAGCTTTCCCCCCTCTGTCACTTCCTGTTGGCTGCCCTGGGCTTCCTGTTCAGCTTTCTTTTGTCGGCGGCGTGCGGCCCAGTTTGGGGCGAGAACCGACACCACGGTGGAGGACAGCATGGCAGTTGGGAGGACGGCTACGCTTGAGCTCTGGTTCACAACCGTTACAGAGCCTTTACCCAAACTCTCATCTACCCCTAATGAGCTTGTGCACGCAGTCACTGCTACAGGCGTGTCACTTCCTCTTGGGTCTAGTCTTTCTAAGTTAGTTTGTTCAGGGGAGACACAAGATGTCACTGAGTTGACGGTACTTTTTGTGGCAGTAGGTTGACATCTCTGAGTGTTGGTGGGTTCAAGCTGCTGTGTTTGTGAGGTAGGAGGTTCAAATGCCTGTGATTCTACAGCTCCTGGGTCTGTATTAGTTTCAGTGGTTTCATTGGCCCAAGTCTGGCTCTGCTGTCCAAAGGCAAGGCAAGGAGCGTGTCTCTGGCTGGATGACAAATATCCACTTCCAGTTGAGGGCGTGGCCACGTCGTCTTGAACTAGAAGGGATGTTTTTTCCAGAGATAGTAGGTGGCTCACTGGTTCTACAAAAAGCTCCGGATGAGGGATTCTTCTGTTGACCTGCTGGGAAATGTTTGGATCAAATTAGTCCAATTAATGCCGCCAAATGATTTTAAGCGTTCTTAAATTGAAACATGACACCATGATGCTCAAATAAGTGAAATTCCAATACCACTGCGTCAGCAGCCATAGCTGGAGTGCATTCAAGCTACTGCTGACTGAACGAGCCAAACATTTTCCCTGTGTCAACAAACGGCTTGATCACCTATGTTTAACAGAAAGGTTTTATTTGTAGTGACAGAGTCCTGAGCTCAGTCTATCTCCTGGACAGAGACTAGGGCAGGGGCAAGGGGCAGGGGCTGGGACTGGCAGGGGCTGGGACTGGCAGGGGCTGGACTGGCAAGGGGCTCGCGACTGCAGGGGGCTGAGCTGGTAGGGGGGACACAGGGGCAGGGGGCTGGGACGTGGGCAGGGCGGTGACTGGCTGCTAGGGCAGCGGCTGGTTTGGGGCTGCAGGGCTGGGCGGTAGGTGACAGGAAAGGCAGGGGCTGGGCTGGTAGGGGCTGGGACTGGCAGGGGCTGGCTGAGGCTGGGGTTGGGACTCAACTCTCCTACCCCATCACTCCTCCTGATAAACTGGTTCTATCAAATTAAAGGACAGTTCCCAAGAAAACTGTTACATTACTAAGAACTGGTGGTATGACAAAAAATAATTAGCAAATAATTAAACGATGTTGGAGGTTCAGGCCCCAGCAGGCCTTCTCATAACCTGAAAGTGATGTCATGTCAATGATGCATGTAGACTTCAGGTGGTCAGGAGACTACAGAGTTAACTCCTACCTGTGAGCCTCCCCTGGGACCTGGTGTGTCTTTGACAGAACGGCTGGATGACGGACGGGTGACAGAGAAAGAGAAGGAGGAGGAGAAAGGGAAGGAGGAGGAGAAAGAGAAGGAGGAGGAGAAAGAGAAAGCTGAATGCCATTCTTGTCTGAGGTACGAGCATATATGCAAAACTGACACGTACACTAGACAAGCACCTGAAACAACAGTTTCACAAAAGCCCTTTAGGTTTGTGAAGTCTAAGCAAACACAGGTGAAACATACAGACGGAAATCGGATATAACTGCTTCTCACACACACCCCTTTTGCTAATGTTTTTCAAGGAAACATTATAGTCGTCAGATGTTTTTCCCTCATCTAGACAGCATGGACATACAGGACTAGCAACATTCCTCCTCTTTTTTCTTTAAAGAGGCTTACTCTGTCTCCATCTACCTTCTCCGTCAGTCTCACCGTCTCCTGCCTTTCACTTTATCTCTCAGTCTGTCAACACCGCCTCTAATCTGAGCAATGTGTGGCTTTAAAAAAAAATATATATATTTACACACACACGGTCTCTCTCTACCCTGAGTACATTTCTGCCACCGTTCACTTTTACACTCACAAATAAATCTGTCTGTCTGTCTGTCCTCTCATGTCTCCCTCTCCTCTTCTTACCTTAGTTCTGCAGCCCTGTGTTCTGTGAGGTCAGACTTTCTCCTGCGTTTGGGTGGAAATCTCAAGGAGATGTAGGAGGTGAACCTGGTATGGAGCTGTTTCCTGTTCAGAAGCACAGGTGGACCATGACCGCCATCCTGCCCCACTCTGGGTGTGAGGCCCGCGAACGGTCCAACGATCAAACCTGGATGGAAGCAGCACAGACACGTGGCAGAACCCTGTGAGTGCATGGGAGTGTGTGTGTGTGTGAGGTTGTGTGTGTGTGTGTGTCTATGTGAGTGTGTATCACCTGTAAGTTCTCTTCCTTTCCTGTAGTTGTCATGTGACTGGTCAACATCCTGGCCAGTCTTGGTCTGGTTCCCATGGCGTTCCTCCTTCTGAACAAGACACCCCAATGCTCTACTCTGACTCACAACCTGTTGTTGCCTAGGCAACCACAAACCAAACATACAGACAAATAGCTGTTTGCTCCAGGCTTCAGATTCAGACAGTCATTTAAAGAATTAATCCACTTCTCTTATCTCACATTAGATAATGCCAATTGAAGCATTCTGATTAGTATCTTGCTGAAAACATGAACCTAAGGAAAACATATTCCTAACTTTTAACAGAAATAAAAAAAACACAGATATAATGTCTTCCATTGTTATCTAGATGTGTGTATCTGTCGATGCATGACATGAAATCAGAATACAAAGAAATTCCATTGCATTCTCTTCATATTCACACGCCCAATCACACACACACACACACACACGCCCAATCACACGCGCGCACGCACACACACACACACACACACACTCATTTGACAGGCATCCTCCCTTTTTTCTCCAGTGTTCAGACAACTCAGATATGTTCCACAACCACTACCAGCTGTGACACCTCTACAACACATTCTCTGTTTCGTTTTGATTTCTTCCCATCTCACCCTCCAGTTGAACAGTCTTTTTAGCCCTCTGTAGCATGACAACAGAACTGCCAGCAAAACCAAGCGGATGGCTGCCATATCTGACAGTTATTACTGTGTTTACATTGCATGCAATGACATGTTTACGTACGTAAACATGTAAACGTGTCATTACGTATGTAATGACATATATTACCAAGTTTCCTTTAATGTTTGTGTTTATCATCTGCTCAACTGTCTATTGTCTTCTCTCTCGCTTCTCTCTTTTTCTCTCTCCCTCCCTCTCTCTCATCCCTCTCCCTCTCTCTCCCTCTCCCTTCCTCTCCCTCCCTCTCTTCCTAACTCTCTCTCTCTCTCCCTCCCTCTCACTCTCCCTCCCTCCCTCTCTGGCTCATTGGCAGGGTGTAAGGCCTGGCTCATCCTTGTGTTGCTACACCCTCCATCCCCCAGAGCAGATTGCTCTTTAACGTAACTGACTTACATGGTGGGACACGCAATAGAAAGACATATTCTAGATTAACCTTTACCTGCAACACACACACTGACACACACACACACACACACAGACCAATCACACAAACTGACACACA
The DNA here is from genome assembly GCA_036571765.1 of Plecoglossus altivelis. Taxonomy (NCBI): domain Eukaryota; kingdom Metazoa; phylum Chordata; class Actinopteri; order Osmeriformes; family Plecoglossidae; genus Plecoglossus; species Plecoglossus altivelis. The sequence continues at coordinate 9,800,664 of BROE01000024.1, read as the reverse complement.
CACCAATCACACACTCTGACACACACACACACCAATCACACACTCTGACACACACACACCAATCACACACTCTGACACGAACAATCTGTTCTTGCCTTCCTCCTTAAGGAGGACAGATCACAACATCATATTCATGCATCAACGTCAACAAGAAAGGCCAGACATCTTGTAGGTGGAGGGCAGCTAGGCACAGCGCTCCACGTCCAGTAAAAGGACTGCATACTTGGTGTTGTATCGGTCGACCTCACCAGGTCTACACTCCCAGCTGGCCTGACCTACTCCCTCTCTGTTGAAGCAACAAATATTGAGTTTAGATCCTTCTGATAACACTGAATCCCTGCAGGTAGTGTAGGGAGGTCTGATATAGATGAGGGTTGGTTAAGGAATGAAAGAGATGAATCATTGGGCAGACCTTGCAGTCGTGATGATGACCAGGTGACAGGCCAGCACAGTCATGACCATAACCAGGTGACAGGCCAGCACAAATAAAAGTTGGCTAGGACATTTCAGAGCCTGTTATTACTGTTGTCTGGGCTTACAATCTCTCACTCTCATCACATGTTGTGATGTGCAGTTGTGGTAAGTGTTCAGCCACTAAAGATCTCACCGTTAAGGGAGTGGACATTGTCATCATATTTTAATGACAACAAAAGACGAGAGTGTCAGGACCAGTAGTGGTGTATGAGTGTATAGCTGAGGGGTGCGTGCATATATGCCAAAAATTCTTACATAATGTAGGCGTGTACCATCAGTGTTCCAACACTAATGTGTATCACTCACCCAACAGCACTGTCTCTAATGATTTGCATGTACAGCAGCTTAAAGATCTGTCTTTTAAAACAAAGAACGGTTTTGCAAAAATGACTTAGCCAAGTGATCAGAGCTAAGTTCCATGAGTCTTCCAAACCCCACCCTAAAACCTTAATCTGTTTGAAGAGACAGATTCATTGATCTTTAAGCGAAGGGATTCGGATGAGGTTTGGCTCCATGTGAGAAGACAACTCCAAGCATGCGTGAGTTGTATCATCTTGGTCAAGTTCGAGGTGAGCATGTGCGTGCTCGTTACTAGTATAACCAAAGCCGAACTATGTGCGGCGTTATATGAAACTCTTGTTGCTCCAAAGAATAATGTCGTCTGTTTTGTTGTATACATCACAAGGCAATACATTCTATGAGCTGATATAGGAAACACGGTAACAGTCGCCGCGGGAGATACCTTTAATTCTTTCTTAGTTTTACCAACTCCGATCAACTACATCCAACAGCCGCTTGATCGCAAAATGCAAAAGCAGTTCTCTAAATAACACAAAGTTCCTACCTTGTGCAGAAGACGTGCTCCGGTTTCTCTCTCTGTTGGTCTGGAGATCCTCGCGCTGCTGTCTCCTCCCAGTCGGTGCCTGGTATTCTAGAATCCACCGCGTCACGTGTTGACATTTTACCTGGCAGGGCCCGTTCCTGTATCCCTCCGTTAACCCTCTACGCGTAAACAGAGAGGCTTGACACCCAGTTGGGATAAGGGTGGTGAGGGATTTTAGCACATATCTTTGGAATTCCAAAACCTCATAGCGAGGTGTCACTAGCTGGAACATGATTTACTGACCCTCGAGCTCGATGTCAGACCCTTCTTTGCAAAAGCCATCGAAGGGAATTAGTTCCACGTACAGGCCAAAGGGCAACGGGAGGTGTGTCTGTTGATCATCACGAGATAAGGTTACTAAGCGACGGTGATACTGTAATGGGAAACATGACATTTTTCTTGGTGATTGTACTTCCACCGTGGAGTAATGTTTATCAGAATCCGGATAGACATTGGGCAGATATTGCGTTATAGCTTTATCAATCTGTCATAAGCACGTTAAAGATGGGCTACTATTGTTAAGGAATCATGCATTCCTAAAAGTTTGTCAGTTTTGCATCGTTAACAGCAAACCACCTAAAATCCAATAGGCAAAGTATACTAGTGAAGTCAAATAAGCAGTTAATTTACACAGCTTCACGAATAAATCAACCCCAAGACCAGTATGACTTAGTAGTCCTAACTGAAAAAGCCTACAGTACAAATACTGTATTCTTAAGACATCTCCGCATATCATCTTAGCCTAAATTACAGTAGGCTACCTGTCGATGGCACATAACTTGCAATGCAGTTAGTGAACACTAGATGTCAGTATAGGGCACATACGTCGGGGACATGTAACGCCTGTGTGAGAGTATTTATGGTTGGAAATCAGTTGTAAAAAGGATTGAATACTTGATATAGAAATTAAAACAACACCAAATAAGTCGATTTTAAATTTAACATCTTAAAATGTAAATATATTTAATTGTTAAAAGAAAATCTGATCAAATAATTGGAACGCAACCATCTCACTTGATTGTTCCAAGGGCAGACATCTCTCATCCAGGTGTAGACATCTCTCATCCAGGTGTAGCTGCAGGCTGCCATACATACATACATGCTGATCTGTCATGATATTGCAATTTGTGCAACCTGAATTATTCAATGCCTTTTAAAATTCCAAACACTATGTCACTGATTTGCTTCTATTTGCAGTAAAATATTGGTCTGGAAAGGAATAACATTCGCTGTAAATACTGTATTGTTGTGAATATTGAGTAATATATTGAAAGTTTCTGCAAGCATAAGAAATGCCTAGCATGCTGTATTCTCTTCCCCAAAGTCTCTCTCTCTCTCTTTCTCTCTCTCCCTCTCTCTCTCGCTGTCTCTCTCTCTCTCTCTCTCTCTCTCTCTCTCGCTGTCTCTCTCTCTTCCACACACACACAATCTCTTTGCATTGTCAATTTTCCTGTGATATTTAGAAAGACATGATCAATACAAAGTAAACTATTGTGTGTATGTATGTGTATGTGTATGTGTGTATTCATGTGTGTGTGACCACACAGAGGAGCTAACTATTATTTGTGTCACTGTATCACTGGAAGCCATAAATTACCCGCTTTTTTAGCTCTTAGACGGAGCCAGCACGCGCGCGCACACACACTAACACACATTCATAATGAACTTTATATTAATCCTATAACCAAGGAAGTAGGCTGAAGCTTTGGGACCACCAACCCAGGGTTGTGTTCAAACACATATTCAAAATGAGCCAAAGTGCACTTTTAGTTGTTTTTTATTGGAAAAGGATCTATATTGGATGTTGTGTACTTATACGTGTAATACACGTAGTTAAATGTGATATATCACGCTGTATGTACAAATACTGTCAGACGTTTCCATATATGTGTGTTTATGTTTTCTTGTCGCAAAAAACAGTCCAATCTTTACATGTTTTTCATGAGCTACTTGTCATCCCAGCCATAGTTAGCAGCCAGGCCTTCTGATCAGACTCTAATCTCCCATGGTGATTCTGACAACACCAATTCATAACCCAGGATTGATTTTTAAAGAGAACATATTGAGCTGGAGCCCTTCAGAGCATGTGATGTTGTGGTTAGCATAATGGAGTTTTATATATAGCCAGACTAAAACAACAATAACGCTGTATAATCAGACAGCCACAGTCCCTCTAAAGGGGGGTGAGATGTGTTGTGTGACTGACTGAGGCTGAGAAACAGGTGCACACACACAGGGTAGCACACAGAAAATCACACACACACACACACAGGTTAGCACAAAGAAAATCACACACACACACACCAAACACAGTCTTCATTATGTAGGAGTTGTGGTTTTGTTAAATACCTGTTTGTTTACTGTTTTGTGGAAGATGGGCTTCATTATGTGGCTTCAATGACTGGTTATTTTGAAGAGTGCAGGTGTGGGTGTGTTACGATCTTGTTTTTTGTTGTATCATCACCTTCTCTTGGATCAAACATTCTGTCTAGATAATACATGAGCATTAAAGCAGAAAACATAGTCCTCAGTAACTTTATCAGTCCCTTAACAAAATCATCACCATACTTTTACTCACTTACGAAGAAGGAAAGATGAAGTCAATGGTTACGGTCTTAGGGGCAATTTATGGCTTTTATAACTGTATTAAAGTATGAAAATACAGTAATGTGTTTCTGAGGGATGTCTCTGTACAGGCCTCATTGGAGGGGGGTGGGGGGAGAAGGGAAAGACATTGCAATTGACAGGGAGTGAGGAAGAAGGGTAATTGAGTTCAAAAGAGAAACCAGTCGAAAAAGCAACAGGCTCAATTAATGTCGTAACATATATATACAAAATAATAATCCATCTCTTCCACCCTCATGTGTGGGTGCTTGTGTGCGTCTTCCCAGCCCCAGAGACTCTGAGCACATTTCTGTCACCGTTAGTCACTTTTACACTCACAAATAAATCTCTCTCTCTCTCTCTCTCTCTCTCTCTCTCTCTCTCTCTCTCTCTCGCTAACCTCATCTCTCTTACTCATTTCTTCTTCTTTGCTCCCTTGGGAAAGCTTCTTTCTTAAGCTCCTTCTCTCCTTCTCACTTTCCTTCTACTCCTCTTTTCTCTTGTTCCACAGTAATGGGGTGTCAATCTCTCTTCTTCTATCTCCTCTTCTCTCTCTTTATCTCAGTCTCCTTCTTTCTCTTCCTGCTTCTTTGCATCAGGAGCGATCTATCCAATTGGGCAGGGAGAGGTTAACCTCCAAGAAGCAGTATTGACTTCTGGGTAATTAGGCCTAAGTGGTGACTGGTGGAGGCAGAATGGCAGTAACAGATTATCTGTGCTGGGTAGATGTATGCAGACCAATCAATATGGCTCCATTTGTGGAAATAGAGCAATTTGGGCAGAAATCCCCCCCGCCTCAGCTTCACTCTGCCAGCTCACCCAGAGAAACACCAGCAACCCTCCACTCACCCACCGCAGAGACAATCAACTGCCAGCTCCCTGTCAAAGGTTGTATTTTCTCCCTTCTATCTGTGGAGGAGACTTGTCTAGCTTTGTATCTCAAGGTTTGGCCAAATCCCAGTATTTTCTGCTCTTGTCTTCTCTTCCTGATTCTTCTCTTCTCCTTTTATGGACAATATCTCCCCTTTGGTGTGGATGTTTCATACGGCTGATTCTTCAAGCATGCATACCTGTGTGTGTTTGGGAGTGTGTGTGTGCGGGAATGTGTGTGTGTGTGCGGGAGTGTGTGTTTATTTGGGCGTGTGTTTATTGGCCTGCTGACCTGACCCCAGTGGTTTGTGGCGTAATCACAGATTCCATTAGCTCCGCAGTGGCGTCTCCTCTCCAGCTGATGTCACCCTGTAGAACAGTACACGGGCCCTTTGGGAACAGCGTGTCAGCGTGTGAGTGTGTGTGTGTGTGTGTGTGTGTTTGTGCGTGTGTGTGTTTGGTGTCTGACCTCTCTAAGTGATGAGCTGAAGGGGAATGAGTTGGCCCTGTCCATGGGGTCTCGTAAGGGTTTTAAACAGAAGGAATAATCAACTAAAACACACACACATTTTTCTCTCTCTCTTTCATATTCAGTCAGCTACCTGATGTTGCCTTTTGAATGTACCCGTATACACTATCAGCAAATTGGTCGACTGAAATCACCCAATGTGGATGTGTGTGTGTATGCATGTGTGCTCGTTCGTGATCATTAGCAGGTGTGGAGAAAACAAATGACCAGACACTTAAACCTATCACGTTCTCACATTCTCACGTTCCCGTGTTTTCCCATTCGCACCAGAGGAACACGATATTGTGCTGAGTAACAACACGTCTATTTAAGTAGGTTAGCAGGAATATGATAGGAGACATGGTCATCATCATCATCACTGGGGCCATGTAGAGGAATGAATGATGAAGTTGCTTTCTCTGATATTCTCCACCTGCACTCTCCTCCATTCATCCTCCTTTCCTCCTTCTGCTCTCTCCTTTTTCTCTCCCGTCATCCCTCCTTTCGTCCTGCTGCAATCTTCCTCTCTGTCCTGCTCTCCCCTTCTCTCCTCTTCCTCCCTCGTCCTCTCTGCTTTCCTCCCTTCTTCTCCTCGGCCCACCTAATGGATGTCTGCTTCTTCTTCTGAGTGTTCTTTCCATTCCACATCACCCCGACAACCAGCCTCTAATCCAATCAGAGGAGAGTCACTCAGTCACCCACAGTTTAGAGGGGTGCCATGAATCTGGGGGTGGAGGAGGAGATGGGAGAGGGAGGAGACCGGGAATGTGCTCGCACACACAAGCACCTTCTTCTCCTTCTCCCTCTATTGTCCTTGATCTCTCATAAACAGATTGTGGATCATCACAAAAGCACAAACATGTGCACTCGCTCACGAGGGCAGGATGTGGTTACACCATGAAACAGAAGCACATTATGTCACGAACATGCGTGCATCACTGCTGATAACCCCTTGTCCACCCCTCCATCGTTCAGGGGCTGGGGTGGCCCACAACCACCCTTGTCTCTCAGTCTGACTGGGAGGTTTGAAGCAATAAAACTGTCATGGGAGACAGAGTCGTTTGAAACTTAATTACTGAGAATGCTCTTCTGTCTGGGAACAAGCAGTAGCAGGATAGTGTGGGACAAGGTTATAGTCTGGTCATAGGAAGGATGAGGGAAGTAGGGATGAGGGTGAGAGTGATTCAGAGGTGGAGAGTGACGGAGATAGTGAGCGAAGCCCAGACAAAGGGGTTTCTACAGCAACAGGACTACCGTGAGGAGCAGACAATGAAGACTTGAACGAAGATGATGTTCTGGCTAATCTTAGCGGGTCTTTTGAAACTGCCATTTCAGCAGGACCCCATTCAGCTGCTCTGGACACTCGTTTCGCTCTGCTGTTTCTGCAAGCTAGCCTTTCTTCTGTCCAACGGCACTTAAACACTATCGTGCTCGCCCACCTATCCTTTCACCATGACGCTATGCTTATTTCTCTACTCTTTCTCTACACTTCCACTACACTTTCTCCACTCTTCTTTTTCTCTCTGTTTTCCCCTCATCCCTCTTTCTCTCTCTTTCTTTGAAACCTTCTTCCTCTCAGTCTCTCACACTCTTCCTTCTCATTCAAATTCTTGCTTTCTTATCTTTGCTGGTATTTCCTGCTCTGCTTACAGTAATATCCTCTCGGAGATAGATAATGATAAAGATGATGGAGACCGTTGAGAAGTTGTTGATGGTGGAGATAGTAAGGATGTCCTCTGTAATAGCAGGCTGTCTCCATCAATAGTGTGTCTGAGAATGTCTCAATGTCTTTATTGAACACAAGCCTAACCACCAAAGGGCCACAACAGGCTCTTCTGAAGAGATGGGAGGCTAGAGAAAGAGAGAGAGAGAGAGAGAGAGAGAGAGAGAGATGAATGTGGGACAACTAAGACTGGTAAAAGAGAAGGGGGAGTAATGGAGGGGAAGGTAAGAGGAGAGATGAATATGTGCCATGAAAGGAGAGAGGGAGAGATGAGGAAGAGAGAGGGGAGGTTTAACCGATCGATGGCTAACAGCAAATTAAGTAATAGCAGTTTTTGTGTCGATGCATATTACTGCATGCTTAACAGCAGCTGGCCCAGAACATTCAGGCACCATCGTGTTGGATCAATGAAAGAGAGTGAGAGAGAGAGATGGAATGAAAGAAAGAAAGAAAGAAAGAAAAATGATGTCTTGGACAGTGTAATCGACTATCATATCAGTGTAACAGAAAACCATGTATAGTTCCCTTTCAGTGTATGGCGTGAGTGTGTGTGAAAATGATCTGATGTATACATAGTTTTAAAACTAGACAGTTATAACTGTGATTTGATCTGTAAATTGCAAGACTTGGGTCCAAATATGTATTTACTAGATTTTTATGTGTTTCATGAAGGGTGTGCAGCCCGTTTATGAAGGCAAGATGATTGACACGTGGCTGGTCTAAGGGAGAGACATGACCTCTGACCCTTTGACACCCTCTTTTCTACCAGCTGACCACTGACTGTGATTAACGACTTGAGCGGTGCGCATGTTTGCGTAAGTGTATGTGTCTGCATGTTTGGATTTTAATATTCATCGGAGCATATCGTCAGTGAATGAGATGCTGTGGGTATGGTCTATGCAGTCTGAACATAATGTTTAGAATTGAACATAACGTTTTGAATTAAGATCTGTCTGTGAGAGTTGTTGGATCAAATCTCTGCAAATAGTTAAACAATAGAGTTTTTAAAATGAGTTACATGGTGGTCCAATTCGATTATTTTGTCAGCGAAATTGGTTTACAAGCTTGTAAAGCTTGTTGGCTTTGAACGTTATGATCCATCCATCCCATCTTAAATGCGCTGTAATTGGACTTCTCGCTTATGGATCTCAGTTCGAGGGGGGGCGGGAGCCTAATGAAATAGTCCGTATGGGGCGCGAGGTTACAGCTGTGGCCCTGTATGTGTGCAGCGTATGAGGCGACCCTGCTAGTCGCAAGAGAGGAACGTGTGGGAAGATCAATAAGAGTGCGCGTGGGGGCCACTTTCCACTCTTGTCTCTGGAGGGCTGCCTGCGCGAGTCCTTGCTCCTCTTACGCTTTTTCCCAGTCATTAAAGCCACGCGCGCGGTGGATAGAGAGCGTCTCGAGCATTGTCACAAGAGTTTCTTTGCGCACAAAATTACAGCCTGCTTGAAGAAACCATGACAACCTAAGAAGCGGGAGACTGAGTTCAGAGTCGACTTTAGCAGATAAGTACACTGGGATAGGACGGTCTAAGGAAGGGTTATTTCGTGCTGGTTGAAAAGTTATTTTTAAACTCAAGAATGGCATCTCCGAAGACGCGGGCGGAACTGAACACTCTGACATATCTGTGGGGAGTGTTGGTGATGGCCTCGAGCTGCCACGGTGCGCGAGTTGTAAGTGGTAAGTTTTTTTCTTCAGATTTTTTAAACACTATACATTGTTTTGATGTAGATTAGCACATAACCTTCAGATTAGTCCCGGTTTGGCTTTAAGGAATAGAGTATTGCATTTGTTCTGCCAGGCAGCAGGATTTTAGTGCGAAAATAACCCCGAAATTGGCACAAATTTAAATTCAAAACATCAGAACCACAATTCTGGCTCTGGATGCAAATGTATCTGTTTGTGCCAGTATATGTCCATTAGGTTTTTTAAAGTCATTGGTTGCATTTACTAGTGCTTATCATTGATTGAGGTTGTCAAATAGAGTGTACATACTATTTAGCGTTTTTAGAGAGANACAGAGAGACAGAGAGACAGAGAGACAGTGAGAGTGAGTCAGGAGGAGGCTAGCATTGCACTGATGGTGGATGCTTTAGTTTGGAGAACATGGTGATGTGTCCAAGTTTGCTTCATTTGTCATCCCAGTAAGAAGTGGAAGGAGTTACTGTGAAAAGAAGGAAAGAAATTGACTGAAGAGAAAGAGGGATTGATTTAGGAGTCAGAGGGAGGTAGAGAAAGAGCAGAAGAGCAAGAGAAAATGAAAATACATAGATGAATGATGTGTCTAGTTGGATGAGGAAAGGATGTAGGGGGAGCGAATGAGCAGATAAGAAAGATAAGAAAGAACGTGGGAGAGAGAGAGATGGAGAGAGGGAGGGATCCACTGGGATGAAAAACACTGTTTCCTTTTGAAGAATCACAACAGGAAGAGGAGAAAGGATGAAAAGCGGGAGAGGAAGAGAGAGAAGAGATAAGGGGATATGGAGGAAGGTGAAAGTGCTGAGTGTGTTTAGTCTGTGATGCTGGCTGCATTACAGGGGAACCAAAGTGATGATGGTGCAGAACAGACACGGTCCAGCCAATCATTTAAAGTACCTTTGGTTCTGGCCTAATGTTATTATTAAAGCCCCTTTAACTGGCCATGTATTAATCACTGGTGTTATTTGCTGAGAATCCCTGTCCACAGACTGACACAGACAGAAACACACAAAAGAAAGACACACACACAGACTCGTAGACACAGACACTGTAAACACTGTAAAAATACACACACTCACACACCCACGTACGGGCAAAAACATGGATATGTAAATAAGTGAAGTGAAGTGAAGTGACGTGTTGTCAAGTATGGTTACCCATACTCGAAATTTTACCTCTGTATTTAACCCATCCAAGTGCACACACAGTAGTGAGTAGTGGGCAACCGCACACGCACAGTGAACATACACCCGGAGCAGTGGGCAGCTATTGCTCCAGCGCCCGGGGAGCAATTGGGGGTTCGGTGCCTTGCTCAAGGGCACCTCAGTCATGGTATCAAAGGCAGAGAGAGCGCTGTTTATTCACAATCACACTGTCACACACGCACACACACACGCACACGCACACGCACACACACGCACACACACACACCACACACATATACACACACACACACTGAATCCTGCTTAATGGTTCTGGGCTCTCTAGCCTTTATAGGTCACTCCCAAAATGGTCCAGATCTTCCACTTTACACAAATCTATCCAGACAGCTTTATAGGTGCTGCATGATGCTGCTGTGTGTGCGTAGTAAAAGCAGTGTATGTACTGTAAATAGAGATGTCGTATAGTACGGTGACTTCCCAGGTATAGACTATAATCATGTTGAACATCAACATAGTAAGAACTGAGGTTTGTTAGTGTGTTGTATGAGGATGGTTGATTGTTCATATTTTGTAGTATACATGACTGGGCATGGGGCAGTAAGTAGTTCATCGGGGGGCGGGGGGGTTCATATGTTCTGTGTGGTGGGTGGCGGGGGAGGGGGGGTTCATATGTTCTGTGTGGTGGGCGGGGTAGTATTAAAAGTTTAACGGTAAATTGGTCAGGCAGAGAGGGAATGTGAAGACGATGACCACGTCATCTTGGGAGGAAGCCAGGTCGTTAAGGGTGTGCCCCGCTGTCAGTCACAGTGATCGACTTATCTGGAGTGTTTTTGATGCTCTTGACGGTTACATGGGCACATTGATCAGCACTGTTTTCAGTAAACAAGCCCAATGACTGTAGGATAGTGTTATTGCTTGATTAAATAACAGTCTGACTGGTTGACCGTCTGACTAACTGACTGAATATATTTATCGCATGCAGATCTGATTGGCTGCATATTCAGCAGTCAGATGGATTTACCTCTCAGTGATTGGTTTATGAGAGGGTGGTCTATTGGCTGGAGGATTTGATGGAGGGATGAATGAATAAAAGGAAAACTAGTCAGATTTTTTGAATGAGTAGAAGAATGGGTTAAAGGTAGAGATTGAAGACAGTCAAGCATTTCTTCAACCCCCTCCCTCCTCCTCCCTCCCTCCCTCCCTCCCTCCCTCCCTCCCTCCCCCCCCAGGTCAGACAGTGTGTGAGGGGGGGCCAGAGCAGCCCTGCTACAAGATCGCCTACTTCCGGGACGTGACGAGCAGGGTTGCGTTCCTGGAGGCCCAGCAGGCGTGTGAGATGGACGGAGGATCACTGCTGAGCATCGAGAACCTGGCTGAACAGAAACACATAGAGCACTTACTGCAGGTGTGTGTGTGTGTGTGACAGCAAGAGAGACAGTACCAAGCACTGTTCCACCTCCTCTTCTCTCTCCTCTCTCCCCCAGGAGCTGCGTAGCTCTTCTACAGGGGCTGGTAACAGCATAGTTGATGGAGACTTCTGGATTGGTCTGACAAGGGTGGATGGAGAGAACAATCAAGAACACAGCGGCTTCACTTCCTGTCCAGACCTCTACCGCTGGACAGACGGAAGCGTCTCCCAGTTTAGGTACCAATCTGTGTTTTTGTGTGTGAAAGACAAATAGAAGAGAAGGAGATTCCTTTTACTATCAGGTCACATGTATTGCAACAGGCTGGCGTGGGTCTGGGTATGGCAAAGTATCTTATCATATCACCTGTGTGTGTTACGTAACCTGGGCAACAGGAACTGGTACTTTGATGAGCCGTCGTGTGGCGGGGAGGCGTGTGTGGTCATGTACCACCAGCTCACGGCCCTCCAGGGTCTGGGCGGAGCTTACCTGTTCCAGTGGAACGATGACAGATGCAACATGAAGCACAACTTCATCTGCAAGTACGAGCCAGGTATGCCAGCACCTGTACACCTGACTGGACACCTACACTTAATGGGAGCTCTTATCTCCCCTCACATCTCCTCACAACCTTCTTCTCCTCTCCTGTCCTGTCGGCTTTGCAGAGAGCCACCTGGTAAAGGAGCAGGGAGACCGTCCTGGGCCTCGTGACCCAGGTAAGGAGGCCTGTCCTGGGGCTTTGCACACCTACAGCAGCCTCTGTCTCTGGAGTGTTGTACCATTCTGGCTGTCCTGCTACTGACGGTCAACACAGTTACCCAATATTAAAACGGTGTGTGTGTTGTAGAGATTTCCTTTGACCACACAGAAGGGGTGAAACAGCCGGTTCCCAACGAGGACAAAACCCCTCAGGTGGTTCTGGCCGGGCCCACAGGTGAGACCCGTGGGGGGAGACAGGGGAGACAAGTAGGGGATAGTGGGACAGGTTCTACTAGGTTCTGGTACTTGAGTGATGGGAGTTGTAGTTCTATATGCCATGTGTTTTCACCAGGTATGCTGCTGGTTTATGTGATCATTCCCACCATCCCACTTCTGCTCCTCATCGTGGTGGCTACTGGGACTTGCTGTTTCCAGATGTTCAGCAAGAGGTAAGAGGAAGTGTACCGTGTAAAGCTTACATTACAACCCGCCTCTTTAAGTCATCACTCTGTCAACGCACCCACACTGCATTATCTATCTCTGCTTGTTCTGACTGGCAATGGTAAGAGAGAGTTGGGCCTTTTCATGGCTAAGTAGTCATCCTAAAGCGGTGTAGTTTGCTCTGAGTATACAGCTGATTCAGTCATATTGGCAGCCATAGTACACAAAGGCCATGTTAGCACAAAGCTCATTACAAATAATGCTTGTTGGACCAGTGTGTGTGCTTATGTGAGTGAGCCTGCGTGTTTATGTGGGTGTGCACAGCATGTGTATGTGTGTGTCTGTTCTGGGGCGACGGAGGTCTCTGGGTCATTATCTGGACCTTCCTATGCTATACTTCTACCATAGACACGACTAAATCAAGCATCTCTATTCTATTAAACTACTGTAACCATCTCTACACACATGCACGCACACGCACAAAGCTCACACACACACACACACACACACACATCTACACACACTAACAAAACTAAATCAACTGCCACTCTAAGTGATAGTAATTTTTTAACGTATTTTTGATGCCTTGAAGACTGGGTGGCACCCTGTGTGTGGGTGTGTGCGTTCAACACACTTGTGTGACACTCCCTGGACTGCATTCAAAGCATTCGGGGTGATTGCTGTTGGTTCCTGGCCAAGCGAGGGATCCTCACTACACTGACAAACACCAATATTTATAACACTCTGGCAGAATAGGAATTAAGTTGAGCTAGGAAAGGCCTAGGAATGAGCATCACGTTTTATGTCAAATTTGTCTTCCTTTCTTCCATTTCCTGTAGCAAACCTCAGACCAAAACAAGCGTGGACCAATCAACCCTATGGATCTCCAAGTCTGCCAAATCAGATAGCATAGAAGTATGAGGCGGAAATGACATCACACCAGACGAGATGCCACACTGAACGATCATACTCATCCCTTCTCTCCAATACTCTCCAGTATTATCCCCTTCTCTTTCTATGTCTGTCTTCTTTTTCCTGGCTCTGCTCTTTGTCAGTGTCTATTCGTGTCAGACCTAGCATGAGTTCTGTGTGTGTGGTTGGATAGTTAATAGTCCCAGTTAATTGGCAGCAAGTAGAGCTGAGGTAATTAAGTTTTAATAAAGAGAGGGAGAGAGAGGGAGTGTGAAAAGGAGAACAGCGATAGAGGAGAGAGTCTGAGACAGAGACAGAGAGGGGCTTGTTGGGGAACCCAGATAAACCAAGACTTTTAACTGGGCCTCCTGAGACACAGAACCAGGTCAGAACCACTTAACTCCAACATCAGGGGACCGGTTTATTACTGAAGAACGACACACTCTGGGGAGACATGGGGAAAAGAACGTTTTAGAATAGATTAATAAAATTTGATAAAAAATAAGGGGTTAAGTGAACGAAATATGAAGATAAAGAAATCAAAGAAGAGGGAGAGAGAGGGTGCTATGGGAGGAGATTATATTTTTAAGGGGACCAGAATTTCCTCTCAACTCATCTGGTCGTTTCTACAGCCACTGTGTAGTACAGTATATGCAGTGTGGTGCATGTTATTGTGGTCTGCTAGTTTACCTTGGTCTCTGCTTTGTGATGTAGTCTACAGTGTGTTGCATAAATATGAATGAGGTTACTAACATGTGTAACCCTGGAAAAAACTGTTTACATTCCAGTCATGATTTCTTTATTTGTTGTGGAATATGTAATTGGCTGTACTGTACATGGGTGGCCACGCAGCTGTATTGAAATCTGCTGAAAGTTTGTGTAAAAGTAGGAACATAAGTGTGTGTGTGTGTGTCAGATTAAGACTGTTCTATCAAGAAGGTACAAAGAATTTGTAGTGCTAGAGACAGAGTGAGACTGTGTGTAGTGTATGTGTGTGTGTGTGTGTGTATGTGTATGTGTGTGTGTAAGTGTGTGTGTGTGTGTGTTTGTGTGTGTGTGTGTGTGTGTAAGGAGAGGAGATGTTTGTTTTTGTAACTTGTGATCTAAAGGCAGTTTCCTTCTAGCATGTGTTCAGATAGGCAGACCTCTGAGATTGTGCAATTAGCATAACAGATGGTTCTGTTATGACTTGTTTTGTGAGCACTTAATAAATTACTTTATGTGATTTTGGGTAGAACTGTTGAATTGATTATGTGGCCTCACGAGGGTGAGGGGGTGGGGTTGGGGACAGGCTCTGGTAATTAGTGATATGAGTAATTAAGGGTTTTGAAGCTCACAGCTCCTACATCTAAGTCTCTCATTTAATTAGACACACACACAATTTTACATTCTCTCCCTCCTTCTCGCTCTCTCTCTCTCACACACACACACCAACTGAATGTTTATATAAGCATTTAAATACGTTTTCAACAATAAACGATATTAAAGTTCAGCTCTCCTCTTGATCAGACCGTCAAACAAAACTGACATGTTAAACGAGTCTGTTTGAAGTCTCCGAGCTCACTGGGTTGTTTGTAGACAGATGAAATAGCTGAACACACCATGGGTCCTGTCCTGCTGTCTGGAGGTTGTGGCTAGACCGTGCGGCAAACAGGGAGGCTGGCTGATAAATCACTTAGCTGCTCGGGAAGATCTGCATAGATTTATATTTAACTACTGAAACACGAAGAGGCAGGGAGAGAAGAAGAGTGGGAGATCGAGAGGAGAGGGGGAGGGGGGTTGATAAAGGGATTGAGAAACTTGGCGTGTAGAATTATGGGCAGGAAAGGGTTGGAAGGGGGGGGGGGTGAAATAGACACAGTACAAAGTGATAGAGGGAAAAGAGATAGAGAGGCAGTAAGTTCAGGTTCACAGCAAATAGTGAAGCTGTCAGAACCAATCAGTTCCATGTCATCGTCTTCATCGCCAGGATAGTCATCGTCTTCATCGCCAGGATAGTCATCGTCTTCATCGCCAGGATAGTCATCGTCTTAATCCTGTTCATCTTGTTCCTCATCCTCAGCACTTTCTCCCTGCGGCTCCAGCAGAGGAGGTGAGGATGATGGGAGCTTCTCAGGGCTCTTCCTCCTGGGCTGGGTCAGTCTGCGTCTCAGAGAGCAGTTGAGAGAACAGTGCCCCCCTCAGGTGGAGGGTGGTAGGGGAGTCAAACTCTGCAAGACCGCCCTCATGCAGCACCAGCACCCTGTATGTGGGTGAAGAGGAAGTCATGTTGTTAAGTCAAGCAATCAACCGCCTCTGAATGACTCAAATCATTTGTCTGTCCACCAACAAATATAGATCACCAGACAGAACCTTGCAATGGAACCCTCCTCACCTGTCTGTGTCTATGGTGTTCCAAGGGTTCCGTGTGAGGGTGAGAACAGTGCAGTTGGAGAACTCTGTGTGGAGCAGGTTCTGTATCAGCCTGTCTGTGGATGAGTCTGTTGGGGGAACCGGCTCCTCGTAGACCAGAACAGCAGAACCTCGCAGTAAAGCTCTGGCCACACACAAGAGCCTCGTCTCACTGGAGCTAATAGGAGGTAGAAGGGAAGGGAGAGGAGGAGGAAAGGATAACAGGGAAATGGAATGTGTTTCAGATGATACAGACATCAGGGTTCCCACTACCTGCTTCAGCTTGCACACACACCCTCACCTGAAGCCTGCCCCTCCGCGGATTAGAGGGTGGAACAGTTGTCTTGGCAGCTTGCTCACTCTCTCCTTAAGGTGGCATTTCTCCAGAGCATGCCACACCTGGGCATCACCATGGCAACCCCATGGGTCCAAGTTGGTGCGTAGGGAGCCTGAGAACAGAACAGAAGACTAAAGAGGAGGAACAGGAGGAGGAGGAGGAGGAGAAAAAGGAGGAGGAGGGAAAGGAAGAAGTGGTAAGCTTCGTTTATTGAACATGCAGATGTCTGACGAAGTGTGAACAGGTTCGACCAGATGTCCCTCCCACCTGAGGGATGACAGCCAATCGGCTACGGAGGTCATGAAGTCCCAGACTTGCTAGGTCCACTCCGTCTATCGTGACCACTCCCTCTCTGCCCTCAACCAATCGGAACAGAGAACTGGTGATGGCTTCAAGGTCGGCTGCAGACTTGCTGACCACGCCCACCTAAGGATGAAAACAGGAATCAATCAGGGGGAAAAAATACGCAAGACGGAAAAACACACTGTAAATAAGAGTGTGCACTTTACACCTTATACTTTATATTGTATTTTTACGGCCATGTTTATTTATCCTTTTTTTATTGCATGCGCCTATTTCTTTCATTACTGTCCTAAACTGTGTTTTGCAACAGTGGAATTTCCCCATTGTGGGACAAATAAAGGATCTCTTATCTTATCTTATCTTTTCTTACACAGACACATACAATGATAAAGTCATACACACACTAACAAAAACACATACTCAGACAGATACACACCTTCTCTTTGGGTCTAGTGCAGAAGGAGAGTCCAGCACACGAGGGATTCATCTCCATCTCGTAGTTCCGGAACTCCAGCACTCCCTCCTCCGGCCAGGTAGGGGGCACTCCACAGGACACTGACCAGGAGGACTGGCAAGCAGGGAGAAAATTAAATGAGAGTGAAATTTCTGTCTGTGTTGCATATGTGTATATATGTTTGGTCACCTCTCGCTACATTTGTGTGTGGAAGTGTGTGTGTGTGGGTTCACTTCTCTCTTTGTGTGTGTGTGTGTTGACATCTCTCTCCATGCATGAGTATGTGTGTGCTTGTGTGCGTGTGTTCACCTCTCTCTCCATGCGCGTGTGTGTGTGTACTTGGGTGTGTTTGTTCACCTCTCTCTTCATGTGCGTGTGTGCTTGTGTGTGCTCACCTCTCTCTCCATGTGCATGTGTGTGTGTGTGCTCACCTCTCTCTCCATGTGCATGTGTGTGTGTGTGCTCACCTCTCTCTCCATGTGCATGTGCGTGTGTGCATGTGTGTGTGTGCTCACCTCTCTCTCCATGTGCATGTGTGTGTGTGCTCACCTCTCTCTCCATGTGCATGTGTGTGTGTGCTCACCTCTCTCTTCATGTGCATGTGTGTGTGTGGTCACCTCTCTCTCTGCGTTTGGCTGCTCCTCCACTCTCTGCAGGACCTCAGCACTCCTTTCTAGCTGACAAGAAGACCGAACCAACACATGGAGGATCCCTCTCAGCTGCAACCATTATTACCGACATCATCATCATCATAACTATCACCATCATCACCATCATCATGACCACTATCGCCACCATCGCCATCATCTTGACTACTACCACTATCACCACCATGACCATTATCATCATCATCATCATCATCACCACCATCATCACCACCAACACCATCATCACCACCAACACCATCATCATTACAATCGTCATGAGCAGCAATATCTAGTACGTGTGTGTATGTGTCTAGTGTGCGTGTATACTCACACTCAGAGCGTAGGTTAGAGAGAGTCCGACTGTGGAGGGGTCTAGTTCAGAGTCTAGCAGAGACAAAGACACCAGGAGCAGCACCACACCTACATACACATCTAGCCACACAGCCAGCCACCTACACACAAACACAAACACACACAGACACGCAAGCAAACATGCACAGGTAAGGAAGTTGTTGATGAAGGTTTCCCGGTGTGTGTGTTCGTGTGTACGTGTGTGTGCCATCTCACCTGTCTAAAAGCATGCTGTTGTACCTACACAACAGGTGTTCATCAAGAACACCATGGATGCGAGAAAGATCGCTTCCATAGTCACCATAGCCTGTAGTGGTGGTGACATCATCACAGTGCGACTCAGAAAAGAGAGTAGAGACAAAGCTGGTGGAGTCTGCAGCCATTTGCCTGACCTGATTGGAGGCTCTCTGGTAATAAGACTGAGACACAACAGAGAAGCAAATATACTAGATCAACACTCCCTCTAGTGGAAGAAAAGCACCTCACCACACTGAGCACAGCACCCCTGTTCAACTCAGCACTGCAGAACAATAGCTTACCTGCAGAGTGAGGAAGAAGAGGGTGAGGGCGGGAACAGCTATGCTGAACATGATGGAGTTGTAGCCTATCAGGAGTGCCGTAACGCATACCTGCAGCCAGCCAAAGAGCCAGGAGTGCAAGAGGGCGGGGACTTCCTCCTCAATCATATATAAGGCCTACAGAGAGAACATGCCTCAATATCACTAGATGTTGAGACATAGACTAAAAATCTTTTCCACCAATGAGAATGTCTAGAGGTCAAGTGTTAAGAACTCTAACCTGTGATAGGTTCTGGAGCATCCAGGAAGTAGGCGTGGTCTTGAAGAAGCTGAGGGGAAGACTGAGTTTCGAGGTGAGCAGGTGGTCGTGGAGACGAGACGATGCTCTGACAGCACCCCGATTCACAGCCAATGCCACGCAGCACACTGACACACCTTGACACGCACATATATACACACACAGATCAGCAACACACACAGACTGAAAGACAGTAGACGGACAGCAAAGGCCACAGAATGGGAGGAAGACAGCCAGGAAGACAAGCAGCATGCTGGGCAAACACAAACACCCACAAGGCCTACCCTGCAGCATCCCCAGCAGGGTGTAGACAGACAGACGGGAGGTCCTCAGGTCTCTCCACTCCTCCAGTCCCTGCACCTCCTTGGCCTCTGCGGTCCACAGCGCCAGCACGCCAGTCTGACACACACCCCACACACACACACACACCTGGGCCAGCACCACTAGGCCTGCCCAGCCCCAGCCACACACACACAGGTACCGTCTCACACACGTCACCTGACCAGAGGAGGGGAAGATGTGAGTTAAAACACAGATGGACAAAGACTATCTCTCACACACACACACACACACACACACACTCTTTCAGAGCTGCTCAGGACTCACTGTGTTTATGGGTGGTGTTGAGGTCACCTCTGTGTTCAGTGGGGCCCTCAGACCTTCACCGTCATCACTACAAAGATGTTGGCAGAGAAGAAACAGCATTGAAGGGTGTGTGTGGATTTATACGCTGACAAACTTGAAAAGTTAATCCTGCTCAAATTGTTTGATGATATGAATTGCCTAAAGCCATTTGAGTTGAGAGTTAGATTAATTGAGTGAACTACACCTTTACCAGCTGATCCAGTTCTTCAAGTCCAATGGCTCTGGGCAATTCATTGCACCAAACCATTTGAGTTTACTTCATTTGAGATTTCCAGTGCAGTGTATGAACAGGTCAGTCCAATGTAGCATAGTACAATGATGCACTAATATTATACCAGGGGATTAGAGGGCATTGTTATTTTGCCTCATGACACACACACACACACACACACACACGCACATACCAGTATGATGGATCTTTAAGGACATAAGTCTTCTTGCTCCAGTTAGCTGAGAGAAAGTGATCTTCTGTGCGTATAACAAATATCAACAACATTAGCACACAGTCAAACATGTACACACGTACACACTTGTACTCCTGGTAAACAGTGAAGATGTACCCGAGTAATCTCTACATCTGACTTCCTGTGAACACAGGAAGACGTTCAGGAAATGTAGGGAATTCCATGCCTGTCAACAAAAGATTTATAATATGGCATTACTGTTGTGTAGTAAAAACAAGTGTCTCGTCTTCCCACTGTGCGCATGTGTTACTTCTGTGTGCATGTTTTCTGTTTGATATGTGTGTGTGTCTGTGCAGTGCTTTTCCTGTGTGTGTGGGGGGGGAGGGGAGGTCACCTGTGTGAAGCTCACAGGGAGGGAAGGCAGCAGGAGGACAGATGCGTGCAGAAGTGGAAACAAACACATGCATGTGAAGACCTGCGAGGCTGTCAGAACATTCCCATCATCCACCAGGACGAAGACTCCAAAGCTACTCACACACACCTGTGGCAGAGGGGATGAAGAAAGCACAGGTCACACACACCTGTGGCAGAGGGGATTAAGAAAGCACAGGTCACACAGTCCTGTGGCAGAGGGGATGAAGAAAGCACAGGTCACACAGTCCTGTGGCAGAGGGGATGAAGAAAACACAGGTCACACACACGGACCCAAAACCTAGACTCCCTGTCAGGCCTAACTAGCCGTTCTCAGAGCAGTCCTCCTCTCTTAACCCATGGCTCTAATCTGTCATCTGGTCAGATTAGAGGTTATAATCTCTCCTGTTGTAAAGCCCTGCTGTCAGCGTCTGTGACGTTTGTCCTTCTGGGACTCAGGTAGAGTAACATGCTGCATGGAACATGATGGACCGAATACTCACGCAAGAAGCTGATTGGATGCTGTTGAGTTGGCAGAGTTCTATGTCAGATACCACTATAACCCTGCATGAAGAGAGGGCTACGCTAACCTGAATAATATCTAGTATCACTGAATGTACCGCAGAAGAGTTTCTGCTGGACCAATCAGAATGCTCATACCAAAAAAGGCACGCAGACACTCTCTAATAGAGAAAAGGCTGTCAGGTATCCCAGAATCCTAAGTGTTTCAAGCTCTTTCTCTCTGGTCACGCCCACTCTTCGACGAAACCACTCCTCCAAGACCAACAGCTTCACCGTCTATATGAGAGAGAGAGGACGAAGACAAGAGACAGTTAACAAGCGAATGGAAGGAGGAGCTGCAGTTAGTACAATGTATAGAACATGACATCATCAAGAAGACTGAGCAGAGCAGAAACATTCAGGGAGAGAAACATACCCGGATGCCATCCAACATTTCCTGGAGAAGATGTTCTCTTTCTACTCTCACTCTCTGCTGGTCTCTCTGAAGGGATACCAGAGAGTGTTACAAACGCAACCACAGAGACACACAGACATACACGCTCTGGCACACACACATATCTACACTCCCTGACCTGTATGGTTGAGGCCCTGTGTTGCACAGTGGAGGAGAGTGGGACCAAGAGGAGAAGCACTGTCAGGCCTGCCAGAGCAGAGGGGCCCAGCTCCCTCCACAGCAGACAAACACACAGCGCCCCCTGCAGCACGGAGGAGCACAGGGTAGGCAGGGACACAGACAGGGCTGCGACCTGCTCAGTATCCCTCAGAAGGGAGGAGATTACAGGGGAGGACATGGATTGGGCCTGGGGGAGGAACAGGAGGGGGAGGAACAGGAGGGGGAGGAACAGGAGGGGGAGAAGGGGGAGGAAGAAGAAGCGAAAGAGTCAGAGATAAAGTGGTGAAGGCAGGGGGGAAACAAATGATGAATAGACAGCCATGACAAGACAGCTAGACAGAGAGATCAGTTTACCTGTTTATACAGAGCAGCTGTCAGAGCAGTGTGAGCTCTGAGTTTGACCATGTGACTGTGACACTCACACACCTGTAGAACCAGGGAATGGGACACCACCACAGCCAATAACACAATTGCATACGTGTGGCCTGACCAATCAAATGCTGGCTGGCTCTCACAGAAGAGGATTGCCCACCTGGGGAGATGAGAGGTGAGGGTGGAAGGATTCAGCTGAGTGTGTGTAAGAAAGTATGTGCATGAGTGTTTATGTACCTGAGGGCCTGAGAGGGCAAGAGGGCCAGCAGATCAGAGGCCATTCTGAGCAGGGTCACTTGGACCAATGATGGGCGAAGCCACACCCAAAGGTGTTGCAACAGGGCGGGGCCAACTGGGATGGGCTTTGGTCCACTCAGAGCTTCCTCCTTCTCTCGACTTGGCACCTGACTGCTCCTTTGCTTAGAGTTTTGAAGCGGTGTGACAAAGGAAGGAGAGTGAAAGAAACAGAGACAAAGAGAGTCGGAGAGAGACAGTGAAAGGGAGAAAAAGAGAAAGAGAGAGGGAGAGAGAGAGAGAGTTTAATAATGTCATGTCTAGATCCCAGAATACAAAAGGTACAAGCTAAACAAAAAGAAAACTTAGACAAAGAGGGACAATCATCATGTCGCCACGGTTACCTCTTGGCCCCGCCCATCGCGTCTCAAATGCTGCTCCAGTCCAGAGCACAGGCTTTTGGCGGATTCTTCTTTACCAGGGCAACACAGGTCAGAAAGCTGAAGCCTTCGCTTGTAGCCAACCAACACCAGTCTGAGTAGAGAAGAGAAGAGGAGACAAGCGAAGAGAAGAGGAGAGAAGAGAAGAGAAGAGGAGAGAAGAGAAGAGGAGAGAAGAGAAGAGAAGAGAAGAGGAGAGAAGAGGAGAGAAGAGAAGAGGGAAGAGGCTCATTGACAGGAACAGAATAATTATCTCTGATATACCATAAGAGTGGAGACAGGGTTGAGCTCACCTGTTCACCGGCCAGAGAGATACCCTGTTAAAGAACGACGCTCCCCACTCCTGGGCTCGGCTTTGCTCAGGATTCCACTGCATGCGCTTTGGGCACTTAAACATAATTTCCCTAAAGAGTGGAATGAATTATAATGTCGCCCTTCTCTTAACTAAAGACATCCCTTTCGAGCTTTGAAAGCGATTACAGAATGGAACAAATATTTTGGGTAATGAAACAACTTTTGGGTATTTATTTTCAAATCTAATCTTATAGACTGAAAGGAACAGAAGTGCAACATAGGCTTTATTTCGTCTACCGCATAAAATAAGAAAGACAGACCTCTCACCTGTCGGTTGCCGGTGCTGCCGGGTTGACCACTAGCGCAAAGGTGGAGAGAAGCAGTGTAACAATGGGTCGCGGGGAGAAGGAGGAGTGCGGAGAGGAGGTGGATCTGGATGACTGTCCCTGCACATCTGGACAAGCCAAGCTGCAGGAGAGTGCACGCGATATTTATCCTTTAAACCGCCAACAAGCGTTCATTTGAGGCCAAGGCATGATATAACAAAATTACCCTGGAAAGACAAATTTACGCAACGTGTTTTTCCATCGTGTCCTTTGTGTCTTCATCCGTCGATCGTAGTATCAGCGCATTGAACCAGCGAGAGAAGGATGCTGACCGCGGGGGCCAGCCAATGACATAGGCGCGCGCTCGGGGGCGTGTTTTTGCTGTCAGAATTCTGACAAAGTACTCCTTGAGGCCTGGGTCAAGAGGGGTCAGAGACGCTGACATATGCAGAAGAAAATGCACCGCAATTCGAAATTAAGTCGACTGAGCAAAAAAGGTTTGGATGAGGCTAATTTGCATTTATTAACTAGTCCATTAATTATCCCTTAATCAAAGTGAAGATTTCCCTGATCTAGTCCCTGCCCCTGATGAAAATCACTGCCTGACCCACAATCGACAACACCAGACTCGTTAGCTGCCCCACACTATGGTGACGTGCCAGTGTGCCAGTTCGCCGCCAAGGGAGGCCACTACGAACACAGAGGAGGAAGAAAAGAAGAAAAAAGAATAGCGTTCCATACAGTGCAACATTTTTAAGCATACAGGGTGACAGCTGTTGTAGTCTTTACCCTGGTTTAATATGGTCTTTACGATGGCTTAATATTGTCGTTTTAAGATTATTAAATCCATTCAATTACAGGCCTACTTAAGTCCATAGATTTTGGTTCAACGTGAATGAATGATTCCAAAAGAACTATGTCCGAAACAAATAGTATGTTTTCTACCGGAGGCTTTACTGATAAAATAGTGTAGCGGGGAAATTCAGGAAGTGTCGTCTAAAATCTACTGTCAAGAATTGTATGTGCTTGTGCTGGTGTGCCCTATAGTTGAACGACCCTCCCTGCTAATCTTTCCAAGACAAAGATCAGATTCCGGAACGGTGTCCAGATGTCTGCTCGGATCTGAAGATTATATAATGCGACACCAGGCTGGAACTCAGCCCAGCTTGATATAACCAGTGAGTCCGATTGACCCTCTCAACCGAGGGTTCTTGACCCCCAAAGAAGAAGAGTTCATTTCAAGAACCAACACATTATTAACCGGTGCTGGTGCAACATCATACGCATAAGCCGTGAAGACTCGGACTGGTGGACAGAAATATTTTGCAGTTATGAATGTATTCAAACTTTTTTTTTTAAAGGCCTACCTTTGACCAAAACATTTTATGAGTTTTTAGTGCACTATCCCTTTAGCAATGGGTGGGACGTCATATCGTCCTTGGCAAATGGAGAAGCGTGGCAGAGGACGGGGGCGGGACATGATTCTAAATAGCGAATTCTCTTCATATGTGGTGGTTGGATCAGAACCTCTGGGTTGGAATAATCCGTTTGAATAACCAAGTATCTAGCTGCTGAACTTTGTACCTCCCTGTCATGGCAGTAGCTTTTAACTTACTTGCACCGTGGCGTTTTGTTAGGTTTGCCAGGTAAGTTTCACAACATTGCTATCACTAGCTATCACAATGTAGTAACATGAAAGCTAGTGCTCACTTATATTCGATTAGTTAGTTTTAGGCTGGCTCGCTTCTCAGCCTTGTTATGATAATGTGCTTGGCTTTTGCTATCGACAGGTGTGCTAATGGTCAAAATGGCTAATCTAGGCTAATCTTAGTTAGCCAGCTGCAGTTAACACTGACAGGTCGTTCGCAATTGTGAGTAAATGAAGGTGATAGCTATGAAGGTGATAGCTAGCAGTTGTTAGCTTGTCAGTTATGAAGCTCTGCCTTCTAAAAAGGAGTTCAATTTCCTGCCATTAACAGACAGACAACAGTTTCCTTCGATGTTACACGAAGTAACAACATACTAAGCTGTATGAATTAGCTTTAGACCCATAACGTAGCAAGCTAGCTCAAGCTACCTCTACAGTACTAATAACATCGACGGTGACCTTTGGTCTACATTCATTCGGACTGTGAAAAGGC
Organism: Plecoglossus altivelis; assembly: GCA_036571765.1. Taxonomy (NCBI): domain Eukaryota; kingdom Metazoa; phylum Chordata; class Actinopteri; order Osmeriformes; family Plecoglossidae; genus Plecoglossus; species Plecoglossus altivelis. Next base: position 9,775,579 of record BROE01000024.1, on the reverse strand, counting down.
ATTCGTTTATTCACTGTGAGGAAATTCACGAATACCTTGTGGCTCACCGGAGAAAAGTTTACGCAAAAGCACAATTGTTATTGGCCTTGACATCGATCTGACAGTCATAAAGTCAGCATCAGTAACCATTTGTACAAAGGAATCCAGACACTGTTTGGTCCGAATAAATGTCTGACGTTCTACTTGTCCAGTTTAAATTAAATACCTTATTTCAATAACTGTAGTTTTTAAATACACATTAACTCATATTATACAGGCTTTGCAGTTTGTTATGACCTAGTAGCAGTACCAGTGTGTAAAGTACCAATGTGCATAGTACCTGTCCACCTTTTTCTGCAGGACTGTCCAGATCTCTCAGCTACCCAGCCTAAAGCTCCACACCTCATCAACCATGTCTGCCACTGTAGAACAGTTCAACCTGGCCAAGACCCAGCTGGGCACCTTGAAAGAGGACCCAGGGAACCAGGTCAAACTGCAGATCTATGCTCTCTTCAAACAGGTACTGTCATCATATAGTTTCTCACTGGGGTTGCAATCGTTTTCTCACCAACTGATCTATATAGTCAGTTATTATTCAGGTGCCACATCCAACTGGTTATAAACATGCACACTTTTGTCGCCTTTCTTTTTGTCTCTCTCTTTCCCCCCATGTATTTCTCCCTCCCTCGTCCTCCGCCTTTCTGCACAGGCAACCCAGGGACCCTGTAACACCCCTAAACCAGGGATGTTAGACTTTGTTAACAAAGTCAAATGGGATGCCTGGAAGTCTCTAGGATCCATTTCAGCAGTAACTACAGCCCCCCCTGACACACACATACACACACACACACAGTCCCATGCTGTGAATCAGCACTGTGGTATGTACATCCTCTTCTGCTCCAATCAGGAAGAAGCCAGGAAGCAGTACGTGGATCTGGTTGGCTCGCTGGTGGCAGCCGAGGCCCCTGCTGAGGTTGCTGCACAGCCTACTGGGAGCTCGGTGACCTTCAACACGCTGCTGGTCTCCACCCTGGACGGGGTCACTACCATCCAACTCAACAGACCAGAGAAGAAGAACGCCATCACTGTGGAGGTAACGACGTGCGCGTGCGTGCGTGCGTGTATGTGTGTGTGTGTGCGTGTGTGTGTGTGTAACCAGCTTTACTGCCCTCTCTGTTCCTCTTTTCAGATGTACAATGAGCTCATCAAGGCCCTGGACCAGGCAGGCAAAGATGATTCTGTCGTCACAGTCATCACAGGTCAAACATTAAAACCTCAACTCCATCTCTCCTTCCCACGCACAAACACATGCATCATGGCTCCAGCTTAACCCTTGCCCCCTCCTCTGTGGTCCAGGAAGCGGAGACTTCTTCTGCAGTGGTAACGACCTGTCCAACTTCACCAAAATCCCAGATGGAGGCATGGAGCAGATGGCTAAAGACGCTGGAGAACTGCTCAGGTGAGGGAGGAAGGAGGAGGTGGACAGCAGGGCTGGAGACATGGATCGATTCACTGAACTGATTCATACACAGACTAATATGTATTTAAGTGTGGATGAACAAACACGTTTCAGACAAATTCAGACAGAGCTTAGAATAACATGTGTGTCCCAGGTCATACGTGAGGGCCTACATTGACTTCCCCAAGCCCCTGATAGCTGTGATCAACGGACCGGCAGTGGGCGTGTCTGTCACGTTACTGGGGCTGTTCGATATCGTCTACGCCACAGAGAGGGTGAGACTCCTACCTGTCCCTCCCACACTCGGAAAGGAAGAGACCGCAACACATCCAGCCTCTATTGGCCCAGAACGAGGCCTCAGATTCACAGCCAGTGACCAGGACTCTTTATCTCTGACCCCCCTCCCTTCCCCTCCCAGGCCACCTTCCACACCCCATTCAGCCAATTGGGACAGAGTCCAGAGGGATGCTCCTCCTATACCTTCCCCAAGATGATGGGAGTTGCCAAGGTAACTCCATAACGCTTCGGCACGAATCATTTCATGAGTCAACATTGCTTTACATTCACGTGCAGATATGTTGTTCTCTCCGGTGTCCAGGCCAGTGAAATGCTGCTCTTCAATAAGAAGCTGTCAGCTCAGCAGGCGTGTGCCCAGGGTCTGGTCACCGAGGTCTTCCCAGACAGCAGCTTCAAAAGCGAAGTCTGGACCAGGATCAAGGCCTACGCCAAGCTGCCCAGAAACGTACGACACGAGCCCTCGCACACACGCACCCACACACGCACAAGAACACACGTGAACACACGTGCATATTTATTTCATGCCTCCTGTCTGCGCCCCTCCAGTCTCTGGCCCTGTCCAAGCAGCTGATTCGTCAGGTGGAGAAGCAGAGGCTCTATGACGTCAACGACCAGGAAGTGGAGCGTCTAGTGGAGCGGTGGCTGTCTGACGAGTGCATGCAAGCCATCATGAGCTTCTTCCAGGCCAAGGCCAAGCTCTGAGTACTGGCCCCACAACCAGCCTGATGATTAACCAGCCTGCAAGCTAAACAGCCTGTCAGCTGTGTAGCTCAGACCTGGAATGAATGTCAACAGTCTGTCCTCGATGTCTGGGGTCCTATTTCCTTGATTCCTTCCCCTGAACAGCCTTTTTTCATTGTTATTTCTTTCCGGCCATGGAGTGAAGGAGATGGAAACTGAGGACTCAAGGGAATATGGATAGACTGTTGAGATGCATCCCTGAATAAACAGGTTATCCCTCCGTCCCATATGAACTCACCCACCTGAACTCCCTTACTCCAGCATCCTACCCCCTAATCCTTACCTCCTACTACCTCCCTCCTACCGTAAACCACCACTCGCAGGTTCCAATCATGTGACTGTTCAAAGTAATGCCTTTTCTCTACTGCACTACTGAATGAATGTAGTATGAATATTTTCCAGCCACACACATTCTCTGTACCTGCTGTAGAACCACAAAGACACAGGACATTTTGAAATCAGTTTTGAAAATTGTCGCCATTTTCGTAGACTCTGGGAAACGTGCTTGCGTCGTGCTTGTGCCTGAAGGGCAGCTGAGCAGGCATGTGTCCAGGACAGACGACCTGTGCCTTCTCTTGACTGAGACATCATCATGCTACCTTAATGAGGACTGTGTGTAGCCATGTACAGTGTTCTCAATCCTCCCTTCTAATCAATGCCGATGCAGTAAATGACGTTTTGAAGGCTCATTGGTGTGTCAAGTATTTCTGAGGGTGTTTTGGATTTACTGTTGTGGGGTTTTCAATGGTAGGGATGGAATGTGTGTTTCACCAAGTGTCCAGTAGAGGGAGCACAGCACCCATGAAGCACAACACAGGTTATTAGATTAACAGTTGTGTTAGAGCTGTGAGTTTTGTTGGAGACTGAAGAGAGTGTGCGTGTCCTTGGAGAAGGGACTGCCTCTATGCTGCTGTCTGCGGGGCTCATTAGGGAGAATGTATTAGCACCGGGAGACACCTGAGGTACACACACACACACACACACACAGACAGACACATGCACACTGCAATGCATCATCACCAACAGACCCAGGCAGGAAATGACTTCATCACCACACACCTGTGATATCCCAGGTGGTCTTCAAACAGCCATCATCAAAGAAGCAACTCGATGACTGCATGCTCTTTCTTGACCAGAAAACCCCCCGTCTAACATGTTCCATCAACTCAATGACTTCTACTTGTATATCACCATGGGACGTCTGTCCCCCCCCCCTCCCGCCCACTCGCGCCCCTTCCCACTCCCTCCTTCCCCCAGTTGACGAAGACACATGCAAATGCTTTGTTTTTTGTCACACCAACGTGGCTGGTCTCACCTTTACCTGACCAATGACCGACGCAGCTACAAAAGAACTCTGCCTCGCGCCCCTTCACACCTGTAGATAACGAGCAGTTACATCATAAAAACATCATAACATCCCACCCAACGAACCCCCTCTCTCCACCAAGGAAAACATTTATACTGATAAAACCGGCAGACATAAAGGTTAGGTTTACTGGTGGGCTGAGCATTCAAATTGATTCCTAAGTACGCCCTGTGTATGTGGCAGTATGTGCCTGGGTCCGGTGGAGTGGACAGAGGAATACATCTCTCTCAAACCAGGAAGTACTGTATGTGCTGATTTGTTTATTCAAACTCTGACACCTGAGCTACCCTATGTAGGAGAGATACGAGAGAGACCTCATGTGGAACCACAACGTAATGTGGAATCGCTGAAGCAATGCTCTGACTCGTGCGCTCGTGCGAACACACTCAGTTTGTCAGACACACACACATTCCCTATACATGAGCTAGGCCCAGCCACTAGAGAAGCTGATAGGACAGGACACTAACATGCTGGGATGTAACCTATGTGATGGTGATCTCATGAAGCAGATTAACACTGAAAACCATCTCAGATCGTGGTGCTCTACAGGCCAGATTGCCAGCTAATCCGTCCTCCAGCATATCAGCCGACCAGTGAGTCAACCAGCCAGGCCAGCCAGCCAGCCAAGGAGTCAGTCAGGTTGGTGACACTACTTAGTACCCCTGGGATAGGAGGAGGAGGCGAGGAGGGGAAGAGACGGCGGTAGACATCCCAGTGTGTCTTCTTTCTCTTTTTTCCGCTCCTGCTCTCTTAGGCCCATTGATGGAAAGGACTGAAGGTAAAGTAATAAGAAGTGACAGAGAGAGAGGTAGGGAAGAGAAGGAATGAGCAAGAGAGAGACAGGAAAGCACCCCGGAGAGAAAAGGAAGAAAAGAGGAAATGGCTGTGTGAGAATCAGGGTGGGGGGAGGGAAGGAGAGGTAGGGAGGGGGAAGGAGAGGTAGGGAGAGGGAGGAGGAGAGAGGGGGACAGACGAAAGGGGAGAGGGAGGGAGAGCCCTCCCTGGTGTTTTCTACGGTGTGTTCTTCTGCGGTGTGTTCTACTGAGAATACACATTGACAGATGGCAGGAAGACAGACAGCCAGCCTATTACTTTCACACAACTTTATTTGTCAGTTTATGTGTGTCAAATGTTGAGTCGTATTTCTCCTCGCTGGCCTGATAGAACCAGACTGCATGGTCTGTTTCAGCTTTCCTGCTGCTCCGTTGTATAATCACCATGCATGTGTGAGCGCACACACGTGTGTAGCTTCCATGCACTTCCATAAAGTGTGATGTCAAAAGTCATTTCCTGATTCGGGACTCCCTGTTGTTGTGTCCAGGCATATGCCAAATGTACTGTTGTCTCCAAAGGGTGAAAACACCCATATGTTACCCTGCCATGGTCAGGAGCGAGCTGGTCCTGCGTGTCCAGTTAAAGATACAGTCCATATCCTCTGTCCCCCCAGGGGACATAGTGCAAATAAAGAACCTGAGTCTGAATTGACAGCACAAACTAAGATGGAGAGGAGAGGAGAGGAGGGGAGATGAGAGAAAAGATAACCCTTTCCCAGGACTCCGGGAGACACGTCTCACTTTCCCTCTCTTTCCCTCTCTTTCCCTCTCTCTCTCTCTCTCTCTCTCTCTACTCTCTCTCTCTTCTCTCTTCTCTCTCTCTCGTTCTCTCTCTCTATCTTCTCTCTCTTTCTCTCTCTCTTCTTTCACTCACACTCTCTCTCTGTCTTCCCTTTTCCCTCTGTTCCTCAGACCATGTGTTTTTTGTGCGAAGGTCTTGTTCAGTTAGTTTTCCTGTCAATCCATCTCTGTCTTGCTTCTGAGTATCTGCTTAACAAGGTGTCTCTGAATGTTTGGGCATGGTAGACGGAGAGAGAGAGAGAGAGAAGAAGAGAGAGAGAGAGAGAGAGAGAGAGAGAGAGAGAAAGTGTGTGTGTGGTTTGCACCGATCCCCATGTATCGTGACATTTTATGAGTGACAGCTGATGAGTGAAGCTGTTTCTGCAAACACACACAGATACAGACACGTTGTGGTCTGTAGAGGATGTCGATGATGAATGAGCACCCTGGGGACTTTGAACTTAGACCTGGAAGAGTGAGAAGAGGGGAGCAGAAGGAGAATGGAAGGAAGAGAGACGAGGGTGGAGAATACAGGCCCCAGCCGTGGGCAGGGGGGCAGGGGAGAGAAAAGGACAGAAGAGAGCAAGGTGACGTACTGAGGGGCAGAGGAAGAAGGCAGGCAGAGAGAGGGGAGAGGAGACGGTATTTAGTATGCAGCATAGAAGCAGCGTCCCTGGATGAACCAGCCCAGAGCTGAGCGATGCTGCCCTGGAGAGACTCTCTGTCTGGCCCCTGAGCCTGGGCCCCGGGCTGAAGCAATGATGATGTGGGAGATACCTACATGTACACTTAGAATACACACATACTGTACATGTACAAGCTGAACACATACACCTCCCACACAGATGGGCATACACATACATCTCACAAACGTTAGGGTAATATTGGATTAGACTACGGTGAGATACACTATGGAAAGTTACAGAGTGGAGAGGAACTAGCGGGGTTGTTTAAGGTCTGTGACCTCAGACAGACTGTGATGCACAGTACATGCACAGCCAGCCAGACGGCTGATTTGACCTACATGTTGTTGCCAAGCAACCAGGCATGTGAGGACAGGCGATGGGGGTGGCTGGTGTGCTGGGGGGGGGGGGAGCGTGCGGGTGGAGGGGTTTTCTGTTGTAAAAGAAATCTGACAATTCATCTCACTGCAATGAACTGGAGTGAACCTCAATTAGTTTGTAAGTGTGCAGAGTTGACAAGAACATTCTATTCTCTCTCGCTCTTCCCCCATCCCTCTCTCCTCTCTCTTTCTCTCTCGCTCTTCTCCATCCCTCTCATCCTTTTCTCTTCCTCGCTCTGTCAGATGGGATCATAAATATTTTCAAACATTTTCAACAGATTTTCTGTTTTTACATTTTCTTTCTGACCTCCTTCTTCAGAGTCAAACAGTGGTCTTCCGTCAGCTGTTTTGGTGTGTGAAATGTTCCACAAAGCCGGGCTTGAGCTGAACACATTGTCTTTCTCCCAACACCCTGAGCCCCCACAGCCTTCTAACCCCATCTATCCTCCATCCCTTCTTCCCCCCACACAGACGTACATTCGACTCCAGGAAGCATTGCACAGGATTCTGACACACACACTGACTAGTGGGATATTTCCATGTGTGTGTGCTTGTGTGAGTGTGTGCTTGTTGTGAGTGTGTGCTTGTCTGAGTGTGTTCTTGTGTGAGTGTGTGTGTGGTGCATGTGTGATTACGTTTCTCTCGTCATAGCAGGAAACAAGCTGCCCAGAAAACAAACAGCTAAACCATGGTCCTACTGTAGGTCTGACAGCTTAGTCACACACCCTGACATGGCTTCTCCACCTTCATCCCTCTGTGAACTTTTGGTTATTTCCAGTTTGTTATTTCTATTTTTGGTCAGCCTCGAAGGTACACTGTGAGCTTGTCTAATGACCTGAGCAACCGCTCAGACAGTAACTAACAGGCTGAATAGAATCATTAAACCATTTGTGTTGTGGTGTGTGTGTGTGTGTGTGTGGTGTGTGTGTGTGTGTGTGGTTGTGTGTGTGGCTGTGTGTGTGTGTGTGGTGGGGCTCATTGGTGGTTTTGTGTGCATGTGCTTCGGTGTTTCTGTTTGCGCGGCATGTTTGTGTGTGCATGTGTAGGTGTGTATGTGTGTGTGCATTGTGTGGTGTGGGGGTGCATGTTTGTGTGTGTGTTACCTTATCGTTAGTAGCAATTTGTTACTTTTGGGTAAGTTAAATATCCTGCTGGATCATTTTGCAGATCCATATCTTTACCCCCTAAAAAAACATTGCGAAAGATGATTAGAATCACCTTCGCATAGTCCAATATAAACACAGGAAGGTTAGCAATCGTGTACAATTGTTCAAATAGTGCAAAAAGCGGGGAGACAATAACAGCTATCGGCTTAGCATCGTTAGCGTTCGCCTTAGCCAACTCCTTCACAATTAAGGAGGTGATTTGGAAAATCTAACTTTTCCTGAACCCCATGGGGAGGAGGGCCACAACATTGCAGCCACCAAGTTTCCAAGTTTATTTTAAAAAATTGATAAAGGGTCGGGTTTGGAAGGTGTTTATATTGACTATTTCTCCTGGACTGTAGAACTCACATTTTCATGATGCTCTTTCCTGGGTTGTAGAATTAATACATTCCTTGAACCGGCACCTTAACGTGGTGGAGGGTTTTGAGTGCTTGAATGATCCCAGGAGCTATGTTGTCGGGGCAATATGCCCCTGGTAGGGTCTCTCATGGCAAACTGGTCCTAGGTGACTAAGCCAGACTAAGTGCGGTTCAACAAAAACCCTATGATGACAAATACAAGGAGAATCGTTACGTCGCCTGGAGAGGCGTTACCGGGGCCCAACCCTGGAGCCAGGCCTGGGGTGGGTGCTTGCAGGCGAGCGCCTGGTGGCAGGGTCTTTGGCCATGGGACCCAGCCGGGTATAGCCCGAAAAGGCGACATGAGATCACCTTCATGCAGGCCCACCACCCACAGAAACGACCGTAGGGGGCTGGTGCAGTGTGTAGATACAGTCCATATCCTCTGTCCCCCCAGGGGACATAGTGCAAATAAAGAACCTGAGTCTGAAATTGACAGCACAACTAAGATGGAGAGAGAGGAGAGGAGGGAGATGGAGAGAAAGATATACCTTTCCCAGGACTCGCGGTAGACCGTCTCACTTCCCTCTCTTTCCCTCTTCTTTCCTCTCTCTCTCCTCTCTCTCTCTCTCTCCTCCTCTCTCTCTCTCTCTTTCCCTCTCTCTCTCTCTCTCTCTCTCTCTCTCTCTCTTTCACTCACACTCACTCTCTCTGTCTTCCCTTTTCCCTCTGTTCCTCAGACCATGTGTTTTTTGTGCGAAGGTCTTGTTCAGTTAGTTTTCCTGTCAATCCATCTCTGTCTTGCTTCTGAGTATCTGCTTAACAAGGTGTCTCTGAATGTTTGGGCATGGTAGACGGAGAGAGAGAGAGAGAGAAAGAGAGAGAGAGAGAGAGAGAGAGAGAGAGAGAGAGAGAAAGTGTGTGTGTGTTTGACAGATCCCACATGTGATGTGACATTTATGAGCTGACAGCTGATGAGGGAAGCTGTTCCTGCAAACACACACACAGATACAGACACGTTGTGGTCTGTAGAGGATGTCGATGATGAATGAGCACCCTGGGGACTTTGAACTTAGACCTGGAAGAGTGAGAAGAGGGGAGCAGAAGGAGAATGGAAGGAAGAGAGACGAGGGTGGAGAATACAGGCCCCAGCCGTGGGCAGGGGGGGCAGGGGGGAGAGAAAAGGACAGAAGAGAGCAAGGTGACGTACTGAGGGGCAGAGGAAGAAGGCAGGCAGAGAGAGGGGAGAGGAGAAGGTATTTAGTATGCAGCATAGAAGCAGCGTCCCTGGATGAACCAGCCCAGAGCTGAGCGATGCTGCCCTGGAGAGACTCTCTGTCTGGCCCCTGAGCCTGGGCCCCGGGCTGGAGCAATGATGATGTGGGAGATACCTACATGTACACTTAGAATACACACATACTGTACATGTACAAGCTGAACACATACACCTCCCACACAGATGGGCATACACATACATCTCACAAACGTTAGGGTAATATTGGATTAGACTACGGTGAGATACACTATGGAAAGTTACAGAGTGGAGAGGAACTAGCGGGGTTGTTTAAGGTCTGTGACCTCAGACAGACTGTGATGCACAGTACATGCACAGCCAGCCAGACGGCTGATTTGACCTACATGTTGTTGCCAAGCAACCAGGCATGTGAGGACAGGGCGATGGGGGTGGTGGTGGTGCTGGGGGGGGGGGGGGGGGGGGGGGGGGGGGGAGGTGCGGGTGGAGGGGTTTTCTGTTGTAAAAGAAATCTGACAATTCATCTCACTGCAATGAACTGGAGTGAACCTCAATTAGTTTGTAAGTGTGCAGAGTTGACAAGAACATTCTATTCTCTCTCGCTCTTCCCCCATCCCTCTCTCCTTCTCTCTTTCTCTCTCGCTCTTCCTCCATCCCTCTCTCCTTTTCTCTTCCTCGCTCTGTCAGATGGGATCATAAATATTTTCAAACATTTTCAACAGATTTTCTGTTTTTACATTTTCTTTCTGACCTCCTTCTTCAGAGTCAAACAGTGGTCTTCCGTCAGCTGTTTTGGTGTGTGCAATGTTCCACAAAGCCGGGCTTGAGCTGAACACATTGTCTTTCTCCCAACACCCTGAGCCCCCACAGCCTTCTAACCTTCCATCCATCCCTCCATCCCTTCTTCCCCCCACACAGACGTACATTCGACTCCAGGAAGCATTGCACAGGATTCTGACACACACACTGACTAGTGGGATATTTCCATGTGTGTGTGCTTGTGTGAGTGTGTGCTTGTGTGAGTGTGTGCTTGTCTGAGTGTGTTCTTGTGTGAGTGTGTGTGTGTGCATGTGTGATTACGTTTCTCTCGTCATAGCAGGAAACAAGCTGCCCAGAAAACAAACAGCTAAACCATGGTCCTACTGTAGGTCTGACAGCTTAGTCACACACCCTGACATGGCTTCTCCACCTTCATCCCTCTGTGAACTTTTGGTTATTTCCAGTTTGTTATTTCTATTTTTGGTCAGCCTCGAAGGTACACTGTGAGCTTGTCTAATGACCTGAGCAACCGCTCAGACAGTAACTAACAGGCTGAATAGAATCAATTAAACCATTTGTGTGTGTGTGTGTGTGTGTGTGTGTGTGTGTGTGTGTGTGTGTGTGTGTGGGGCTGCATGTGGTTTTGTGTGCATGTGCTTCGGTGTTTCTGTTTGCGCGTGCATGTTTGTGTGTGCATGTGTAGGTGTGTATGTGTGTGTGCATGTGTGTGTGTGCATGTTTGTGTGTGTGTGTGTGTATCTATGGGCTTTTTATGTTTAATTCAGCAAATGTTTATTGGAACCAGAGTATTTGTGTTAGAGTTGCCAGCTCAGGCGCCTCTATCTGGTTCATAAAACAAGCCCACCCAACGTCGTCAGTATTTCTGCTGAATCATCTCCTGCTGTAGGCCGTTCAGTGTTTACGGTGGCAACAGTTTGCATTCAACCCCCCCCCCCCCCCCCACGTGCAAAGACACAACACATACACACATACACGTACACACAAGCAGAGAGCAGGCTAGGACAGGAGTCTGTGAGGTCAGACTCTGCTCTGACTCCAGAGCTGTAGTGGTACTGCTGAGTAATCACCATTGCAATGCTCCACAGGTGGTGAGGCCCACCTTCCTAACGACCACGCTGACCACTCCTAATATGGGCATCATTAAACCAGGACGACACCTGCTTTGTGACGTCATCCTTTCATCCTCCACAGCAGTTCAACCGTCAGCACTGATTTCTGACTAAGCCATCTTTAATGGTACTTGTGTGTGTGTGTGTGTGTGTGTGGTGAGCTGTTAGAAGGGCGTTCTTCATCAAGTCTTTGTGTTTGATGTGTAGAGCTCATCAAAGAAGGGATTAAAGAACATTCTGTGTTGTGGTTGAATGGGCGCTGACACAAACACACACACACGAGAAGCAGATGTGAGTATGATTGCATCTGGGTGTGTGTAAGTGCTTGTCCTGGCATCCATACGACCTGGTCTCCCGTACTGCATAGCTGGGTATCAGAGTTGCAGAAAGGTTCCATCAAACACAGTAACCATTGTTTCCTCACCTTCCACCTGTGGTCTCTAAGACGTTCTGTAGAGCACCTCAGAGTACCTGACTTTTCCTCAGACGACCAAGCCCAGAGGAAGGTAGACAGGAGGAGGAACGCAGGTTTCTCTGCTGCCAGAAGAGGCATTAGTGGAGATCCAGTGCTGAGTCTTGAGTGGCTGTCTAGACAGGAGCTGTGTTCCAGTCCAACCCATCGTTCCCTCGGTCCCTTTCCCCTACCCTTGAACCACAAACCCATGAACTCCCTTGGGTTTTGAAATGTCGTTCACCATGGTGACGTGACTCTTGTTATGGAATGCCAGGCTGATGATGGTTGGCACAGAAAGAAAGACTGAGAAAGATGAATAAAATGAGCCAGTAAGGAGTGGACAGGAAGGATAGCACAGTTAAGCCCCATGTTGGATTGTGGCCCGCGATTGTGCGTCAGTAGACAGAGTGCAGGACCGACAGAGATCAATCACAGGGCTTTGGTTCGAACCCCTCAACTCCCCCCTTCAACTACGCCACAAAACCTGCTTCTTTAGGTTGACAGGTGAGCTTAGTGGCAGGGGTTTTGAAAAGGAGTGAGGGTGACATCATTGGTGTCTCTGAGTCAATCATGTGAGATGATCTCTGTGACATCAGTCTTTGAAAGTGGAGATGGATGCTCAGCCTTCTGACAGCCACATGAAGGAGACCAGGCTGAAGCAGGGCTGTACCTAGGGAATAGCCTCACTCTATGACTCATACGCAGCTACACCGCCATAAACTCCTTTAAACTTTTGATGCGTTTTGCTTTCGCCTCTCAGCTCCTCCCAAAAGCAAGGTAAGACGACGAATTGAAAATGAAAAACCTGGGAAAATGATGTATGAAATGTGAAAGACCAAAAGAGAGAATGACAGCGAGAGAAATGAAGGGAGGGAAGGAGAGAGAGAGTGTGAGAGAGAGAGAGAGAGAGAGAGAGAGAGAGAAAGAAAGAAAAGTAGAGATGACGGGAAGTAGAGAGGGAAGCAGAGAGAGAGAGAAAGAAAGAAAGAAAGAAAGAAAGAAAAGGAGAGATGAAGGGAAGGAGAGAGAGACATAGAGAGAGAGAAAGAAATGGAGAGATGAAGGGAAGGAGAGAGAGAGAGGAGAGAGAGAGAGGAGAGAGAGAGAGAGAGGGAGGGAGGGAGGTAGATTGAGGGATCATGCCAGGATGGATAATGTGATCAGACAGTCTGGCACTGGTATTCTACCTGCTACATGCAAGGATGACTACGCTCAGCCTTGAGTATGTTGTGGTTGTATTCGTAGCTCCTAAGTGAGATGTAGAGTGGTGGTTGTGTGTGCTGTGTGTGGGGGGGGGGGGGGTGTCCTCACGACTCCCTTCCAGCTAAATGAGATTGGGGAGGAGGGAAACCACCCTCTTCTTTGCTGCTCCCCCCTCCCCCTTTGCCCTCTGCCTGAGGATAGATGTCTGACAGGTCTGATGGGTCACGACCGAAGGCCGAGCTCCTCCCCTATCTTCGTCTGCTCGTTCTCTCTTTCACTCACCATCACTCACTTCAGGACCCTTTCCTTCGCTCTCTCTCGTTCCTCTCCTTTGTCTCCCGTTTGCGTGGCTAATGAAACGGGTCTTGGTGTGGTCAGTTCCCCACGTCACAAGGCTGAGTCATGGTCTGGCAGGCGATGAGAGTGAGGAAGTCCTGATTCAAACTTCCGTCCACCCGGTAGCTGAATCAGCCTGAGCCCTGTCATGGAGCTGGGTCTGGGACATGTCTAGCCTGTGTGTGTGTGTGTGTTCTGGGGGGGTCGGCATGTGTGCTTGGGGTAGAGTATGTGTGTTTCTGTTCAGGTCTGTCAGATGCTTCATGAATGCTGCCTCACATGGAAAACAAGGATGTTACCAGTGGTTTTCCAATGTGTGTGTTGTGGTCAATAGATGATTTACTCATGGAATAGTCAGGAATCAGGAATAGTAATGGTGAAACACATTCGCACACACACACCCACACATCCTGGCACGACACACTCCCACACATGCATGTCCAAACAAAAGGCAGCTTATTGTGAACATGTGGACCATTTAAATATCCGGGTTTGTCTGCAGTTTGTCACAGAGCCACCAGTTCTTTTGGAAACAGTTTCTCAGTCTGGGATCCCCCTTGACACACACACACACACACACAGCTGTGGAGCAGAAAACTACCTTGGCCAACACACCCGCTCCCTCAGTCTCTCTCTTTCCCTTCTCTCTCCATCCCTGTCTTCCTTCTCTCACTGTCCTGAGCTCAGTCTATCTCATCGGACTCCTCCTTAGTCCTTTGTTATCTTTTTCCTTTTTCTCTCCTCCCTTCTCTTCCTCTCTCTTCTTCTGGTCCAACAGGAAGCATTGCTTCTGCTCTGGAGATTTCTCTTTCTCTGATGTTTCCATTGCATCTCTTCTGGACAGATATGCACGTGAGGTCATCATAGCTAGAAGGTCAGAGAGATTAACCCGATTTGAATGATTCTCAGGATTCAATTCACTCTCTCTCCACGTCTCTCTCCACGTCTCTCTCCACGTCTCTCTCCACGTCTCTCTCCACGTCTCTCTCCAAGTCCTAAACTGGACCAATGTGAAGGTGTGTGTATGCGGTTTTGTGTGTCAACATGGTAGGCCAGTAACACATTAGGCACGGTTTCTCTCTTCTACTGAGTAGAAGCTTGGTAAAACAACATTACCATTATGCGCGCACACACACACAGACGTACACACACAGACATACACACACACACTCTGTGTGTAAACACTCAGACTGAGTAGCAGAACAAAGTGTTGGCTCAAACAGTAATTTATGGTACTGTGTTTATGGAGAAAGCTTTACAGACACATACAGGGACCTCCACACCTCGAGGGTGGCTGGAGCTAGGCCCACAGCTGGTGTGTGTGTGTGTATGTGTGTGTGTGGGAGGAACAGAACCGGGTCTATATAGACTAATGATAAAGCAGGCCACCCAGAGGAGGTTCTGCTGGACAGACAGACGGACAGACAAACAGACAGACGGACAGACAGACAGACGGACAGATGGACAGACGGACAGACAGACAGACAGTGTAGAGGGGATGCAGGGTGGACACTGCTAAAAGAGAAAAAGAGAAACATGGGATCTGTATGGGAGGGATGGACGTACAGCTTGTGAGGAAGTGAGAGAGCATGACGCCTCCATGAAACTCACATCTGGAGAAAGACTTAGTCATCCTCTCCATCCCTCCATCCCATCGTTTTCTCCTCCTTCCCTTACGTTCTCACCCTTTACCTCTCTGCAGCCCCCTCTCGCCCTGTCACTGTCCTGTGTGGGAGATTTGGTTTTAATGGGCTTCTCTCTACTCCCCACCGTGACACACACACGCAGAAACACACAGACACACGCAGACACACGCAGACAAACGCAGACACACACAGACACACGCAGACACACACAGACGCACACACACACTCCCTACCGTGACAAGGAGGAATGGTGAGGCTCAAGTGTCGCTGGACTCCCATCAGCCCATGCTCTCTTATGTCTCCCTCGACGACCAGACGAAGAGCAGCAATTCATCACACACACACACACACACACACACACACACACACACACACACACACACACACTTAACTACACATCATTCATCACACACAAATACCTCAACCCCATTGAGTCCTAGACACATGGCTAGTCATAATAATAATAATAATAATAATAATAATAATAATAGTAAACATTATCATCAGACAGACATTCTCACAGGTCACTCACCGTGCCAAGTCACAAATGAGTGTTTGCATGAAGGACAGTGAATATGAAGGACAACAGTTGCCCCCTTCTCCTTCATAGTGACCCTCCCTCTCCCCCTCAGAGATGTCTTTCTGAGAACAGTCAAGAAGGAAGTCACCTTTGATCTCCACGCTGAGAGGGACACCAGGGAAGTGAAATAAAAAGAAAAATATTAGGGATTATTTGAAGAAAGCAAGATAGAAATATCAGGATTTGGAGACAGAGGAGTCCATGAAGGAAGGAGAGAGACAGATTAAAATAGAGAGAGAGACATGAGGTAGAGAAAAGGAGATAGAGAGCTTTACTGTAATACAATATGTATCTGTGAGAAATAGTTTGACGATGTGAAGTTACACCAACTGTTCAGCAGAGGGAGCAATGGAGCAGTGATCCTTCCTGTGACAGCGATGTACGCGTCCAAACAGGGGAAACACAGAACAATCAACTCTGTATTCAAGCCTTCTTTGCTGTATAGATATGAGATATGAACCTCAACAACACCAACAACATTGACCACATAATGGTGAGTCAGACTAACAAGTTGCTTTGATAACCAGTAGGTTACCATGGTTGAGTTGCTTGCGCTGTCATGACTTTGCATGAGTTGGTCTTGTCTTGGTCTAACAGACAGACATAGACGACTCACACACCGTCATACACACCTCATACGCACACCATCAGAGTTCCCCGTGATTATGTCACTCAAGTGATGTCATGGCCAATCCCAGACGTCTGACCCTTTTAAATAGAAAGTTTACCTTGTGGCCACTTCCTGGTGAATCGTCTAAGGAAAAATATCAACGTCAGAGAGAGGAAAACCCCACCTCTGACTGTTTGAATGACTGACTGTTTGACTGACTGACTGTTTGACTGACTGACGGATTGACCGACTGACTGATTGACTGACTAGTTGGCTGGATAATTGGACGGCAAAAAGGCTGACTGGCTGGTATGCTAGCTGGCTGGTATTGTGACTTACTGGTTAACTGACTAGCTGGTTGGCAAATTGGCTGGCTGACTGGTTGGTTGGCTGGCTGGCTGACTGGCTATGAAACTGACACAGACGAACAGACAGACTGACTTGCTGGCTTGCTGATTGACTGGAAAAAGGCCAAATATTCCAATAAAGTCATTAAAATCAAGGCTGCCTTATATGGAGTTTTGCCTCAAGGTTTACACTCTGAGCCAATCTCGAGAGAGCTTATGACCATCTCAGAACTATGCGTTGAGTAACTGTCCCCCACACTTCTCCTCACCTCCATGCATGTATCCACTCGTTACACACCAGCAGACAGAAACGTCACTGCTATTAAAAGCTCAACAATACAGCGCAATCATCAGTGATGTTTAGATTAAGTTTACTGGTACGATTGAGAAAAACACTGGGGTCTGGAGAGGGGGGGCGTGAAGGTGGGTGCGGTGGGGGACAAGGGAAACCAGACTAAATAGAATGATTGTGTAAATGATTTGTCATCTTACTATTTTAAATGTAAATTGTTAGAGCGTTTCTGTGTGGAAGGGTAAAAAGACAAATAGACACCAGATAGACAAACAGGCACTCAGACACACACCAGACAGACAGACACTGGACAGATAGACAGACACTCTGACACACACCAGACAGACAGACAGACAGACAGACAGACAGACAGACAGACAGACAGACAGACAGACAGACACTCTGACACACACCAGACAGACAGACAGACAGACACTCAGACATTCAGACATACACCAGATAGACAGACAGACAGACAGACATATGCTGGACAGACAGACAGACAGACAGACAGACAGACAGACACCGGACAGACAGACACTTAGACATACACTGAACAGACAAACAGACAAATAGACAGACAGACAGGCGGGCAGGCGGCGGGTGGGCCGGCAGGCGGCAGGCGGCCGCGGCAGGCGGGCCGGAGCGGCGGGCGGGGCGGGCGGCGGCGGGCCGGGCAGGCAGGCGCAGGCAGGCAGGCATATATGGAGACATAGAGACTGACAGTGAAATATACAGATATCGCTTGGTCGGTACCGCGGTGGACAGGCAGGGAAGGCTAGCCGATGAATGGACTAAGGAAGGGATCCCACGGAAGAACACGCCAGGATGGACTCTCAATTAGTACGTTGCATGGAGTGTCTGATGGTCGAGATATAACGATCGTTGTCAATGGTCAGACGGTAGCCATTGTGTTTTCACGAGACTGTTGGGGTACTAAGACGGGATCTGCATTGATATTTATTGTGTGACTTACAGTCGCTATGGATGCTGTAATCAGGGGCTGGAGTGTAGTCGAGTATGCTGCCCAGGACGCACTGTAAGCCTCGCAAGATTGAATAAAGAAGCTAGGTAAAAGTTAGACAGAGGGAGTGAGGGCGCTGTGTGTGTCGGGTGTCGGTAGCAGGAGAGTTGCGTGTGTTGCGGGTGTGTGTGTGCGTGAGCAAGTGTGTGTGTGCAAGAGAGAAAGAAAGAGAAAGAAGGAGAGAGGGGAGGAGGGAGGGGAGGCCAGTATAATTACCGTTAGACACAGAGAGAGAAGTACAGACTGAGAGAGAAGAGAAGAGAGAGAGAGAGGAGAGAGAGAGCCCTGCCCACTCTAACAAACCCATTCAACGTGTGCAGAGAGAGAGCTGCCAGAGATCTACTGAGAGAGAGCAAGAAAAAAAGAAAGACGAAAGAGACAGAAAGAGATAGGAGGAGATAGAAAGAAGGAAAGAGAGCAAGAGAGAAAGAGAACTACTCTGTTATCCTGTGCTGACACAGACAGAAAGCTCCTGCCCTGATCTTTCACTCACACATACTCTTACACACACAACTCCTCAACTTCCTAAGGACCAGCCTGCTTCTCTCCACAAACTCAGACAACACAGAGAACCAATTCTCCGCAAGGATTACTCTCCTTTTTCCTCTCCTTTTTCCTCCACGTTCCAGGGGACACTTGGACTGTTTCCTCCAACTTCAGCACTAGTCTGTCCTCAGTGCTGCGTCTGCGTCCAGCTCTCTCCCAGAGGAGCAGATCCACACTCTCACCCTGCGACCGGGAGAACCATTTCAAGACTCCTGGCAGACGAAGGAACCTAGACTTCAAAGTTTGGAGCATCTGTTCTTTTTTTCCAGACAGTATTTTTTCTCCCTGCTCTCTGTCTCCTCTCGTGGTTCCAGCCGACTAATTAACTAACTAACTAACTGTAGCTCTCCAGGATGTCAGCGTTGCTGCTGTGTGGGATGTTGCTTCTGGGTTCCCTCCAGGGCTGCTACACCTCCCTCCCCGCCTCCGGCACCTCTTCGGCAGGCACATTTCTGGCCCAGACCCCTTCCCAGCTCCAGCCCCAGGGTCAAGGTGTGGAGGAAGAGGGAGCGCTCTGCCCGTCCTGTGCCCTGGCCCACCTGAGGACTCTTCAGCAGGGTCAGGGAGGAGCGCAGCAGCAGGGGGAGGAGGAGGTGGTGGAGGAGGGGGCAGCCCAACCTGAGGTGGTAGAAGCGGTAAAACGCCACATCCTGAACATGCTGCACCTGCAAGCTCGTCCCAACATCACGCATCCGGTGCCGCGCGCTGCGCTGCTCAACGCCATACGCAAGTTGCACGTGGGGCGCGTGGGCGAGGACGGGAGCGTGCAGATCGAGGACGAGGGGCACGGACGCTCGGACGCCGGCGAGTCAGCGGAACAGACGGAGATCATAACGTTCGCTGAGGCTGGTGAGTCCCACCTGCGTGTGTGTGTGGATGGATATGTGTGTTTGGGAGGTATTTTTAGATGATTCTGTGTGTGTATTATCTGCTTGTGATGCTGTGCGTATGTGTGTCCCTGTGTGTGATGTCGTGTGTTTGTGAAAGGTGTCAAGGATGTATTCCAGAATGTGTGTTTGAAGGGGCTGGACCCACCATGGGTCAGAAAAAGTCGGTTTTGTCAGATCCAGCTCTGTAAAATTCTCTGGTCGGTCAGCCAGTCAGGCAGTTTAGTAGATTCCTAAATCTTTTTAACAACTGTGAGCTCACAAAATACTCTGAAGGGTTAGTGTGTGTGTGTGTGCGTGTGAGGGGGGGGGGCTAATTCCACCTGCTTAATTCCACCTGTATGATTCAGTTCGGCTGTTCTCCCTGTTAACAGCACCTCCCCTACTTCTCCCACCCCACAATCTCCTTTTAGCATTCCAGCACCCCCACACCCTCCCCGGACACACATGAACACACACACACTCAATCACACACACACACACACTCAATCACACACCTCCTTCAGGTCATTCAGGACCTCCTGTGGTTTTAGCAATCATGTAATTATCTGCTTACAGACCCCCAAGGTGTGTCCGGTCTGCTTATCTGTATTTGGGTATATGTGTGTGTTCAGATAGCTGCAGTGGCTGTTACCTAGAAACAGTGTTTTCACAGTAGCAGCAGAGAGGAGAGAGAGATGGGGGCGCTGGGGAGTAAAGAGAGAGAAGATAGAGAGAAAAAAGGGAGTTGAGACGTAAAGGAATCTTTTATCCATTTCTCTTGGTTTCAAAGAAGGCTGCGTTCAGTGTTCAAAGGTGCTGTCAAGCGGCTGCTGATTGTGTGTGAGATCAGAGCACTCTCCGACTGAAAGGGGAGAGAGAGCCAGAGAGAGAGAGAGAGAGCCAGGGAGACAAGGTCCCTCTCCCCCAAGAAGGGAAATGTTTGACAGTTCCGAAATTAGCGCTGGAGCAGTTATACTGAAACAGGTTTGTGTGCATGACTGCGTGTATGAAGGTGAACCTGTGTGATTGTGTGTGTGAGGGTGCATTTCAGAACGACACAAAGGGATGGTGATGAGGATGTTATGGATGTGCACTCCATGAACCACATTTGTAGTGAGTTCAAGAGCCGCTTCACAGGGTCCCCTTCTATCCTAGTTACCCTACCCCCTTTCCTGCTCTCCCCCTTCCTGCCCTCCCTTCATCCCATTTCCCCAGACTCTTACCCATCCACCTCCTCCCCTCTGCTCCATGCTCTCCTCCCTACCTCCACCCTGCCTCCCCCTCTCCTCTTTACCTCCCTCTTCCTCCTTATCTCCCCCTACTCTCTAAGGTCAGTGCAGTGCAGGTAAATGTGAAGCATAACTGACAGCCCTTTGGCAGCTGTGATGTTAGGAGCTCTAGAGCATCAGTACACAGGTTAGGGACATGAAGGACACTTGTGTTCCTCTATATAGGCTACAGGCTTGCGGTGAGGACAGATGTCATTCCAATTTCTGTAGTCAGGAGCTAAACTATTTTTCTTGGTGCACAATCAGAAAATGTGCTTTTCATTTAACGTGATGCTGTGCAGTGCTAATGCATGTGTGTGCGCGTTTTATGAGGCACTACACGTGACTATAAAAAGGGACAACTTTCTAAAAGAATGCTCCGACGGTATGCTGTCTGTTGCGGAGCGGGACTGAGTCATACCACGGGCTCGGGAGCCAGCATTGCAGATAGAAAAACAAATTCAAGTTCGAGTGCTCTCTCCACGCCTAGTGTACTTTGGAGAATACAGAATTTACTGGTAGGCTATTTATTGATGACAGACCATGCGTCTGTGTACCACCGCAATAATATATAATTATGTTAGCATCTTTAAGTATCACTAGATTATCGACCATCATGAAATTAACGACAATCATGAAATCCACTGGTACCGCGATGTGAACATCAGATAGTAAAGTTATCGGATGTGTCTGCTATCTTAGAACTGTTTAGCTTTGCCACGTAGGACTCAAGACTCCGTTTAAGCAGTAGCTTCATACGAGCGTGCACTAAATCGCGGTTTATGGTAAGATACTTTTTACATCCAGCGTGCATACCCTCACAGCGCGCATCAGCTGAGCTGTCAAGCAGCCCCGCGCTCTGCCGAGTCTTAAATCTTAACCTTGCTATAATCAGAAGGCCGTTGATAACACGTCCAGTGGTCTGATCGCGCTGGAATGTTGGGCTCGTTCTTATGAAATTGAGGTTCAAGTGCTACTCGTAGTTGCCTGCCTCGAGATGTTCGCAGTTCGAATTCCATTGATGAAGTGCGCTGCGACGGAGGCTCGCGCTGCTCTTCATCACCATAACTGTCTGCGGCAATAAACTCCAACCGACCATGTCAAACAAACACTCGAGCAACAGCGAAACATGGCCGACATTAACCTTATCCATTTGGCCGCTTTAGCGGAAAACATGTTTTTTCCAGTGCAAAAGAAGTCCTTTATTTCCGTTATTAGCAGCGAACCACTTTCATGTAATTTTCATGTAATTCCGTTGTTCGCCACACGGCATATTAGTCTAAATAAGTGCTCAAGAGAACACCATTTGAGATGATTTAAAATGACTTCTTCCAAATCTTAGTGCCAGACTCAATCTGTTTGTTGGAATCCTAGTCGACGCTGCTCATACCAGTAGTTTCTAAAGCCATCAGACATTCCGTGATAGCATGGATGCTGCAGGAGGATGTGGTGGGGGCCAACCCTGACCATCTCCTTGATCACCACAGATTAATGACCAAAGTTAAAGCTGTAAACAACAACAAAAGTTTCAACAAGACTTCAAAAGGTTTTAAGTGTAACCCTTTCCCCCCCCAGCGAGCTCTGCTTTGTAATGATAGGCCCCCTCTCTCACCCCCACTTCCACCCCAACCCACACCTCCCTCCCACACACTCTACCTCAGCACGAAGTACCCCAACATGAATGCCCCCTCCCCCACCAACCAAACGCTTGTGTATATGTAGTCTCCTCCAGGGGCCTGCTGCCTGTGGACTATAAATAACCTGAATGAACTGCAGATTGAAAGAGACTGGGCTGGAGATGTGAGAATCTGGGTGCCTGTGCTCCTGATTCAGGGTGCGGAGGGAGGAGGGAGGAAGATGAAGGGGGCAGGTCATAATTAACATACAACAGCTAACCAGGTTCGGTTTCTTTTCGTCTGTCAGACCAGCGCATAATTGCTTCATTCATCTGGGCCCCAATAATTATTTTTGTCTGCGGAGCAACAGAGCGAGGGGGAGGAAGGGTGAGATGTAGGGACACACACAGAGGTAGAGAAAGAGAGGGAGGGAGGGAGGCAGGGTGAGATGTAGGGACACACACAGAGGTAGAGAAAGAGAGGGAGGGAGGGAGGGAGGGAGGCAGGGTGAAGCTGATTGCCTATTGGAGGGG